>CM054057.1:579873939-581073939 GCA_028641055.1 Alopecurus myosuroides | reverse complement strand
ATTCCATACTCATCGGGTGAAATTAGGGAGAAGAGCTTTAATTGATATAAACCATGATAAACTTTAAACTACTTCCTCATGAGCTAAAACAAGAACACAAAACAGGTTAATAATTTTGAGGGTTTAAATGTAGCACACAAGAAATTTACTTAGAGTTGCGGTGAAATACCACATATAGGTAGGTATGGTGGACACAGTTGGTAAAGTTTGGTTTTTTGGGATTTTGATGCACGAGTAGAGCTTATACTCAGTATAGGGTGAATACTAGAAAAAGACTGGGAGCGACCAACTAAGAGAGCAATAACAGCCAAAATCATGCATAGCGACAAACCATCATTAATAAAGCATGAAGTGATATTACACGTCAAAAACTAAATGATCATTAAGTCTAGAGGTGACTTAGTTTATAGTCATAACATGGTGTGAGCATGTGCCAAGTCAATCCAGATAAATCATTCAAAGGAGAATACCATAATACCATGCTTCAATATGAGGGAACAACACATGATTTAATTTAAATGACACATTAAGCACTCTCGGCTATTTGAGACTAGTCATGATACATCATATAATACTAAGCTCACAATTAAAATAACATCTAGTATGACATGAAAAAGTCTAAGCCATAGTCAAAACAAGCTTCCCATTGTACCACTATAAGCATGAAATATTTTCTCCAAGACCAATCAACTTATTTGAAGCAACTCTCAAAGAAAATATTCATTAAAGACCAGTGAGATAATCATATATAACTAAAGAAAACCAACAAGCTCTGAACAAAATTTTAGTGAAAAACAAGTGTTAAACGCAGTACTAGCAAATTGAACACTCACAGAACAATAAGAGTGGAAACTAGAGTGCTCTAGGAAATGAAAATGGAGCGTGTTTCTCTCCAAACTAAAAAAAAGTTCTAGGATCCAACCATAAACTACAGAAGAGAAAACAAAACAAAACTGAAAGCAAAATAAAATGATGCTCCAAGAATAAAACATATCATGTGAAGCAATAAAAATATAGTGTTTTGAAAGAAACCTGATATTTTTGTTGATCAAGAAGGATGCCTTGGGAATCCCCAAGCTTTGATGCGTGTACTTATTGGATATTTAGTGGGGTTACATGGGAATACCTAAGATTGAGATTTTTTCCATCCTTCATCTCATCATATCATACTTCTCTCCCTACACTTGAAAGTTTCTCCACCTAAAACTTCTCACAATCTTCATTAGCAACGTTAGTGCATAAAAACAATAAATCCACTTAGTTCAGTTTCAACACAAGTCTAACACTAAATTTAAAACATTGGCTATTGTCACAATTCTATTAGCGCTCTTACGCCCAAAAGAATCTCAAAAGAAAAAGATTAAGAGGAAAATGCAAATATTGGCAGAAATTTGTCAAAATAGAACAACCTTCGGTCTGGCTCAAATAAAAAAGGTCAAAACTAATGAAAGTTACATAACAACCTAGGGCATGTGTCTATTTTGTTTCAAAGAAATACGATGTTCTGGCTGAGAGAATTTTTTTTTTTGGTGGGAGCACAGAAATCTTTTCTAGGACAGCAACTTCCTCAAATCACACAACCTCTCTATTAGAGGTTACTCTTGGCACAAAAACGAAATAAAAAGGATAAGGAGTGGTTCTTACATAAGTAACTGATACTTCATAAAAGTATTTATAATTTATGATGTTCCATGTTGTTTTCATGCCATATGCTACATGTTTTCCTTTCACTTTATGTCATTTTTATCGATTTCCCGGACTAACCTATTGACAAGATGCCACAGAGCCAGTTCCCTCTTTTCTGCTATTTTTAGTTTCAGAGAAGTTGTTCCCGAAATATTCTTGAAATTGGAAAATTCGAAACCCGGAAGTCTTAGAATTACCGAAGGTTCCACGGAGTCCCGAAGAGGCCCGGAGGGGGGCCACACCATAGGGTAGCGCCCCCCCGGCCACGCCTGGGGGTGGTGTGGGCCCCTCGGGCATCCACGGCCATCGCCCTTTCGCCTATTTATTCCCCCCGATACGTCAACCCTAAAAATATACCACTTCGTCCTGAGAAACACCCAAGGCCGCTGTCATCGTCATCCCGAGATCGGGAGGGTTCTTGAGCTCTCCCCGGTACCCTGCTGGGAGGAGAATTCATCACCGGAGGGGTCTACAACCACTATGCCCGCCTCCGGAGTGATGCGTGAGTAGATCATCCCTGGACTACGGGTCCATAGCAGTAGATATATTGTTGTACTCTCCACTTTATGCCTCATGTTTAGATCTCGTGAGATGCTTGACATGATCGAGATCATCTATTTGTAATGCTACGTGTTTTGTTTGCTGGGATCCGATGATTATTGAATGCTATGTCTGTTGATTATCAATCTATCATGTTATCTTCATGTGTATATTATTTATGATCTTGCATGCTCTCCGTTTTTAGTAGATGCTCTGGCTAAGTAGATGATAGTGACTCCAAGAGGGAGTATTTATGCTCGATAGTGGGTTCATGCCTCCTTTGCATCCGTGTTCGAGTGACAGAAACGTGATGGATGGAGGATGTGTTGTTGCCATTAGGTACAAAACAATGATATTTACTTAGTTTACATTGTTTACATTGCACACTTTGCTTACTGCGATTATCCGTTGCTTGCAAATTAATACCCAATGTTTGTTCGGATGATATTCGAATGGTGGATTATTAGTCATAGATGCAGTTGGACGACGATCTATGTATTTTTTTGTAATGCTCGCATGAATCTCATAGTAATCTTTATTTTATGCATTTTCTTTATCTCTCAATTGCCCAGCTGTAATTTGTTTAGCTATCTTTTATGGAGAGACACCTCTAGTGAACTGTGGACCACGGTCCATTTTCTCATACTGATAATACACACACACTGCTTTCACACTGCTTCCACTGTTTTCATACTTCATATTGTTTTCCACACCATACATTTAACCTTTTTGTTATCAGCAAAACCGGTGAGATTGACAACCTCACTCCTTCGTTGGGGCAAAGTAATTTGATTGTGTTGTGTAGGTTCCACGTTGCTTCTGAACCGGTAGTGCGCCCTGCCACCTCAGCTGTATCAACCTTCAGAGATTGCGTGTCCTCCTATTGGTCGATTCAACCTTGGTTTCTTTTCTGAGGGAAAACTTGTTGTTGCGCTCTTCACAACCTTTCACTTGGGGTTTACCAATGTCAGCAATCAACAAGTTTTCTGGCGCCATTGCCGGGGAACTTTGAAGCAAGCAGCCTCTCGCCAACTCTGGCCCCATCAAGTTTTCTGGCGCCGTTGCCGGTGAGGAAGAGAATTTCTTCAAGGGGAGTCTCTCACTTCCATTCTTTTTTACTTTGTTATTGTTTTTCTTGTTACTTGCTTTATTATGCTTTCTATCAATGTTTGATGCATTTGAAACTAGATCTTATTGGCAAGGCGGGTTCACGGATGAACAGAAAAAATATTATAAGGAATACCGCCTGTCACAAAAAGGGATACACTTATGGGAGAAAATTAATAAATTGTATGACTATGCTAAAAACTTGTGCTCTACTTATAATGTTACTTATTGCTTTGATAAATCTTTTTGCTGTAGGAGGTATAAACACCTCCCTTTTCAATGTGAGTATAATGATAATGTTACCATATCTTCTTGTGTTAAGGGAAATTATGACTTTGATGATGTGGAACAAATTGAGGAATTTATTGCTTGTAAGGGTACATTTGAAATTGCCTATTTGCTTGAAAGTATTGATGATGAACCTTATAAATATGATATTTATGATATACTTAAATATTGCTTTGATAATTACAAGGATTGTAATTACTACATACTTCAATATCTTAATCAATTCTCTCCCCCAAAGGGAGAGACTAATGCCTTGCAGGAACCTATGGAAGAAGAAAAGGCTGAATCTGGAAGCTCATTGCATGAAAAAGATGAGGAGAGTGATGATCAAGAGGAAGAATGGAGATACCCATGTCTACCTTCCAATGAGAGTAACTCTTTAACTCATACATTATTTGATGAAAGTGACGATCTTATTGATTCTTTTGAAATATCCCTTTTCGATGAAGTTGATACTTTCCATACTTGTGACCTTGATACTACTATGAATGAAACTTGTGAGAATGATATTTCTACTTTTATTTATGATAATCCAAGCTACTTTGATAAATCCTATGATAATCCTCTATTTATTCCAACTATTGATATGCATGATAATGAGGAAGTTTGTTTAGAAAATTTATATGATAATGCTCTGGATGATGGTCCTATGTTACTTGATGTTATAAATTATAATGCTACTAAAAATAGGATTGGTATAATGTGTCCTATACCTTTTATGAGTGATCAATCATCTCGTTTTGATATTGCTAAAAGTGGGGAAAAAGAGGAGCTGGTTTTAAATTTTGATCCGACCATTTTTTAGCCTGATATGAATTGTGTGCTTTTAGACCACGACAAACATGCTTTATGTGATAATTATGTTGTTTAGTTTGTTCATGATGCTAATGAAAATTATTATGAGAGATGAAAATATGGTTGTAGGATTTTTCATATTACTAAAACACCTCTCTTTTTTTGAAAGTTTTGATGTTGCTCTTGTTCTACCTTCAGATGATTTCTAGTTTGAGCTTCTTTGATTTATTTCTTTACAATATTCCTATGCATAGGAAGTGGGTTAGACTTAATTTTTGTACACTTTATTCTTGATTCTTTACTTTTATTAATTCATATTTCTTATGTGAGCATCTTCTTCACTTGAAAACACTTGATTGCACTTTTCTGGGCCTAGCTAAAAGGCGTTAAAGAAAAGCACTTCTTGAGAGATGACCCATGGTTTTATTTTTACTTTGTTTTTCTCTGTTTTATTTGAGTCAAGGGGTTGTATACTTCTGTAGAAATTCCTTTGTATCTTTATTTTCATGTTTTAGTTGTGTCAAGTAAAGTTTCTGACGAAAGTTCGAGTTGGTTTTCGATTTCTGCGAAGGAAACAGATTTCTGCTGTCCACCGTAAAATATATCTTATAAAATCCATAAAGATCAGAATTATCTAAAAAAAATCTTGCTTATTCCTCAGCTAATTCTGCAACTCTTTCGTTCTTTAAGTTTTTCGATCTGAGCAACGTAAGTGCCCTGGAAAATTTTGAATTTACATAATATTCTGGTTTTGGCATATTCTGCCATTTTTCTTGCATTTGCTCTTTTACAATGTCGAATGGATTTCTTTGCTTCACAAGACATCAGTGGATGTAGCTAATGTTTAAAAGTATCAATATCACTTGTGACCATACATAACCCATGAATTTTTTATTGTTTCACTAATTCTCCAATGCGAATTATTCTTTGAGTGTGGTGTGAAGGAAGTTTTCAAGGGTCAAGAGAAGAGGGTGATATAATGTGATCAAGAAGATTGCAAGGTCAAAGCTTGGGGATGCCCCCGTGGTTCATCCCAGAAAATTCTACGAAGACTCAAGCATCTAAGCATGGGGATGCCCAAGGCATCCCCTTCTTTATCAACAATTTATGAGGTCACTTCTAGTGAATTCTCCAATGCGAATTACTCTTTGAGTGTGGTGTGAAGGAAGTTTTCAAGGGTCAAGAGAAGAGGGTGATATAATGTGATCAAGAATATTGCAAGGTCAAAGCTTGGGGATGCCCCCGTGGTTCATCCCAGAAAATTCTACGAAGACTCAAGCATCTAAGCATGGGGATGCCCAAGGCATCCCCTTCTTCATCAACAATATATGAGGTCACTTCTAGTGAATCTATATTTTTATTCGGTCACATCATATGAAGTTTACTTGGAGCGTCTGTTTGTTTTTCTTTTGTTTTTATTTGTTTTATTTTGTTTTCCTTGCTGAAATAATATAGTTGGACCCTAGCATTCTTTGTGTTGGACAGAGACACGCTCCGCTTTTTTGTTTGAATACTCGTTATGCTCGTATTCTTAGTTTTTCTTCTAGCTGCTGCAAAATTCCTGTTTAGCTCATGTTTTTCTTGCATCTCTTATTTAGAGCTGTTAGTTTTAGTAGATATGTGTTAGTACTCTATTGTTTTATTTCTGCATCTCTTGGAGAGATTTTGTTTATTATAAAATGATTGGTGTTGGAAAGCAGTAGTACAATTTTCGTTCTTATAACGGTGCAAATAGAATCTTGTATAGACTGTGGCTAGACTTTTTCATCTTATGCTAAATGTTATTTTAATTCTAAAGCCTAGTGGTTATTTTTGTAGTATGATTTGTCTCAAATAGTTGGGATGTTGAATGTGCCTTAGAAACAATCATGAGTTGTTCTTGTCATCTTGAAGCATAAATTTGTGGTGTTCTCCTTTGAATGTTTTATTTGGTGGACTTGGCGCATGCTCACACCATGTTTATGCATGACTACGAACCAGTCACTTGTAGTCTCTATGATCATTTAGTTTTTGAACTTGTAGTACCAATTATGCTTTGATTAATGATGTTTTTGTCGTTATGCATGATTATGGCCAGTATTTCTCTCTTGATTTGCCGCTCCCAGTCTTTTGCTAGCCTCCACCTGTACTGAGTATGAGCTCTACTTGTGCATACAACTCCCAAAAACCAAATTTGCCAAATGTGTCCACCATACCTACCTACATGTGGTATTTAACTGCCAAACCAAAGTAAATTGCTCATGTGTTACCTTTAAAACCTTAAAAATTACTCCTGGTTTATGCTCCTATTTTAGCTCATGAGGACGTAAATAGAGAATATTTATCTCACTTGTTGATTGGACTTTTCACACCCTTGACTATTGGCTTCATCCTCTTATCCAATTGATAGAAGAGCTGGCAGCGGGGTGCCTAGCCCAAAGTAATACAACAAATTCTCTTCACTATTTTTGCCGCTGATTTATCAGTCAAAGCATAGTTGTGTAAACAAAACAGAAAGAGGGATGACCTTCTACAAAGATGTGTCCTTCTATGGGAGCCGCTCTTGTGAAGTCTAGTTGGCTTGTGACGTACTGTATTTTATGTTTACTATTCATTGACATAAGAATACACCTCTCTAAAAAATGTTTTCAATACCTATGTTTAACAAAATAAAAGCTCTAGCACATGAGTGATCCCTGCTTCCCTCTGCGAAGGTCCTTTCTTTTACTTTTATGTTGAGTATCCATCTTCTAACTTTATGCACAGTTGAGAGAGCATGGTTTCCATTCTGAGTTTAATGTGCATTTGTCCCAGAAACATTATTAATTGATTCATGATGTTTTATTGTTTGTTCTCAAATTATTTATTCTAGTCTTCCTCATGAACTTTGAAGGTGTCCTGGCATTTATGTTTTGCCCCAATCTTAAGGACAAGCGAAATATCACTTTGCTATGTTATCTCTATGCTTGAAACAAACGTATAGCCTTCAAGTGCATTATTATTCATGATCTTTTGTTTGTGTTACTTCTCATGATTCAAGATGATTACTATGCTTTATTGTTAGAATTATATTTATCATGCTTGTGTTTAAGTTCTATGATCTCAGCTATGCTTATGCTTTCACAATTTAGATGATCAAGTTCATGTTGGTAGCATGTCACCTCAGAAATTATGTGTATTTATCGTTTATCTGGGGATGTTGAGACGTCATAAACGTATGTATAATTTATGATGTTCCATGTTGTTTTGATGCCATATGCTACATGTTTTCCTTTCACTTTATGTCATTTTTATCGATTTCCCGGACTAACTTATTGACAAGATGCCACAGAGCCAGTTCCCTGTTTTCTGCTATTTTTAGTTTCAGAAAAGTTGTCCTGGAAATATTCTCGGAAATGGAAAATTTCAAGCCCGGAAGTCTTAGAATTTCTGAAGGTTCCACAGAGTCCCGAAGAGGCCCAGGCGGGGCCACATGGGGGCACACCATAGGGCGGCGCGCCCCCTGGTCGCGCCTGGGGGTGGTGTGGGCTCCTCGGGGATCCACCGACATCGCCCTTTCGCATATTTATTCCCCCGATACGTCAACCCTAAAAATATACCACTTTGTCCCGAGAAACACCTGAGACCGCTGTCATCGTCAACCCAAGAACGGGAGGGTTCTGGAGCTCTCCTCGGCACCCTGCCGGGAGGGGAATTCATTGCCAGAGGGGTCTACACCACCATGCCCGCCTCCGGAGTGATGCGTGAGTAGTTCATCGTTTTACTACGGGTCCATAGCAGTAGCTAGATGGTTGTACTCTCCACTTTATACCTCGTGTTTAGATCTTGTGAGCTGCCTCACATGATCGAGATCATCTATTTGTAATTCTACATGTTGTGTTTGCTGGGATTCTATGATTATTGAATGCTATGTCTGTTGATTATCAATCTATCATGTGATCTTCATGTGTATGTTATTTATGATCTTGCATGCTCTCTGTTGTTAGTAGATGCTCCGGCCAAGTAGATGCTAGTGACTCCAAGAGGGAGTATTTATGCTCGATAGTGGGTTCATGCCTCTTTTGCATCTGTGCTCGAGTGACAGAAACATGACGGATGGAGGATGTGTTGTTTCCATTAGGGAGAAAACAACGATGTTTACTTAGTTTACATTGTTTACATTAGACACTTTTCTTACTGCGATTATCCGTTT
Source organism: Alopecurus myosuroides (assembly GCA_028641055.1). NCBI lineage: Eukaryota > Viridiplantae > Streptophyta > Magnoliopsida > Poales > Poaceae > Alopecurus > Alopecurus myosuroides. The sequence continues at coordinate 581,065,352 of CM054057.1, read as the reverse complement.
CTTGCAACTTAATACCCAACGTTTGTTCGGATGATATTCGAAGGGTGGATTATTAGTCATAGATGCAGTTGGACGACGATCTATGTATTTTTTTGTAATGCCCGCATGAATCTCATAGTAATATTTATGTCATGCATGTTCTTTATCTGTCAATTGCCTAGCTGTAATTTTTTCACAACGCATGTTAGCTATCTTTTATGGAGAGACAGCTCTAGTGAACTGTGGACCCCGGTCCATTTTCTCATACTGATAATACACACATGGTTTCCACTGCTTTCACACTGCTTCCACAATTTTCACACTGCTGCTACTGTTTTCATACTGTCTTCATATTGATTTCCTCACCATACATTTAACCTCTTTATTATCAGAAAAATCGATGAGATTGGCAACCTCACTACTTCGTTGGGAAAAAGTGATTTGATTGTGTTGTGTAGGTTCTACGTTGCTTCTGAACCGGTAGTGCATCCTGCCACCTCAGCTGCATCAACCTTTAGAGATTGCTTGTCCTCCTACTGGTCGATTCAACCTTGGTTTCTTTTCTAAGGGAAAAGTTGCCGCTGCACTCTTCACAACCTTTCTCTTGGGGTTTACCAACATCAGCCATCAACAAGTTTTCTGGCACTGTTGCCGGGGAACTTTGAAGCAAGCAGCCTCCTGCCAACTCTGGCCCCATCAGTAACAAGTTCCGAGACACAAAAAGAACAAAAGAAAACATAAGAAAACAAAAACAAAGGAAAACAAAGTGGGTTGCATCCCACAAACGCTTTTCTTTAACGCCATTTAGCTAGGCATGAAGAACGAATCAAGTATTATCATTCAATTTTGAGAGCTCGAACTCATCATAGAGGCATTGGATTTTCTAGACACAAGGTTCAGAATCTCCTCTCTTCTCTTTTAGGTTTACTATTTTAATCAAAGAGATTATCTAGAATAACCCAACCAAAAGTTTCCTCTAATGCCTTAGACATTGTTAAAAGTTTGAATGGTATAGGGATATTAATTTTGTTTTGCATTTAGTTTTTCCCTTATATTTCATTCTATCAATTTCTAAAGTTTTCAAACTATGATTGATGCCAAGACCGTAGCCAATCATCTTATAATGAGCAAAAAAAATACTAGCTTCTATAGCAATGTCATTAAATTGCAGTAGTAAACCATTCATCACAAATCCCTTTCTTTTCCTTTCTCCATGCTATCAAGTTTTAAAAACATTCGTTGTATTATAGGATTGAGGTTGACAAACCTAGCTTCTAACATGGCAACAAAAGAAGCTATAGCGATCTCATAGTAGTAGGCAAGTTGAACTACAAATTTATCATTAAATCACGAATCCCATTAACATGGCTAAATAATTCTTCAATATTGTTTCTTCCAATAATGAATCCTCTTCCTACTTCCAGATCTTTCGTAGCAAACTTAGGATAGACATCTTAGAAAAATAGAAACAAAAACTAACACGAAGACGAGAACTAAATAACAAGAAAAATGAAAGACTAGAAACTAGAGAACTATATTTTTTTGGGGTTTTTGATAAAAGGAAAACAAGGCTAAAAAAAGTAAAATAAGAAAGAACAAAACAAAATAAAGAAAGTGGAAGTGTGATACTCCCCTTGCAGCAAGCTAGAAGTCCTCGGTAACGGCGCCAGAAAAAGTACTTGATGCTGACGTGATCATGCGCTCGTTAGGAGACCCCGAGCGGAAGGTATGATGTAGTATAGCGGAAATTTTCCCGCAGTTAAGGAACCAGGTTTTATCGAACTAGTAGGACTTTGTAGTCTTGGATAATTTTGCTTGTTGTCTGGTGCGTCAACAAGCGTGGAACCTGCACACAAACACAAACTCTCTCTCTTTCCCCAACTTTCAAGAAGGTTGTCAATCTTCCGGTCTTGTTGAAAACTAGAGAATTAAACGTATAGAGTCTTGAAAAGTAAAAAAGTAAAAACGGAACAGTAAGGAAACAATTATGAAAGTACTTTAAAGAAGCTTGCAAATAAGAGGAAAATAGGACCGGGGGACATAGGTTCACTAGTGGTGCCTCTCCAAAAAAAACATGTTGTGTGAACAAACTGGGCAATTGACAAATCATGAACGTATAACAATACTATATATTATGAAGAGATAAATTTCACGGGTTCTAACGTTGTAGACATTTCTTCAAGGCATATGGACCGCTATCCAGCATGCATCCATATCTAAAATTCCACCTCAAGAAAGCTATCCAGCAAATCTCTCTGGTATTAAGTTGCAACAGAAAAATGCATTAAGAACAATACGTAATGTAAGCAGTGGTCCTCATATGTATATAAGAGTGCCGCTGTTTTCTCCCTGGTAGAAACAACACATCTCCCATATGTCACGTTTTTGTCACTCGATCATAGATGTATGGGAGGCATGAACCTACCATCTAGCATATAAAACCTATCTTTAGGTGAAAACAACTATGTGGCCAAGACAATTTATAGGCGAAGAGGCATTGCGAGGCGGTGGCCAGGGCGCCCAGGGGCCCACCAGGCGCGGCCTAGGGTGGGGCCGTGCCTGGCACCCCCTGGAGGCCCCCTGGCTCCCCTCCTGCTCTTCTTTGGACTCCGTCTTTGTTCCGGGTAAAAAACGATCTCCGTGGATTTTTAACCATTTCCGAGAATATTTCTTCCGGAACTTTTCTGAAATAGAAAAAACATCAAAAAATAGCAACAAGCCTAGGGAATGTCGTTAATAGGTTAGTCAATGAAAACATACAGAAAACGAAGGAAAACAATATAAAACATGTGGAAAATAAAAGGTATTGTGTAGAAAACAAGCATGGAGCATCAAAATTAAAGATATGTTTGCAATGTATCAGTAGGCAAGTTTGGATCATGTCTCGTGGAATTTTTGGCACTGTCTTGGAGCGTTCTTGACAATCTTGTATCTTATACACGTGACTTCGTATCACCATTCTCCGTCCGCGTCATCTTTAAGCATGATCGGCGCTCAAAGAGCCGGAGCGAGAGGTCATGCGGCCATCTCCGGCAATAACTTGGTGGGTGTGGTGCGACGTAGTCCGGTCATTTCACAAGGAGGCGTGATGACATCTCTTATTAGTAGTCTCGGGTGCTTCCGCAGGGTTGGAATACTCATGTATTTCTTGTTTATATTTGATCATCTTTGTAAGAGGATTTGCTCATCACTTTGTGTCGGTTTGTCCATGTGGCTTTATTTATGAAGCCGGGCGAAAGAATGTTCGAGGAAGTGAGATATAAGTGGGACCCCACTTGTAACCAAAGTGCATATTAGAGAAAGCTTCTACGTCGTACCTACATGCCCATCTTTAAAAAAAGACACACTGAGTTTTTCTATGTTTCGAAAATAAGATCAAATGTATCCAAGTTCCAAAGACCACTCTAGCAGCCATACACCGGACATTTATTCCCTCCCTAGTCGCTTCCATCTGAGCAACTCCGGAGTCCATCGCCTCCCCAAAACCCTAGAAGGCCTCCGATAGGTGACCCTGCCCCCGCTGCTGTCGACGGCGGCGGTGGTGGCGGCACCCATCCCGTCGAAGACAGTGGGTAGGGGAGGTGCTCCTCAGTCGTGTCCCACGGGGCGGTGAGGCGCTTGCAGAGGGCATAGAGCGGTGCGGTCAAGTGGCCGGTTCCTGAGATCTCCCGCCGGTGTGGCATTGAGGAGGTGGTAGGGCGCCTCCTGTGCGGCCGTCCGATCTTGGGCATGGCGTCTAGGAGGCGGAAGTGTGCGGGGGTGATCTGTTCCTCAAAGCCTTGATCTGGGCTCTATGTATCCCATATGGGCCATTGGGCTACAGCCAGGGCCGGTGATGCAGGTAGTCTGGTTGTGGCCTTGGCCATGCCGGCGTTGACCTGCAGCTGTTGGCTGGTTTACCCCCTCCTATACTGCCGATCCTGCTGGGAGATGACCTTCGGCGTGTTCTGGTTCTTCTTCGAGAGATCTTCGCGGATTGGCTCACGAAGCTCCCGAATTCTTGGATAGGATTGAATTCGGTTGTGCGCACCTATATGATCCTGCCTCATGTAATTCCGGTGTGGTGTGAAGCTTCGCTGGTTGTTGCAACAATGAGACATGTCGTAATTCCATTTCCATGGTGTAAATGGCGGTGGAGAAGGTCATGGTGGCTGAGATTGTAGGACCGGTATTGACGGAGTGTTCTTCGAGACGGTGAAGTTCTCACTTCACTGTGGCCGGTGATCGGATCCAATTCGGATGTGGTGCCTGTGAGCATGGCGTTTGATAACTTGCAGAAGCAGTCTTGCCTAGTGGGGCAGCAGCATTGGAGGTCTTTGAGGGTGAAAACCGAAGTTCTACCCTTCATTGGTTGTGCCTGACAATGATCTTACCGAGGACATTGTTTCGAGAGTTCAGACTTTGTCCATGGTGAAAATCTAAAATCTTGAATCGGGCGAAGACGGTGCTTGTGCACTATTTTCCCTTTCTGGATGCGTCGCTTTTGGATAATTTTCCTGTATTTCGGGTGTTGTCTTGGGTGGTGCTATGTGTGACTGCTGCTACGAGGATTTGATTATCGTGGCATGTTTTCTTTTCTCTTTAGTCTATGGGCATCTTGTATGTCGTTTATGATATTTTGTTAGTGAAGAGGATGTAGTTGGTATCTCCGTGCCACTAATATATTTCCAAGCGGCCTCGCTACGTGCAAAGCAGGGACAAAGATACAAGAGAGGACGAGGGGGGCTAGGCCACCCCCATAATGTAGATTTTGTGAAGATACTAGCCATTTGATCTCTTATTTCTTAGTGATTTAGTGAAATCTGTCCCCATCAACAAGTTTGTGACACTAAGTTTGTCGAGTTTGCCCCTCTCAACGTCATACGCTGGTTTCATCCCTGGTGCAAAGACGAGGACTTTTGCAGTATTATATACTCCCTCCGTTCACTTTTATAAGGCACACTTCTTAGCATTTCAATAGTGAGAAGTGAGCCTTATAAAAGTGGACGGAGGGAGTAGTACATTTCTATTCTCTTCTAAAGTTTTTTTTTACAGGCCCTTCCAACAGAATTGGTACTCCCTCTGTCTCATATTAATTGTCTCAAAATTAGACGTGTCTAACACTAGTAAAATATGTCTAGATGTATATTAATTTTTGTCTAACTTTAAGACAATTAATATGAAACAGTGGGAGTACTGGTTGAGAGTTAGTAGGAACTGAATTAGTGGATAGTCTAATGGGACGCCGTTCATCTCACTCACATCATCACGTTGCCGTAGCAAGCGTGCGTGGGTGGATTAATCGGAGACAAGACAAAGTAATTAGAGAGGTGGTGGAGCATGAGTGTGATCTCACCCGCGCTCCGACTCCGATATTCTGTCACGTCGCCGCTGCTACGTGACGACGTTTCCGTAAGCAGTCGAACCGCTTCCCTTTTCGGCCCGTCTCGCCGCGGTTTCTCCTTTTTTCGCTGCGATCGCGTAACGGCCTGACCTTTGCTATCCATCACCGGCCGGAGCCCCCTTTGAGTTAACGGACTCTAGCCAGTGGGCCCCGCTCAGCTTCCGGCCATCAGCTAAACGCAGCTCGACGTAACGGGATCGATCGCCTTGGCAGCATGCAGGTGTGCACGGCATGTCTCAAAAAAAAAAAGGGTGTGCATGGCCGATGTAACTGCAGCCTGGTGTGCTCTTTGCGCGTGCATTGAAGCTGAATGTGCTGTGCCTTCCGTATAATTAAGCATGTTTTATTGTACATTTCTACAGCTTAACAAGTATATATGGCCCATTTTTGTCTTGTCAAGAGAGATCTAGTCACATGCATGACTTGGAAGGCCAATTAACATCAGTATAGGTATTAATTCATTAATTATAAACTCTTAATGAGCTCTTCCTGTCTCACTCTTCGGATATGTACTAGTACTTGGAAGTATTTTTTCAAAAAAATTACGTGTGTTTGAAGAAAATAGCCCATGAAGTTGGATAAAGATAGAATTGAGGATCAGCGATGTATATAACAGCATGGACATATACATATAGCTAGGAGGGTATAGCTAGTCATAGGGAAACAGGTGTATATACTTCTAGAGAACACGATCATCTCTCACATATGTAATGTAGCCAACAACGAACCAGATTCCAATATAGGCACTCATGATTGGGAACTTTAGTTTTTGGATGGATCCATTAATAAAAGACCAACAGTTTCTGTTCTAGAAAACAAAATACAGGAAATGATTTTTGGCAGCGTCCGATTGGCCATCATCTCCCCAGGACGTGTGTGATCAACTTTACCAGACACGCCGGCCCATTTGAAACTGTGCCTCCAGGATGTAGATGCACCACATGATTGTTGTGGTCGGATTCCATCTCATACGTACACACGCATTCAGTTATTGCCACCTCCATCTATCCGCATCGAAAATTGAAGGCAAGGTAACTTGCATCCGTACTCTTCCTAGGCCCTAGCTAGCCATTTTTCTCGGATTTTCTGAACCATAGTCTTATGAATTCATTTAAACGCAGTCGATTTCTCGACCGTATGATTCTTTCGTGATTTCTGCATTTTGGGCCGGAGATTGCAACACAGATAGCTAGGGCAGCGGGAGGACCAGCGATTGCGTCACTAGGTGAGGCCTGGGCAATGAGTCGACACAGTAGTGGCGTCGGCCACCACGGGCGAGTGAGACTTCAGGTGGCTGGAGGTTGAAGACGAAGGGTACTCCGGCCGGCCTGGTAGGTGGAAATTGACAAGGATTTGGTGTAATCCCTGTCAGGCGGATATATATGTATTTTCTCCTGTACAAAGTCTGCCAACTTGGTCCGATTTATACATGTTTAAGTTGAAACAAATAATTTCGTACTTCTGTACATGTTCTTAATTTCGTACTTTTTTAGCAAGCTAGGTAGGTCGCTTTAAGCTAAATATTTTTCGTAACTATGGGCACCACATAACAAACCCAATGGGTCCGTCGATCGAAGCTGATCACATGTCATCTCAAACTCAAAGTTGATATTATTTGCGCGGGAAGAAAGTCAAAGCCTCCAATGATCTCAACGCCAACCCGAACCGAGTGCGACACGTACGGTGTGCCCCGCACCGCCGCGACACTTAACCACCACCCAATTAGCGCTCGTAACCTGTGATCGATCGAGCCAGCGTGCAGACACACATGCACGATGAAGTAAAAGGCAGGCTCGTGAGTTCTTTCCACCACTTGAAGCCAAGCTAAATAAAGTCAATTTAGTCAGTACCGGCCAATTGGCTCTCGCAAGAGTAGAATCATCCGTCGATCATGCACCATGGCAAAGCAACGAGAGACAGGGGAAAGGAGATGCCACACTTGGGAAAATTGATTGAGGTGCCGAAGACGCATTGGCGAAGTCTATGTAATTAATCATATAGGCTCCATCAGGGACAGATACTTGCCGTTCTGGCTACGTATGCCTGTACTAATAGCCGGGAAAACTAATTATTATTACTTTTATTTTCTGGGGAAAACTAATTAATTGATAGTAGGCCACTACTACTACTATATGAGGTGCACTAACTTTTGTAGTTTCTTCCTCTGGCTTTCTTTTTCCTTGCTTTTTTGTATATTTACTTTCTCTGTTTTTGCTCAGTGTTTTGTTGTACTTCCGTCTTCTCGGCGCTCGTACTTCCTATATGAATAACTAGGTTTATGAACTTTTATACAGAAAAGTAAAATATAAATGATTTTTTTTATTAATTTCTGTTTTTGTTACTTCATAGCATTTTCTGCAGAGTGCACCGATATGGAGGTTGAGCTCCACGGAGTTTGGTATTTCAAAACGTTCAAAATTCACATTTTTCAAGTTTCAAAAAAATCATAAAAAACATATAGATGCAGATAATAATATAATCTACAAGCTTGCAAAAAATTAATCCAAAATTCATTATATTTTAGGCAAGGAAAATGACAAATCAGTGGATCTAGATAGTACACGATTTGAATACGTGGTTGATATTTTGTTAGATTTTTCATTTTTTTAGCATAAAATAATACGAATTTCGCATTGAGATTTTTTCACAAGGGTAGATCTCGACATTATTTGCGCTTTAAGTTTTTGTTTTGATTATTTGAAACATTAAAATTCATATTTCCATTTGTTTTATACCTAGCTTTGTGGAGCTAGGCCTCCAAAGGCAGTTTCCCGTTCCAGGCATCTATATATTCTTTTTTATTTTATTAAAGGTTAAAAATGCAAAGCATGTATTTGCACTCTAGTTTACGTCACACTATTTTATAAAGATAATATAAACATTTTAATAGTTCTAGGTTCATGGCATACAACCCACAACAATTCAACGTTTCTTTATTAGTTTGTTGTTGCCCTCAAAACCAGATATAAGTATCTACATACTAACTTTAGTTGATAGATGGCTAGTTTATTATTTAAGTTAATTATTTTTATATTGTAAGGACGGGTAAGATAGTTTCCATGCATACAAGATGATCATGATTTGAAACGATTTTCGGGCTATATTATAGAAGCATGCATTCGCTTACCTTGCTAAAATAAAGTCAACCTTTTTTGGATTATAAATAACATTGGGATATCTTATAAGTTATTTATAGATCCTAGTTTCCAGAATACCTTTGTTGTACATACAGTTTAATGTAATTGAGTTGAATGTTCAAGTACTAGGTGGAGTCGAGGAAACCAAAATTAATCTCATATTATTCAACAATTTATTTTCATAGCAAATTTTAAAGCTCCACGCATAAATTTCTTCTAGGTCATTTGTTCAATAAAATTATGTGGTAAATTATAGAAAACACACCTTCAAAGGTGTTGTAACAAAGTTATAAGTTCAGTAGACACATGTCCCTAACTATACTACTAAGGATAGGAAACAAAACATAATTACATGCATAGTTCAATTGATGCGCCAGATATATTTATCAATTTTTCTACGTGGTTTGAATTTTAGTTCAAATTTGACCAAAATATGCTACAAATCATTCAAATATCCCAAATGTTTAGGAAAGGACCTTATATTTTACCAAGACACTAAATATATATAGTTTTATTTACAATAATATTTCCATTAAAATTTGGATTTTTGTTTTAAAATTTGTAAAATATGTTACAGCATTCAAGCATCTTAAATGACTACGGAAATGACGCAAATTATTTTTGAGAAAATCAAGGGTAGTTAATTTATTTACCAGAACATTTTCAATTTTTTTTGAGTAGTTTGCATTTTCAGTTCAAATGTTACTGAAATATGTGAAAAATAGTAAATATAATAAATGGCTCGTGAGAGGAGGTTTATTTGAACTATTTTAAATGCAGGTTATGTTCAAATATATCCAAACTATGGGCATAAAAAATATCCAAATCTCCTAAATGGCAATGCAAAATTATCTTAAAATTTTAGAATATTGTTGATGACTAATTTATTTACTAGATTTTTTTTGTAGTTTAAATCTTTGCTATTTTGCCAAACTTTATTCTTTTGTCACTCTAAAGACTAGGATAATACACATCCTCAAATGGATAAAGTGGCCCACATTGATGCGAACCTAAGGCAAGTGCTCACTCAATGATAGGTGGCCCCTTGGTCATAACTTTAGTTAACTATATGGTTGTTATATTTATAGGTTTTCTCTTACTCATTAACTTTATTATGGATATGTGAAATACCCTAAAATGATTTTATTGTATGTAATCCCGTTAAGGATTGTTTTGACGCAATTTACTCATAAATATGTAATAAAATCATAGGAATTACTTTAGGAAATACTTATTGTGACACATATTACACAATATTAGGCTAATTCACAACCAAACCTGGATCGAAATTTTACAATTGTTTTTTACATGTGAATCAAGGTTGTATTTTCTCTAGGTGGTTAGCTTGGGCCATGTCATGTATTTATTATGCCCTGCAAATGATTGAAACGAATTGTACATCATAAGATAAGTGGGATCCGTGACATTAATTAGGAGGGGACACAATTCCTCTAAATCATTTTCATGATCGTCATCATCGATATTAATTGCCAATCCATATCCTTGATTCTAGCACAAATATTTGTAATATGTATACATCGATGATGGCACACACAAATATAGTGGTGTGGGTACGTGTATGGTTGCTTTTGGGGCTTATTTGGGAGAGCTCAATGCACAAAGTTGAGATGTTGTATTGGTGTGCTGCTTACATAAGAACATATTTGTTAAACTAACCTCAATCCGTTCTTAATCGTGCAACTTAGTGGTGTAACCGTTATTTGTGTTCATGATGAACTTTCGAGAAAACCTTAACGCTTGTGTTGATATGTGAGTGACCCATGCTGTTCTCGTGTAGATCGGACACCGTGATACACTAAAAAGCATACGTTGGGGTTGTTTGTAAAATTGAGACATTGCACTCATTTTCATGCACCCAATCATGCACATTGTGCAACAAAACGGTCCTACATTAGCTAGAACGGGACCATTTGGTATGGATAAGCTCACACGAAGCTAGAGCAACAACACAAATTTTCTAGTATTTGTATGTGCACATACGTATCCTTTTCCATTAGGCCAAAACACACTTTCTAATTAGTTGATGCACTATGTGGTATGGTCACATACTTAATGAGAGATGGATACTCCCTAACAAAAAGGTGGTTGATGAGGGAATATATGTTTTGATTAAAAGAAAACTTAAAGGAGCACTACACTACTGAGTAGAGTAACTAATCTAGTTACATGGATATAAATCTATGGAGTAGTACCATTCTATTGGCCGTATGTTGGGCCCTCTTCGGACACTCATAATCTGTCACGCTAAGCTAGTTAGCTAATTAAAGCTTGCAGACGTAATCCACATTCATTCATTTGTTGCTAGTAAAGCTCCACTAAGTGATTGATTAGGCCAGCTAACTGATGCTTACAGATAAGAACATGACTTGTTAATTATAGGAGTAATTTACGTCTAACTTTTGCCACATGCATGTAAGCACGCATATTTCCGATAAAATTTCCATATTGATATTAAACCGGAATATGTGTTAATTGATCCTAAAAATGTTCTATTGATATCCACCTCTTCCTTGATCTTATTCTTAAATTAGGATTTTGTTTTACCCTATCTAAAAAGTAAAGAAAAATCCTACGCATATGCCAGTTCAATTCATATGCATTCTACAATGAGGCTATATCAGTGTATTGATCCACTACTAGCTAATTAACTTAGAAATATTCGACAATGATTAGTGTTAATATGGTAGTACTAACAATACTATGATCATGAGGACACATGTTGAATGCTCCTCTTTATTGCTGCTAATATATTTTGTTGAAAGAAAAAGTGTGATGCCTAGCTGCGTACTAAGCCATATCATTAACTTGCTTTTTGTTTCTGGTTTGGAGTCTCCCCAATAATAAGTAGCAATAATACATGTAGAGTCCTAGATGATCTCTCCCTCCCGTGTATCCGCGTCTACCGGTCCCCCTACACACAACACAATGAATCAAATAACTTTCTTAACCCACTAAGACAACTTGCTATAAAATATCGTGAGCACACCATATTTAAGCATCTTGTTAGATAAAAATAATTAATGATCTCTTCATCAAGAAAAAAACTACCTCCATTGAAAAGTTAAGAGGACGTGATTAAGAAGGTTTAGCTTAACTCTAAAAAACTCGTTAAGTGCATGGAATTTATTCACAAACACACGTGGTAGAATCAAGGCCAAATCCAGTGCCAAACTATCCACAACCACGAACCATAGGAAACTTCTGAAAATTCTGCAGCTATAGTTGTACTAGTGACTAGTGCATTCATGATTGGTCCACAGAGTACTCCATCTTATCTAGCTATACTCGAATGGTTGAACTCCACATAACATAACAACATAACTGGTTACGGGTTACTTGATTAACTATATTTTCCTGGTAATTATTATTTTCTTGATTCTGTAATAAATCTTAGTTAGCTAAAATTGCACGACATTCGATCCAACCATGAAGCATCAAAGGCACATAACCTTTGGAAAATGTAATGCAATTTCTAGGTGGTATGCTATATAGATATGATGACAAATGGCGAATACCCCCTTAATTAATGGAAGGTTGAAAAACATGAACCAACATGTCATCGAGACACGACACTGGCCCTGATCATCCGAAGCGGTTTCGAGTGTGCCATTTGAGAACCGCGTTCTTTTGCTCGAGAACAAAATTGTTTCCACGTATCCCGGGAGAAACTTCCGCGGGATTACGGGAGAGAATTGAATGAGCACATGTTCTTTTATTTATTTATGTTTTATGACCGAGCAACGTAGATCGTCATGGAGTTATCCGCTTCGACTAGCTTTTACAAAAAAAAAACCATAAACCTACGTGTAAATGGAAAAAATGGACTTAATAGTCCTCACTCCAAAGGGTGTTTCACAAATTCCTACCTCAATTGCAAAATACATGTTGTTTTGAAATCGCGGACTCCGACGTGGCACTTTGAAATGAAGGGAATATCTTTTTTTTTCATGATACCCCAAGAGAGAGCGGTATCTAGGAGCAGAGTAGGAACAGAGTTGAGATTTGAGAGCCCCAAAATAAAAATTTCGCCATTGGTCTTTTGATATTCCTTGGCATCACACACGGACAACACCCGATGTTTTGTGCAAGTATTTCTCTCGGGCCTCTCCTATAAATACCATCCCATTTCCCTCTCAGCATCCACACACCATCCCCTCCAACACTAAAAAAACAGCAAACAGAGCATCCGAAGCCACGCGATCAGGTGCAATTCCTCTGCTACCAGCACACCATGAGGCCCGGACCGGAGTTCGTCGCCATGATCCACGCCGCGGGCGCAGCGCCGATATCGGCGCCGGTGCACGGGCTGATCAACGGGACGGCTGCCGCGGCGGCGCACTCGCCGTGGCAGTCCCCCGTGCCGTACCTCTTCGGCGGGCTGGCGGCGATGCTGGGCCTGATCGCCTTCGCGCTGCTCATCCTCGCCTGCTCCTACTGGAAGCTCTCCGGGTACCTGGACGCCCCCTCCGACGGCGCCCGGGACGGCGACTCCGCGGACGGCGAGAAGGGGTCGGCGTCCGGAGCGGCCAGACCGGCGGCGGATTTCCTGGAGCACGTGGTGGTCATCATGGCCGGCGAGGAGCGCCCCACCTTCCTCGCCAAGCCGGCCACCAGCCGCGCCGCGGTCGAGGTGGAGCTCGCGGCCACCGCGCTATCAACGAGCGGGGGTGATGGGCAGGAGAAGAAGATGGATGAGTGCGAGGTGAGCTCGACACAGGTCGGAGCCGACGCGGCGAGCCAGAGCCACGGTGACCACCACGACGCAGCGAGCCGAAGCCTTCAGGACGACGCGGCGAGCCAGAGCCACGGTGACCATCATGACGCAGCGAGCCGGAGCCTTGAGGAGGACGCGGCGAGCCAGAGCCTTGAGGAGGACGCGGCGAGCCCGAGCATGGAGGAGGACGCGGCGAGCCGGAGCCTGGAGGAGGACGCGGCGACCCAGAGCCGGGGCCACCAGCACCATCAGCGCCATGAGGATGAGGATGAGAGCAGCAGCACGACGGCGGTGCAAGAAAGCTCGCAATAACTTCTGCCGCCTTTAGTTGGTTCCAGCTTTTCCCTCTTTTGGGGCGGAGCCATCTGCTTTTTCCTGCTCCCACTTTGCCGCTGCCGCTGGTGCCGCTAGATTTTAGGCTGGAAACGTGTAGATTCTTGGCGTGATTGAGCTGGGTGAAAACATTAATGGAGATGCTGCTTATGTGCGAGACTTCACTTCACTTCACAGTCTTGCCAAATCCAAAGCCTCTTTGCATCCCCGAATGATGGTGGATCCTAGCGCCATGCTCAGCTCCGGTTACAGCTATATCTGAAGAAACGAACAACCATTATTCCTTTCCACCGGTTCCTTGCAAGTTACAACGCCTTTCAGTTACAGAAAACATCGCTCGGAGATGGCGGAAATCGCTAGTATGAAACCTGGAGTGAGTAGCTGGTTTTTCATTCAAGTTATTTACGCGGGGAAAACGTATGGAAATCGAGCGACCTGGGCTTAAGCAACACTGTGGTGGTGATGACACCGCATCTGTCGGCTCGGCACAGCACTCACTGCGCACGACAGCTCCTTGTGTGCAAGTAACGCTCATGCGAGACATGGCAGCAGCACTTACTATTGTCATCAGCTAACAGAATCCCTTTTCTGGGTGGATTAGCTAGCAGGATCCTCTTCCGGTGTGCAATTGGAAACGGGATAAGCCGAACTCCTTTTTCCGGGTGGATTAGTTAAGCAGAACCCTCTTTCAGTGTGCAATGGAAATGGCATAGCCCAACAGCTCATGGCTTGGTGTGAGCATGCTACAACAAGAACATTTTGGTTGCTTGCTTGGTCACAGGTCACAAGTACATTTCACACGCTATTTGCATCTTGCCGATCTGGATTGCCAAATAATGTGGCGCCACGCGTCGGCGAGGAATGAACAGATATAACAGCTAGCCAGCAGCAGGGGTCTACATTCCCATTCAGCAGGACGAAACATGGTGGTGGCCTCTGCCTACTCTGTACGTCCATGCAGACGAGAGTGGGTCATGAGAGGGCCTCACCTAGCTGCGACCTGGGCTCATGGTCCAGACGAAATTTTACAAGACGCCAAAGCTCGTGTCTGCCACCACAGCCTTGGCGCCACGTAGCTGCCACTGCCAAGCAAGATCATCAGTGTTTTTTTGTACTGCCCGATTCTTATTACATTTTCACAGTTCACATCGCACATTGTCCCTCTATGCGTTCTGCTCGATCTGACTTGACACTGACATTGTGCTGTCAGTGAAACATAGGACTCGATCGAGAATTTGGGTTGGGAGAGAGAGCGAAATGTGATGATCCATGGCTGATCCCATTCCCACTCTCCCACGATGCGATGCTACTTGGCAAGGCATATAGGACACGGTCCATACGTTGTACTAGTGCCAATTCTGCACGCACCTGGATAAATGATGAGTCAGTAGACATGGACGGCCGGCTGGATGGTCCTAGGAACGTGCGTGGCCGCCTTCGTCCCCAGTGTCGACGGACGGATTCCGGCTTATTCCGACAAGCTGCTAGGTAAGAACATAGTATTCCTCTCGGCGGGGGAATAGAATGGAATTGCCGTTTCGCCCGGGATCCGCATTCGGGTTCCCCCACATTCTCGCGCGTAGTGCCATGCCGTGCTGTCGCCGCAGATGCTGCCTAGCTAGTGGAAGGGCGGGCACCTGAAGGGCCTTTGCCTGCTGGGGTGGGGGGTCCTTGGATGCCTAGCTTGCAAGCGAGTGATCGAGTACATATGCCGCTTCGTCTTCGACTTGTGGTGCCGGATTTGATTCCGTGGAAACGGGGGAGTCTAGCTGAACGAGATCTTGCTTGCAGGGGTTTGCGCTTTTTATGCTCAACTTTTACGTGCGTATGTGTTTGGATCGGATAAGACCATCTCCACGAGCACCCATCAAATATGTGTCCGGCACCCCTCAATTGAACCTTCTTTGGGGGGCGTTGGACCGGTGCCCGCGATTCTGGTGTGCGTGCCCCGAGTGGCGCCCTCCAATCAACCATCCCCAATTGGATAAACAGTTGGCGAATTCATTTTTACCCAAAATACGGCGATCGACCAACGCAAGTCCGACGATCAAATGACAGTCTCGACCAACACACAGCCGTTCAAAAGGGCACCACTCTCGGTGCATGGAAGTTCAGTCTTCTTGAGTCTCGGCATCGGCAATAGCTGCCGCCTCGGCAGCATCGGCGTCAGCAGCTGCTGCAGCCACCGCATCGGCCTCGGCAGTTAGAGCCTCCGCCTCGGCCACCGCCCTCGCCACTCTTACCGCCGTGATGCGTCGCAGTTCCCTTCCTGGAGTAGGCCTTCTGATGAGGGCTCATGTCAGCCGTGTTGGTTGCCATGATTGAGCGCTCTTCCGCTGTCAATTAGGCTTTGACTTTCGCCTCGGCCATGACAAGAAAGGTGTTCCACCTCTCTTTGATATCATCGTGCATCTTTAGTTTATTCGCCGCCGATGCGGCCACCTCTTGCACGTACACGACCATGGCCTCTTGCACGCCGCTCGCCGACGCCGCATGCTTCCGATCCTTCGCCTTCTTGTTCCCAATCGACCGTTCGGCACTACTGCCCGGCATATTGGTTTCATCCACATCGGCGTCTCCCTCCCCCTTTCCAGTCGTAGTGAGACGCCAACTCTTCCACTTTGGGGATTCCTTAGTCTTGGCCCAAACATTTATGAACTTGAACGGCTTCTTGTTGTCCATGTTAAGTGTTACGTATAACTTTTGGGCGTCCTTGATCTACAGAAAAGTTGGCGTCACAATATGCAAGAAAAACTGTATAAAAAGGAGCTTGGCAACAATTTGAAAGGACTTTACTTTAAGGTCGTCGGTCTTGCCGCTCTCGTTCCTCATCCATACTTGATCACGGCAGTCATGAAACTTGTTGCACAACCCTTGAAGGATTGCCCTCCGGTTCTCACATCCTTTGGCATTGCGATCGGGGAGGTAGCCCCGCTGATGGTATGCCTTCCTTTCGTCGAAGTCGGCTTTGATGCGATTCCAATACGCATCACGTGTTTGTTGTGCGCCTTTGCTGGCGTCCAACACCACGAACATCCATGACTCGTCCAACATCACGTCCTCCACATCGGGCCAAGTCTTTCCTCAGGTACCCGGCTTCTTGACGATCTTGTCGACGTCCATATCGTGCACGTCTACTTCGTCACCGTCGGTGTCGGCGTGCCCAAATTTCTCTTGAGCAAATTGATCGGTGTCGGCGTCGGCGTGCCCAAAGTTGGTGGTGGAGACGCGGATAAGTTCGTGCATGGACCCCTACATCGGTAGATCGGCAGTCAGCACACAATTCACCTGGGCAAACGGCCGCAATTAATGCATGCCAGCAATGAATGCACGGCAGCTCTCAAAATACCTCCGCCTGCTCCGTTTGGTTCATTATGTTGGCGCCTCCTTCCGCGAACATAATGACCCGGGATGCCATCTGCTCGCCGCTTGTGGACCCTGTCTGACGTAGCACCGGCATGGACTCGAAGAGCGCCTCCTTGTTCAGATCGATGCCGGTGCACTACGCCGGGTCGTATGGCGAGATAGAGAAGCGGGATTGCTGCGAGGCCTGTACCTGGCTAGGCTCGGCGTAGTAGCGCGGGGAAGACGGCGACGCGCTAGACTGGGGGGTGGCAAACGTGGCAGTTTGGCTCAACGCCACCGGCACGTCGGCGATCTGGTTCGTCTCCAACAACGCCTGCTCTCTCGTCCGTACGCGACGCTGTTGATGGAGGGAAGAGGCGACGGTACGCTGCTGCTGCGCCGACAGCTCCGCCACCGCATCTGTAAGCTCCGGCTTCATCGGCAGCCTATTCGGTGCCAAAATCGACGCCGCCACACGCGGGAGGCCGAGCTTATTTGGATCTTTTGGCGGCATGGTGCAGGAATGCGAGGAGGCGGCGGCTGCGGCGGAGGGAAAGATGGGGGGAATGGAGGGAACAGTCGCCGTTTCAGCATTCTGCGCGCCAAAATGGTGCCTCGGGGGTGGTCTGTGTCTCTGACGGGCGGGAGCCGCCTGTCGGGTCGGGTGACCGAACATTGTATGGCGTCCCCAAGAAGGCCCCCAAGTTTGCCGGGTAGGCTGGGGGGTCCGGACACAAATATGGCGGGTGGACACCTTTGGGGGGTGCCGCTGCGGCGAGTTTTTTAGTCCGGACCCCCATTGGGCCTTTGGGGGGTGCCAGTGGAGATGCTCTAATTGTGAGTTTCTATACATTATGAATCTCTACCAGACCCCCTATAATATCGTACCGAAAAATTAGTATTGGGTTACTCAGAAAATTATTAACCACTATGGAGGTCGCTCCGGCAGAATAGATCCATGACAATCGTATTGTATTTTCAAACAATCGAGTTCACGCGAGATTTCATCAACGGAGCTAAAACCGAAATTAAACTAGGTAGAACCGAAACTCAAATTAAACTAGATCTTCTTCCTTTCAAAAAACCTAGATCTTCTTCTTCACCGTCTGATCTAGTCATAGCCGAGGTAGTCGTGCTCAACCAGCACCGGGAGTTCCTTCATCCGTCGCGGTTGAGGTGACCTTGAGATTGTCGTCGGTGTTATCAGTCCTCTTGAAGACCACCAAGACGTGCCCTATTGGCACGTCCAGGAAGCATCCCGCGGATCCTTTGCAGCCCACGGTGACGACGACTTCCCCCATAGGCATCGGAGGCAGCTCAAACTCGTCCTCCTCTTGCAACGACCTCCTCCGATGACGGGAGCTACCCGCCTCCACGTTGTGCGAGGATGGGGAATATGTTGGGTGGAGGGGGTGAGCCCGTACCACCGGAGCCCTCGAGGGTGGCTGTTACGTCGAAAACGTATCTCCTTTTCCGACCACTTTTCTTATTGTTTCCTCTTAACTTGTGTGTTTTGAATACAACTAACACGGACTAACGCTGTTTTCAGAAGAATTACCTTGGTGTCTTGTTTTTATGCAGAAAAATCAAATTTCGGGAAATTGCCCAGAAAAGACCCCATTGGTGTTTTCACCCCGGAAGACCCCGGGAGCCAGAAGGGGGCCAGGAGAAGAGCCACAGGGTGGCCACACCCCCTGGCGCGGATCCCCCTTGGCCGCGCCAACCTAGGGTGTGGCCCCCTAGAGCCCCCTCGGACTCCCCTTTCGACTACAAGTAGGCTCCAACCCTAAAACCCGAGGGGGTTCGTCATATTCCAGAGAAACGAAATAGAGCACCGCCACCATCCTGAACCTCGATTCGGGGATCAGAAGTTCTTGTTCTGGCACCCTGCAGGGACGGGTAGTGGAGGAGATCATCGCCATCGTCATCACCAATGCCTCTCCATCGACCATCCATGTGTGAGTAATTCCCCGATGTAGGATGAAGGGGATGGTAGGGATTGGATGAGATCGTTCATGTAATAATGTCGTGATTGTTAGGGCATAGTGCCTAGTATCCTCTATTAGTGCTATTGACATTGTTGCAACTTGTTATGCTTAATGCTTGCCACTTTGGGCCCGAGTGCCATGATCTCAGATCTGAACATGTTATTGAATCATGATGATAATTATTGTTTCTTGATCATACCTGCAAGTTGTTTACACACATTGTTGTCCGGAACCCGAGGCCCCGAAGTGACAGAAATTGGGACAACCGGAGGGGATGGCTGCGATGTGAGGATCACATGTGTTCACGGAGTGTTAATGCTTTACTCCGGTGTTCTATTAAAAGGAACACCTGATGCATGTAAAATGCATAGATGAATTTTGCATATTTTCACATGGTTTTCTATTACATATTGCATCATATAAGGGTATAATTCAATGTTTTATAGTATTTTGGGGTTAAATTACAAAGTCCCCCAACTTTATGGAATTAACCCTGCCTGTCAGAAACCCCGTTTTCTATATTTTTGACGTTTTAGGGGGCAAACTTCCGCGAAATCACCTGAAAAATCTGCGGGGGTCATATTTTTGGAAGGAGAAGACTTGCGGGCGAAGGATCCACGAGAATTGGGCAAGGAGGCCCAAAAGAGGACCCTCCACGCGGCCAGATTCCTTGGCCGCGTGAGAGGCCCCCTTTTGGCCCCTGTGGCCCCAATTCCTTCCATCTTCGACTTATCGACTCCGTCTTGACCTAAAACCGACTATAAAAAGGGTCCCCCGTACCCTTATGGAGGAGAGCACCGCTGAAACACCAAAACAGAGACCAGAAGTTCCAGATTGGAGGGGGAAAACTCCGGCGGGGCACCGCCGGTGTGATCTCCTACCCCTCCAACGTCATCTCCATCGACATCTCCATGAAGAGGGAGTAGTCCACCCCAGGGCTATGGGTTTGTGGAAGTAGCACTTGTATCTCTCTCTCTCTATGTGCTTCACTAATTAGATCCGTATGAGCTGCCTCACATGATCACGGGCACCGTTGTAATTCTTATGTGGTGGATCTTTTCTATGAGTTATTGAATCTGAGATTGCAATTGTTTCTCTTGAGTTATTTGAGTAGATGTATCTTATGTACCCCGTTCTTATTTGCTAGCTTTGATCAATCTATTTCTTGAGAGCGTGTGTGGGGTGATGGGTGCATTAGTTGGAGTAACGGGGGGTGGCTAGTGCTGTGAAAGTGACAAAAGTTCAGCGATCCACTTAGGTTTTGTTAAACCTTTCTTAGTTACCTCACTAGGGATAAAAAAGGAGTACCTTGTTACCAGGGATTTGAAGTAACACTAATCAATCTCCATGACTAGATCTAGCAAGTTCTTACTTCAACTTCATGTCACATTGCTTAAAGCTATACTCTGGTTTTTCCTCGAGGTGTTATGATTTATTTCGCATCTTGGTGGAGTATAAGAGGGATCAATATGACCGTAGAGATCTCTATGCTAGGACGTGATGCCCATATGAAAGTACTCAATGTTAAGCATGTTATTGTAATCTCACATGTAATTCTTTATGTCCACCGTCTACCACTTTATTTGAGAGAATACAAGTGTGAAACCATGAACCCCGGTCCTATTTTAATTATAAGAAAACACTCTAGTTACTTTGCTGCAATTTACTTTACTTGCACTTTACTTTACTTGCATCTCCAATTCGAATTTACATTATCTCCATCACCACTTGCATCACAAAAATACAAAAACAATCCATTGCATATTTATTTTCTCATTTGCATTTAGTAGTAGATTTAATTATTGCACATTTACTTTCAGTTTTGCATTGCAATTTAGAAGTCTCACACCTTGTGCTTGACAACCACTTGGTGAGGTTGAGGGCACAAAACTCTCTATTTGTTTGCAGGATCCTGGAGGAAGCTTGGAAGACAACTGCTGAAATACTGGATCCCCAAGAGTTCGATATAAACCCTCGAGTCACCCTCGTGGGGAAGAAGGCTTGCCACTAGCTACACACTCTGCACTTGGAGTCTCAACCTAGCCATCAACACCTTAATTACCAGTAGTTCCCTTGAGGCCCATCTGAAAACGGGCTGGTATGACAAAAGATGTTGTGCAAGTTCTCATTGCGAGCACGTACAACTATTTACGGAACACATGCATATGGTTACTTAGTGCTTGGATGATTTATCATATTTATCTGCAATGCCATGACTTGATCATTATTTGAACTATCTTATCCATGCAATGCCCGTTCATCCATCCCTATGCGTACAGTATTTAATCCCGCTGTTTACTTCAAACACTATTGCTACTGCTGTTTTCGTTCCACTGCTGCTATTATTTCACTGCTGCTGCTACTATAAAACTGTTACTACTGATAAACCACTGCGAACAAAAGTACTTTCAGGTGCAGGTGAATTGACAACTCACTTGTTAAGGCTCACAAATATTCTTTGGCTCCCCTTGTGTGGAATCAATAAATTTGGGTTTTACTTCCCTCGAAGACTGTTGCGATCCCCTATACTTGTGGGTCATCAAGACTATTTGCTGGCGCCGTTGCCGGGGAGCATAGCTTTATTTGCAAGCTCACCGGAGAGTATTATTATCTACTGCCATCATTCATCATGGGTAAGACTCGTGATGGAAAGTTTCCTATATTACCATCCACTACAAGAAGAGGTACAACTCTGAACACCTCTGTTACTCTTGATTCACCGTCTGTTATGAGTAAACTACTTACACCACCACATGCTACTTCTGCTGAATATGAAAATACTTCTGATACTTTTGATGATGCATCTACTGTGCTTGATGAGAGTGGTTCTCTCGGTCCTTTCTTAGATGCTACTATTGCTAAAGCTAAAAATATTGCAAACACTGAAACTCCTGATAAAAATCATGTTACTCCTGCTGTTTCACCTGAGCTTATAGAGAATCCTAGTGATGATTTAGATGATACTTATATTAATTTTAATGATGATCTTATTGATGAAATATATACTATGAAGGATAATTATCTTGTTATGAGACTTATTCAAAGTCGTGCTATTAAATATAAATTATCTCCTGATGCTAAGTTTGCCACTTCTCCCATTAATATTAGGGATAAGGATTGTGATTTCTCTCTTGATTTATCTTATATATCTATTGTCGAGAAAGAACCTTTTTGTGGTACTGAAAATGAAAGTGCTATGAAACATATGAATGAGTTCTCCTCTCTGAGTAGTTTATTCTCTGATGATCTTAAGAAACGTAGCTACTTTGTTGCTAAAATATTCACTTTCTCATTAAAATATGGAACTAAAACTTGGTTTAACAATTTGTCTCCTGGATCTATTGATAGTCCTATTGGTTTGGTTAATGCTTTCTTTCAGAAATATTTTCCTGTTAGTGCTCAACATGCTGCTTTACAAAATATATTTAATTTCAAGCAATTGGAAGAACAGAAATTGCATGTATCTTGGGCAAGGTTCTGTTCTTTAGTGAGGGCTACACCTGGGCATAAGCTAGAAAATAATAAACTTCTTGATATATTATATAATGGACTAACTGTTGAATCTAGGACATACCTGGATAGTTGTGCTTGTTGTGTTTCAGGCAAAGTATTCTAGAAGAAGCTGAGGAATTAATGGCTAGAATAAGCCAAAATCATGATGATTGGACTATGATTGAGCCTGAGCCGACTCCTACTCCAGTATCAACACCAACACCAACACCCAAGAAGAGGGGAATGATTGAATTAAATGAAGAAGTGATGAGAGAAGCCAAGAAATCTCTTAAAGAGAGGGGTATTAAATCTGTAGATGTGAGGAATCTTCCACCTATAGAAGAATTATGTAATCCAATCCATCACTCATACACCATTGAGGTACATTCTCTCCAATATTTTGATAGTAGAGATATTCCCTATAGCAAACCTCCTCATAAATGTGTAGATGAATTTGATAATTATGTTATCAAGAAAGATAATTTTAATAAGAGAGTGCAAAATCACCAAATGGAAGACTCTAGAGCTATTGATAATTTGCATGGTATTATAGAAAGAACCTCTAATGATGTTAAAATGCTTGTTAAACATTTTCAAATGGTTCAAACTCAAATAGATCAACTTGCTAAAGTGCAAAAAGATTTGCTAGTTAATGCGTTTAAAGAAAAACATGCTTATGAAATAAGAACTAGAAGTGGTATTGCTACACAAGATCCTTTATATCCTGAGGGACATCCTAAAAGAATTGAACAAGATTCTCAACAAACTAATGATAATGTTATTCATACTAAGAAGAAAAAGAAGAAGAAACATAAAACTGTTGTAGAATCCTCTGAACTTGCTAAAGATCCTAATAGTATATCTATCTCTGATGCTGAAACTGAAAGTGGTAATGAAAAGAATGATGCTTGTGATAAAGAAGAACCTGTAGCTGAACATGAAAAGCAAACTAAAACGACAAAGTATACTAAGGAAATTTCATTGCTAATAAACATGTAATGAGAGAGAACCTTGGGTACAAAAACCAATGCCTTTCCCTAATAAGTAACACAAATCTAAGGAAGAAGAACACTATAACAAGTTTTGTGAATGGATGAAACCTTTGTTCTTGCAAATTCCTTTAACGGATGCTATTAAATTGCCTCCTTATGCAAAATATATGAAAGATATTGTCTCTAACAAAAGGAAGATTCCTAATGAGGAAATTTCCACTATGCTTGCTAATTATTCTTTTAATGGCAAGGTTCCTGGAAGCTTGGAGATCCTGGTATACCAACTATTCCCTATTCTATTAAAAATAATTATGTTACAACTACTTTGTCTAGTTTTGAAGCTGGAGTTAGTGTCATGCCTTTTACTCTCTATAAAAGACTCCTCCTAGAAAAATTGATACCGACTGATATATCTTTGCAAATGGCTGATAAGTCTACTGCTTTTCCTGTGGGTATATGTGAGGATGTTACTGTTCAAGTTGCTAATAATTGTCTGATATTAACTGACTTTGTTGTGTTGGAAATGTCTAAAGATGATAATATGTCTATTATTCTTGGAAGACCTTTTCTTAATACTGAAGGGGATGTTATTGATTGCAATCAAGGAAAAGTTACTTTTAGTGTTAATGATAAAGAGCACACTGTTTATTTTCCCAAGAAGATTGATAGAAAATATGGTCTAAATTCCATTGAAAATATTGAGACCATCAAGATTGGAGAATTTTATTGTCCTATTCTAAAGCCACCCAAAGAATATGAAATTATTATTATTGTGACTATGTCTATCAAGGTTGAGGTAACATGAGTATTTAGTGAGAAACATTGTTTTGTTTCATAGAAAATTATTTTGGTAGCAAGACTTGATCACCCTTGTTAACAAAATGATTTTAAATGAAATGGACAATGTTTTCACTATGTTTTCACCTTCCCCATTATTGCTTTCACCATGTTTACTTCTGTTATCACATTATTACTTGATTACAATCATGTTTTCCACCATCCTTATGCATGTTTTCTTGATGTTTTCACTATGATTACTGAGGTTATGCATGTTTTCACCACCCATACTTTTGTTTTCACCACTACCACTTTGTTTTCTTTGGATATTCTTTCATTAGAGTGTCATAGAACCACTGTAGTGCTGGTTTTGGTTTTATTTTCCATGTTTTCACTTTCATTATCCCGGTTTTTATTAATTATTAAAATTTTGGAAATACCTCAAAAATAAAGTTTCTCGAAAAATTACAGAAAAATTATAATAAATTTTACGTCAAAAATGAGGCAGAAAGCGACCTGGGAGACCCCAGGGGGACCCACCAGTCAGGCACACCCCTGGGTGGCGTGGCCAGCCCCTGGTGGCGCCATCACATGGTGTGGGGCCCCCTGGCCCTCCACTTACTCTCTCCACTGCCCAAGTCTCCCCTCTCACCTCCCAAACCGAAAACATTTCTTGGATCCCGTGTTCTTGGTGTTCTTCCTCTGGATTTTCGATCTCCTTCTTCAGCCCATCATTTGTGCTGATTTTTGGTGTGTTTGATCTCCGGTATGTGACTCCTCCGATGATCTAAGTAGAATTTTGTTTTGTGAAGTATTTCTTGAGTATTTTGCCACAGTAGGTGACAGCTTATGTGAGTTTGCATGCTTGATTTGAGTATAATTAATGTAGTTTTGGTGAATGTTTAGCTCTCATATAAGTCCCTATGGTAGTATCCACCTTATATTTGTTTGAAATTAATTTTTATGATGATTGTTGAAAAATTTCAGAGATGGATAGTTATAATTTTGGAGAGATATTTAGGAGTGATGCTCCTAGAAGGACAAAGCCATCACGCTCGTCTACTTCAGCGAGGCCATCATATAATGAAGACGTTATTGCGTCAACTATTGATGATGCGGAAGATGACGGTATCATTCACCCATCTAGCTTTCCTTGCCGTACATTTTTAAGAAGTGGTGTCTTTTAGATGAATTTATTATGCTTATTGAGAGAGTTGGTCTCACCAACTTTATGGAGGATGAAAACCCTCAGTATGCCACGCTCACAAAAGCTTTTGTTAAGAGCTTTAAATTTCAGAACACTCAATATGGTCTAACTGTTGCATTCAAGTTATATAGTAGTCCTATGTCTTTGTCCTTGGTGGATTTTTGTACTATTATATGTATTGACGCCACCGAGACAGCAAGCAGGATTCAAGATAGACCAGCAGACCTCCAGGGGATCTACCGAGAGATCACCAACGATGACGGTCGCTCATCCCAGTGTGGGAAGATAAGAAACATTCAACTTCCTGCTCTTAGATACTTTACTTACTATATTGGTACTAGTATCCTTGGTAGAGAGAACACTAGCAACGTTTCTAGTTACCACCTTGCTTTCATTGATGTTGCGCTGAACCGTAGCACGAAGTATAACTTTGGTGCACTTGTTGCACGCCGCCTTGTTGCTTCTGGGCCTATTTTTGGTGGCATTATTGCTACACGTGTAGCAGCTGCTTTGCATGTTTCCATTGATCCTAATGATGAAATAATTGCTCCACATAGGCTTAACCTTGCTGCCATGAAATCCCGTCAGTTTGTCACTTCTAACTCTACTGTTGATCATTTAGTATATAGAGTTTTATATATGGATGGAGAGGAGCGAAAAGTTACTTTGTCGCGGCCTGTTTTGTTTAAGATTGATAGGTCACCATGGTCGCTCTCCAAGGAGCAAGTAGACGAGCATCTGAGCACCATGGATTTTTACTGGCAGTAGGAGAGGTGAGACACGCCTCCCGAGGACCACAACACGTAGTACACTGGCGCATCCTCGAGCACATATCAGGAGGAGGCTTCCTCCTCTGCGTATTACGGGGGCGGTGATTGATCTCCACTTAGGCCAAAAGCCTAAGCTTGGGGGGAGGTATACCGGCATCACACTCATTTATATATCATGTTTGGTCGGTTTTTTGTATATCCATCTTTTTGTTTCTTTCACTTCTTTTTGTTTCTTTTGCTTGTTTTCGTTTCTTTCTCTTTTTTTGTTTTTATTGTTTTGTTTTCGCTTTCCAAAACACAAAAATACCAAAAAGATTTCTGTTGTTTCTCTCTATTTGTTTCTTTAGTTGGTTTGCTTTATCTTTTAGTTGTAGTTTAATATTCAAAAACCCCAAAAGAAAATTGTTTTGTTTGTTTGCTTTCTTTTGTTCTTGTTTCATTTCGAAAACCCAAAAAGATTTTGCTTTGTTTGATTGTTCTTTTCTGTTAGTGCTTTAATTGAAAAACCCAACAATATTTGTTCTTCTTCTTTGGTTTTGTAAAGTTTACTGCAGAGTTCAATAGTCGTCTGTGACTCCATTGGAGTTTGGTTTTCATTATATATTATTCGATCCACAAGTGAAGAGCAATAATGATGATCTACGACAATTCAAGTTGTGGTGAGAGGCTGGTATGAATTCTATTTGCTTTCATTTTTGTACATATATCAATCTATGTGAGAATGCTTAGTCTGTTCGTATAAGATATATGTGACTTAATGGCCGCTTAATAGTTCATGCTCTCTCATGTTTTGTTCCAATTTATTAATGGTAAATGACATGTCATATAAATAGTTGTTCGCGTTGTTCTATTCGTAGAAGGACATGATATTGCGGTAGCCTCCTCTGACTGCTTCATTTGAATCGACTTGGCACATGCTCACGCATGTAAGACTGAAAACAAAAAGTCAATAAGCCTCGATGATTTATTTTGCCTCAGAGTTCTAGTATCAATTTTATGCCTCAGTTAATTTTACTTTGTCGCAAACATGATTATGATAGTTGTTGCTCTCTTGATTGTCGCTCCCTGTCTATTTGCTAGCCTCCAGCTGTACTGAGTATGAGCTCTACTCGTGCATCCAACTCCCCAAAACCAAAGTTTGCCAAATGTGTCCACCATACCTACCTATATGTGGTATTTAACCGCCACTCCAAGTAAATTGCTCATGTGCTACCTTTAAAACCTGCTAAAAATTATTCCTGTTTTGTGCCCCTGTTTTAGCTCATGAGGACGTAAATAGAGAATCTTTATCTCATTTGTTGATTGGATTTCACACCCTGGACTAGTGGCTTCATCCGCTTATCCAAATGATAGAAGAGCTGGCAGCGGGGTTCCCATCCCCAAATTAATACACATAAATTATCTTCACTATTTTCGCCCCTGATTTATCAGTCAAAGCATAATTGTGTAAGCAAAAGAGAAAGAGGGATGACCTTCTACCCAGATGTGTCCTTCACATGGGAGCCGCTCTTGTGAATCCAGTTGGCTTGTAACGTACTATATTGTATGTTTACCATTCGTTGACATAAGCATACACCTCTCTCAAAATGTTTTCAATACCTCTGTTTAATAAAAAAAAGCTCTAGCACATGAGTGATCCATGCTTCCCTCTGCGAAGGGCCTTTCTTTTACTTTTATGTTGAGTCTCCGCCATATTATTTGAGCACTTTCTTGAGAGCACAATGGTCATTCTTAGTGCGATGTGTTTGTCCCAAAGTACGGTTGATTGTGGTATAACATTGATACATGTATCTTTGATATATTTACTTCTAGTCTTCCCTTGAACTTCAGAGGTGCTCTGGCATTTATGTTTTTCCCCACACTTAAGGGCAAGCAAGATACCACTTTATTAGATCCTTTTTATGAAAACTTCAATCTTGCAAATAGTTATGCTTCATGTTGTTTATTATTAATATGTTGTTATCTCTTCATGGTTTGCATAGCTGTTAAGTGACGGTATCTTGCATGTATCTAATCATGAGCATAATTAAGTATTTTATCATATAGTGAGTATATTTAAATCATATGAAAGAAATGTGTTCGTTAAAGTCTTTTATCGCACTCAGTTGTCACTGAATTGCTTGAGGACAAGCAATAAGCTAAGCTTGGGGGGAGTTGATACGTCGAAAACGTTTAACTTTTTCTGAACACTTTTCTTATTGTTTTCCTCTAAACTTGTGTGTTTTGAATACAACTAACACGGACTAACGTTGTTTTCAGTAGAATTACCTTGGTGTCTTGTTTTTATGCAGAAAAATCAACTTTCGGGAAATTGCCCATAAAAGACCCCATTGGTGTTTTCACTCCGGAAGACCCCGGGAGCCAGAAGGGGGCCAGGAGAAGAGCCACAGGGTGGCCACACCCCCTGGCGCAGGTCCCCCCTTGGCCGCGCCAGCCTAGGGTGTGGCCCCCCAGAGCCCCCCTCGGACTCCCCTTTCGACTGCAAGTAGCCTCCAACCCTAAAACCCGAGGGGGTTCGTCATAATCCAGAGAAACAGAACAGAGCGCCGCCGCCATCCTGAACCTCGATTCGGGGATCAGAAGTTCCTGTTCTGGCACCCTGTCAGGACGGGAAGTAGAGGAGATCATCGCCATCGTCATCACCAACTCCTCTCCATC
Source organism: Alopecurus myosuroides (assembly GCA_028641055.1). Classification (NCBI taxonomy): domain Eukaryota; kingdom Viridiplantae; phylum Streptophyta; class Magnoliopsida; order Poales; family Poaceae; genus Alopecurus; species Alopecurus myosuroides. The sequence goes on along the minus strand of CM054057.1, from coordinate 581,036,556 downwards.
GACCATCCATGTTTCTCCCATCCATGTGTGAGTAATTCCCCGCTGTAGGCTGAAGGGGATGGTAGGGATTGGATGAGATCGTTCATGTAACAATGTCGTGATTGTTATGGCATAGTGCCTAGTATCCTCTATTAGTGCTATTGATATTGTTGCAACTTGTTATGCTTAATGCTTGCCACTTTGGGCCCGAGTGCCATGATCTCAGATCTGAACATGTTATTGAATCATGATGACAATTATTGTTTCTTGATCATACCTGCAAGTTCTTTACACACATTCTTGTCCGGAACCCGAGGCCCCGAAGTGACAGAAATTGGAACAAACGGAGGGGATGGCTGCGATGTGAGGATCACATGTGTTCACGGAGTGTTAATGTTTTGCTCAGGTGTTATATTAAAAGGAACACCTTAATTACCAGTAGTTCCCTTGAGGCCCCGCTGAAAACGGGCGGGTAGGACAAAAGATGTTGTGCAAGTTCTCATTGCGAGCACGTACAACTATTTACTGAACACATGCCTATGGTTACTTAGTTCTTGGATGCTTTATCATATTTATCTGCAATGCCATGACTTGATCATTATTTGAACTATCTTATCCATGCAACGCCCGTTCATCCATCCCTATGCCTACAGTACTTAATCCCGCTATTTACTTCAAACACTATTGTTGTTGCTGTTTTCATTCTATTGCTGCTAATATTTCACTACTGATGCTACTATAAAATTGTTACTACTGATAAATCACTGCGAACAAAAGTACTTTCAGGTGCAGGTGAATTGACAACTCACTTGTTAAGCCTCACAAATATTCTTTGACTCCCCTTTTGTTGAATCAATAAATTTGGGTTTTACTTCCCTCGAAGACTATTGCGATCCCCTATACTTGTGGGTCATCATTGACCGCGCCTGTATGATCCCTTCGAGCTGCGGCGGCGGCTCTCCTCATCCTCGCCCGGAGACCCACCGGCCACCGCCTCCACCACGTGCTGGCCGCCATTGCCGGCATGGAGATACCAGCCATCACGCTGCCGTCACGGGGGCGAGATCTTCAGAACTCGAATAACCGCTCGCCAGATCTAAAATGACCTACCGACGGTGGGATAAATCGCGGCAGCGGGATCGCGAATAGGTACCCTAAATATACCCTGGTATCCTACATATAGCTCCAGACCCGCCGCTTAGCCGAAGGCCCAGAAATTATCCAAGCCGCATATTGGAGTGTTCGGGACGTCAAAACGACTCGGCCCGCATATTGGATTGAAATTTTTTGGGGGCGGGGGGGGGGGGGTGTGGCCGCGATCTCCTCACTACCATGTCAACCGATGGCACACAGTAGTTTGCCAACTGGGGCGATGGACTTGTCTTTCGACGGCGGTGGGTGGTCGTGTGGAAGTGCAATGGCTATTCTCAAAGTGGTGATGGACTTTCAGAGGCTGGCGGCGGTATGGACGCCCTCCTCGGCTGCTCCGCATCTAGATCGGGCTCAATCCGGCTTGATAGGTGCTATGTACGGTATCCCATCCGGAGGCATCAAATCATGCATGTCGACAGCAGATGCTCCCCACGACGTCTCATAAGGATGTGTCAATAACTACCATTGGCACGTGTTCCGCACGGTGAATTTGGCGAAGGTGTAAGCCATATTTGTTCTTACTGGATCAAAAATTGGTGCAACGGCGACCGGAGATGAGGCGGTATGGAACGTTTCTATGTTTGGTATCTCGTCTAGCAGTATACCGCAAGGGAGGTTAGGTTAACGGGATGACTGATGATGTTAGAAGTAGATTCAATGACGAGCATGCATACTCCGGTGAAAATACAAGATCTCTGACCAGTCAATGTAGCGCGCGCATTCATCATGCCCTTAATTACTGAAGGTGGTCGAAGCTTGGATTTGCGGAAAATCCCAAGAACGACTCTGGTTGGAATCGTTATCATCGCCGCACATGTGGTGATTCCTTTTTAAGGCATAGCCTAGAAGTTGTGTACTTTGAAGGAGACCTGCCCATGAGGAAATAATAATTGTTATTATCTATATATGTCTAAAAATTAAGTTTATATTTATTTGTTATAACTATTATGATTTCTGAATGTGAGATTCAGAGGAAAATCCATATGCACGTGTTGAAGTATATACACAAAGCAGTGCCCTATTCTCGCCTCTAAGACAAGCTCATTGGTCGTATGATGACCCTATTTTGATATAACATGTACCAACAACTAGTGGCGGAGCTTTGTCCGGCATGCCCGGGCTCCACCTGCCAAGTTCCTTTGATGCTTAGCTTAATGTGCTAGCTTAAGTGAGAGTTTCTTTAGACAAATCATGTGGTCAAAAAAGATATGCGTGTATATCTTGCCTAGGCTCAGTGCTTGGGCTCGCTTTGCCACTGCCAACAACAATGGTACCATACTGTTGACACACCAATAAGTGTTGTACATACCCCCCCCCCCATTTGATATTCTAAGAGCAATCGTCGTCTTAATGTTGTTAGTAATATCATAAAAATGTTAACATGTTCGAATGTTCTTAGACCATGAGAATATTATGATCCTACATGTAGGACGTTTTACTTTGGCACTGTCAAACGTCAACCTTAGCATATATATCATATGACAGTATCAAGTTATGCCGAAAAAGCATTTCCATGACTTAACGGTTCATTTTTGGATGTATGCCCAAAAGACAATAGAATACATCAGTTTCATGATTGATGTATTATGTATTTATGCTATAACTGATATGGTCACTAAATATGAGATTCAGAGGAAAATCCATATGCACATATAGAGACATAAATACACCAACTCTTTGCCATGCATCGTAGATAAACTCGCTAATATTAGATAATCATGTTTTCCTGGTCATGGACATTTGTTATGTAAATATTAAAGGGAGCACATTGTTGTTTCAACATTGTGACAGGGTAGACCCAAGTAGTTGAGATATCCCGAGATATGATTCTAGCATTGCTATAAATAGTATCGTCACTGTATGGTTAATTTTTTTCGTTCCTTTGACCATGAGAATATACGATGGTGTTCGTTGGAAAGTTTACTTTGGTGTAGTCAAGTAACACACCGTAAACTTGGAGATAAAAAAGGCTATTACTGTGTATTCTCAAAGGTGTTCGTTTCATCGTGATTGCTCAAGACCGGGAATTACTCCTCTGGACAATAGAGATACGTCCCAAATCTACTCTGTGTAATGGTATCTGTTAATTATTAAGTCTGTTCACATGAAGGCATGACATTAGTCATAGTGATATTATAACACGGTAACGAGTAAAAGGAATCATACTGGACATCGAGAGTAATGTGATATGGTGATTAGAGAGATTAATCATGATCATATCATTCATCACATCTTGAATTATTGATTGGCATCTTGAAGTAAGGGAACTTAATTAATAACCAACAGGTCCCAATTTAGTAACCAATATGGACGCCCACGGTCCCAATGTTGTTCACATTGGATGGTCCGGGGAAGAGAGCAGGTATCATAAGGATAATTCCATTGTGATAGAATTACATTCAGAGAGTTTTTCCGAGAGAGAAAATAATGTTGCTCGTTTTCTAGCATATGCAGGCTGGCATGAGATGTCCCGGGATGTTAGAAAGTGTTTATAACATCATTAGATAGAGTCGATGATTTTATCTTACGGGTTTAAAGGGTTCTAGTAGATTTTTGGAGAAAACCCAATAAGTGGGTATGTGCTAGAGGGAGGCAGAAATATCCTAGGGTTGCACCCAAATATCTGGTGGCTTTCAAGTGGGCCCTAGGGCTGCTAAGAAAGGCGGGACAACCTCCTCGGAAATTTCCATGTTTGACTGTTGGAGAAAGAAATAAATGCCAAAAGTTAAAACAGTAAAAAAGGAAAAGAAGAAAAAAGCAACAAAAAAAGGGAGAAGTGGAATTCTCGAGGACTCCCAAACCCAATTCATATTGGAGGGAAGGGCGTGTGGTCAGGTTTGGGCTCCTCAAACCGACCTACACACAAGGAAATACCCCTTCCTACCACTATACAAACCCACCCCTTCTCTCATTGAGAGGACACATAATTGGCCTCGTGCCTCTCTCTCTCTTTCTAGTTGAATTAGAGGGTCTAATTAGAGCCCCTCTAATTGAATTAGATCTTCTTCTGATTGGGTTTTGAGGTGTCCTCTCCGGATTAGATGTATATCTAATCTCTCTCTCGCATGTGTTGGGATCTCTCCTCCTCAATGTGTACCTACGGTTCCTAGTTCTGGACATCAAAGCGCTCACTAATAGAAAAACCCCTATATGTTTTTACCTCTAGTCCCCAATAGCTTACGAACCGGGACCAGAGGGGGACGAGGCAACCGTTCGCGTCTCCTCGAACACTTTTAGTCCCAGATCGTAACACGGCCCGAGACTAAAAGTCGTATGTTGACACTTCGCCTAGCCTGAGAGCATTTAGTCCCGGGTCGTAATACGGCCCGGGACTAAATGCCAAAACCGTTTGCCTCCCGCGCTTCGGAAGTTGTTCCACCGTCGGGGGAGAGGCTTAAAAATAGTGAAAACTCTAATTGCTACAGTAACCGCGGCCACTCTCTTCTTCCTCTTGCTCTCCTCTCTTCATCTTCCACATTCTCCACCATGGGAATTGAGTTGTTGAATATGACCACACATGGTAGGATTCTCGAAGTCGCCTACACAAACGATAGCTCCCGGATTCCGGGTCTTCTTAACCTCTTGAAGCAATGGCTTTGCGAGGATGGTGGAGATTTTGTTGGTCTTGATCTCGAGTACACGGCCGATCAAAAAGATGTGGCCATCATCCAAATTGCTCACAAGAGGCGTGTCCTTGTCTTCCCATGGCCAAGGTAAACACGAACTTCTCCGGTCGATCTTCTCCTCCCTTTCTTTTCCAATTTTTCTCCTCTTATTTTGATTCTATATATAGGATCTGAAATTGCATAGGATAGCAACATGTGTATCCATGTGTATAGCAACATGTGTATCCATGTGTATTCATATAGCAATGTACTGGAAATTGCATAGGATAGCAACATGTACGTGTATCCATGTGTATTCATATAAAAATGTATTGGAAATTCCATTTAATTAATTTGTTCCTATTTGAATCCTATATGTGCATTGGAAAGAATAAAGTTGTTCCAGCGGTGTTTAACATTTGTTCAATTTATTGTTGCATTGAAACAATATACTTGTTGGAGGGGTATTAACATTTGTCCATTTTTTGTTGCATTTGAAACAATACTTGTTGCAGCAGTATTAACATTTGTTTCATTTGTTGTTGCATTTGAAACAATATACTTGTTGCAGCATATTAACATTTGTTCCATTTTTTGTTGCAGTAGTGACAAAAATTGTCCAGCACTCCCGTATTTACCTGTTCCAGCTTAAGTATGAAAAGACTTTAATGGCTGATATGGCATCCGCATTGATCGACGAGAAATACCGTGACATGAAGAAATATTTCCCCAGTTGGGGGCACAATTTTTGGGAGAAGAGTCCTCTTGACCAGATCAACGTTGATTATGTAGCCATCGATGGGTATATTGCCTATGATTTGTACCGTATTATCAGTATCTTCGGCTATGGGCAGCGTCACCTAGTGCCCCAGTCTCCTAGTACTGTTTGGGATTCGGAGGACGAGAAACTCGAGTAGATGGGAGAGCCTCTCGTGACGTTGTGTCACACCTAGTTTCCATTATTACTAGTACCGCATGTGTGTCGTCACTATAAATATTATGTACTGCTTGGTGTCGAGCCTCTCATGACGTTTTTTTTAGAAAAGGGGGAGAAACACCGGCCTCTACATCGAGTGATGCACACAGCCTTTATTTCAAACAATCACAAAGTATAGTTACAGTTTACATCTCAAGAACCACAAAAGTAATTTGAGACAAGCCTCAACCGGATACAGTGGAAACACACGACGAAACTACAAAAGACGTTTAGCATGTTGCCATGTATGTTGGGAGAAAAAAATCCTGTGCCACCAGGATGAGCCGCGAGCAGCCATCCGTCATAAGTTTGCGTTGATCCGTAGGGAGCATGAAAGCCCATAGCTGAATCCAGTGCACCGCCATATGAATAACCTGTATGACATGAAAAGATTCTTTTCGGTTAAAAACAAGGTTATTTCTGCGGTTCCAAATAGACCAAGAGATAGCCGAGACGTCAATGCGAATTCTATTCTTAGTCTTTGTATCGATGCCATTCAACCAATTCCCAAACATATTAGCTATACTAGTTGGCGGCGGAATATTGTAGGTGCAGAACACTACACGCCAGACAAGCTTCACAAAAGGGCAAGAGATGAACAGATGATCAACAGTCTCCTCCCACAAAAGGAGCAATGAGTATCACCCTTCCAATTCCTCCTAGCAAGGTTGTCCTTGGTTAACAGAACCTTTTTATGGAGAAACCACATAAAAAATTTAATTTTAAGGGGTATTTTCAGTTTCCAAAGATAAGTATGCAAATATCTCGTGTGATCATTCATTAAATCCTCGTACATTGATTTGACCGTGAACCTACCATTTGTATTCAAATTCCAATTGAAAGAGTCAGGAACATTCGAAAGTGAGACACCCATAAGTCTAATACATAATTGCGACCACATCTCCCATTTATGTCCGATCAATTCCCTTCTAAAGCCTATGTTTATGGGAGGGGCATTACTAAACACCTCATGGACAGACACATTTTTGTGAGAAGCAATAGTATACAACCCCGGGTATTGGTTTTTGAGTGGTGTGTGGCCTAGCCAAGTATCCTCCCAAAACCGAACTATCTCACCATTTCCAACCTTGAATGATCCTCTTTGGAAGAACTCATCTTTCACTCTCATAAGACCTTTCCAAAAGGGAGAGTCATTAGGCTGAGCTTCCACTTGGGCTAAAGTTTTAGTGTGAAGATACTTGTTTTGAAGTATTTCTTGCCATACTCCTTGCTCAATTAAAAGTTTAAATAGCCATTTACTAAGTAAACATTTATTATTGAGTTCAAGTACTTCCACCCCCAAGCCTCCCTTGATCCTTTGGTCTAAAAATTATATTCCATTTGGTCAACCTGTATTTTCTTTTGTTTTCATCACTTTGCCAAAAAAGCGCGATCGATAAAAGTCAAGTCTTTTCCTAACTCCAATAGGAATCTCCAGAAAATAAAGCATAAACATGGGAAGGCTGGTTAGAACCTAATTAACCAGAACAAGACGATCCCCGTACGATAACAATTTACCCTTCCAACACCCAAGTTTCTGCTCAAAGCGACTCTCAACTGGGTGCCATTCTGCGTTAGTAAGCTTGCGAGAATGGATTGGAATTCCTAGATATCTGAAAGCAAGAGAACCAGATTCACAACCAAAAATGTGTTTATACTGATCCTCCACGTCTTTTGCCTTCCCAAAACAGAAAATTTCACTTTTGTGGAAGTTTATCTTAAGGCCTGACAGTTGTTCGAACAAAACAAGGATTAGCTTCATATTAACCGCCATATCCAAGTCATGTTCCATGAATAATATAGTATCATCTGCATATTGAAGAATAGACAGCCCTCCCTCAACTAAATTAGGTATTAGGCCTCCTACTTGGTCATCTTCCTTCGCCCTAGCGATAATAATGGCCATCATATCAGCAACTATATTAAACAACAGAGGAGACATAGGATCCCCTTGACGAAGGCATTTTTTAGTTTGAAAATAATGACCAATGTCATCATTTACCCGGATACCAACACTCCCTCCCTCAACAAATTGCATAATCCATTTACACCATTCTTGTGTAAGTCCTTTCATACGCAGTGCTTGTTGAAGAAAAGGCCACTTAACTTTATCATACGCCTTCTCAAAATAGATTTTGAAAATAACCCCGTCCATTTTCTTTTTCTTAAGCTCATGAATCGTCTCACGCAAGACCACCACCCCCTCTAAAATGTGGCGACCTGGCATAAAAGCATATTGAGTAGGTCTGACTACCTTTTCCACAATTTGGGTAATAGGATTAGTACCCACTCTAGTGAAAATTTGAAAGCTTACATTAAGTAAACATATTGGTCTATACTGCTGGATTTGAACCGCATTTTCCTTCTTAGGTAGAAGACTGATGACACCGAAATTCATTTTAAACAGAGGTAAATTTCCTTGTTTTAACTGAACAAACATAGCCATTAGATCCTCCCTAATAACATCCGACAAAGTCTTGTAAAACTCAGCCGGGAAACCATACGGTCCGGGAGCTTTATTCAACTCCATTTGACTAATAGCCTCATGTACTTCTTTCACTAAGAAATCAGCTATGAGGATATCATTCTCTTCCTGAGAAATTTGAGGAATATCATGCTTCATGTTTTCATCCAAAGTAATAGTATTAGGGAACGAATCCCCGAATAAATTTTTGTAGTAATCAGTAATATAATTTTTAAGATTATCCTCCCCAACAATCGTACCCTCATCCTGCTCCAATTGAAAGATCATCTTCTTCCTGTGTTTACCATTAGCTATAAGATAAAAATATCTCGTGTTATTACCCCCTTCCTGGATATGCTTAACTTTTTTCCTTTGAGCCCATTTAATTTCCTCCTTCCTACGGAGGCAAAAAATCCTCTCATTAGCCTCCTTTAAGGCTACCCTCTCAACATCAGATAATGAAAAACTTTTAGCTTTAATATCAAGGTCATCTATGATTTTTAAAAGTCTCTCTTTCTCTAACTTATATTTTCCGCTTTGATTCTTAGCCCAAACTTTTAAAAACGGCGCAAGTGTCTAATTTTGTTCTGCCATATCTCTATGGGGTTCTTACCCTTCACGAAGGTAGCCCATTCAGTTGCCACCATATCGAAAAAGCCTTCCATTTTTAACCACGAAAGTTCAAAAGAAAAGCGAGAAACATTGCCAACATGAGCTCGTACCCCCGAGTCCGCGAAGAGAGGGGTATGATCAGACCCTGACCGAGTCAGAGCGTGAACAGAAACCATAGGAAACTTCTGTTCCCATTCAATAGTAGATAACACCCGGTAAAGTTTTTCATAAGTGGTAATCTCTCGTCTATTAGCCCACGTATACTGCCGACCCGAAAGTTCGATCTCTTTCAAATCTAACTTTGGATAATAGCATTAAACATAATAGGCCATATGGGATTATAGTTATCATTATTTTTCTCCTCTGGTTTCCGTATTATATTAAAATCACCACCCACCAACAAAGGTAATGGCTCATTTTCACATAAAAGGACTACCTCTGACAAGAACTTAGGCTTGAGATCATCCTGAGCCGCCCCATAAACCGACATCAGTACCCACTCAAAACCATCCCCTTTAGATCTAATAAAAAGTTTCACACAAAAGTCTCCCACATCCACATTCTTGACATGCAAGGTGGTGGTATTAACTGCAATGAGCATACCCCCCGACCTCCCTCTCGGCGGTAAACAAAACCACGCAAAGTCAAGACCCGAAGCTAGATGATTAAGAAAAGGTGTTGCAAAATTTGATCTACCCGTCTCCGATCGGGCAATAAAATCTAATTTTTTTCACGAATAACTTCTTGCACGAACAAATGTTTCCCTGGGTCACGAAAGCCCTCACTATTCCAAAAAATACCACGAAGGTTATGCATTTGATATTCTATTTAAAAATTTAATTCCCGCGCTTCTACGCTTATTAGTCGAAGAGAAGTCTTTTTTTCTAAACCTCTTAGGCTTTTCAACACGTTCACTCAGCTCAAGAAGAACACCAATTTCCCCACCAGAAACATCGACATCAAGATCCCCCGTTAGACTAGATACTTTGTTTAAAATTAAGCTATTGGTGTGGTCTGTATTTTTGCTCGCAGTATTATTCTCCAACATAGTTAAAGTCTTTTGTAATTCATCATTTTTAATGAGCTTGGCTGAGGTAATGAAATCAATTAAAGACCCTACTAATGACACCCCAAGTCAAGAGGCCCTATCCGCAATCTCTTTATCAGAAAAAGACAAAATGGACATACTGTGGTTTAAATTTGTACCTGAGGTAATATCTTTCTTTTCAGCCAGCGCCATTGCCCTTCCCATCTGGGTATCATCCACGTTAAGCTGGGCTCGAATATGTCCACTCGACCTCATCCCCAAAGATGAAGCATCAGGTATACCACCAAAATCAACAATCTGTTGAGACGACACCTTCTTCTCGAAAGGTCCCGAGAAGCCCATAGGGAACGTAGGTATCGCACACCCCTTCTGTCCCACTTCTGAAAAAGCAGCCGCAGCCACTCCATCACCTGAAACTCGAGGAGAAAGCATTAGGGGAGACCTCACCATGGCGACATCATCCCTAGTATACAAAACACTAGAGGCATCACCTGAAAAAATACCCCCCAATTTTGCCTTCTCACCAGTCGGAGTACATTCCACCACATCCATACCTTGATGATCATGGCATGTAAAGATAGAGCATCAACATTCATTTGAGCACACGAAGTATTCTGTTGAACCGTTGTATCCTCTACCGGGGCAGAAGAAAATGCTGAAACCGCTGCTGGCGCGGCAGCGAAAACAACCGGAACTGCTGCCGCGGCAGCGTTTACCGCATAAACCGTTGCCGGCACGGCAGAGAAAGGTGCCGAAACTGCTGCCGCGGCAGGACTTACAGCACGTTCTGCCGTCATGGCAGCAAAATCAGTAGGAATTGCTGCCACGACAGCGACAATCAAAGAACCATGGGAGGACACATCCACATCAGTACCAGAAGCGAGATCAACCTGTTGAACACTCCTAGAAAAAAGATCATTGACCTTCTTTCGTGCCAACTCAAAGGAACGTTTAACCAGAGGGGAGAACACCACTTCCTTTTTAAACGAGGTTGTTTTGGCAGAAACATCTGGTCCTTTCTGTATCCCCTCTGATGTCATTGACTCACCCTGCACGGCAGTAGAATTCTTAGAACCCTCGGAACCATAGTTATTAACAGCAAGCTGAAACTCATCACCCGAATCACCTTCATCATTATCACTCTCATCATCTTCATCATCCTTGCCATCCACCTCCATATCCGCAACAACTAGTGGTTCTCCATCTTCCACCACAAAGGTCAGAGCATAAAAACCATCTCTAATGAATAATGGAAAATTTGTTGGAATTTTCTTGTGATTAATGCAACCGATTCTGATACGGAGAACACTGTGCCTCCTTGTATGAGCCATATCAATCTCAACTGTTTTCCCAAACATATCTCCCACTGCCCAAAGAGCTAGAAAGTCACCAATATGAGGTCTTGGAATTCCTGACACCCTCACCCACACTTGAGGTAAATTGCGGGTTGGCTCTGGGATGTTAGCCTCTCATGACGTGATGTTTAATTATATATATTTATATTCCATAGAAGACTTTATGTAGTACTATATATTATATCTATATTAATTATGTCCCTATTTAATTATATATGATCTGAGCAAGATTAATGAAGCAACTGGTGTATATGTAATGAAATTTCGAAAATTTAATTTGGCACCCGAGCTATGTTGAAATGTGGAGTAAGAGAAAAAATATCAATATGAAGATATGTTGAAATGACTAACCATTTGGAGTAAATTTTGTACATATCGATCTCTATATAATGATGGAAAATATGATATGGAAGGTCAATCATATATTTGAACTTCTTTATTTTTTCTAATCTACTTAGACAATATCATTTGCCAATTTTTGATTTTACGGATATTCAATATTAAAAAAGCAACAAAATTAATTATTATTTAAATTAATTAATGATTATTTGAATTCAAGTTTATTATTACTTATTTATATTTGTTTAACTAAATAATTTTTTGGATTCACAAAATAAAGACGTGCGACATCATAGTTCAAAGGTTAACATGATTGACATCATACTATTGTGAGTAAAACTGAATTTGTTTCTTGGAAGCTGAGAGGGAAGGAACCTAGAAGTTAAGCGTGTTGAGAGGGAGTAGTCTGGGGATGGGAGACCTACTGGGAAGTGTCAATTCAGAGTGAATGAAGACTTATTAGAGTCAAAAATAATTGAGACAAAGTTAGGATTATTGGAGTTGGAAATAATAGAGACTAAATGAAAAGGAACGTAAAAAAAATCTAGTCCCGGGTTGTATTACCACCAGGGACTAAAACTGGTACACCGGGAGTGGCTCCGTCATGTGGAATGTAGTTCTGGCTTGTGGTGCACCGAGACAAAAGGGAGGCCTCTAGTCCCGGTTGAGCACTCCCGAATAGGAATCCGGGACTATAGCCCATTACGGCCCGGGACTAGAGGCTTGTTTTCTACGAGTGGCTGCAGGAATTTGACGGACATATGTGTGCAAACTCTCAGAAGGGTAATACATGAGACAGTCGCTCTACTAGATCAAGAAGGCTGGATACAGGGAGACGACAACAGTCCCACCGCTAGGTTATTTAGTTGTGGAACTCTTCATCGGGTACCACTGAAAGGACACGGATGTCACCTAGAGGGAGGGTGAATAGACGTTTAAAAATAATTACAGCTAAGGATTGAATAAATGCGGAATAAAACTAGTATTTAATTTATCAAGCCAAAACCTAAACAAACTAGGTTCACCTATGTGCACCAACAACCTATGGTAAACAATTCAAGCAACTATGTGATAACAAGATATGTTACTTCAAGCTCGATGGCTATCACAAAGTAAATTGCATAAGTAAAGAGATCGGTGATGGTGCAGATCTTGCACTCGTTGGGAAACCCCAAGAGGAAGATATGATGAGCACAGCAGCAGTTTTCCCTCAGATAGAAACCAAGGTTTAATCGACCAGTAGGAGGAAGGAGTAACTTCTGAAGGTTGAAGCAGCTGAGATGGCAGGGCACACTACAGGTTAAGAAGCAAGGTGGAACCTACACAACACAATCAAATCACTTTGCCCCAACGAAGCAGTGAGGTTTTCAATCTCACCGGTTTTGCAGAACACAAAGAGGTTAAACGTATGGTGTGGAAAACAGTAGGAAAACAGTATGAAAGCAGTAGCAACAGTATGAAAGCAGTAGATGTTTATCAGTATGATAAAAAAGGGACCGGGGTCCATAGTTCACTAGTGGTGTCTCTCCGTGAAAGATAAATAACATATGTGGTGAACAAATTACAGCTGGGAAATTGACATAAATGAAGGCTGCACCATAGTGCATATGCAAGACATAAAGATTACTATGTGATTCATGCGGGCATTACAACAAAATACATATACCGTCATCCAACTGCATCTATGACTAATAATCCACTCTCCGAATATCATCCGAACAAACGTTGGGTATTAAGTTGCAAACAACAGATAATTGCAGTAAGAAAAGTGTGTAATGTAAACAATAACATCAGCCTTATACAAAGCATTGTTGTTTTCTCCCTAATGGCAACAACACATCCTCCATCCATCACATTTCAGTCACTCAAGCATAGATGCAAAGGAGGCATGAACCCACTATCGAGCATAAATACTCCCTCTTGGAGTTACTAGCATCTACTTGGCCAGAGCATGTACTAACAACAGAGAGTATGCAACATGATAAATAACATAAGCATGAAGATAACATGATAGATTGATAATTAGAAGACATAGCATTCAACATTCATCAGATCCCAGCAAACACAACATGTAGCATTACATAAAGATGAGATTGATCATGTTAGGCACCTCACAAGATCTAAACATGAGGCACAAAGTGAAGAGAACAACCATCTAGCTACTGCTATAGACCCGTAGTCCAAGGATGAACTACTCACGCATCACTTTGGAGGAGGGCATGGTGGTGTAGACCCCTCCGGTGATGAATTCCCCTCCCGTCAGGGTGCCAGGGAGAGCTCCAGAACCCTCCCAATCACGGGATGACGATGACGGCGGCCTCGGATGTTTTTAGGGAAGAAGTGGGATATGTTAGGGTTTACGCCTCAGGGGGATTAAATAGGCAAAAGGGAAAAGGAGGTGGAGGCCTGGGCCCCACACCACCCCCTGGCGCGACCAAGGGGGGGGGGGGGCGCCGCCCTCCGGGTCTCTTTGAGACTCCCTGGAACCTTCGGGAATTCTAAGACTTCCAGGCTTCAAATTTTCCAATTCCGAGAATATTTCCAAAACAACTTTTCTGAAACTAAAAAAAGAAGAAAACAGGGAACTGGCTCTGTGGCATCTTGTCAATAGGTTAGTCCGGAAAATCGATAAAAATGACATAAAGTGTATAGCAAACATGTGGGAAACAATAAGAAAACAACATGGAACATCAGAAATTAAGGATACGTTTATGACGTATCAACATCCCCAAGCTTAGTTCCTACTCGTCCTCGAGTAGGTAAATGATAAAAACACAATAATTCCTGAGGTGACATGCTACCAACATAAACTTGATCATCAAAGTAATGTAAAAGCATATTTAAGTTGAGATCATAGAATTTCAACATAAGCATGATAAATAAAACTTTAATAATAAAGCATAGCAATCATCTTACATCATGAGAGATAACACAAATAAAAGATCATGGATAACAATGCAACGAAAGATATACGTTTGCTTCAAGTATAGAGAAAGCATGGCAAACTGGTATTTCGCTAGTCCTTAAGAGTGGGACAAAACATAAATTCCAGGACACCTTTAAAGTTCATGAGGAAGACTAGAACAAATAATTAGAGAACTATGAATAACACATCATGAATCAATTAATAATGTTTCTAGGACAAATGCACATAAAACTTAGAATGGCAATTATGCTCTCTCAACTGTGCATAAAGTTAGAAGATGGAGACTCAACATAAAAGTAAAAGAAAGGCCCTTGACCGAGGGAAGCATGGACCACTCATGTGCTAGAGCTTTTATTTTATTAAACAGAGGTATTCAAAAAGTTTGACACTCCTCCCGTCCATCTTACACAAACCATGGCTAACTGAATACTCGGGTGACTGCCAACAATCAAATACCGTGGAGGAGTGTCTATATTTTAAGAGAGGTGTATGCTAGTCTCAACGAATAGTAAACAAAAAATACAGTACGTCACAAGCCAACTATATTTCACAAGAGCGGCTCCCATATGAAGGATGCATATGGGTAGAAGGTCATCCCTCTTTCTCTTTTTTTTACACAATTATGCTTTGACTGATAAATCATGGGCAAAAATAGTGAAGAGAGTTTGTTCGTATTAATTTGGGGCTGGGCACCCCGCTGCCAGCTCTTCTATTAATTGGATAAGCAGATGAAGCCACTAGTCCAGGGTGTGAAATCCAATCAACAAGTGAGATAAAGATTCTCTATTTACGTCCTCATGGGCAAAAACAAGAACACAAAACATGAGTAATTTTGAAAGTTTTAAAGGTAGCACATGAGAAATTTACTTGCAGTGGCAGTTAAATACCACATGTAGGTAGGTATGATGGACACAATGGGAAAAATTTGGTTTTCGGGAGTTGGATGCACGAGTAGAGCTCATACTCATTACAGGTGGAGGCTAGCAAAAAACTGGGAGCGACAAATCAAGCGCAAGAGCCATAATCATGCATAGAGAGATAAACATAATTAATTAAAGCATAAGTGGTACCACAAGTTCAAAAACTAAATGATCATAGAGGCTATAAGTGACTGGTTCATAGTCATAAACATGGTGTGAGCATGCGCCCAGTCAACTAATAAAACATTCAAAGGAGAATATCACAAATTTATGCTTCAATATGACAAGAACAACTAATGATTCTTTCAATGGCACATTAAACACTCTCAGATATTTGAGGCTAATCATGCTACTAAATAACCACAAGGCTTTAGAACTAAAATAACATCTAGCATGCCATGAAAAATTCTAGCCACAGTCTATACAAGCTTCTACTTGCACCGTTAAAAATTCTACTTCAAGCAGCAGTTTCTTTTCCCAACAAGCACCATACAAGACATGCTTTAACAATAATTCTCTACATGCTACAGAAAGCAAACATGAGATTACTCACATAACACTACTAAAACTAACAGCTCTAAATAATAGATGCAATGAAAATAAGAGCTAAACAGGAAATTTTGCAGTAACTAGAAGAAAAACTAAGAATACTAGCCTAGCAAGTATTGAAATGAAAAAGTGGAGCGTGTCTCTCTCCCAAAAAAGGATGCTAGGTCCAATCATATTATTTCAGCAAGGAAAACAAAGAAAAACATAAGAAAACAAAATAAAAACAAACAGATGCTCCAAGTAAACTTCATATGATGTGGCCGAATTAAAATATAGCCTCCCGAGAAGTGACTTGATAGATAGTTGAGGAAGAAGGGGATGCCTTGGGCATCCCCAAGCTTAGATGCTTGAGTCTTCTAAAAATATGCTGGGATGAACCACGGGGGTATCCCCAACCTTGGACCTTGTACTCTTCTTGATCACATATATCACCTCTTCTCTTGAACCTTGAAGACTTCCATCACACCAAACTCAAACAGTAATTCACATTAAAGGGTTAGTGCAACAATTAAAAATCCATTGGTTTTGTATGGAACAAGTACTATTGATACTTTTAAACATTAGCTATAGCCACTTATGTTTCGTGAAGCAAAGAAACCCACTTGACATCGTAAAAGAGCAAATGCAAGAAAAATGACACAATATGTCAAAACTAGAACAATCTGTAAAGACGAATTTTTTCGAGGCACTTACGTTGATAAAATCGAAACACTTAAAGAATGGAAAAGTTGCGTAATTAGTTGAGGAATAAGCACACAAACTTTCATGCCATTATGATTTTTCTGTGGATTATATGATTTTTTACGGTGAACAGTAAAAATCTGTTTCCCGCGCAGAAATCCGAAAAACCAACTCCAACTCCCGTCAGAAATCCTTACTTGGTACTAATAAAACATGAAAAGAAAGATACAAAGGATTTTCTACATAATTACACGACCCCTTTACTGAAATAAAACATAGAAAAACAAAGCAAAAATAGAACCATGGGCTATCTCCCAAGAAGTGCTTTTCTTTAACGCCTTTTAGCTAGGCCCAGAAAAGTGGAATCAAGTAGATGCTCACATAAGAAATATGAATTAATCCTGGCTCCAATTCTGGTAAAATAAAAAGCAACGAGCTTAACTTCCTAATTGGAATGATTCCCTGCTCTAATTAGACGTTAAAAATAGATTAGTGCCGGATGCGGGGAAAGGTTGGGAAGGGCGGCTAAAACATGACTCTTGTGATGCTGAATCATCGATTGATAGAGGAAGAGAGAATCAATAAGCAAGTATAAAACAAATTTAAGTCTAACCCACTTCCTATGCATAGGAATATTGTAAAGAAATAAATTAAAGAAGCTCAAACTAGAAATCATGGGAAGGTAGAACAAGAGCAACTTCAAAACTTTCACCGGTGTTTTAGTAACATGAAAATTCCTACAACCAAATTTTCCTCTCTCATAATAATTTTCAGTAGAATCATGAATAAACTCAACAACATAATTATCACATAAAGCATGTTTGTCATGGTCTAAAATCACACAATTCATATCAAGTTCAAAAATAGTGGGATCAAAATTTAAAATCAACTCCTCTTTTTCCCCACTTTTAGCAATAGCAAAACAAGATGATTGATTAATCATAAAAGTTATGGGACACATTACAACAATCATATTTTTAGTAGAATTATAATCAAGTAACATAGGACCATCATCAAGAGCATTATCATATAAATTTCCTAAACAAACTTCCTCATCATCATGCATATCAATAGTTGGAATAAATAGAGGATTCTCATAGGATTTATCAAAGTAGCATGGATTATCATAAATAACAATAGCAATATCATTCTCACAAGTTTCATTCATAGTAGTATAAAGGTCACAAGTATAGCAACTATCAATTTCATCAAAAAGGGGTATTTCAAAACAATCAATAGGATCATCACAATTATGAGTTAAAGAGTTACTCTCATTTGGAGGTAGACATGGGTAGCTACTCCATTCTTCCTCATATTGATCATCAGTCTCCTCCTCCTTTTCATCCGATGAGCTTCCAGATTCAACAGTTTCTTCTTCCATAGGTTCCTGCAAGGCATTAATCTCTTTCTTAGGTTGAGAGCATTTATTAAGATATTCCATTATGTAGTAAGTACAATCCTTGTAATTATCAAAGAAATATTCAAGTATAGCATAAATCTTATATTTATAAGGTACATCATCAATACTTTCAAGCAAATAGGCAATTTCGAATGCACCCTTCCAAGCAATAAATTCTTCAATTTGTTCCACATCATAAAATTCATAATTCCCTTAACATAAGAAGATATGGTAACATTATCATTATACTCACATTGGAAAGGGAGGTGTTTATACCTCCTACAACAACAAGATTTATCAAAGCAACAAGTAACATTATAAGTAGAGCACAAGTTTTTAGCATAGTCATGCAATTTATTAATTTCCTCCCATAAGTGTATGCCTTTTGTGACAAGCGGTGTTCCCTATAATATTTTTGTTGTTCATCTGTGAACCCACCTTGCCAATAATATCTGGTTTCAAAGGTATCAAACATTGATAGAAATAATGATAAAGCAAGTATCAAGCAAAACAATAACAAAGTAAAAATTATTGGAGGTGAGAGACTCCCCTTGCAGAAATTCTCATCCTCCCCGGCAATGGCGCCGGAAAAATAGCTTGATGGTGCATATCTTGCACTCGTTGGGAAACCCCAAGAGGAAGGTATGATGAGCACAACACCAGTTTTCCCTCAGAAAGAAACCATGGTTTAATCGACCAGTAGGAGGAAGGAGTAACTTTAGAAGGTTGAAGCAGCTGAGATGGCAGGGAGCACTACCGTTTCAGAAGTAACATGGAACCTACACAACACAATCAAATCACTTTGCCCCAACGAAGTAGTGAGGGTTTCAATCTCACCGGTTTTGCTGATCACAAAGAGGTTAAACATATGGTGTGGAAAACAGTATGAAAGCAGTAGAAACAGTATGAAAGAAAATGGACCGGGGTCCACAGTTCAATAGTGGTGTCTCTCCGTGAAAGATAAATAACATGTGTGGTGAACAAATTATAGCTGGGCAATTGACAGAAATGAAGGTTGCACCGTAGTGCACATGCAAGACATAAAGATTACTATGTGATTCATGCGGGCATTACAACAAGATACATAGACCGTCATCCAACTACATCTATGACTAATAATCCACCCTCCGAATATCATCCGAACAAACGTTGGGTATTAAGTTGCAAGCAACAGATAATTGCAGTAAGCAAAGTGTGTAATGTAAACAATAACATCATCCTTAGACAAAGCATTGTTGTTTTCTCCCTAATGGCAACTGCACATCCTCCATCCATCACATTTCTGTCACTCGAGCACATATGCAAAGGAGGCATGAACCCACTATCGAGCATAAATACTCCCTCTTGGAGTTACTAGCATCTACTTGGCCAGAGCATGTACTAACAACGGAGAGCATGCAAGATCATAAATAACATAAGCATGAAGATAACATGATAGATTGATAATCAGAAGCCATAGCATTCAACATTCATCAGATCCCAGCAAACACAATATGTAGCATTAAATAAAGATGATCTTGATCATGTTAGGCAGCTCACAAGATCTAAACATGATGCACAAAGTGGAGAGAACAACCATCTAGCTACTGCTATAGACCCGTAGTCCAAGGATGAACTACTCACGCATCACTTCGGAGGAGGGCATGGTGGTGCAGACCCCTCCGGTGATGAATTCCCCTCCCGGCAGGGTGCCGGGTAGAGCTTCAGAACCCTCCCGATCTCGGGATGACGATGACGGCGGCCTCGTGTGTTTTACGGGGAGAAGTGGGATATGTTTAGGGTTTACGCCTCGGGGGGATTAAATAGGAAAAAGGGCAAAGGAGGTGGAGGCCTGGGGGCCCCACACCACCCCCTGGCGCGGCCAAGGGGGGCGCCGCCCTATGGTGTGGGCCCCCTGAGACCCCCCCTTCGGGTCTCTTCGGGACTCCCTGGAACCTTCAGGAAGTCTAAGACTTCCAGGCTTCGAATTTTCCAATTTCGAGAATATTTATAGAACAACTTTTCTGAAACTAAAAACAACAGAAACAAAGAACTGGCTCTGTGGCATCTTGTCAATAGGTTAGTCCAGAAAATCGATAAAAATGACATAAAGTGTATAGCAAACATATGGGAAACAATAAAAAACAACATGGAACATCAGAAATTAAGGATACGTTTATGATGTATCAATCGAGTATAGAAATAACCGAGAGACGTGGAGATGATGATTTATCCCGAAGTTCAATTCCCAATGGAAGGTAATCTCCGTTGGAGAGGTGTGGAGTCACAATGACTCCAAGCGCCCAATGGCTCACCTTATTCTCCTCATGCCTCCACCAATGCGGAGTGCCACGATCCACTATGGGACCTTTGAGGGAGGTCACAAATCCCGTACAAGGTTGGGGCAATATCCACAACTAAATTGGAGGCTCCCAACAATATCCCGCGAGCCACCAAAACTCCGAGATAGCAACAAGCTCCCGATCCACCAAAACTCCATGACAACAAGGTCCGGAGCCACCAAAACTCCAAGACAACAACAACCTTCTAGGGCACGCCAAATGCCCAAGAGGACAAGCTCAAGGGCACTCCAAGAACCCAAGAGTAACAAGCTTATCAACCTTTCACTCAAACGAACCCTCGTAGAGAATTCAAACCGATGCAACCTATGCAATGGAAAGAACACAAGAAGTGATAAAATCCTTCACTCTCAAATCTCACCAAAGCAACAAATGCTATGGGGGGAGAAGAGAGGAAGAACAAGGAAGAACTCAACAAATGAATCCACAATTGAAGGGAATATGCCCGAGAGGCAATAATAAAATGGTTATTATCTTATTCCTTGTTTATGATGAATGTTTATTTCTCATGCTAGAATTGTATTAACCGGAAACGTTGATACATGTGTGCTTAATAAACAAACAATGGTTCCTAGTAAAGCCTCTCTTTTAACTAGCTCGTTGATTAATAGATGATCAAGGTTTCCTGATCATGAACATTGGATGTTATTAATAACGGGGTCATGTCATTAGAAGAATGATGTGATGAACATATACCCAAAGAGAATATAGCAATGCGATCAAGTCATTTAGTTTACATTGTTATATCAAACATACGAAGTAACTTATTCCTTAGACCTTGAGATCATGTCAATCACTGATACCGGAAGAGTGCTTTGATGGCATCAAACGTCACACCATAACAGGGTGACTATAAAGATTTCGTTAAGTATTCGGAAAGTATTAGTTGAGGATCATGGATCAAGAGTGGGATTTGTCCATCCAAATGACGGAGAGATATACTCTGGGCCCTCTCGGTGATATCACATCGAAACCGCTTGCAAGCACGTGATATGATCACAAAGGATTATATCACGGGAACGAGAAAAGAGTATTTGTCGGTAACGAGATTGAACAAGGTATGATACCAATGATCGAATCTCCAAGGAAAATATCGCGAGACAAAGGGAATAGTTCACGGCGTTGTTGGTTCACACGATCACGAGAGTCATCGTTGAATATATAGGAGTCATCACGGATCTCCAGATCCCGCTGTTGATTATTGATCGGAGAGGAGTCTCGATCATGTCTATCTTATTCGCGAACCGTAGGGTGACACACTTAAGGTTCGATGACGCGTTTGAGAGGATACGGAATATCGAAGAATATTTTGGGCAGCACCGAAATTGTTTCGGGGAAAATTGAAATAGTTCAAGGGTTTTTTCGTCGAATGGTTGTTAATAGAATTAACAAATGATTCGAGGTGCTTTATGCAAATGTTTGTTAATAGAATTAACAAATGCTGAAATAAAGAAATAAAAATGTTTTATTGATTTATTAAAGAAAAACTCTTGGATTTTCTAAGTGGGGTTTAAAGGAAAATGAGTGGGTGTGAGTGGAGTGTCCACTCACATCATGAGGGAAGAGGTGGGGAACACCATGGGGCTGGCCGCACCCCCCTTGGGCTGCCTCCCCCTCTCCTATAAAAGGAGGGTGAGAGCTCTCCCTCCTCCACACTTGGCCACTTCCCTTTCCCTCCACCCCTGCTCCATTTCATGGTCTCCGGCTTGGCGAAGCCCTGACCGTGGGATTCTTCACCACCACCACGTCGTCGTGCTGCTGGAGTTCCGAGGGATCCTCTACTTCCGCGCCCCGCTGGAACGAGGGAACGGAGGTCGTCATCAACCGTACGTGTGACCGATCGCGGATGCACCGCCGGATTGCGGTGCCATCTTCTCGCTATCGGGATCGGTGTGAGTACGACTACGCCAACAACGAGATTTGATCTCGTACCACTTTGAGTCTTCGAGGGTATGTGTTCTCCTTAACCCTCTTGTTGCCCGTTGCACTTCGTCTCCTAGATTAGATCTTGGCCTTTCGGGTATCTCTCGCGTAGGAAATTTTTTGTTTTCTATGCTCCGTTCCCCTTCAGTGGTATCAGAGCCAGATCTATGCGTAGATGTTTTGTACGGGTAGAACACATAGGTGTATGTGGGCGTTGATGATCATGTTATTACCTCCTTGACTATTTTATGATCTTAGTGGCATAGTGGGATGAAGCGGCCCGGACTAACCTTACATGTCCACGTACATGAGACTTGTTCCACAACTGACATGCAACTTGTATTGCATAAGTGGCTTGCGGGTGTCTGTTTCTCTCCTACTATAGTTAAGATCTAATCTATGAAGGGTTGTTAAAAATGTGTTTATCAACGTTGTGGTTGATGTTCGTAGGTATGAACGGTTCTATCCTCGAAAGCCCTAAGCCACGCAAAATATGCAAAAATAAATTAGAAGCGTCTAACTAGTTTTTGCTGGGCATGTGAATTGATATGGTCAATATTACAAATTGATTATGATGATCTATTTTTGTAAATTATTGATATACCGGAAGGTATCCATATGGTTGTCTTCTTATTGATGGACAATCAAGTTTGGGGTACCGTGGTACTTGGTACCACGCCGGTGGAATGATTGAGATCATACCATAATGCACATGATGGAGATCAAGTGCAAGAAGGACCATATCATATCACGTTATCCTTTCATGTGATGTCTGTGATGTTAATCCTTTTTATGCATCTTGTTTTGCTTAGATAGCGACGGTAGCATTATAAGATGATCCCTCTCACTTAATATCAAGATAATAATGTGTTCTTCCTTAAGTATGCACCGTTAAGAAAGTTCGTCGTTTCGAGACACCACGTGATGATCGGGTGTGATAGACTCAACGTTCACATACAACGGGTGTTTAAGCCTAACATGTACAGACATGGCCTTGAAACACACGCAATACTACGGTTCTACTTGGCGAGCCTAGCATGTACAGACATGGCCTCGGAACACGTAACCGAAAGGTAAAGCATGAGTCATATGGATGATATGATGAACATGTCGATGTTCGCCTTTGAAACTACATCATCTCACGTGATGATCGGTTTTGGTGTAGTGAATTTGGTTCGTGTAATCACTAAAGACGACTAAGAGGGATGTTGTTTTTGAGTGGGAGTTCATGGTTTAATTTTTTAATTAACTTGAACTTATTTATCATGAACAACAAATCAAAGTGAATTTGCACAACTTGTAGTATTCATTGGCATCCACATAACTACCTTACACTTAGATTGTTAATTGAGATATAACTGTTATGATCTGGTAAATACCATTAAGATTGGTACTGTATTAGTGAATTTAAAATTGAGTCCTATTGTAGATTTTTGGTATTTCCTACCTACTCCATGTGATTAATGATTAATTGATCTAGAGAGCAAATAATTCCTACTTAGAATCCAGAGTCATGGTTGCTTTCGTATTACTTTATCTTCAAAAGAATGTTTTGTTGATCAAGGTGATTTAGGAACTGAAAAGAGTTGTTTTCAGAAACAATCAAGTGAAAGATATATTGATATCTAGAAACTTATTTGTGGCAACATGACTGAGTATAATTTAGTGTGACAATGTTTGCTTATATTATCTGAATATATGCAATGATTGAAGACACTAGGCGTTTGAATATTCCAAGAAATTGGATGCTAAAAATTATCCTCTAAATTCCTTCCTTCGAGCTATAGTAGCTTAATCATAAAATTGTTATGATGGGATGGATTAGAAGTATGGGTAAAGTAGTTTTACCTTACTTGGAAATTGCTAAGAGTGGAATCTAGAAGAATGCTATTAATATGGTGATATTAGTAGAACAATCAAACTCAAAGTATGACTCAATGGGTGATAGTATATGACTAACACGCCAAAGAAAATGAGCTAGTACGGCTAGCATTGTTTGATGTTGAATGATTCTTCTATAAAGGAAAGGGAATATTGAAAATCGAATCACAAAAAGATATATGGCTGAAAAAGAAGATAACTGGAAAAGTCCAGCTCAGGAGTATATGCTTGATATACAAGTTATAGATGTATTGCTAGTTAATAAAGTATTTTTGGGTATTTTGATACCACATTGGTTGGTATGAGTTGTCATACAAAGCAACGGAATGCAAGAAATACAAGGGCCTAAAAGGAACTAGTAATAGATGTGGAATCGATTATGACAAGAACATAAATAAAGTGTTATTGTGTTCATTGTAGTATCTAACCAAACATTCAAGATTTATTTTAAGAACTTAATAAGTTGTTATTTGTTCTAGTCTTTGTGAGAACAAATGAGATTGTTCAAACGATGACCATATTCCATAATTGATGGATATGTTAATATAAATCATGTTGGTAAAGTAAACATCTATAAGACTGAATGCTAAACGTTGCAAGACGTAAAAGATTTTCACTTAAATTGTGACACCACCATTTTAGTTCATATCGGAAAACATGAAGGAACTCCATATTGATGGACTTCCGGAGTCATTTTGTTTTGAGTAAATTGACGCTTGAGACCTCTTCCAAAAGATGACTAGAATTCCGTTCATAGGCCAAAGTAGAATGGACGACTAATTTAGTGGAGATTATACATATTGATGTATATAGTCCATTATGTGTAGTCATGTATGGTGGATTAATTTTTTGCTTCATAAAATTTTGTCGATGATTTAAGTAGATATGTGAGTATATCTATTTAAAGGGAACAGAGTTTGACATTTTGAATTGGTTCAAAAGGTTGTTAATATGAAGTTAAAATCAATGTAACAAGATAATCAAGTATTATGATTGGATCATAAAGGATAAAAGTTTGAGTTACAAGTTTAGCAAAACATCTGAGAAGTTGCAGAATTGTTCTACAACTTATACTTCTCGAATACCCCACATTAGATTGGAGTATTCAAAAGACAAAATCAAACCCTGTTTGACATGGTAAGATTAATAAAATTGCCATTATAATTTTGTAGTTTATACATTAAGGACAACCGTTTTTCCACTGAAAAGAGCACCGTCATGATCCGCTGAAATTGACAACATATAAGATATGGTTTGGGTAGTGACCCGAATTGTCACTTCTTAAGTTTGGTATGCATAGCATGTGTAAAATGTTTACAACAGAAAAGGATAAATATATGTTTTAAAGGTTATCCTAAAATAAAACATTGGGTATTTCTCCTATCACCGAACCAAAAGACAAATGTTTTTTTTCAGAAAGGGATTTCTCGAGAAAGTAGTTCTTGCGAAACAAGTGAGTGGGAGCACAGTACAAACTCAACGAGGTTAGAGAATCTTCGTTATCATGTCAAGAGTAGCGCAGCACTGGAAGTTGTTCCGGGGTTTACTATTTGACTAAGTAGAACACTACAAATGTTGTAGAAACTTCAAATGAGTTTGCGAACTGTACCAGAAAAGTCCAAAAACTTTGTACTTAGAACAACTTCTGGTTTAAGTGTAAAGTGTTGTTTTGACAACAAAGGACCTGGACCTTATAAAGGAAGCAAATGATGGGCCCTGGCTTCGTAAAATTGACTATGAGTCATTATCCGCCATAGTATCCTTGTATGAATATCAAGTATGTGACTTGGTAGTCCTTTCGATAGGCATGATGCCTAACGATAGCAAAAGGGTCTATAGCGACAAAGACATGGATTTTACATCCTTTGAAAGTTGTACTTATCGAAAAGTTGTTTTCGACGAAGTTCAAAGAGTTTACTACTACAAGATTTTGATCTTCCGTAGTGATGCTTAGTCTTTGCAGATAGTTCTAGCAAAGTTACATATGATATGGTAGTTGAATAACAAAACCAACTCTCCTCTCAAGGAAGTTCATCAGGATGTGTACTTGACACAGTCTGAGAGTTTTGTAAAAATTCAAAAAGGTTGCTAGAAAGGTATGCACACTTCAATTTGAAGTGAGCATAACGAAGTTGAAATCTTTACCTTAATGAAGTTATCAAAGAGTTTGATTCCATCATGAACCATAAAGATGCTTGTAAAGTTACAAGAAATTAAGTGGGAGCGCTATGACATATTTCCAATACTTTATAGATGACATATGGTTGATTGGAAAATATGTATTTTAAATTAACACGGTTAAGATTTTCATATTGATGAAAGACTTAGAAGATTGGGCATTGATATCTATAAAAGATGGATTGAAGCGCCTGATATGATTGAAGCCAAATTACATAGATGAAATATTGAAGTAAGTCAATATAAATTGATAAGAAGGAGTTCTTGTCACATGGAAAATATTTGAGCAAGATTCATGTGTTTTTGACACATGAGAGCATCATTGAAATTGAGATTTCTAAGTCATGTTTCCATGCTATACACGACCAGATGAGTCCTATGCTATAAAATGTTATAGCAGGATAAATTCATATGATGATTAGACAACAGTGGGAGAGATCCTCGTGTCATTTTAGAAATGCTAAGGATATGTTTTCCTATATAGTAATGACAAAATATTAGTTGTAATATGTTACACTAATAGTCTTGTCATTTATTCAAGTAAATTTTATCTCAATTAAAATATGTGATGAACGGTAGCACAATAGGATGGAAGAAAGTTCCATGCTGGATTGAAAGAGTTTCAAAATTAAAATATTGTGACAGATACTACAATAAAAGGCTAAAGTATATCGTTGTGTTGACAACTGATTATAAGCGTATTTTGTGTCAAGGAGTTTCTTTATTGAACTTGGTGAATTTCCAAGAATGCTGAAACTATGAAGCTACATTTTCACAATGTTAGTAACATCAGTTTAAGCTGAGGAATTAAGGTATCACCGGAACTTGGTGAGTTTCCAAGAATGCTAACACTATGAAGCTACATTTTCACAATGTTAGTGACATCAGTTTAAGCTGAGGAATTAAGTTTTCACCAATTGACCATATATATACAAAAACCATCTCATTAGAGAATGTGATGCGTGTCGACGCAAAGAACATGCAAATACAATAGGACCTGAACAGTTCAGATCTTTTTGATAATGTTTTACCACATGCGAAGCATGGTAATAACACTGGTACGCCATATGTGTTAAGTGCTTACAGACTAGATTATTGACTCTAGTGCAAGTGGGAGACTAAAGGGAATATGCCCGAGAGGCAATAATAAAATGGTTATTATCTTATTCCTTGTTTATGATGAATGTTTATTTCTCATGCTAGAATTGTATTAACCGGAACGTTGATACATGTGTGCTTAATAAACAAACAATGGTTCCTAGTAAAGCCTCTCTTTTAACTCTCGTTGATTAATAGATGATCAAGGTTTCCTGATCATGAACATTGGATGTTATTAATAACGGGGTCATTTCATTAGAAGAATGATGTGATGAACATATACCCAAAGAGAATATAGCAATGCGATCAAGTCATTTAGTTTACATTGTTATATCAAACATACGAAGTAACTTATTCCTTAGACCTTGAGATCATGTCAATCACTGATACCGGAAGAGTGCTTTGATGGCATCACACGTCACACCGTAACAGGGTGACTATAAAGATGTCGTTAAGTATTCGGAAAGTATTAGTTGAGGATCATGGAATAAGAGTGGTATTTGTCCATCCAAATGACGGAGAGATATACTCTGGGCCCTCTCGGTGATATCACATCGAAACCGCTTGCAAGCACGTGATATGATCACAAAGGATGTTATATCACGGGAACGAGAAAAGAGTATTTGTCGGTAACGAGATTGAACAAGGTATGGTTGATACCAATGATCGAATCTCGGACAAGGAAAATATCGCGACACAAAGGGAATAGTTCACGGCGTTGTTGGTTCACACGATCACGAGAGTCATCGTTGAATATATAGGAGTCATCACGGATCTCCAGATCCCGCTGTTGATTATTGATCGGAGAGGAGTCTCGATCATGTCTATCTTATTCGCGAACCGTAGGGTGACACACTTAAGGTTCGATGACGCGTTTGAGAGGATACGGAATATCGAAGAATATTTTGGGCAGCACCGAAATTGTTTTGGGGAAAATTGAAATAGTTCAAGGGGTTTTTCGTCGAATGGTTGTTAATAGAATTAACAAATGATTCGAGGCTTTATGCAAATGTTTGTTAATAGAATTAACAAATGCTGAAAAAAAGAAATAAAAATGTTTTATTGATTTATTAAAGAAAAACTCTTGGATTTTCTAAGTGGGGTTTAAAGGAAAATGAGTGGGTGTGAGTGGAGTGTCCACTCACATCATGAGGGAAGAGGTGGGGGCACACCATGGGGCTGGCCGCACCCCCCTTGGGCTGCCTCCCCCCTCTCCTATAAAAGGAGGGTGAGAGCTCTCCCTCCTCCACACACTTGGCCACTTCCCTTTCCCTCCACCCGCTGCTCCATTTCATGGTCTCCGACTTGGCGAAGCCCTGACCGTGGGATTCTTCACCACCACCATGTCGTCGTGCTGCTGGAGTTCCGAGGGATCCTCTACTTCCGCGCCCCGCTGGAACGAGGGAACGGAGGTCGTCATCAACCGTACGTGTGACCGATCACGGATGCACCGCCGGATTGCGGTGCCATCTTCTCGCTATCGGGATCGGTGTGAGTACGACTATGCCAACAACGAGATTTGATCTCGTACCACTTTGATTCTTCGAGGGTATGTGTTCTCCTTAACCCTCTTGTTGCCCGTTGCACTTCGTCTCCTAGATTAGATCTTGGCCTTTCGGGTATCTCTCGCGTAGGAAAATTTTTGTTTTCTATGCTCCGTTCCCCTTCAACAATATCTATATCCCAAAGGCTTCCCCTCACTAAGATGAGAGATGGATTGGTGGAAAGATAGATCTAGATCTCCTCTATCTTCCCCTCTAATTGGAGTCAATAATCATGGAGGAATAGAGAGAAACCAAGCTCCAAAAGGTCAACAATGGTGGGGGGAAAACTTGCCTAAAAGGTAGGGAACCACTGGGGAAGAAGACCCCTTATATAGGCCCCCAAAATCAGCCCGGTGGGGCATTCTGCGTGACCCCGGCATCTAGGCCGGACACCTAATAGAGCCGCCGGCCTAGGGGGCCTCAGCCCGGCCTAGGCCGGCCTCCCAGTTTCCAGAAAGCCTTATTCACTAAAAATGTGATATCTTTTGCATTCGGACTCTGTTTTCGATGATCTTGGGATCATTGAAATCATGACAATGAGCACAACAAGATTATGCAAAGAAACATCATATTCCATAATTGGAGGCTAAAACCGAATGATGAAAGGTTTGAGCTCTCTATAAAAGAACTAACGGCAAAACGTCCAACATAAAAAACGCAATATGTTTTTCATGCAAAATCCGTTTTTAGTGAACTTGAGCTTGTCTTGAAGAACATGACAATATCCAAAACCACACATGGAGAAAACTAAAATAAGAACCAAGAAATATGATTCCAAGTATGCAAAGGTTTGAGCTCTCTCCGATTGATGCGATCAAGTTGCTAATATGAAAGCCCCTCTTGGTAGTACGGTTATCTATCCTATAACCCGGTCTTTCAACTATGGTATGAGACCGGTAAAACAGAAAACCTATCAAGATCATACCTTTGCCTTGAGCATTCCACTTGAGCTAGATAATGAAGACCTTGACCTCCTCAAGATGGAACATCTTATTTTCGTTTTGCTCGGTGAACACACATAGATTGCTCACCCATACGCCACTATGGGAGAGGCTCTTTTAAGCCCATCTTCAGTTGGACATTATCTCCAAAAGAGTGGGAAGCTTCAAGCATGTGATCTTGATGTCTACGCACGCTTCTATTATTGTAGATAGTGTTGGGCCTCCAAGTGCAGGGGTTTTTAGAACAGCAGCAAGTTTCCCTTAAGTGGATCATCCAAGGTTTATCGAACTCAGGGAGGTAGAGGTCAAAGATATCCCTCTCAAACAACCGTGCAATTAAGATACAGGAAGTATCGTGTGTCCCCAACACACCCAATATACTTGTCAGGTATATAGGTGCACTAGTTCGGCGAAGAGATGGTGAAATGCGAGTAATATGGATGATTATAAGTAATAATAGCAATCTGAGATAAATATGGTAGCAAGAAAACATGTAGCAGAACATGCGGAAAACGGTGTTTCAATGCTTGGAAACAAGGCCTAGGGATCCTACTTTCACTAGTGGACACTCTCAACAATGATCACATAATTGAATAACTAAATATCTTCTCTTCACTATGCTACTCTTAACCCTCTCTGGTCGGATAACGAACACTAATCATTGCGTAGGGCTGCAAAAAGCATTCCTTAAAGTAAGCATTCCCATGTCTAGTTAACCCCACGCTGTCACTATGAGCGCCCTAGAAGGTACTAGACAAACACCACAATTCATAGAGGAGACACACACGATGTGCACACTGTCACCTTCACACCGCGGGACAAGGTGACTCCAAAGTTCATATTAATAAAACACTTGAGTAGCACAAGATGAACAATAACATCTACTTATTCCACTAGATTACAAAGCTCACGATCACATATAGATCACACCATGGGAGAGAGAGATGAACAACATAGCTACCAGTAGAGCCCTCAGCCTAGGGGGATAACTACTCCCTCCTCATCATAAGAGATAGCAACGGCGATGGAGATGGCGGTGGAGTCAATGGAAATGGCTTCTGGGGGCACTTCCCTTTCTCGGGAGGGTGCTAGAACAGAGATCAATCCCCCGAAACTTGTCGGCAGCGGCGGCGGAGCTACGTATGTATTTTGTGGAAAAGGTCGATTCTTTTAGGGGGTTTCCTCGGGGGAGTATATATAGGCGAAAGGGCGATGCCAGGGGGTGGCCAGAAGGCCCACACCACCAGGTGGCACGGCCAGGGGGACCCGCGCCACCCTATGGTGTGGCCCCCCTCCGGGGCTCTTCGGGAGTTCTGGATGCTTCCGGGGAAATAGGAACTTTGGGATTCGTGGGGTCCAACTCCGAGAATATTTCTAGAACAACTTTTCTAAAATAAAAAACAGTAGAAAACAGGAAACTGGCACTTGGCATCTTGTTAATAGGTTAGTCCCGGAAAACATAAGAAAACATAGGAAAACATACGGAAAACATGTAGCAATTGGCATAATATCAACATGGAACATCAGAAATTATAGATACATTGGAGACGTATCAAGCATCCCCAAGCTTAGTTCCTACTCGTCCTCGAGTAGGTAAACGATAAACCAAAATATTTTCTGAGGTGACATGCTACCACACAATCTTGATCATAATATGTAAAGTAGAGCATGTAATCTAGGATCAAATGAACTAAAGCTATGATCCATATTTGATATCAACAAGTAATGCATAAACAAATAAGAAGAAAGAAGCAAAACTTTTAATGAATCAATACTAAAAGACGATCAACCGTTTAAAGTTTATTAGAGATGATTTAAGATTTCAAGAACAACAATATCATGCACGTCAAACGATCTTCACAACCCCAGTTAGGATCAAGTCAAGCTTTCCACACGATGCAATGCTTGAATCTTAAACTATTTGCGCACTAAAAACAATCAAGTGTTCTGCGTTGGTCCATGGCACCGGGATGTTATGGCAAAGAGAACATTATGGGGGGTTTGGAAGGTCAATGGAAGAAAGGCTCACAAAGCTGAAAGTGGTCATTAGACAAGAGAAAGTCTTACAACCGAAGCTATTCAAGAAATAGGGATTGCCACACAACAGATGCACATAGAGCTATAAGTGTATGAAATCTCTCCAATGGAACTAGTGGGGGTGCATCCAACTTGCTTGCTCACGAAGACCTAGAGCTCATTTGAGGACGCTCATCATTGGAATATACAAGCCAAGTTCTATAATGTAAAATTCCCCACATAGTTATGAATGAATGATAATATGAAAACATTCTCCAAACTGAAGCATTGGTGCTAAACATGAAGCACAAGTGTGGTATAAAGGATAGTGATGCGCCCCCTCTCTCTTTATCCTCTCTTTGGCCCTTTTTTGGGGGGGATTTTTCATTTTTTTTATATCCTCACCGGTAGGGGCAACATCCTATATTACAATGAATCATCACACTTTTAGTACTGATAACTCATAAAGAAATGTCTCTGATGTCTCTAACTGCATGCTCCTGCCAGTGTAGCAGTATGCATAAATAACCATGAAGCTCATCATCAAGTAACATAATGGAGGTGGATGTTGTGCAGCAATATATCTCGGAATGGCTATGGAAATGCCATGATAGGTAGGTATGGTGGCTGTTTTGAGGAATAGTTAATGGGCTTATGTGTAGGAGAACAAAGTTGTCCCACGGGATTTGGATGCACTCTCGAAGTTTGCACCAACTCTCAATGTGAGAAAGGGCAATGCACAGTACCGAAGAGGCTAGCAAATATGGATGGTGGAAGTGCCAGGAACCTCAACATAGACTCACGAGTTAAAATATTACAGCAAGCAAATCATCTTACAAGGCACAATGCAAATCACTCCAAGAGGGTCCGTGGCAGTGACAAGTCACTGTTAGCTACCCCGACTGTAGCGCGTAACAAAATGCCGATCGGAAATGTATCACTCGTAGGAATCATATACCATTGTTTCTATCAGCTGGTAATTTAAGTGTGGCATAGCTTCAAGTTTCTTAGACCAACCATTAAAAGTTTCTACTTACTAGTCCTTCCCGTTTATCCATTAAGCAAATTAATATCTCAAAACAACAGCAGTGATTCAAGTGAAGCAGTTTAGTGATCTACAAGACCATGCGAATTTTTCCACTATACCAACTATCACATAAGCATTTATATTCCCAACCAAGAACATATATGAGACAAAAAAAACTCTCTCTAAGCATATGGAAATGAAAACTAGAGAGTACTAACTGCTCTAAATAAGAGATGAATGCAAAACAGGAGCTAAATAAATGCAGCAACCATACAAAGATTAAGAATACAAAGTATTCCCATGAAAACGCGGAGCGTGTCACTCTCCAATAAAAGAATTCTAGGGTCCAACCAAGCTTATTAGAAAATAAAAACAAACTGCAAGCAAAAATAAAAGACGCTCCAAGTAAAGCACATAAGATGTGACTGAATGAAAATATAGTTTCACTAGAAGTGACCTGATAATTTGTCGATGAAGAAGGGGATGCCTTGGGAATCCCCAAGCTTAGACGCTTGAGTCTTCTTGGAATTTTCTAGGATGTACCTCCGGGGCATCCCCAAGATTAGGCTCTTCACAAACTCTTCTTGATCACGTCGTATCATCCTCTTCTCTTGACCCTTGAAAACTTCCTTCACACCAAACTTCTCACAATCTTCATTAGCAACGTTAGTGCAATCGAAATAATAAATTCACATGGTTCAGTTTCAACACAAGCCTAACATTAATAAACACATTAGCTACTGTCACAACTTCTTTTAAAACTCTTTTTCTCAAAACAACACCAAAAGAAAGAGATTAAGAGGCAAATACAATTATTGGCAGAAATCTGTCAAAACAGGACAACAGGTAAAGATGATTTTTTTCGAAAATCCTCTGTTTCTCAAATCAAAAAGTGGTCTACTGAGAAAAGTTGAGTATATATCCCAGGATGACGCATAGAAAAACTCAGGCCATTTTGAATTTTCTATGATTTTATATGATTTTCACAGTGGACAGCAGAAATCTGTTTCCTGCGCAGAAATCCGAAATATAGTCTCAAATTTCCACTAGAGGCTTTACTTGGATCAACTAATACATGAAAATAAAGATACAAAGGTGTTTCTACAAAAGTATAGAACCTCTTGACTCAAAGAAAACATAGAAAAACAATGCAAAAATAAAAACATGGGTTATCTCCCAAGAAGTGCTTTTCTTTAAAGCCTTTTAGCTAGGCATGATAATTTGAGAAGATGCTCACATGAGAAATAAGAGTTGAAGAACAACAAGAGAGCATCAAGAAGCAATATAAAACACATTTAAGTCTAACCCACTTCCTATGAAAAAGGATCTTATAGAAAAACAAGTCAACGAAGCACAAAGTGACTAGCATAGGAAGACAAAATAAGTGAAACTTCAAAAATTTGAACATAAAGAGGGGAAACTTAATATTGTTGAGATGCATAAAACCATGTTTCCCTCTCTCATAATAACTTTCAGTAGCATCATGAATAAAATTAACAATATAACTATCATAAGAGACATTCTTATCACGAGCCACATGCATAAAAGAATTAATACTCTCCACATAAGCATAGTCATTCTTATTAATAGCCGTGGGAGCAAATTCAACAAAATAGCTACTCCCTCCGTCCACTTTTATAAGGCCCACTTCTTACTATTGATATGCTAAGAAGTGGGACTTATAAAAGTGGACGGAGGGAGTATCATTATTATTCCAATAACCATAATCATCAAATATAGGAGGCATAGTATCATCAAAATAAAATTTCTCCTCAATAGTAGGTGGATTGAAAATATCATATTCATCATTGTAATCATCATACATAGGAAGAATATTATCATCATAAGCAATACAATAGTTATCCTCGAAAATGTGTTCATTTATCATTTAATTTTTTACTAGGAATAATATAAGCATATAATCTCAGGAGGAATGAAAGCAAAACATCAGTGGAAAGGATTTTCAAACTCACAGGTTTGCTTTCTATATTATCAATCATTTTCAATATCAAAAGTAGTGTGTGTGTTTCCCATGATCACTATACTATATGTAACAGCATAGGCTCATCATCAAAGCAAATTTTCTCCTCCGTGCTTGGGGAACTAAAAAGATCATTTTCATATAAACTAGCTTCCCGAAGCTTAGACTTTTCCATAGCATTAACAATAATGGTGTTTAAAGAGTTCATACTAATAACATTGCCACTAGCATGCAAATAAAGTTCCATAGGTTTTTTAATTTTCTCTTCAAACACTTCATGTCCTAAATCAAGATAAATATTATAAAGCTCTCTCATATTTTTGTTGTTTTCCATTAAGCATAACTAGTGAAAAAAAGAAACAAAAAGATTTAATTGCATAATCTAAAGGAAATAACTCCGAGCACTCACACCCGAGGATGTGAGTACCTTTTACCTTACCTCCCCGGCAACGACGCCAGAAAAGAGCTTGATGTCAACGCACGATTCTATTCATGTAGACAGTGTTGGGCCTCCAGGTGCAGAGGTTTGTAGAACAGCAGCAAGTTTCCCTTAAGTGGATCACCCAAGGTTTATCGAACTCATGGAGGTAGAGGTCAAAGATATCCCTCTCAAACAACCCTGCAATTAAGATACAAGAAGCCTCTTGTGTCCCCAACACGCCCAATACACTTGTCAGGTATATAGGTGCACTAGTTCGGCGAAGAGATAGTGAAATACGAGTAATATGGATGGTTATAAGTAATAATAGCAATCTGAGATAAATATTGCAGCAAGCAAACATGTAGCAGAACAGGCGGAAAACTCTGTTTCAATGCTTAGAAACAAGGCCTAGGGATCCTCATTTCACTAGTGAACACTCTCA
The DNA here is from genome assembly GCA_028641055.1 of Alopecurus myosuroides. Lineage (NCBI taxonomy): Eukaryota > Viridiplantae > Streptophyta > Magnoliopsida > Poales > Poaceae > Alopecurus > Alopecurus myosuroides. Next base: position 581,000,760 of record CM054057.1, on the reverse strand, counting down.
ACAATGATCACATAATTGAATAACTAAATATCTTCTCTTCACTATGCTACTCTTAACCCTCTCCGGTTGGATAACGAACACTAAGGGCTGCAAAAAGCATTCCTTAAAGTAAGCATTCCCATGTCTAGTTAACCCCACACTGTCACTATGAGCGCCCTAGAAGGTACAAGACAAACACCACAATTCATAGAGGAGACACACACGATGTGCACATTGTCACCTTCACACCGTGGGACAAGGTGACTCCAAAGTTCATATTAATAAAACACTTTAGTAGCACAAGATGAAGAGTAACATCTACTTATTCAACTAGATTAAAAAGCTCATGATCACATATAGATCACACCATGGGAGAGAGAGATGAACCACATAGCTACCGGTAGAGCCCTCAGCCTCAAGGAAGAACTACTCCATCCTCATCACAGGAGACAGCAACGGCGATGGAGATGGCGGTGGAGTCAATGGAGATGGCTTCCGGGGGCACTTCCCCGTCCCGGAAGGGTCCCAGAACACAGATCTGTCCCCCGAAACTTGCCGGCGGCGGTGGCGGAGCTACGGATGTATTTTGTGGAAAAGTTCGATTCTTTTAGGGTTTTTCCTCGGGAGAGTATATATAGGCGAAAGGGCGATGCCAGGGGGTGGCCAGGAGGCCCACACCACCAGGTGGCGCGGCCAGGGGGACCTGCGTCACCCTATGGTGTGGCCACCCTGTAGCCCCCCTCCAGAGCTCTTCGGGACTTCTGGATGCTTCCGGGGAAAATAGGAACTCCGGGATTCATGGGGTCCGATTCCGAGAATATTTCCAGAACAACTTTTCTGAAATAAAAAACAACAGAAAACAGGGAACTGGCACTTGGCATCTTGTTAATAGGTTAATCCCGAAAAACGTAAGAAACACGTAGGAAAACATGCGGAAAACATGTAGCAATTGGCATAATATCAACATGGAACATCAGAAATTATAGATACGTTGGAGACGTATCAGATCTCTTTGATATGCTCCCCTTGAACTTACACTTCTCGAACTTGATGACGACCACAACTTGACGTCATCCACCATGGACTATATGAAAACTTACTTTTGATGCAAGCCCATGGAAAGATACCTAACCCCACATAGATATACCACACACACATATAATGGGTTAGAACACAAAGCTATATGAACAATTACTTACCATACCATGACCCCACATGGTACATCTTCTTGCTTTGTGAGTTGATCAATATTAACCATCGCTTAGAACTTTGCCTCGATCAACCTTGTATCTTTTCTTCTCTCTTCATAATAATGATGTCTTGAAGGTAAAGATGAATGTTCACACAATATTCTTCTTCAAGACATACTTGCAATATGCTCAACTCTCTCATGACCAAACTTGGGATATTCACATGAATAGCACCTTGGTCACCACTTGATCATCTTCAATCCAACACATGGACATCAAGCATTACCTATGGAAAAACTCTACAAGTTTAGCTCAATGCAACCATTAGTCCATAGTGATTTTCATCAATTACCAAAACCACACATGGGGGCACCATGCTCTTTCAACCACCGACATCGTCATCGACACATGTTCCGTGCTCCGTGTCGGTAAAGATTCTGATCGATGTCTGCCTTTATCTTGATAGTAGATCATGTGTGTTGTGTAAGACGGAAAATTTAAATTATTACATGCGACCCAATAGTGGTATCTGAGCGGTCTATGCATAGGTACATGTACGATCTAGAGCACCAGTGTGTGCGGGTATTGCATAAGTTTGTGCAAGTATATTAGAAAGTTCTCTAGTATTCATATGGGTTATGATTGCGTCCCAATAAGTTGTGTCATTTTGTTTTCAAAGGCATAGTGAGATCTTGTACAAACTTTTGGCAATCCCTGGCATATCTCGTCTAGTCCGAAGAAGTGATTCAGTAGCTTTGGATCTTACTATAGTTGGATTCGTGGACGACATAATGGACATGGCATATGGATTGGATCCACATAGGGGGTCACGGTTATGAATAAGTTTAAATTGAAGCTCTAGACATTTTCATAATGTCTGTATTTCAATCACCCCGCAATGTCAATCTAGTATCGTGAACAATCATGCTTGATATTGTTCGTAGGCACGTAAAATTTGCAATCTCAAAAGTTAGATCCGTCTAACTTGTTTTTGTAGAGCATGTAATGTAATATGGTATAGTCGTTTCTCATTAAATATTTTTATGAAATGCTATCCAATGTATTTGTTTTGACTTGCGAGTCAAATTAAAGCATGATGGTTGGAAACAATGTGATTGCTATCTTTGGCCCGCGTGCAACATGCTTTCTTTTAGTATCTTAGAGATAGGAGTAGAACATGGAGATGGTGATCAAATTTCGTAGACCTCGACAACGATCAATGAAGGAAAGAATGAGTTTCGAGCCGAGAAGACGAAGATGACTATACTACATCACTCTTAAATTTCTTGTGATGGGTAATCCTTTTTAAGCACTCTTTTGGTTACACAGTAGTCATGATTATTCGGGTGATTTCTTACTTGAAAATATCAAGGTGATTGTGCTCTTCTACACTGTTGTTATGTCTGAAACGTATCTACTCCCTCCGTTACATAAAAAGTATCACTCCCTTAGTACAAAATGAGCGACACTTAATATGGATCTGAGGGTGTATAATTTTTTATGCTCCATACTTGTTTTCTACATGTTTTTCTATGTTTTCTATCATTTATTTGGACCAACCTATTAATGGTTGCAAAATGCACAATTTCTTGTTTTATACTTTGATGTGTAGGAATTAATTAGATTTTGACAAGAAAACACAAGAGGAGACTTTTTGCAAAAGGACTCTGACTTTCCTGAAATCTGTCCACCAATAGTTTTTAGAGATCGCCAGTTCGAACCCCGAAGATGACGTCCAATGGAAAAATATAACACTTATAAAGTGTGGGGAATTTTCTTGTGATAATTCTAGACTAAACATTCGTCCAAAATGGAGTCAGGATGCGACCTGTGGACCCGTTTTACTGAAGGCCAAATATCTGAATACGGGATTACGAGAATTGTTGACGTGATTGAGTCCAACTCCTACCATATTTGATGGATTAGGCCAAGCCACGACTTTGAGGCCTCATGGGGGCCGTGAGAAGTCCCTGTAAAGGTTTTAGAGGTGCCCAAGAGCCATTGGATCAAGAGTAGAGCCATCGGAGAGCCGGAGAGCATTGTTCCATCACATATAAGGAGAGAAAACCCCTAATTATGGGGCGACCGCCCATTGTCACGAATTTTGCATCTCCCTTGGCAGCCACCAAGAGGGGAGATAGTCTACATTTCAGCACCAAGACCAAGGAAGAAGGGGGGAGCCACCTCCATCTCATCGGGGTTGCATATCTCCATCAACAATTCTCTCTCACGATTGATAATGTGTGAGTAGTCCTCCTCTGGGTTGAGGGCTCGTGCTATAAGCGATATGGTTATATCTCTCTCCCATGATGTGATCTTTATTGTGATCGTGTTCTATGTTATCATTGTTGAATCCGTGATATTCCCCCTTCATTATGTAATGGATACGATGTGCTCAATTGGTTTTATCTAGTATAATTATCCGGAGTCACCTTTGTTCCACGGTGCCACGGTGACAGTGCGGGTGTCGTGTGTGAATCTATGGAATATGGAGTAGAGGGATACTTCTCATTAATTTGTTCTTACTATGTTGGATTAAATTGTAAACATGAGGTTTCTTGATGCTTGTGTTTAGTATAATCTCTATAGTGCCAAGGTGACAGTGCCGGTACTCTGGATTGATAAGAAAGATATTATTCAAGAGATAGGTTGTGGTGTGTATTAGTACTATCTTTGGATGCTCAAAGTGACAGGATTGTGGTTTTCATTAACGAAACGTGAACTTTAAGTTGTGCTTGTGTAGCCCTACACGATTCTCATCCTCCTTGATTCACGAGGAATGATTCCAAGCTATGTCTTTCATGCATGTTTTAAAGGAAGTATCATGTGTGTAATTATGTTAATGTTCTTGAGAGTTGCCACTAGTGGAAGTATGATCCCTAGACCTTGTTTTCCACCATTGTTATATCGTTTTGTTTCAGTTTTACTACTTTTTTTCTTGTAGCCATTTTTATTATAGATTTACAATACCTTTCTTCACCATCCATATCACCCGTATTTCACTATCTCTTCACCGAAAATGAATATCTCCTTTAACATAGATCTATATGATAATCCAATGAGTATTATTATCTTGTTTGTTTTGTTTTGTTTTGCATATTGTGGTCATTGTCTTGGAATTTTGATGACTATATTACAAAGTGAATGTTACATCAAATTTCTCATATGACCTTCATTAAATATTAAGTTTGAACTTTATGTATATCATACATAAATTCCTGGATAAGAAGATGAATTGGAAACATTTACATGTTTCCCCTTTCATTCTAGCCTTCTCTAAAGATTCACAATCCCAACAAATAAATTTTTACATCGCTTTCATGAGAAGACACTTTTCTTTGTAATCCATTGTGTTTAAAACACTTGGATTATAAAGTGGAAATTTACTACCAATAAACTTATTGGTTTTATGCAAAACCCTTTAATCAATTATGCAACATACTTCAGAAATATTGATTACTAGAGACTATCATTTGAATAACCCTAAGTTAATTAATTACATAGTTCCAATCTTAAAAAACAAACAATATAATTTTCTGAGTTTTATGCGTGAGAAATTTTGTGCGCGATCTTTATATATGTACGCAACTTTTCTTAGTTATGAGTTTTATGATCTGAGTAACGTAAGTGGCTCGAAAAAATTCGTCTTTACACACTCTTCTGGTATTGACAAATTCTGCCTTTTATTTGTATTCTCTCTTTTACTATGTTAAGTGGATTTCTTTGCCCCACAAAAAATCACTGACTGTAGCTAATGTTTAGAAAGTATTTGTAATGTTTGTGTCCATGCAGAATATGTGAGTTTTTGATTATGCACTAACCTTCTAATGAGAATTACTTCGAGCTTGGTGTGAAGGAAGTTTTCAAGTGTCAAGAGAAGAGGATGATATAATGTGATCAAGAAGAGTGAAAATCCTAAGCTTGGGGATGCCCCCGTGGATCATCCCAGCAAATTTCAAGAAGACTCAAGCATCTAAGCTTAGGGATGTCCAAGGCATCCTCTTCTTCATCAACAACTTATCAGCTCACTTCTAATGAAACTATATTTTTATTCGGTCACATCTTATGTACTTTACTTGGAGCATCTGTTTGTTTTTATGCTCTTTTATTTTCTGTAGTAAACTTGGTTGGATCCTAGCATTCTTGTGTGGGAGAGAGACACGCTCCGCTTTTTCATATGAATACTCGTATTCTTCACTTATTGTCTAGCTGCTGCAATTCTTTTAGCTCCTGTTTTTCATGCATCTCTTATTCAGATCTGTTAGTTTTTGTAGAGTCGTACTCTCTTGTTTCATTGATAGATTATTTGGAAAGTTTTTTTTTCAAATAAGTGATTGGTGTTGGAGAACAATAAAATAGTTCATGCTTATAATGGTGCAACAGATGCTTGTTTAGACCATGGCTTAGACTTTAACATGTCATGTAGATATTATTTTAATTATATGCTTAGTAGTTATTGACGTATCATGACTTGTCTCAAATATCTAAGAGTGCTTAATGTGCCCTCGAAGGAAATCATGAGTTGTTTTTACCATATCGAAGCATAATATTGTGGTATTCTCCTTTGAATACTTTATTTGGTTGACTTGACGCATGCTTACACCCTGTTATGACTACAAACCAGTCACCTCTAGCCTCTACGGTCATTTAGTTTTTCCTTGTAATATCATTTATACTTTGATTAATAATGTTTTGTCGCTATGCATGATTATGGTTGTTCTTGCTCTCTTAGTTGGTCGCTCCCAGTCTCTTGCTACCCTTCACCTGTACTGAGTATGAGCTCTACCCATTCATCCAACTCCAAAAAACCAAAGTTTGACAAATGTGTCTACCATAACTACCTATATGTGGTATTTCATCGCCACTCCAGAGTAAATTGCTTATGTGCTACCTTTAGGCTTTAAACTTCCCCTGTTTTAGCTCATGAGGACGCATGTAGACGGTATTTATTTCGCTTTTTTATTAGACTTTTGATGACCCACAAGTATAAGGGGTGTGTCGTAGTACTTTCGATAAATAAGAGTGTCGAACCCAACGAGGAGCAGAAGGTGTTGACAAGCAGTTTCGATGAAGGAATAACTGTAAATACTGAAAGATAGATTTGTAGGGGGTTTTGATATTGCAGATAAATAAAGTGCGAGTAAATAAAATGCAGTAATAATAATTGCAGCAAGTGGCCCAATACTTTCTTCAGCAAAGGACAAGCTGGTGGGTTTACTTATGATTAACAAACGTTCTGGAGAACACACGGGAGGTTTTTGTCAAGTGCTTTTGTTCCATGCCGCTGAATAATCTTTATGTTTTGATAAGTGTTGTGTGGGTGAACCTATGCTAATGTACTGTCCCATCCAAGACTAATACATACTTGTGATTATACCCCTTGAAAGAATCCGCAACTACAAGAAAGTAATTAAGAAATAAATATAACCACAGCTTTAAACTCCGGGATCCTACGCTCCCTCGTGTAATGGTTTCCTAATGGGGTTTACGTTTCTGCCACTCCAGCAACCCCACAATTAGTAGTGAAATACACGATGCATTTCCCTAGGCCCATAATGGTGAAGTATCATGTAGTCGACGTTCACATGACACCCCTAGAAGAATAACACCACAACTTAAATATCAAACCATTAAATATTACTCAACATTACTTCACTACTAACAACTTGACTTCTCCCATGTCCTCAAGAACAACACGAACTACTCACAAGACATCATATGGATCATAATCAGAGGTGATATAATGGATGATAACAATCTGGTTATAAAGTGCAAACACCGATAAATCTCACAAGCATCGACTACTAACAACTAATCCATAGTGGGAGAGAGGTCTAATGTAAAAAAAACGCTAGAGGCCCCTAATTGTTACATCGGGATGACAGTGGATGATGAGGGTGATGGTCCTGGTGGTGATGATGATGATGATGACGATCTTGATGATGCCCGGAGTGATGACGGTGACGATGGCGATGATTTTCCCTCTCCAGAGAGGAATTTCCCTGGGCAGATTTCTCCCTGCCCGAGAGCTTTTCTCTCTCGGGTGTTTTCCGCCCCGAGGCGGCGGCAGAATAATTCTTTGATGATGGTATGAGGCTTAGGGTTCCCTGGGGGTCAAGTACGCCAAAAATATCCCATAGGGGTGGGCCAGGGTGGCCACACCACCTGGTGGCGCGGCCAGGGGGCGCGCCACCTCATGGTGTGGGCCCCTGGTGGCCCCCCTCTGGCTCCCCTTCTGGCTGGACTCCTCCTCTGAACTTCTAAGACACCCCCGGTGTTCCTCTTCTTCTTCTGATCTTCTGAAATATGGTATCTCGGCGGTGCTTTTTCCATCAGATTTCTGGTCCCGGTGTTTATTCTCCAAAAATTATGAAACATGCACAATAAGATAAAATAACATAAGGGATGGATCATAACATGAAATATATCGATGAATAACAGAATATTATGATATCAAATAGTGATGCAAAATGGACGTATCAACTTTACACACCTGTACTAGTGGCATATACATCCGCTTATCCAATTCGCGAGAAGAGCTGGCAATGGGGTGCCCAGCCCCAAATTTGGTTACTACAAAATTCTCTTCACTCTTTTTGCCCCTGATTTTGCAGTTAAACAAAGTTCATAAGTGTGTAAAAAAAAAGAGAAGAGGGATGATCTACTAACCACAGTAGAAAGGACGTCCTTCATGGGAGCTGCTCTTATAAAGTCTTGTTAACTTGTGACTTAATGTATTGTATATTTGCTGATTCGTTGACATAGACATACATCTCTCTCAAAATTGTTCTCAATATGTTAGTTTATCAAATAAAAAACTCTAGCACATGAGTAATCCCTGATTCCCTCTTCGAAGGGGGTTTCTTTTACTTTTATGTTGAGTCTTCATCTTCTAACTTTATGCACCAATTAAGAGAGCATAGTTGTCATTCTGAGTATAATATGCATTTGTCCCAAAATATATTATTGATTGATTTATGATTATATTATTACTTGTTCTCAAATTATTTGTATCTAGTCACCAGTTGAACATTGAAGGTGTCCTGGCATTTATGTTTTTTCTATCCTTTTAAGTACAAGTTGAGTACCACTTTGCTATGTTTTCTCTATGCTCGAAACAAACGTATACCTTTCAGTGCATTATTATTCATGATCTTTTCTTTGTGTTAATTTTCATGTTGCAACATAGTAGATAAGTTACATTGTTGTAATTATATCTATCATGCCTATGTTTAGAGTACTTTGATCTCAGCTTATAATGCTTTTACAATAATGTTGATCAAGATTGTTTTGGTAGCATGTCACCTCAGAAATTATTTTGTTTTTATTGTTTTACCTACTCGAGGACGAGTAGAACTAAGTTTGGGGATGCTTGATACGTCTCCAACGTATCTATAATTGTTGATGTTCCATGTTGATATTATCGAAATTGCTACATATTTTCTATACACATCATAGCATTTTTATGAATTTTCTGGGAGTAACCTATTGACAAGATGCCACAGCACCAACTCATGTTTTCTGCTGTTTTTTATTTTAGAAATGTTGTTCTGAAAATATTCTCGAAATTGGATGAAAAAAAGCCAAAATCCCTATTTTGTTGACACGTACACGGAGTCCAAAGGAGACCCGAAGGGGGCCAGGGAGGCAACCACACCATATGGCGGCGCCCCTGGCTGCGCCACCACGGGGTGTGGGTCCCCTGGGCTCCCACTGACATCGCCCTTCCGCCTATATAATGTCATCCTCAGGAAAACCCTAAACACCCGAGCTTCCATACACGAAAAGTTTCATAGCCACCGCCAGCGTCAACCCTAGTTTGGGAGGGTTCTGAAGCTCTCCGCGGCACCCTGACGGAGAGGGAAATCATCAGCGGAGGGCTCTTCAACACCATGTCTGCCTCCGGAGTGATGCTTGAGTAGTTCATCTTTGTACTACGGGTCCATAGAAGTAGCTAGATGGTTGTCTTCTCCTATTTTGTTCCATCATGTTTAGATCTTTTGAGCTACCTAACATGATCAAGATCATCTTATTGTACTGCTACATGTCATGTTTGCTGGGATCCGATGAATATTGATTACTATGTATGTCAAGTTGATTATAGATCTATCATATATGTTATTTGTGATCTTACACGCTCTCCGCTAGTAGATTCTCTGGCCATGTAGATGCTTGTGACTCCAAATGGGAGTATTTATGCTAGATAGTGGGTTCATGCCTCCAGTGTTCTGGGAGAGTGACCGTAACTTCTAAGATTGCGGATATGTTGTTTCCACTAGGGGTAAAACAACAATGCTTTGTCTAAGATTAATTGTATTATTTACATTACGCATTTTACTTAATGCAATAATCTGTTGCTTGCAACTTAATACCCAAAGTTTGCTCGAATGACGTCCTGAGGGTGGATTATTAGTCATAGATGCAATTGGATGACGATCTATGTATCATGTTGTAATGCCCAAATGAATATCATAGTAATCATCATGTTATGTATATGCACTACGGTGCAGTTTCTATTTTGTCAATTGTTTAGCTGTAATTTGTTCACCCAACATGTTATTTATCTATTTATGGAGAGACACCACTAGTGAGCTGTGGACCCCAGTCCATTCTTTTACACCGATAATACAACCTACTGCAAACACTGTTCTTTTTCACTACAAACATTGTTTTCATTTCATTCATTGTAAACAAACTTCATTTTCGACAATATACGTCTAATTCTTTATTTTCAGCAAGACAGGTGAGATTGACAACCTCACTGTTTCGTTGGGGAAAAGTATCTTGGTTGTGTTGTGTGCATATTCCGCGTTGCTGCTGAGCCTGGTAGTGCGTCCTACCAACATCATCTGTCAAAAACCTTCAGAAGTTATTTCTTTCTTCTACTGGTCCGATTAAATCTTGGTTTCTTTCTGAGCAGAAATCTTGTTGTTGTACTCATCGTACCTTCCTCTTGGGGTCTCCCAACGAACGTGTGTTCACACGCCATCAGCCGCTGGTGCTTATTCCGGCATGGGGGGCTTCGGTTGCCAGCCGTGCCCTCAAGTAACAAAGCGAGTTTGAGCAAAAAATTGACAAATTTAGAAAAATTTGCACGAAATTTAGGCAATTCTATTAATATTGCCGAATATAGGAGTATTTACATAGGGGGATTTCGAAAATTAAAACCGTAAAAACTACGCCTATTCCATGCCGAGGAGGTGGTAGAAGTGCGAGTAGTCGTCGCCGTCGTCGGAGTCGCTCAACGGCTCCTCCTTCGGGGCGGCGTAGCTACATCCCTAGCCGGAGTCACCGCCGCTCCACGGCTTGCTCGTCACTCGAGCGTCGTCGTCATCGTCGTCTAGCAAGATGACACCGTTCTTCTCGCGACCGCTGCGCCGCGCAGCAAACTCCTCCAGTATGTGGTGCTGTTTCGCCACCTCGTCGGTGATATGGTCCTTGCTGGCCCAGGCGAGGGCCACCTCCAGGTCCAGCTCCATGTTGGCATCCTCCTCCTTCTTTGGCTGGACGAGGCGGAGGTGGCCTCTTGGCAGCGATGGTGCGCGCTGCTCCCCAATGACAATGCCCCAGGCGCACGCTCGTGTAGGCGGAGCCGAGGTAGGCTCGGCCTTCACAGTGCGCAGATCCAGCGGCGGTGACGTGCCACACGACTGGGAACATGATGACTATGAGGACGATGGGATCTCCATCCTCCTTTCCGTCCACGCGCTCCTGCCATGCCGTCAGGAGGAGCTCGGGACCTACGGCGGATGCGGGGGGGGGGGGGGAGGTACTCCAGGTGAGGGTTGTTACCGTTCTTGATGTGCGCGAGAACGGCGGCCAGGGGCGCCCTACTAGCGGCGGCGGCCGTCAGAGCTGCCGCATGTCGGTGCCGGAAGGGGGGCGTCGTATGCCTCCAGCTCTTGGGCGTGCCGTTCGGTGAAGAACATCGTCCAGGCGTTATAGTTGGCGGGATTGAACTACGCGTCTACGCGCTGCTCCTCCGTCATGCCGGAGCGCTCTGCTTGGATCGCCGCCACGTGGTCCTCTCGCTTTCGGGGACGGGGCGGTGGCAGGCCGCCCGCACTCAGCCTCCAGTCGTCGGGGAGGCGCATGTCTGGCGGGACCAGGCAGCCCGCTGTGTAGAGGAGTCAGGTTTCTTCGTCGTGAAGCTAGGGCCGCCCGAAGCCGTTCGCAGCGGTGTCGTCGCCGGCCCGCCATCGCCGAAACATGCTGAGGGTTGCCTGGGAGCGAGGTTGGTCTCTACACAGCAAGCGAATGGGGACAAGAAGAGATGGATGCTTTGTGGACACGATGGGTGGGTGGGGGTTTAAGGGAGCGATAGGGTGGCGGGAAGGGTCGCGGGGAACCTACGCCAAGGAGTTCACGCCATTACGCCGACCCGTAGTCGATTGGGCTACTCCACTCGGCGAGTCCACGTGGTGACGGCATTAACGCGCGCGGGAGCCGAGGAGGCCGAAACTCTCTCTCGCCGATAGGGCGTGTCCATGCAGCGGGAAAATGCGCGGCACTTGTTTTCGCGCATTTTCCCTTCAACCGGCGTTGGATCAAACCGACCCTATTCGGATATTTGGGGGAGCGACAGCGCGAAAATTATTGCGTGGGGCCGGAAAAAAATTGGCGGCCTCTGCAGGGACGGCTGGATATGCCCTAAGCATTAGTCAGTCGGTCGGCTGCTGCTCCGCACAGGTCGTCGCCCAATGCCTTCCTTGTTCTTCCACATGGACGGTCGCGCAGGCCGCATGTCGACGTGCAGACCCAGAGCCAGCCTGACGCGGCGAGCCAGAGGCGCGATAACGATGCGGCGATCCGGAGCCCCAACGACCACCACCACCACCATGACAACGAGAGAAGGACGCCGCTGCAAGAAAGCTGGCAACAACTGCTGCCTTCAGTTGGTTCCAGCTTTTCCCTGTTTTGGGGGCAGAGCCATCTGCTTTCTTCTCCCGTGCCGCTGCTGGATTTAGGCTGGAAACGTTTAGATTCATGTCGTGATTGATTTGGGTGAACATATTGGTCCTCTACTTATGTGGACGTCAGAGTCTTGCCAATGCAAAGTCTCTTTGCGTCCCCAAATGATGGTGGATCGTAGTGCCATGCTCTGCTTCGGGTTACAGTTATCTGAAGGAACGAACAACACTCAACGGCCATTATTACCTTGCGACACTATCTTTCCGTTACAGAAAACATCACATGCAGGGTACTTCCTCCGTCCCAAATTAAATGTCACAGATTTGTCAAAATATGGATATAGACGGAGGGAGTAGTCAGATCGACGTGGAAAATTTTGTCAAGACGCCAAAGCTCCTGACCTGTCTGCCACCACCACCTTGGCGCCACGTAGCTGCCAAGTGAGATTTTTTTTTTTTTGACAGTCTGCCAAGTGAGATTAGTGTCGTTTACCGCCCAATTATTCCTGACGAGGACAAACCTGCTGCCACTATGCGATTTTTTCGGAATAGGATCGGAGGATTTGGGTTTGGAATAGAGATAGCGAAATGTGATGATCCATGGTCGATCCCACTCCCACTCCTGCGATGCTACTTGGCAAGGCATATATGATACGGTCCATACGCTGTACTAGGAACGTGCGTGGCCGCCTTCGTCCCCAGTGCCGAGGGACGGATTCCGGCTTATTCCGACGATCTAGAGCTACGGACATGGTATTTCTCTCGCCGGGGGAATAGAATGGAATTTCCGTTGAGCCCAGGGTCCGGATTCTCGCGCTTAGTGCCACGCCGTGCTGTCCCAGATACTGGCTGCTAGGTAGTGGAAGGGCGGTCGCCCCTGAAGGGTCTTTTCCTGCTGCTTGCAAGCGAATGAGCGAGAGTGAATGCATATGCCGCTTCTTCGACTTGCGGTGCCGGATTTGATTCCGTCGAAACCGGGAGTCCGGGACCATTCCTGCTCTTGCTTGCAGGGGTTTGCGCTTTTTATGGTGAACTTTTATGTGTGTGTTTTGATTGGATAAGTGAGAGTTCTTTTTTTCTTTTATAGAGGGATTTATTCTCAACGTAACTAAGATGCACACAACACACACAACGAACACTACTTCGAGAAAACTGAAAATACACTATGAGTTCACGCTGGGAATGGTGCGGGTAGAGATGGTTTATTTGGTGCGGTTATCGATTTGGCTTTTGTTGGGCTGGGCTGACATGGATGCTGCCGAGAAGTGGACTGGGGCGGTTTGGAGACGGACCGAACGAGTAGCAACGGGCAAAACCCGTGGGTTCAACCCGCACTTTCAGGAATGGTGGCAGTAATTTCACGCATGGTGGCAAGGGGTTAGACTAAAAGGAAAAATCTGAACTGATGGATGTGACCACGCCCCAGACCGCGGTTTGGAGACATATCGCTGCCATCCTAGATTTATTTTTTATTTTCTTATATAACCTTCGAATGCATACAATTTTATTATTACAAAAATAATAAGCAACAAAGTTGCTCTACATTTCTTTTTTTTGGATTGGAGCTGTGTCCACTGACATCACGAGGCCATCAAACGGTGGAGCTGGTCTAGGAAACACTCTACATGTGCACGCTGAGAACACTTATTTAAGAGTGATCAATCACAAGGACCTTGTCACGCCTGTCATCGACGCCGACATGACGCCGGACAACACCAGCTCCCTACGTGCTTGTCATCATGCAATTGTCGTAGATCCCGCTGCACCACACAACTTGCACCACACCACCGAGATCCATCATCGTCGATGCGATAGATGCCGCAATGCGGAGCGAGAGGAGAAGAGCGTGGAGTAGGAGGAGGCAAGGGCGAGAAGACGATGGCGCCGTCAAGGTGCGCTTCGAAGCCCACATGTACATCCCCGGTGGCGACCCTTGGAGGCGCGGCCAGTCGCCGTCCCTGATGTGGGTGATGACGAAGGGGAGCGTGCGCGCCGACACGCTCCAGAAGTTGTGGCGCCCTTCGTACTGGCACGGTGCGTCCGGAATGGGCATGAGGGAGACACCGATGGTGAAGCCGTCCCTGGCGCACATATCTGGTGAGCTAGCGTGCGGCCGCGCGGTGGGAGTTGGAAGCGAGAGGAGAGATGCGTTCTATGGTGGTGATGCATGCACCCGTAGGTGTTTTAAAGGACGGGCATGCGAGCGAGCACATGACACGCACTAACGGCGGGAGCAGTAACGCCGTGGCGGGTGGGTACGCGACCTGTTTTGGAGGCATCTGGACAAAACGGGATTTTGGGAGGGCCGACTGAGCGTCGGTTTTGTTCGGTGGAGGGATTTTTTTACAAATATGACCCCCCGCAGAATCTTATTGTCAAAAATGACCTCCTTTGAATTTTATTAGCCTGGCGGGAGGGAGAAAAAGCGCCACGCGGACATGCCGCCAACTGAGATGGCGGAAAGTCACTTTCCGCCGGCTGCTGTGGCGGAAAGTCTCTTTGTGCTGGTACCGTTCGCACCGCAGAGACCACCTTCCGCCGATTGAGATGGCAGGAAGTGACCTTCCGCCGGCTGAGCTGGCGGCATGTCCACGTGGCACTTTTTCTCGCCCGTCAGTCAAGTTTCGACACTAAAATTCGGAGGGGGTCATTTTTTACAACAAGATTCGGGAAGGAGTCACATTTGTAAAAAAAACACACATGGAAATCGAACGACCTCACTTCCTTTTGCTCTTTCGAATTTAAATGCAGCCATGGCTCAGCTAGCCTGGCCTGCCTCGAACTAGATGCTGAAGCAGCGCCGGGACGACCAGCACGGTTGTCGTCATTTCAGAGCAGAGCTGGAACCACCATGCACGCCAGCACGCACTACTGTCACCCGTTAACAGAATTCCTTTTTCGTGGGTGGATTACGCAGTGGAAGCGGTATGCTTAGCTCAAAAATATCTCTGCTCTGGTTTTCCCTTGCACTGTTGCAACACAGCTCTGCCTCTGTCCGTGCGGACAAGAGTGGGTCATGACTCATGAGAATCTCTCACGACCCGGGCTCATGGCGCTGACGAATTTTGACAAGACGCCAAAGCTTGACAAAAAAAGTGACCAGTTAAGGTGGGGCGAGGGGGCCGCCCCGGGCCCAAAAAAAATTAGGGACCCATTTTTTTGTGCGTGTAACTAGGCCTAGTTTATACACATAAAAAAATTAATTAGGCAATTGAAAAGGCTTTCACGTGAGCTGGACCTGCACGTGAGCTAGTGGGCGCCCTGCACGTGAGCTAGTGGGCGCCCTGGCTGGCTGCATCGCTCGCAGTTAGGAAGCTATCTGGATACGTAAATGAGTTCACACCCCACCTCCCGTCCATGCATGGCAAAGGGAAAACCCACCAAAACTCTCTGGTGGCGACACTTATCACGCATACAAGCACCCTGTGGAGGCTATGAGGAAGGAGAGCGCGACACTTGTCGCACCCACGACGCTCGCGGGGTGACCTTCCGGAAGGGTTCCCTTTTTCTAGTGATTTCGGATAGACTCGGTACCTGTTACTTGTACGTCGCTTAATATTAGGATCCGATCGATACCATAAAGGTATCATCGTCTCCTCTGTTAGCGCGAGAAACCAAAGACATCGGCTTCCGATCGATCCCTGCTGACTAGGTTGCTCGTCTGCTTTCGCATCGGTCCATCTCTCGTCCACTAGTCAGCTGCTTCCACGTAAAGCATTGTGCTTCTAGGACAAAGTTTTTTGATGAAACTGAATGCGAGGAAGCAATGTTGCAAGCCGAGGATGATTTTAAAGTTATGTACTTTTTGGTCATGGTTGACATGACAATTACATCACTAAAGAGTATATTTGAAGAACTCTAGTCGTCCAGAATTATATTTAGATTTTTAATGATTTCAACAGATTTGAAGTCAATGGACGGTTCTCAAATTAATGACAGTTGCACCAAATCTGCAAAAACTTTCTCACTAGATAAGAAATGTGATATCGAGTTAAATGATCTAATTTCTTAGTTAAGTGTTATGCAGTTGACTTTGCCACAAGGAACAATGTTTGCTATGGAGATGTTTCAGTTTGTTAGAGAAGTTGATTGTTATCCCAATATATATATTGCTTATCAGATCTTATTTTCTATACCATTGACAGTTGCATCAGTTGAATGAAGCTTTTCAAAGTTGAAATTGCTGAAGAATTATTTGAGATCTACAATGTCACGAGAGAGACTAAATAGTTTGGCAACTCAATGCATTGTGAAAACTTATTGGATGAGATTGACATTGATTCCATCGTTGATAACTTTGCATCGAGAAACGTGTGAAAAATTATAAGGGTATTTCGAAATTGTAGTACTACTCCATCGTAATAATACGCTTATGTGCATTCGTGGTGTTTTTCTGCAAGGGTTTCCATGTAATTTTTTTTTTATCCTTTCTCTTATTTGATTTTTATTTCACCAACGTATACATATATCTATTTGTACTAAGGGGCCCTAAATTCTAGTCTTGCCCCGGGCCCCCGAAATCTCAGGACCGGCCCTGCCCGCCACCATCTGGGCGGTTGGCGCCACGCAGCTGCTGCCCGATCCTTACATTTCCTAGCGCAGATTCACCGACCCACCTACTCGACTTGCTCTGGCCTGAGTTGTTGGAATATATGTCGAATATGTGTACGAGCAGGGCTACGTTAGGACTTGTAATTAAACGGAAGGTTAGGTGTTTGAGTCGGACACGTGTAACCTGGCCTAATATATAAAGGCACCAGGAGTAGCCCAAATAGACTAGACGAAAGCTGGTAGGCTAGACAAAAGATCACGAGGGGACGGTCCGACGCCCGTGGCAGGGACGGCCGGACCGGCGTGGCGTTTAGATCTGGTGCGTCTGTATTGCCTAGGCGGGCTTGTCGTCGACGGTACTATGACTAGTACATGGGGAGGAGCGCCCGTAGTCATGCCCCGCAGATGTAGGCGTTGAGCGCCGAACTGCGTTACCAAATCTCGGTGTTGTGTTTGCTGTGATTGCTTGGCCTCGGTAGATCGGTTTTGCGCCTCAGATTTGTAACAAGTGGTACCAGAGCGCAAGGTTGGAGGTTGCAGAAGTTGATCTAAGGAAAAAGGGGACGGAGAAGATTATCAGTGTTGTCTAGGCGGAATCGTCGAGAGCAGTAGACACGATGATCTTGGCAGGTCAAAGCAGCAATCTGGCAGAGCACGCAGGAGCAGATTGGATCGGGACTAATGCGTGGTGAGCAGATCAGTTGGATCATGCACCGGGAGTCTTAGGCGGCCAGGCCGTGCGGTTACGCGGAGCAAGGGTGTGCTGCGGCGGAGGGCGCGTGCGTGCAGGTCGTGCCCAGGTGGCTAGGACATGAACGCGATGGATGCGATCGATCGGTGCTGGCGTGTGCTGCAGAGATGTTGTACTCGTGCACGGAAACAAGCGAGCCAAGCATGCAGCGTGCACGCGTACGCTGGCGCGGGCATTGGCCGAAGGGATCCGGCCGAGTCGTATACAGGCAGCAGCACGTGAGATTTGGTTGAAAAAAAATAGTCAATCTACATTATGCGGTAGATGCGTGCATGGAAAGCAACGTGCTAGAAAAAAAAATTTGGAGTTGTGGGGAAATGCTATGGGCACCCTAAGTAGCTACCAAAGCTGGATTTTTTTGATGTGTTGCTAATTGTACACGTGAAATTACATGGAGGTGGCAGATTGGTGATGCACCTAAGAAATTTAGAGTGTGTCATGGAGGATCATGCATATACGGGCGCTGGACGGTGCACGGCAATTGGCGTGTGTACTAGGCGTAAGGTGGAGCATGATTGCAGCCGGATGCGTTCGGCTGGGTTGGACTGGACAGTCTGACGGGACAAGAAGACGGTGAAGATCGGCGACGACGACTTAGGAGCGTGACGGCTAATGGTGTCCGAATTCTGTGGCGTGGCAACACGCGGCGCATGGTTATGCGTGCTTCGACATGCGGCGGCGCGGGGATGATTCAGGATAGTGTACACATGATATCTTGAGGTCGGCAGGGCGTGTGGTGGACTGATCATCTAGCATGGAGGCATGTTGAAGATAGAGCTGAAGTCTAACGATTTCACTCGGTTGATGGAGGGGCTACGGCGTAAGTGCACAGAGAGTCGAAGCCCAGTTAGCGGGAAGGCGAGAGGCACGTTGTTTCGGACTGGAGCTCACGGTTCGGAGAGATGCGTGGAACTCGGCATTGGTCTGGTATGACCGATGGTTATCTGCAGTGGGGCCTGAGGTGGTGTGGATTAGCTACCCGGTAGTTCTTGGCCAAGATTGCGGATGCTCGACGCGGTAATAGCGGCGAGGCGTGCGGTAAGCACGGGACACAACGACAGACCAGTGCACTGGCGGTCAGACATGTGGTCATGCATGAGTGCAAGGGGTGCTGAAGCAGTGTTGGCGAGTAACGGGTTCATGATGGTAACTATCTATCAAGACCATGGAGATGGATTAGTGTTGGCCATGGAGGATCTGTGAAAGCGGTAATGAGACAGTTGTGAATTTGATTGGAGATGACTTAAGGCAACGGCGAAATTTCTTCAAGATTTCAGAGATGCAGTCAACAATAGCGAGAATGATGAGTTCAGGTAACTCTTATTTGTGACACCTAATATGTGAGTTGTTCACTTTCACATAGATCAAGGATGAGACTACCAAGGTGACGATGCATCGGCGTTGTCGATATGGTGACTTTATGATCGTTGCGTGATGGCGGTGGATGGATACTCCGGAGATTTGGGAGCACAAGACAAGAGCGCGGAAGAACTTAATTTTCGTGGGAGCATTGACTGTGGTGAAACAAGAAAGTGACTACGGTTGCAGGTGGAGTCATATGGAGTCAATAGAGTAGCAACGGAGCTCATGATTAATGGTTCAAGTCCAGGTATACAGACATCCGGCATGACAACTTCAAGATGGCGAAGGGCATATTCGCCAAGGTGGAGTTTGTTGGAATATATGTCGAATATGTGTACGAGCAGGGCTACGCTAGGACTTGTAATTAAACGGAAGGTTGGGTGTTTGAGTCGGACACGTGTAACCTGGCCTAATATATAAAGGCACAGGGAGTAGCCCAAATAGACTAGACGAAAGCTGGTAGGCTAGACACAAGATCACGAGGGGACGGTCCGGCGCCCGTGGCAGGGGCAGCCGGACCGGCGTGGCGTTGAGATCTGGTGCGTCTGTATTGCCTAGGCGGGATTGTCGTCGACGGTACTATGACTAGTACATGGGGAGGAGCGCCCGTAGTCATGCCCCGCAGATGTAGGCGTTGAGCGCCGAACTGCGTTACCAAATCTCGGTGCCGTGTTTGCTGTGATTGCTTGGCCTCGGTAGATCGGTTTTGCGCCTCGGATTTGTAACATGAGTTACTCCGATGACGAAGTCGACACATTGCTCTGTCAGTGAAACAAACACCGGACCTGAGAATTTGAGAGAGACAGATCCATGATTCGGTTCGATTCCTGGGATGCTAGCTACTTGGCATTTTGGCAAGGCATATATGACATCGTCCATAGGTTGTACCACTGCCACTTGGGAACCTGGATAAATGATGATCCTACGAAGAACGTCGCCACCTTCGTCCCCAATGCCCACGGATTCCGACGAGCTAGCTAGCCAAGAAGGTAGCTTTCCTTTCGCAGATAGAATGGAATTTCCGTTTCGCCGGGGATCCGGATTCGTAGTGCCATGCCGTGCTGTCGCAGATGCTGGCTAGCTTGTGGAAGTGCTGGAGTAGGCCTTTGCTTGCTGAGGGATTCTTGGGATGGATTGGATGCCTAGCTCGCAGTGTGAGAGTGAGTGCATATGCCGCTTAGGGCATCTCCAGCCGTGTGAACCCCCCAGCACAAAAAATTACAAGAAGTAGCACAAACGGCGCAAAATCAAAACTTGGGGCAAGGTCATTTACCAGCCGTAGCCCACCCAAGCAGCCAAAATGGGGGGCTTTTGCATGCAAAGTGGGGCAAAAGTAGGAGAGAGAGGCATCTTTGCATGCAAAGTGGGCAAAAAGTAGGAGAAAGATTCCTTTTTGCATGGGCGCATTTTGCCCCCCAGGCCAAACCCAAGGGGCTGGGTTTGGCTTGGGTGCGCCGGCGCAAAAACGGCGCTATTTCAGCTCCTGGGGGGCTGACTGGTAGAATTCGGCGCTAAAACGGCGCTATTTGACACAAAAAGTGGTCCTGGGGGGCGTTGGGGGGGACGACTGGTGACGAAGACATGGATCCTGGACCCTGCGGGTAAGGACACCCCATCTCAGGCCCAAGGTTAAGGCCCAAGAAGATGAGCCCTTGGAGTATTCCAGAAAGCCCACGTGAAGCCCACCCGCGCTAACTTGCGGGTTAAGTTTAGAATTATGTAACCGACTTAAGGTTAGAATTCGAGTCCTCTCCGGGTAGGGTTTGAGACATGGCCACCTATATAAGGCCAGGAGAGCCACCGGAAGAGAACCAAGCAACACCACAACACCAAAGCCTTGAACTCGAGATCATACTCTCGATTCGAGCAACCACCATTGTAACCGATCTACTCATTAATACAGATCGACAGAGGCAGGAGTAAGGGTTTTACCTCTACGAGGGCCCCGAACCTGGGTAAATCTCGCCCCCTGTCTAGCCGACGATTCCACCAGCGCTCATGAGTTCTCCTAGTCGAAACCCGATAGGGTCACCTAAGGGATTTGTAGAGTCAGAGATTCGACAATTGGCGCCGTCTGTGGGAACGGCGGGCGCTGGATCACCGGCATCTTCGGCTTCATCGACAACCAACTCCCGTTGGAAACCATCGACTACGGCTCCGAACAATCCTATACGGATCGGATCTGTCGTGGTCACACCTCACTCGCCGGAATCACGCCCGGTATTCGAGGATCTGGAGAAGAGCGTCACCTTGACGTTCGGGAGCCTAAAGTTCGTGACCAACAGAGACGGAATCCTCCACTTCTCAGAAGAATCAGAATCTGAATTCGAAGCCGTCGACTCGCGCCGTCATCTGGAGAAAAGTGGCGAGTCCGTCCGCTTCAACGCCAACAACTACCATACCCTCTCGACAGAGGAACCTTCAAGAGTTCAAAGGAACTTTCGATCTACGCCTAGGACACACGAGCCTCGACTGGCTCAAGTCTGCATGGCAGGATCGGAACATAGCGCGGCGGAGCGCAACATAATCGGCGTCTCACGGGAATCTTGGAACCGAGCGAAGGAGGCTATGCGAACGAGCAAGCCACCCGCAGCCGGAGCTTCACACGAAGACATGGTTGCCTACCACTATCACCTAGTGAGAGCAGCCACGACCATCAAAGACGCTCGGATAGATCTGGCCCGCCGAAGAACACAAGGCAGTTGTGCATGGCTGTGCAGACTCCGCCAACAAAGCCCGAGTACTTGAAGATGGCGGATCAACCGATCACATTCTCGATGAAAGAACACCCACCACGAGTCCATCGACCAGGACACGCCGCCCTCGTCATCCAAGCACAGATTGGCAACTACGACTTGTCCCGCGTATTCATGGATGGTGGCAGTGGCATCAATATTATTTACGCGGATACACTCCGTCGGATGAACAGGAACCTGGACGGCCTTGCGGAATCAGAAACATCCTTCCACGGGATAGTTCCGGGAAAGGCAATCCGTCCACTTGGAACAATCAACTTAGAAGTTGTGTTGGGCACTAAAAGCAACTACAGGAGAGAATTCCTCGACTTCGAAGTCGTCGACTGGCCTTCACAGTACCACGCCATTCTTGGTCGAACAGCGTTCGCCAGATTCATGGCAGTACCACACTACGCATACCTGAAGCTCAAATTACCTGGAGAATATGGTGTGATCACCATCGACGGAGACTTTCAGAAATCCAACAAGTGCGACATTGAATTCAATGAGATCGCAAAATCTTTTGTGATGCAAGAAGAACTTCAAGAGTTGGCAAAAACCACGGATCACTCCGTGATGCCCCTCACGAAGAAAAACACGCCTGAGCTAGAATTCAGCGCCAACAGTGACACCCGAAAGCATCAAGTACACCCGACAAATTCTGCGAAGACAGCGATGGTCTCAACCACCCTCTCGCCAGCATAGGAAAGCGCGCTCGTCGAACTCCTCCGTGAGTACTGGGAAATTTTCGCCTGGCAGCCTTCAGATATGTCAGGAATACCCAGGGAGTTTGCCGAGCACTCACTCGAAGTCTTTCCAGATGCCAAACCCATCAAACAAACTACTCGACGATTTTCAGAACCCAAGCAGAAAGCGCTTGGAGAAGAAGTAAACAGATTGTTAGCAGCAAATTTCATCAGGGAGATCAAGATATCCACCTGGTTAGCAAACCCAGTGCTGGTCCCCAAGAAGAATACGGACATCCTTCGAGTATGCATTGACTACACGTCGTTAAACAAGCACTGCCCCAAGGATAACTTCCCCCTCCCGCGAATCGACCAGATCGTGGACTCTACGGCAGGCTGTCAACGCCTCTCCTTCCTGGACGCCTATTCGGGCTACAATCAGATCCGGATGAAACGGGAAGACGAAGAAAAGACAGCATTCATCACGCCACACGGTGTATATTGCTACACGACAATGCCCTTCGGGCTCAAGAACGCAGGCGCAACATACCAGCGCTGCATGCAAAAATGCCTCGCCAAGCTCATTGGCAAGAACGTACAAGTGTACGTTGACGACATCGTCATCAAGACTCGAGTTGAGGACACACTCCTCGAAGACGTTAGAGAAACATTCGATGCCCTCAACGCATACAGGATCAAGCTCAACCCGACGAAATGCGTCTTCGGCGTCCCAGCAGGAAAACTTCTCGGGTACCTGGTATCCGGCAGAGGCATCGAAGCCAACCCAGAAAAAATACAAGCAATCTTGACTATGAAGGAGCCAACCAATCTACACGGAGTCCAGCAGCTCGCAGGGCGACTAGCCGCTCTGAGCAGGTTCATCGCTCGATTGGGAGAACAAGCGCTACTGTCGTGGGATAATCATGGCAGACGTTACCGGGGGTAACTTGTCTTGGGGCAAATCGAGTCTGGTGTTTGGGAGAGGGTTTAGCTCAAAGGAAACCATGGTGATATGTGATCTGGTAGCCGGCAATCAAGTCGCCGAGTCTTCGATCTAAATATATTGTCTCAACTCTCGTGTCACAGTGGATACTCGATACCTCGCAATCCGGCGATTGTGTTCTTGCTCACCTAAAAGCTCTCTTAACCCTAACCTAGGGACCGGCTTATATAACATTCGGAGCCCCTGTCTTACTCTCCAAGGCGTACTCTGAATCCTACCCGGACACTGCTTTACAAACCCTAAACTTCCTTACCGAAACCCACAATCCGGGTTACGAGGCCTACGTTCCTGGGCCTTCTAGAAGCTCCTTTATCCTAAGCCGGGTCTTGCGCAGCGTCCTTTGGGCCGAGTTACTCCTTGGCGTTAGCCTACCGGGTTATCATCCCTCCATCAGTAGTCCCCAGAATAGCTTGGGCTTCACGGGATCCTCCTTGAAGCGCACGCTATTCCCTGCAAAAGTAACAAACATACAAGTTCATAGAGGTCGGGTTAGGTTGCTTTAATAAACAGCTAGGCCTAACCCCATTGGTGGTCCATATAATAACCCGGCTTTCTCTAAATCCATTTTTAATCTTCCGGGTCAATGTTCCAAGGGAAATGCAGAAGACCCGGCTTACTTTATTCGTTAATTGATCCGAATATCACGGAAAGGATTTACTTCTTATCTTGTCCGGATATAGCGCTCGGGCACTTAACGCATATCCCCAGAATCTCGGAAGGGTATCTTTTATTCCCGAAATTTGTGGTTCCCGCTCGCTAGCCTAGGTTTCCCCACCCGTACCTATAAATAGGTGCTTGGGGGGTAACCTAGCCCTAACGACGCATTTTCCCCCATCTCCTTCTTCCTCACCAGCGCCCTCTCACTCGAACTCGCTCAACGTCGCCACGGAGACCTCGAGCTCACCGCCGGAGCAAAGCCGCCACCGGTTGCGTTCCTCCACGGTCCGCCCCGCGCCGCCGCCAAACTCCGCCGCCGCGCCCCCGAGCTGCCCGCCGGGAGTCGCACGTGGGCACCACGACTGCGCCATCTGCCGCCGTCGCGTCCTTCTCCAATCCACGCCGGTAAGATCCCTATTCCTCTTGATTCAATCTTGCAATTTCTCCGTTTTGACCTAGATTAGATCTAGGACCGCCCGCGGGCCACTTCTTGCCCCGCGCCGGATTAGGTCGCCTAGCTCTTCTCTAGTCCACCCACTTGCTTGATTATTGATCCCACTGCACTCTCCTATCACTCGTAGTCATTAATTTCTCCGCGAAATCGATAGCAAAATTTCCAATCTAGATGTAGTTCGTCCAGATTTCCGCGACTGTCCATAGATACCCGGAAAATCCTGCTCTTCCGGTTGTTTTATTCACACTAGATAGCCAGGCAATTAACTTCTTCTTACAACTGCTCGTTGAAATTTAGATACCCCACAATTTCCGTACTGCTCTTCGATACCCGGATAATTCGTAGTCTTATACTGCTTTACCGATACTCGGAAAATCCGTAACCTCCGAGTCTCATGTTTATCTCATGCTTTGCAGACTGATCCAATGGCTCCCAAGCACAAGGGGAAGCAGCCGGCTAAGCCAAGGGTGACCCAATCCATATCCGCCAACTGGGCGCAATCCTCTGTGACCAAGGCCAAGCTGGAGGAGCTGGCCGAGTTAGGCGTCCTCCCCCCTCAGGAGGAGATTCACTAGAGGGTACCGGGTGACGAGACCCGGCCTACCCCTAATGCTGACGAGGTAATATGCTTCGTTGAGCATGTGATCCGGGGGTTTCGCCCCCCGGGTCACTCTTTCTTCCGCGAGGTCCTTAGCCACTATGGCCTCCGGGTGTTCGACATAGGGCCTAACTCTATGTTGAACATAACCCACTTCATAGTCCTGTGCGAGTCTTATTTGTGCATCCCGCCAAATTTGGCTCTATTTATAGAACTTTTTCAATGCAAACCGTGCCGCGAAAGCGGTGACGGGGCCCTCCTGGCCTGCGGCGGGGTTTCCATCCAGCGCCGCAAAAACTCCCCCATGCCGACTCTTAACCTTAATTCTCATGTTAAGCATTGGCAACTATCTTTTTTCTATTGCCGAGACACCTCCCCACCCGGCGAAAGGAAACTGCCGGGTTACTCGGAGGGTCTCTTAGATCTTTCCGATACCTTCAATGCCTTTGCCCCTGAGTCGGACAGGGAAGCCATACAGCCCTTCTTAGCAAAAATAGCCGCCCTCTCTGCCCACGGTCTCACTGGGCTCAACCTGGTTAAGACATGGGTCAACTTCCGGATTCAGCCCAACTCCACTCGCTCCAAGCTAATGTGCGAGTATTCGGGGCACTCCACGGATTCGCTCCGCTATTCTTTGAAGGATTACCCGGCGGGTGATACCAACGAGACCATCAAGAGCTTCTTGACAGAAAAGTTGGACGTTATCCGGAATATAGCCGGGCTGGAGCCTTTCACTCGCGAGAATCCGGCTCCTGCGGTAAGATCCGGCACATATACCTTCATTTTCATGCTTTCACTTGATGCAATTATTAACCCTTACCTTTACACCTTTATTTTAGGCTGATAACGTATTTTGGAACATTGAGACCTCCCCTTCCTCCGGAGACCCGGAAGAAGATGAAGAACCGGTCGATAATGATGAAGGTATTGTCCGGGTCTTCGATCAACTTCACTTACACCATTTTGCTTTCACATATCTCACTTTTTCCAACTATACATTCTCGGTTTTCAGGGTTGGAGGACAAGGACGACAAGGAGGACCCGGAGGCCACTGAGTCCGATAAAAGCGAAACTGAACCAGATGTAACGGTTGGGGCCAAGAGGAAAACCAGAGGGGTGGTATCCAAGTTTCCCTAGTCCCTCATGTCCTTCGAACCTTATTCTTTTGCTAACATGTGTAAACTTAACCAACAACTATCCAACCCATCACACTTGAAGGACCCGCCTTCGGCCAAACGCAGGGTGACCCGGAGTGCCCCGGGTGACGATCCCCTCAACCCGGGCATCTCCTCACCACCAGCTCGCCGTGCCGGTACTCCTCCAACTCACCCTTCCAACTCACCTCGACGTCACCCCTCCCCCAACCATCCATTGGCCGGACAGTTCCGGGTCCCTCTATCGGGTCCTGTGACAGCTTCATCCGCTTCCAGCAGCGAGCTCCCACCAGATTATGCCGTGAACACCGGGTGAGCTTTTGCTACATGATATCCTCGTATACTTGATAATTTTCATTCACTATCGCTAACTATTTCTCTCCCTTTTCCTTAGCGCCAAAGTCACACTCAGTGACCCGGAGAACATGGAGACAGACACCCGGGACACTGAAGGCCCGGTTGGTGATGTAAATGCCGCGGCTGGCGGCCTTGAGGAAGAAGAAGTCAAGGGGCAAGATTCCCCAATAGACTCGGCCAAGCAGGATGCCGGGTCTCCAAAGCATGCTGATGGAACCGGTGATGAGGACGCGGGAGTCTTGGGTACAAGGATGGGCACCCCCACCCCTGACCCCCAGGCCACCCAGGTAACGTCTCCAAAGCCGGATCAAACTCCTACTCCGGGTTGTCAGGCAGCCGGGTCTTCCGGCACCAAGCCCGAAGACATGAGCTTCGCTGAGATGCTCAATGCTCTGCACACCTTGAGAGCTGATGAGGAGGGCATCCTGGAGGCCCTGATAGCTAAACACGAGGTAAACCATGTTACAACCGCTTGTATACTCGTCTACTCCCCAAATTCTGAGTGAACTTATGCATAATTTGCTTGGAACTTTCATAGATAGCCGACTGATACGTTTGTTTTGTCCGACTGACATTTCTTTGTGTTTTCGCATAGGCCTACGTAACGCACTCTGAGAAAGAGTTGGCTAAAACCAACAAACTTCTCAAGGCGGAAACGAAGCTACGTGAATCTGCTGAGGCTGAAGCTAAGAAAGCCGGGAAGCAGGCAAAGAAATATAAGAAGAGATGCAATGCTGCAGTGAATAGGGTGAACGAGCTGTCGGGCCAAATCGCCGACACTTATCGTTCTCTGATATGTAAAATTTCCCGACTGACTGATCTTTAAATTTGTTCTGATGTTCTGGAGGATACTCGGAGTTCCTAACTTTGGATGTTTCTGCTTTTCTGCAGGGTCGGATGAGGAAATTCCGGATGTGGATGAAGTAGTTCTGCTGAAGAAGGTAAAGAGCACCATCCGGCAGCTCTGTGCTGGGACTAAGTGGGCCTTGAAAGCTGTGAGGTGTCCAAGCACTGGGGATGGTGGTTTGAACACGCTGCTTAATGCGTGTTCTACCATCCCCGAGTGGATTGAACACTGGAAGCGTTCATCCTGCCAGGTTGGGGTGACCCGTGGTCTTGCCTTGGCGAAAGCATACTTTCCCAAGCTTGACCCGGCGAAGCTTGTTGGCGGGTTTCCAGAGTTCAACCACGATGGCTCCCCGTTTTTACCTAAACATTACAAGGCCATTCAGACAGAGGTTCGTCACGCAGCCAGCCTGATTGTCGGCAATTTGGATGTCAGCCGGATGGTGCCGCCATATGATGCACAAGATAGGGCAATGAAGTCGGATCTTCCGAAGCCCTTTGATATGCTGGCACGGTGGAAGGCGGAATCTGCCCAACTGAGGGAAGAGGCTGCAAAGAAAAAAGCTGAAGCCAATACTGCGCCTGCTAGCTCCACGCCAGTTGTCCCTCCTCCTTCGCGTGCCAGTGCCACTGCTAACCCGGATGCTGCTGCTACCAAGACTGCTGAAGAACAAGTCAAGGAACAGGACCCGGCTGGCAAGGGCAAGGACAAGATGGATACCTCAACCCAAGATGCCGAGTAATCTTTGCTATCCGCTGTCATAAAATGCGTCATTCGGCAATGGGCCTGTTAAACGGTTATTTTTTTGATTGTGCGCCTGTGCACCTTTTATACTACTATCGCGGCATGTAATACGTTTTGAAACTTTAATAGCTTTCGTGGCCCTTCTGGACTTTGGATGAATTTGATATCTATCTGCTTTTGAGCTTGTTTATTCTTGATATTCCGACTTACTTTATGGTTCCTTTTGTGAGACTCGGTTTCCGGGTTTCGTGGGTTTTGACAGGTGGACTTTTCTCTAAGTCCCCAAGTCCCCAAGACTCGGATTTTTGGGTTTTTGAGCTTAA
This sequence comes from Alopecurus myosuroides, assembly GCA_028641055.1. Taxonomy (NCBI): domain Eukaryota; kingdom Viridiplantae; phylum Streptophyta; class Magnoliopsida; order Poales; family Poaceae; genus Alopecurus; species Alopecurus myosuroides. The sequence goes on along the minus strand of CM054057.1, from coordinate 580,972,459 downwards.
TAGCTAAATAATTTGTTTCTTGTTTCAAATTCCCCGGTCCCCAAGGCCCGAACTTCCGAGTCTAGGGTGTTAGGTCTTTCAAAGAGAACAAATCGTTTTTGCTAAGCCCAAAACCTAGAGCCGTTTCACATAGGTTTTGAAGTTATGCTTAATAAACTGTGAGTTTCCGGTTATTAACCCTGTACTCTGCATAACTTGTGGTTTAGATGACCCTTTTGGCTCTCTTGTACTGTAAGCCGGCTTTCGCGTGGATAATCATGTTGCTACATCTATACGAAGACAGGGTCAGGCAAGTCCCATTGGGCATCATGACTGATTGTGATCATATGCGAGCAAATCATGCCACTTTAGTGCGAGTCACATCGAGCTTAAGTAAGAGAAGTCAAGAAAGTTTGGCTCCTTTGTCCGGTTATAAGCTTGCAGCCGTACTCGTTTGCGAGTAATCGGCCCTTATAACTCATAGGCATCGTGGCCGGGTCTTTGAGTTCGTAACTGTGCTATTCAAGCAATCAGACCCCAAGACCTAAATATATGCAAACTGCTAAAGAAACTAATGTATTAAAAACAGTAAATAATACTTACCTGGAAGAAGGATAAAAAACATAACAGAAATAAAAAATTGATAAAAACGCATGAAAAGGAAATAATATATTGTTTAACCATCTCTTTATTTATATGAGAAAAGTTAGGTCAGCAAGCCGCCTCATTAAAAACCCTCCAGTCCCCTTAGGTACCCTGGATAGGAAAAGAGTGCGTCTGAAAGCTGCTGCCTGTTACATCGTGCAATTCCACTTTGTGAATCTAGCCTATACTAAGTGTAGTAGGGACGTAGCTGAGCCACGTTCCATGGTCTTTCTTTCTCTTGCATAGATGAAGTGGTATGAGCGGTGTCATTAACCGTAGCCGACTCTTCCCTTGCATCTATCAAGTAATATGATCCGTTGTGCAGATTCCGGCTTATGATGAACGGTCCTTCCCATGGCGGTGATAACTTGTGTTTTCCTTCCTTTGATTGTACCAGGCGCAGAACCAGGTCTCCTTCCTGGAAGACCCGGGTTTTCACGCGCCGGCTATGATATCTCCGCAGATCCTGCTGATATATGGCTGATCTCTCCAAAGCTTGTTCCCTGTGTTCTTCTAGCATGTCCACGGCGTCTTGCCGGGTCTTCTCGTTCTCCACCTCGACGTAAGCCGATACTCGAGGCGAGTCATGAATAATATCACTCGGCAACACTGCTTCTGCGCCATAAACCATAAAGAACGGTGTCATCTGAGTAGATCTGTTAGGTGTGGTGTTGATAGCCCAAACCACTGAAGGTAACTCCTAAACCCATGCACCAGCAGCTCTGATACACGGGACTCGCAACCTTGGCTTTAATCCACGAAGCAACTCCTGATTTGCTCTCTCCACTTGTCCATTAGCCTGTGGGTGGTCCACTGAGGCTATGTCCAAGCGGATGCCATTGTTTCCAAAAAACTTCTCCATCTCGCCAAGGGACATGTTGGTTCTATTGTCGGTAATTATGCTGTGGGGATATCCAAACCTATAGATAATCCTTTTCAGGAACTTGATGTCGCACCCGGACTTCTAAAGGATACTCGCCGTTCCGTTGAACAGTAGTAGATTGGATTACGGGGCTTACCGGCACCCGCGTCCTCTTACGAGTAGGCCAACACACGTATGTGTGACAACCAACCCCTATTTGTTCAGCGTCGACGTAAACCATCCCATAGAAATCAGGACACTACCATTGACGTACTTCATACCATACACACATGGTACATCAACGGTTTTGAACAAGATGATAACACAACATATCTCTAAGACACAAAAGATTGAAATAAGTTGCAAATAGCTCTCACTAGAGCAGAGATAGCAAATACAATCATCCAGAGGACACCTGTCCCAACATAACATCATTACATCTCAGCGGAAGCATTCAAAGGGGTCTGAGTACAGACAAAATCCAAATAGGCTTAAGAAGCCGGAAACGGAAATAAAGACGGAGCCCATCCACGATGTCTCGGATCCTGCCCGGGTCCGCTAACTACTCGTCAGCAGCCTCGTCAAACTCCACGTAGTAGCCGTCACCTGGATCCTCGTAATCGTAGTCTGCGGAAACCACAGCCCCAAAGGGGTCAGTACATAGACGTACTGGCAAGCAAGACTCACAGTTCACCAAAGTATAGCCCGTCAACACAAGCACAGATGACTTGGGTTCAACGGAGGGAAAAGGGTATATAAAAGATGCTGCAACTGGCTGCACTAACCAACTACAGAGATTCTATCACTTCCAACTATCAGAAAGGGGATAAGATCGAGTGTTGTAACCAACTGAAAGATAACATCAAACAAACCCATCCTGGATCTCGCCCCTTATCCAAAGAAGCAATCCGAGGATAACTCACACCGATGGATTAGAGATGAATCAAGTTATTGTGACACTAATCATATTACTAGTCAAGTTGTTAATCATGGGGTGTGAGATTGTGAATCATTAGGTTTAAGTTGTCCTGAGTACTTGTTAGACAGTACTTTCACCAAGTTAACCATAACCGCGGAAAACACGGCTTCTCGAGAAGATTATCCCTGCAGGGTTGCACCAATTTGGCCGTACACGTATGAATAACCCGCCAAATGGGATGCCTCCCACCAAGCGGGGCACTCAACACAACTCAACTCTTCTTCGCATCAAGCCCAAAGCACCTTGGGCGCACGGCTAATCAAGCCCCGAAGAAAAGGGACCCTCATAGCACTCTAAGACCGTGTCCCCCTATATGCCGACTACGAAAGTTCCACCCTGCGCTGGGCTCGCAAAAACATGCATGCGGCAAATAGAAAGCACGAACTAAATGAGATGATTTGGACGAGATGCGAATCGAATCAAATTGAGGGGGGCGCCCATACTCGCTTCCCACATGCGGGTAGTGCGCTCATCATGGATCAGTAGACAAGACCCTTTTCCTATTAGGGTCGACACTAGCAGGCCTCAAAACCACACAGGGCCTCCTGCCGGTGCCTTATCATCAAATTATTATTAGCAACAATATTAGCATGATTGATTGATTGATTAAACATCGAGCCCCCAGAACATAATGAAATAGTAACAGAAAGTAACGTGTAACAGACTCGAGCAAAAACAACCTAAGCATGCTAGTAAGACACTGGCTCAATCAATAGGGTTGTAGGAGGGGTGGTGAGGCAATATCAGGGTTTAAGGATTCATGTGATAGGTTCGTAACAGAAACAACTACCACTAAGGCTAGCAAGAATAGACAACGGAAGGTATCGGTAACCAGGGTTGAAAGGAACACAATGGTTCATGTGAGTGATAACTTGCCTGCGAACTCAGCAGCCTGGTACTGAGCTAGATCCTCAGAAGGGGTGCTGTAAAGATCGTCTGTCTCAACGTCGTCGTCTATTCGAGAAGAAGCAAACAAACAAAACAGGAAAGTAAACAATCATTATCATGGCATTGTGCACAATCAAGATGATGCATGTCAAGTTAATGGTTGCATTAAAATAAACTAGCTAACATGATAACACAATTTAAATGGACCCCTATGCTAAAATGAGTTGCATATGGAAAAGGTCCATAGATTAAGTGGAACAAATGATTTACAATTAATTATTATGTGAAAGTTGTTATCATGATGCATGCATGATGGTAACAAAAAGATAACAATAAATAACAATAATAGATGCAAGTAATAAAAGGGTTTAACAAGTTTTGGAAATTATTTAGTAAGTTTAGAAATTTTGGTTACTTAAACATGTCACACAATCAATTATTGTTTTCATCAATTCAAAGTGTGCAAAACAATTAACAAAATTTATATTTTAAAAGAACATCAAATTTTAGTTGGATTACATGTTTCAAATATTGAAATTTGAATTAGGATGAATTTTTTTATGAATTAAACAATATTAAACAAGTTTTAATTGAATTTAGAACAAGTTTGAATATTATTTGAATATTATTTGTTCAAATCATAAATTCAAATTCACATTTGAAAAGTTCACACTTTGATGGTTTGAAAACATATTTTGCATGTTCAAAAATATTTTATTTTGAGCAAGTTATGATTTTTATCAAATTTAAATGAATTAAAAAAGTATTAAATTATTTAGGCAATTTAAATTATTCAAACAATGAAACAAATTTTATATTTGAATAGGATATTCAAAATGGTATGAAAAACATATTTTATTTTCCTTATTTGGAATTAGTATGAATTATTGCGAATTACATTTGAATTATTCAAATTTGAATTTTAAATGTATTTGGAAAATTCAAAACAGTGCACAAATGGAATATTTGGAAAGATTATTTAATTTGGAACAGAAAACATATAAAACTTTTATTTATTGGAATTATAGATTAAAAGTTATTAAGGTTTGAAGTTTTAGGTTTAACTCTGTTATTTAAATGATTTTGGAATAAACAGAAACTGCGCAGGACTTTTGGTACCTAGCTGTACCCTATCCACCGCCACTGTCCAGTGGACCCTTGGCCAGCGTGGCGCGCGCGCGCGCACGCGTGGCAGAGGGAGCCAATGACTGGTGGGCCTCTGCGCTGGGAAGCAAAATGCCACCAAAAATTTGGGCGCTGCGGGGCTCGAACCCACGACCAGCCCTTGGCACAGCGCAGGTGAAACCACTGCGCTACTCCGTCAGTTTCGACAGAGATACAAACGCAGCCAGGTTAACATTCAACGCGTGGTCTAACTGAACTTTTATCTGACGAAGGAAACCTTCCTCGACTGACAGAAGGCAGGTGGCTCGCCGGCGTTGAACTACACGGCCGTGCTCGAAATTGGTGGTGCGTGGACGTGTGCAGATGCGTGGAGCAGACGCTGGTGCACTCGGAGGAAGGAGGAGGTGAGAACGGAGGAGCTCACCACCGGTGTAGAGGAGGCAGTGGCTCGATGACGACGGATGACGACGGCAGCTGCGGCGATGACGAGGACGGCGGCGCGGTTGCAGTGGACCTCCAGGCTCCCTCAGGTGTTCAACGCGTAGAGGAAGAAGAGGGCTTCTGGTTTTGGGGTCTAGGTAGGGGTGTGGAGAACCATGGCGACAGTGGCGTGGAGAGGTTCAGTCGTCGTTCTCCGGTGAGGTGGACAGTGGAGGGGAACGCGACGGGGAAGAAGCAGATGGCGGCGGATCCGAGGGGAACAGGACCTAGGGGGGCTAGGGTTGACAGCTCGGTGCCCTAGGGCTCTTATAGGCGCGGACGACGAGGTGGATGCCGTCGGTGGCGCCGCACTGCCGCGGTGGCACTGCTGCGATTGCAGCCGTACGGGAGAAAGAAGCATTGCACGCTTTTCAAAGCGGTAAGTGAGGGATAGACGGGCTGGGCCGCGCGCTAGGTTAGGTTTAGTTGGGCTGGGCTTGGTAGCTGCTGCGCGCGCGGCGTTTTCTCCTTCTTTTCTTTTTCTGTCTTACTTTTTTTTTTGCAGAAAACAGATTTGGAAGGAAAGGATAGGTTTTTGTTTAGGAAAAATTCCAGAAAATTAGGTTAAGCTATTTAGAACATTAGCAAACAATTTCCAAGATTGGTTTGCAAAAAGTTGACATTTAAAATACTGTTTGTATTTGAAACCATATTTGAAAGAATTTAAATATTAGATAAACCTTATTGAAAACAACATTTTTAATAGGGTTACCCCTAAGAGTGAATGTGATTAAGGATTACATTTGTTTGGTGAATTCCATGGATTCAAATGGGTACTGATTTGAAATACATTTGGTTTGAATTTGAAGTGAATTAGAATTAATTGATTGGATTAATGGTTTGATTAAAACCAACAAATTAAGGAGTTATCAACATGGAATAAAATGGAACAATTTGGTTGTTTTCATTTGTTATTTTTATTCCAAAAGTTGTAATAGATCAAGTATGAAATAACCATTTGAAATTTGTTTGAGTTTCATTATGAAAACAAGATAAAACAGATGCAAACAAGTAGTTAAACAAATGCAAACAATAAATAAGCATGATGACATGATGCAATACTTTGATTAAACATGAAAACAAACATTCTAGGGGTATTTTCATACTTGGGATGTTACAAAACGCCCCCCCTTGAAGGAATCGCGCCCCGAGATTCCTTACTGAGAAGTGAAAAGGTCCGGATACTTCTTGCGAAGATCCTCTTCGGTCTCCCATGTTGCCTCTTTATCGGAATGATGCGACCATTGCACTTTCAAGAACTTGGTGCTCTTGTTGCGAGTCTTACGCTCGGTCTCATCGAGAATTCGAATAGGGTGCTCCTCATAAGATAGATCATCTTGCAGTTCAATGGAATCATGATCAACTGCACGATCTAGATCTTTGAAACACTTCTTAAGTTGTGACACGTGGAACACATCGTGCACCTTGGATAGTTTTTCTGGAAGCTCAAGACGATAAGCATTTTCTGCCCGCCTTGAGAGAATGTTGAAAGGACCAATGTATCTTGGTGCAAGCTTTCCTTTCACACCAAAACGATGAGTGCCTCTGAGGGGAGTTACACGGAGATATGCCTTGTCACCAGGTGCATAGCTCATATCCCTGTGCTTGCTATCATAATAGCTTTTCTGACGAGACTGAGCAATCCTGAGATTGTCACGAATGATACGAACTTTCTCCTCGGCTTCCTTAACAATGTCAGGGCCTAAGAGTGAACGTTCACCAGCTCTAGACCAGTTGATTGGACTCCTGCATCTGCGACCATACAGTGCCTCAAATGGTGCCATGCCTAGGCTTGCCTGGTAGCTGTTGTTGTAGGAGAATTCAGCATATGGAAGGCAATCCTCCCATTTCATGCCAAAGGAGAGACCACATGCTCTGAGCATATCCTCGAGAATCTGATTGACTCTTTCGACTTTCCCCTGAGACTGAGGGTGATAAGCTATGCTGAACAGAAGTTTGGTGCCCAATGCTTCTTGAAAACTCTTCCAGAAATGGGAAGTGAAGATACTTCCACGGTCTGAGCTAATTTCCAATGGAACACCATGAAGAGGAACAACCTTTGCTGTGTAGAGCTCTGCTAACTAGCTAGCTGAGATAGTTGCCTTGACAGCAAAGAAGTGAGCTACCTTAGTGAGACGATCAATAACAACGAAGATTGCATCGTTGCCCTTCTTGGACTTTGGAAACCCAGTAACGAAGTCCATTTCAATCATGTCCCACTTCCACTCAGGAATTTTCAGAGGTTGGAGTAGACCTGCTGTTTTCTGATGGACTGCTTTAACACGTTGACAAACGTCACATTCAGAAACGTATTGAGCAAATTCACGTTTCATGCCAGGCCACCAATACAAAGTCTTGAGATCCTGGTACATCTTTGTACTTCCAGGGTGGATGGAAAGAGGAGTTTCATGAGCCTCCTTGAGAATGATATCCTTGAGACTTTGAATCTGAGGAACTGCAATGCGTCCTTCGAAGAACAGAGTTCCCTTATCATCAATTGAGAAGGACTTGAATTTATCATTGCCTTCCTTGATGTGCTCTACAATCTTCTTGATTTCAGTATCACGAAGTTGTTCAGAACGAATCTTGTCCTCGAGAGTTGGACTGGCTGTCAAGCTAGCAAGGTAACCTTGAGGGACAAGACCAAGGTTCAGTTTCTGGAATTCTTCATGAAGTGGAGGTTGGATTTCCATGATCATGAGATTATTGCAATAGGATTTGCGACTGAGAGCATCGGCCATAACATTAGCCTTGCCTGGAGTGTAAGAAATGGTGAGATCAAAGTCTTTAATCTTCTCAATCCATCTCCTTTGCCTGAGGTTCAGATCTGGCTGAGTGAAGATGTATTTCAGACTCTTATGATCGGAAAAGATTTCAGTTTTGTTACCCAACAAGTATTGTCTCCATTTCTTGAGGGCAAACACGACTGCTGCCAGTTCTAGGTCATGTGTGGGATAGTTTTGCTCATGTGGGTTCAACTGACGTGAAGCATAAGCCACAACTTGATGTTCTTGCATAAGAACTGCACCCAGACCTTGGAGAGATGCATCGCAGAATATCTGGAAAGGTTTGGTAGTATCTGGGCCAACCAGAACAGGTGTGGAAGTGAGTTTAGTCTTCAGGAGATTGAAACTTTCATCACATTATGGAGTCCAAACGAACTTCTTGTCCTTCTTTGTGAGATCAGTGAGAGGTTTGGCAATCTTGGAAAAGTTTTGGACGAAACGACGGCAATAGCTAGCCAAGCCAAGAAAACTTCTGACTTGCTTCACAGTCTTAGGGGGTTTCCAATCAACAATTGCCTTAACCTTTTCCGGGTGAATGGCTATGCCTTTGGCAGAGATGATATGACCAAGATATGCAACTTCTGGAATCCAGAACCTCACACTTGGAGAATTTGGCATATAGACGATGCTCGCGAAGTTTCATGAGAGTGAGACGAAGGTGTTCTCCATGCTCTTCCTCGGATTTGGAGTAGACTAGAATGTCATCGAGATATACCACAACGAACTTGTCGAGGTATTCATGGAAGAGAGAATTCATGAGTCTTGAGAACGTTGCCGGTGCATTGGTGAGACCAAAGGACATGACGGTGTATTCATATAGACCGTAACGAGTGGCGAAAGCTGTCTTAGGAATATCTTCCTTTCTGATCTTTATTTGATGGTACCCCATCCTCAAGTCCAACTTTGAGAATATTGAGGCTCCAGCAAGTTGATCAAAAAGATCATCGATACGAGGAATTGGATACTTGTTCTTGATGGTTTTCTCGTTGAGAGGACGATAGTCAACCACGAGTCTTTTGTTTGATCCTTCTTGGCAACAAACAGAGTTGGGCAACCCCAAGCGGAGGAACTAGGCTGAATGTAACCTTTCTCCATGTACATATCGATTTGCTCCTTCAACAATTTCAGTTCAGGAGGAGCTATCTTGTATGGATGCTTAGAGATTGGAGCAGTATCTGGCTCAAGCTCGATCACAAACTCAACTGCTCTGTCCGGAGGCATCCCTGGCAACTCTTCTGGAAAGACGTCAGGGAATTCACAAACCACCGGAACATTTTCTATTGCAGGAAGGGGTTTGGCATCTAGGTTGAACAGCTGAACAGAACTTGATCCATATGGAGAATAGACTATCTGGCCTGAAGTGTGGGAGAGAGTTATTGACTTTTGAGCACAGTCAATTTTAGCTTTGTGGGTCTTCAACCAATCCATACCCAGAATGACATCAATGTCAGAATTTCCCAGCAACATGAGTGAAGCAAGGAATATGCGACCTCCAATTAGGATTTGACTGTCCATGCTTATCTTGGAAGTAATCATTTTAGTTCCCGGAGAGTGAACATAGATTTGATTGCTTACTGGAACCAGAGCTAGATTGTACGTTGTAGCAAAGATCTTTGACACAAACGAATGCGATGCTCCAGTATCAAACAACACTTTAGCTGGAAAAGAGTTTATGGGTAATATACCGAGAACGACGTCAGCAGCTTCCTCAGCTTTGTCGGCCTTGATATGATTCACCCTCGCGGTCCTCCCGACAGGCCTGTTGTTGGAGTTGAAGGCTTTAGCCGGGGCACGAACCATTGCCTGGTTGGTGTTGGGGCGAGGAGGTGGTGGAGGTAGCTGCCTCTGAGTGCACTTATCAGCGTAGTGTCCAGTCTCCTTGCACTTGTAGCAAGTGACGACACGAGGAGGACCTGGCCTTGGCTGCCCCATTGGAACCCTCTGACCCTGCATCTAAGATGGGTTGGGTGGGCGGGGACCAAAGCCTAGAGAAGCTTGGGCATTTGGAGCCCGAGTGACAGCACCATTTGGCACCCAGATGCGGCGCTTCTGCGGAGGGGTGGTCATGTTGGAGGAGGAACCACCCTCACGCGAGTGCTTACGGGACTCCTCGAACGCCTTGCGCCCATTCTCCTCATTGAGCGCGGTGTTCACGAGCTCCACGAAGTCCTTGCACTTGATGTTGGTGAGAGCGTACTTCAGTTCCGGGTTAAAACCTCGGCGCAACCTTGCCATCTTCTTGGCTTCAGTGGACACCTCGTCACCAGCGTATCGAGCGAGACGATTGAACTCGTTCTGGTAGCCGAGGACGTCCAGCTTGCCCTGTTTGAGAGAGAAGAATTCCTCACGCATCCTTTCCATGAGACCATCTGGGATGTGGTGCTTCAGGAAGGCATCCTTGAAACATCCCCATGTGATAGGATAGCCAGCTCTCATGGTCTGGTAGTTCTCCCACCAGGTAGCTGCCTGACCCTTCAGTAGGTAGGTGGCATACTTGACTTTATCCTCCTCAGCAACGTGAGCTATGTCCAGAGCCCTGTTCATCTCCCTGATCCAGTCATCAGCATCCAGAGGCTCACGTGTTGCCACGAAAGCTCTCGGCCCCATGCTCAGAAACTCCTTGATGCTGACTCGCGGAGCATTCTGGTTGTTGTGCTGGTTAGCCTGGATCTGGGCCATCTGAGCCACGACCTGAGTCATCTGAGTCAACAGCTCCGTGAGCGGAGGTGGCTCCGGCGGGTTGCTCCTTGTTGGCGGCATCCTGAATAGACATGCATTTTAGCACAACAATAGAAAAGGATAGACTTGGTAACCGAAAGATAGATTATTCCGACGCATGAATAGATAACCAACAGGTACATCATCACATGTTTCAATACATCAGAATATCCAACACACCAATGCATGGTTCGAAAGACAAAGGATAACTAAACATAGCTAGGAATAGATACATCGGTACTCCCATGCTCATCACGCAGGACGGCGGTGAGTAGTACGACGAGAGATACGGTGCGGAGGAATCCCCCGGAAGTAGGTATAACGACGATCCACGTAGAGCGGGACTGCTCTGAGAGCAACTCTCGGTGTGGTGAAGTAGAAAGCGTCGTCTCCCTGTGCTCCAAAGCATGGAATCCCAGTGTAACCAGCTCCGAGGTCGAGGAGTGGACCTCTGATCGGCTCGTAACCTCCAGCATCTGGCAGCGGAAACCCAGCTGGCTGAACGAATCGTGCAAAGCGCTCGTCTCCAACAAAGTCTGTGGTGTACGTAGCCAGACGAGTCAAAGCAAGATAGAGCTGCTCCCTGACTGAGGCCAACTCCTGAGAAAGTGTGGTGGCAACAGCGTCACTGTGCCTCACAAACTGAGCAGTGGTGTGCAGCCTGGAGCTATCAGACTCGTAGGTATCCAGGTTGCCGTGGAGAGTGAAGTGAACTCCCGCCGACGTAATGTAACCACGGGGGATGTGACGATAGATAGAATCGTCAAACCCCCAGTAGTCAGCACGGAGGACGGTGAGACTCACGTAAGCTTCCTGCTGCACGGCCATATCCACTGTAGAACCTACTGCCTCGTAGCGGTGGACAACGCTCCTGCCATCATCCGACAGAATGTAGACGATAGCCTGGTAGTAGGTCTGGTCAAACTCTCGCTGCTGCTCGTAGACCTGGTACTCTGGTGCCCAATGGAACCCCAGATAGGTAACCATGTCTCTCAGCATCTCCGGATAACCGGCGGTGTTCTCACAGCGAGTCATCCGAACCACCTGCGGGAAGAACCTGAGATCCATCTGCAGATGATCGGGGAAGTTTTGATTAGACGCCGGTAGAGAACTGATGTGGAAAGCAACAACAAGGTTGAACGGACGAAAAGGATTTTGAAAGAACAGGATATTGAAGCAACATCGGGAAACACGAGACCAAAAACTCCTGAGGTACTACGGAGAACCCAAAACACGTGAAATCCTAACTTGAAAGTTTAGGTGAGAACAGAAAACAACGTTGTACTTCCTTACCAGAAAAGGGTGGGTGGGTGGGGAAAGAAGAAAAATGGCAGAATTCCTACTCTCACGTTTCATTTTTCCTATATAGCTACAAAATAGTTTCTAGACTCAACTGCGACTAGTAAAAAGGGATCCTACAGGCAGACAGGCTCTGATACCATTTGTCGCACCCGGACTTCTAAAGGATACTCGCCGTTCCGTTGAACAGTAGTAGATTGGATTACGGGGCTTACCGGCACCCGCGTCCTCTTACGAGTAGGCCAACACACGTATGTGTGACAACCAACCCCTATCTGTTCAGCGTCGACGTAAACCATCCCATAGAAATCAGGACACTACCATTGACGTACTTCATACCATACACACATGGTACGTCGGCGCTTTTGAACAAGATGATAACACAACATATCTCTAAGACACAAAAGATTGAAATAAGTTGCAAATAGCTCTCACTAGAGCAGAGATAGCAAATACAATCATCCAGAGGACACCTGTCCCAACATAACATCATTACATATCAGCGGAAGCATTCAAAGGGGTCTGAGTACAGACAAAATCCAAATAGGCTTAAGAAGCCGGAAACGGAAATAAAGACGGAGCCCATCCACGATGTCTCGGATCCTGCCCGGGTCCGCTAACTACTCGTCAGCAGCCTCATCAAACTCCACGTAGTAGCCGTCACCTGGATCCTCGTAATCGTAGTCTGCGGAAACCACAGCCCCAAAGGGGTCAGTACATAGACGTACTGGCAAGCAAGACTCACAGTTCACCAAAGTATAGCCCGTCAACACAAGCACAGATGACTTGGGTTCAACGGAGGGAAAAGGGTATATAAAAGATGTTGCAACTGGCTGCACTAACCAACTACAGAGATTCTATCACTTCCAACTATCAGAAAGGGGATAAGATCGAGTGTTGTAACCAACTGAAAGATAACATCAAACAAACCCATCCTGGATCTCGCCCCTTATCCAAAGAAGCAATCCGAGGATAACTCACACCGATGGATTAGAGATGAATCAAGTTATTGTGACACTAATCCTATTACTAGTCAAGTTGTTAATCATGGGGTGTGAGATTGTGAATCATTAGGTTTAAGTTGTCCTGAGTACTTGTTAGCCAGTACTTTCACCAAGTTAACCATAACCGCGGAAAACACGGCTTGTCGAGAAGATTATCCCTGCAGGGTTGCACCAATTTGGCCGTACACGTATGAATAACCCGCCAGATGGGATGCCTCCCACCAAGCGGGGCACTCAACACAACTCAACTCTTCTTCGCATCAAGCCCAAAGCACCTTGGGCGCACGGCTAATCAAGCCCCGAAGAAAAGGGACCCTCATAGCACTCTAAGACCGTGTCCCCCTATATGCCGACTACGAAAGTTCCATCCTGCGCTGGGCTCGCAAAAACATGCATGCGGCAAATAGAAAGCACGAACTAAATGAGATGATTTGGACGAGATGCGAATCGAATCAAATTGAGGGGGGCGCCCATACTCGCTTCCCACATGCGGGTAGTGCGCTCATCATGGATCAGTAGACAAGACCCTTTTCCTATTAGGGTCGACACTAGCAGGCCTCAAAACCACACAGGGCCTCCTGCCGGTGCCTTATCATCAAATTATTATTAGCAACAATATTAGCATGATTGATTGATTGATTAAACATCGAGCCCCAAGAACATAATGAAATAGTAACAGAAAGTAACGTGTAACAGACTCGAGCAAAAACAACCTAAGCATGCTAGTAAGACACTGGCTCAATCAATAGGGTTGTAGGAGGGGTGGTGAGGCAATATCAGGGTTTAAGGATTCATGTGATAGGTTCGTAACAGAAACAACTACCACTAAGGCTAGCAAAATAGACAACGGAAGGTATCGGTAACCAGGGTTGAAAGGAACACAATGGTTCATGTGAGTGATAACTTGCCTGCGAACTCAGCAGCCTGGTACTGAGCTAGATCCTCAGAAGGGGTGCTGTAAAGATCGTCTGTCTCAACGTCGTCGTCTATTCGAGAAGAAGCAAACAAACAAAACAGTAAAGTAAACAATCATTATCATGGCATTGTGCATAATCAAGATGATGCATGTCAAGTTAATGGTTGCATTAAAATAAACTAGCTAACATGATAACACAATTTAAATGGACCCCTATGCTAAAATGAGTTGCATATGGAAAAGGTCCATAGATTAAGTGGAACAAATGATTTACAATTAATTATTATGTGAAAGTTGTTATCATGATGCATGCATGATGGTAACAAAAAAATAACAATAAATAACAATAATAGATGTAAGTAATAAAAGGGTTTAACAAGTTTTGGAAATTATTTAGTAAGTTTAGAAATTTTGGTTACTTAAACATGTCACACAATCAATTATTGTTTTCATCAATTCAAAGTGTGCAAAACAATTAACAAAATTTATATTTGAAATGAACATCAAATTTTAGTTGGATTACATGTTTCAAATATTGAAATTTGAATTAGGATGAATTTTTTTATGAATTAAACAATATTAAACAAGTTTTAATTGAATTTAGAACAAGTTTGAATATTATTTGAATTTTATTTGTTCAAATCATAAATTCAAATTCACATTTGAAAAGTTCACACTTTGATGGTTTGAAAACATATTTTGCATGTTCAAAAATATTTTATTTTGAGCAAGTTATGATTTTTATCAAATTTAAATGAATTAAACAAGTATTAAATTATTTAGGCAATTTAAATTATTCAAACAATGAAACAAATTTTATATTTGAATAGGATATTCAAAATGGTATGAAAAACATATTTTATTTTCCTTATTTGGAATTAGTATGAATTATTTATGAATTATTGCGAATTACATTTGAATTATTCAAATTTGAATTTTAAATGTATTTGGAAAATTCAAAACAGTGCACAAATGGAATATTTGGAAAGATTATTTAATTTGGAACATAAAACATATAAAACTTTTATTTATTGGAATTATAGATTAAAAGCTATTAAGGTTTGAAGTTTTAGGTTTAACTCTGTTATTTAAATGATTTTGGAATAAACAGAAACTGCGCAGGACTTTTGGTACCTAGCTGTACCCTACCCACCGCCACTGTCCAGTGGACCCTTGGCCAGCGTGGCGCGCGCGCGCGCACGCGTGGCAGAGGGAGCCAATGACTGGTGGGCCTCTGCGCTGGGAAGCAAAATGCCACCAAAAATTTGGGCGTTGCGGGGCTCGAACCCACGACCAGCCCTTGGCACAGCGCAGGTGAAACCACTGCGCTACTCCGTCAGTTTCGACAGAGATACAAACGCAGTCAGGTTAACATTCAACGCGTGGTCTAACTGAACTTTTATCTGACGAAGGAAACCTTCCTCGACTGACAGAAGGCAGGTGGCTCGCCGGCGTTGAACTACACGGCCGTGCTCGAAATTGGTGGTGCGTGGACGTGTGCAGATGCGTGGAGCAGACGCTGGTGCACTCGGAGGAAGGAGGAGGTGAGAACGGAGGAGCTCACCACCGGTGTAGAGGAGGCAGTGGCTCGATGACGACGGATGACGACGGCAGCTGCGGCGATGACGAGGACGGCGGCGCGGTTGCAGTGGACCTCCAGGCTCCCTCCGGTGTTCAACGCGTAGAGGAAGAAGAGGGCTTCTGGTTTTGGGGTCTAGGTAGGGGTGTGGAGAACCATGGCGACGGCGGCGTGGAGAGGTTCAGTCGTCGTTCTCCGGTGAGGTGGACAGTGGAGGGGAACGCGACGGGGAAGAAGCAGATGGCGGCGGATCCGAGGGGAACAGGACCTAGGGGGGCTAGGGTTGACAGCTCGGGCCCTAGGGCTCTTATAGGCGCGGACGACGAGGTGGATGCCGTCGGTGGCGCCGCACTGCCGCGGTGGCACCGCTGCGATTGCAGCCGTACGGGAGAAAGAAGCATTGCACGCTTTTCAAAGCGGTAAGTGAGGGATAGACGGGCTGGGCCGCGCGCTAGGTTAGGTTTAGTTGGGCTGGGCTTGGTAGCTGCTACGCGCGCGGCGTTTTCTCCTTCTTTTCTTTTTCTGTCTTACTTTTTTTTTTTTGCAGAAAACAGATTTGGAAGGAAAGGATAGGTTTTTGTTTAGGAAAAATTCCAGAAAATTAGGTTAAGCTATTTAGAACATTAGCAAACAATTTCCAAGATTGGTTTGCAAAAAGTTGACATTTAAAATACTGTTTGTATTTGAAACCATATTTGAAAGAATTTAAATATTAGATAAACCTTATTGAAAACAACATTTTTAATAGGGTTACCCCTAAGAGTGAATGTGATTAAGGATTACATTTGTTTGGTGAATTCCATGGATTCAAATGGGTACTGATTTGAAATACATTTGGTTTGAATTTGAAGTGAATTAGAATTAATTGGTTGGATTACTGGTTTGATTAAAACCAACAAATTAAGGAGTTATCAACATGGAATAAAATGGAACAATTTGGTTGTTTTCATTTGTTATTTTTATTCCAAAAGTTGTAACAGATCAAGTATGAAATAACCATTTGAAATTTGTTTGAGTTTCATTATGAAAACAAGATAAAACAGATGCAAACAAGTAGTTAAACAAATGCAAACAATAAATAAGCATGATGACATGATGCAATACTTTGATTAAACATGAAAACAAACATTCTAGGGGTATTTTCATACTTGGGATGTTACACTTGACTGCTGTAATTGCTTCACAATTGGTAACTGGCATGACCTCAACCCACTTGGTAAACTTATCAACAGCCACTAAGAGATGTGTCTTTTTGCAAGGTGACATGTGGAAGGGGTCAACCATATCCATACCCCAAACCGCAAACGGCCAAGTTAACGGAATAGTCCGCAATTCCATAGCCGGCACATGGGTATGGCGAGCGTACCTTTGACATCCGTCACACCTTGCCACCAAGCGCTCCGCGTCTACTAGGGTCGTGAGCCAGAAGAAACCATGTCGATAAGCTTTGGCCACAAGGGATCTTGTGGATGCATGATGCCCACAATCACCTTCATGGATCTCCTTGAGAATCTGTCGGCCTTCTTCTGGTGCTACACAGCGCAAAAAGACTCCTGCTGCACTTCTTTTGTATAACTCCCCATTGATGATAGAATATCATTTTGCTCGTCTCAGAATTTGTCTTGCTAATACCTCCTGTTGTGGTAACTCGCCCCGTGATAGGTAGGCCAGGAACGGCTCTGTCCACTCGGGAACAGCACGTACTGTGGCCACGAGCTCCACATCCGGGTATTGATTTGCCAGTTCTTCCTCCGACTCGGTTTTAACTGATGGTCGCCATAGCTCATCCAGGAAAACATTAGGTGGAACCGGCTCTCTGCGCGATCCGAGTCTGGCAAGTGCGTCTGCTGCCTCGTTTTTTCTTCTGTCTATGTGCTCCACCTCATACCCGGAAAAACACCCGGCAACCCTGTCCACCTCTCTGCGGTATGCTGCCATAGTTGCATCTTTTCTATCCCAAGTTCCTGAGACCTGATGTACCACAAGGTCCGAATCTCCAAAGCATCGTATCCTCTTAATGTTCATCTCCTTGGCTACCTTTAAGCCGTGCAATAGGGCCTTATACTCGGCCACGTTATTGGAACAATCAAAGTGAATCTGCAACACGTAACTTAACTTGTCTCCTTTGGGTGATGTTAGCACCACTCCAGCTCCTGATCCCTCGTATTGCTTGGAACCGTCAAAGTGCATTATCCAGGACTCGGAATTTGGAGCCATAGTGGGCATGCTTATGTGAGTCCAATCGTTAATGAAATCAACTAGAGCTTGAGATTTGATTGCTGACCTGGGCTCGTAGTTGATGTGATAATCTCCCATCTCGATCGCCCACTTGGCTATTCTACCCGTTGCATCCGAGTTTCTGATGATGTCCGACATTGGTATAGAACTGACCACTGTTATGGGGTGTTCCTGAAAATACGGCTTCAGTTTCCGGCTGGCCATGAAGACCCCGAAAACCAGCTTTTGCCAATGTGGGTAGCGATGTTTCGCCTCTGATAATACCTCGCTGACGTAATAAACCGGCCTCTGGACCGGGTGATCTTTCCCATCCTCCTTTCGCTCGACAACAACCACTGCGCTAACCGCCCGGGGCCCGGCTGCAACGTACAACAGCATGGGCTCTTTAGGGCCCGGGGCTGCTAGGACTGGTGCCTCAGATAACTGCTTCTTTAGTGCCTCGAACGCCTCGTCCGCCTCTTGGTCCCATACGAATTTATCAGATTTCTTCAAGAGCCGGTACAAGGGTATTGCCTTCTCTCCGAGTCTGGATATAAACCGGCTAAGCGCTGCTACGCACCCTGTGAGCTTCTGAACATGCTTCAAATTTTCCGGCTTTTTCAGACTCTGGATAGCTTTGATTTTGTCCGGATTTGCCTCAATTCCTCTCTCGGAAACGATAAAACCGAGTAATTTCCCAGCTGGGACTCCAAAAACACACTTTGTCGGGTTAAGTTTCATCTGGTACCTTCTCAGGTTCTTGAATGTTTCCTTTAGATCATCGATAAATGTCTCTGCTTTCCTGGTCTTGATCACCACATCATCCACATATGCGTGAACGTTGCGTCCGATTTGGTCCTCAAAGCACTTCTGAATACATCGTTGATAGGTTGCGCCAGCGTTCTTCAATCCAAACGTCATGGTCTTGTAACAGAAGGCCCCAAAAGGGGTTATGAACGATGTTTTCTCCCAATCTTCCTTCTTGAGCTTGATCTGATGATACCCGGAATATGCATCCGGGAAACATAATAGGTCGCTTCCAGCCACTGCGTCTATGATCTGATCTATCCTTGGTAGTGCAAACGGATCCTTTGGGCAATGCTTGTTGAGACTCGTATAATCAATGCACATTCTCCACTCATTGGTCTTTTTCATCACGAGTACCGGGTTTGCTAACCAGTCCGGGTGAAATACTTCCATAATAAAGCCGGCTGTAAGCAGCCGTGCGATTTCTTCTCCTATAGCTTTCCTTCTTTCTTCATTCATTTTTCTCAGGCCCTGTTTCAGAGGCCTGGACTTGGGATCAACCTGCAAACTGTGCTCTGCCAGTTCTGTAGGGATACCCGGCATGTCGCTGGGCGTCCAGGCAAACACATCCTGATTCGAACGAATGAACTCCACAAGTGCTTTCTCCTGCTCGTTGTCCAAGTTAGATCCTATAGCAAATTGCTTAGAGGGATCACCCTCGACAAAAGCCACCATCTTGGTGTCCTGCGCTGCCTTGAACTTCGCTCTCTCATCTTCAGTATTCGGCCTTTTTAACGTTGTTCTGTCATCCGGGTCTACTTGAGACCGGTAATACTTGAGTACTCTTTTCTGCAAGCTTGTTCGGCCATTGCCGCATCTCCTTCATCGCACTCAGCCGCTATATCCCGGCTCCCATGTATGGTGATGGTCTGCTTGGGACCCGGGATTTTTAGCTGTAGATACACATAACACGGCCTGGCCATGAACTTAGCATAAGCCGGCCTTCCGAATAGCGCGTGATAAGGGCTGCGCAACTTGACCACCTCGAAGGTGAGCCACTCGACCCGGAAATTGTCCTTCGATTCTCCAAAAGCTACCTCCAATGTGATTTTTCCCTCGGGGCACGCTGAGTGACCCGGTACTATCCCGTGAAAAACTGTTGAACTCTTCTGTAGCTGGGACTCCTTGAGACCCATGCGTAGAAAGGTTTCCCAATATAAGATGTCGATGCTACTACCGCCGTCCATTAAGACCTTTTTCAACTCATAACCATTAACCTGTGGCGCAACCACCAATGCTAAGACTCCCGGGTGTTCTATCCTTTTCGGGTGATCCCTTCTGCTCCATGTTACATCCTGCTCCGACCATCTCAGGTATCTTGGAACGGTCGAGGCAACTGAGTTTACTGCCTTTTTCAGTATCTTTTTATCCTTGATGGAAATTCCTGTAGTATGCATGTGGTATTGTCCCAATTGCTTGGGGTTGGCTTGGAAACCTCCAGCTCCCCCCTGGTTATTACCCGGATTTCCGCCTGCCGGGTTAACGGCTGGGGATGGGCCGTTGCCCGGGTTTCCACCCGGACCCGGTCCTCCTCCCCTACCTGTACCTCGCATAGCCTTGTTTACTTCCTCGTTCTTCCATCTTTGTAGGTCCGCGCATTGCTCCAATGGGTGGTTAGCCGGCCTACCGTTCCTACTGTGCTTTGGGCACGCCATTCTGAAGATATCCCAATTGTTACCCGGCCTTGGCGGTCCTTGGTAATTTCCTCCGTTATGGTTTCCTCCATTGAAATTTCCTTCTGTCCTGGGTCTCGAAGACCCGGCTTCTGTACTAGCGACAAACTCGGAGCTTCCCTCAAACGGGCGCTTGTTCTGGTTGTTCCCATTGTTACCTCCATTGTTACCCGGCGTTGATCCATTGCCGGTTCTTCCATTGTTACTTGTGTTTGCTTTTGCTTTCTTGTCATCGACGTCCTCTTCTGTAGTATTCGTTGCAGCGTGTTTGTTGCATGCGTCCATCAGCTCTCCCATCGTGACCTCTGAAGCATTCCGACTGGATTTCATGCGAGTTAACTTTTGCACTAAAGGTGTGTACTTGCATGTCTTTGCCATAGCTTGTAACGCATCCTTGGGCTGAATATCTGTGGATGAGTGAAGTATCTCCATAACTCGGCGCACCCAGCTGCGCGCCGATTCTCCCTTCTTCTGGACGCACCGCTCTAGGTCATCAATAGTAAATAGCTTTCTGCACGTCCCATGAAAGTGCTTAATAAACGCAGTTTTCAACTCCTCCCATGACTTGATAGATCCTTCCGGTAGATTAGTGAACCATAGCTTGGCTTCTCCCTCTGACATCATTAAGTACATGAACTTGGCTTGAAGATTTTCAGATGCGTTGCGAATCGACATACCATCTCATAACTACTCGACCATGTTTCCGGATCCATAGTCGGCTCATAATTCACTACCTTACCCGGTTCCTTGAATTTATCCGGGTAAGGCTCAGCCCTGATGTTATCCGACAGACACTTAGGCCTAGCGAGATTAATCGGAACTGACCTTACTCGGGAAACGTGCGATCCTGCGGGGGGTACGGCTGGATGCGGCACTGCTGCTGGTCCGTGCACCGCAGACCCGGCCGCGGCTCTCCTAGCTCTGGAACTGTCCACAATAGCTTGCGCTGCTGATGCTGCTGGTACGGCCTGGACACGGGGAGGAGGCGGCATTTGCTGCTGCTCTGCCCTCCGCCGCGCCGAACTTGTCTGAATATTGCTGGTATTGACTCGTTGCTGGCTGATATATGGTGTCCCATGCATTCCGCTTCTGTTGTCCGGATAATTAACTTGCTGCGCCACCGCAGTGCGCAATAGATCTATCGCCCGCCGGGTCTCCTCTGCGTGGGGGACTCTCTCACGGGGATTTGATTCAATGCGAGTGTTGCCGCGTACACATTATCCATGGGGTTGTTGTAATGACCTGCTGGCGTGCGAAATCGTGATGGTGGTGGTGGTAATGTATTGCCGGTAGTGACTCCGGTTTGCAATATGGGTAACCCGGCCTGCACGTTTACCGGCTGTGCTCCTCCAATTGCGGGTTGATGTACAGTTCCTTGGTTCACCGCCGGAATCGGCTGATCCTGAGGTGTGATGAATAATGCGGCCGGGTTTATGACTCCACCCGTTGCCGGTAATCTGGTCTGGTGCCTTTGATGCACCCTGGTTGTCTCTTCTCGGAGCCGATTCTCCAATGCATCCAGATCGCGCTGACGCGCAGCTACCCCTTGTTTTTCTGCTTCCACTTGCCTTCTCTGTTGCTCCAATGCACGACGGGCTACATCCAGATCCCTAACACGTTCCACCGCGTTTTCCGGGGTTATGACTGTGGCTAGAATGGTGGGATCCAGGATCAGGTTGTTGTTGAACAGGGCCGGGTGTTGCGGATTTGAAGGACCCGCCCCTGGTGTCCGGTTTGCCAGATATCCGAACGTGTTCGCTTGCAACTCACTATCCGCCGCTCGGCTGGTAACTGAAGCCGATTCTCCGTCAACCCGGGTTAAAACCGGGTTTCCGTCAACCGGGTTTTTCTGCTGGGCCAATGCTTGTGCTGCTCCGACGGCGGCCGCGGTCACGTTCCCCTGATTAAGGTTGGTTGCATGAGCCGTGTAGACCGCGACCTGGCGCACAATGCTTGGCGCAGATTCGTATTCTTCCTCATCACTGCTATCTTCCTCGTACCGGTCCTCCAGCAGGTGCAGGATAGACTCGGTGTCATCTTCTCTTGTAACCCGGCCACGCGGGGTCCATGCCGGCTCCTCCGGCTGTTCCCTCTTCGTGGTGGGCTCTTCTGTCGGATCTATCGTCCCGACCGATTCCTCTCCATCAGACTGAACGCAGGTGGCCTCCCCTGACACAGAATCAAATCCAAAATCGTCAGGGATTGAACCGGACGTACGTACCATGCCGATGAAGACGTTGATCCGGCCGATTGTCACGACAGCTCCGGATTCGAGCAGATCCGACTCTGGCCCCCAGCCAAAATCGTCCACCATCTTTCTCCTTCGGGGTTGGTGTAGATCTCGCCGATGACGAGGTTCTTCATGGTCTCCCGAGTTTCTCCCGTGATGTAAACACCCTTGGACGTAGGCCCCACGGTGGGTGCCAACTGTCGTGGGATAATCACGGCAGACGTTACCGGGGGTAACTTGTCTTGGGTCAAATCGACTCTGGTGTTTGGGAGAGGGTTTAGCTCAAAGGAAACCATGGTGATATGCGATCTGGTAGCCGGCAATCAAGTTGCCGAGTCTCCGATCTAAATATATTGTCTCAACTCTCGTGTTACAATGGATACTCGATACCTCGCAATCCGGCGATTGTGTTCTTGCTCACGCTAAAAGCTCTCTTAACCCTAACCTAGGGACCGGCTTATATAGTATCCGGACCCCCTGGGTTACTCTCCAAGACGTACTCTGAATCCTACCCGGACACTGCTTACAAACCCTAATCTTCCTTACCGTAACCCACAATCTGGGTTACGAGGCCTACGTTCCTGGGCCTTCTAGAAGCTCCTTTATCCTAAGCCGGGTCTTGCGCAGCGTCCTTTGGGCCAAGTTACTCCTTGGCGTTAGCCTACCGGGTTATCATCCCTCCATCAGCTACCCTTCTACAAGTTGTTGAAGAAGACGGACAAATTCGAGTGGACACCAGAAGCTAAACAAGCGTTCGCAGACTTGAAGCGATCGTTGCAAAGCAGGCGCGTCCTTGCAACACCGCAAGAAAGGGAGCCACTCTACTTATACCTAGCCGCCACAAACCAGGTCATCAGCACAGCAATCGTAGTCGAACGACCTGAGGAAGGCAAAGCATACGGAGTCCAACGACCGATCTATTACATCAGTGAAGTGCTCTCGCCATGCAAGCAACGATATCCTCATAACCAGAAGCTCGCATATGGAGTTGTTCTTACAGCCCGAAAGCTCAAGCACTATTTCCAGGAACACGCCATCACAGTGGTTAATGCGTCACTCGGGACAATCATGAACAACCCTATGGCATCCGGAAGAATAGCCAAATGGAGCATCGAGCTGGGCGTTTGGGACATCACTTATGCAGGACGCAACGCAATCAAATCACAGGTACTCGTGGAATTCTTAAGCGAGTGGACAGAGTTACAAACGCCCGGACCGCCTGAGTACACGAGCAACTGGATAATGTACTTTGACGGGTCCAAAAGAAACGAAGGAGCAGGAGCTGGAATCGTCCTCATATCGCCTAGGGGAGACAAGCTGCAATACGTCCTACGATTGGACTTTCCACCCGATGATCCAGCATCAAACAACGACGCAGAATATGAAGCCCTGTTGCACGGGATGAAGATGGCAGTCGCCTGTGGAGCTACCCGATTAATGATCTACGGCGAATCCAATCTCATCGTGCAGCAAACAATGAAGGAATGTGACGCAATTGCTGAAAACATGATCGCATATCGTGACATGTACAACCTACTCGAAGGGAGCTTCAAAGGATGCGAGCTGAAGCACATTGCGAGATCCAGCAACGAAGAAGCAGATAGACTGGCAAACATGGGTTCCACAAACACACCCATACCGCCAGGAATATATTTCGAACGGATGATCAAGCGCTCAGTCAAAGTCAAAAAAGCTGCAGGAGCACCCGCAGCACCAGAAATAGAGGTCAGCCCGCAAGTTGCCATCATCGAGCTTATTCATAACATTTCACGACAGGTTTTTCTGGTTGAGCCAGTCTGGACGCAGAAATACCTCGACTACCTGTCCTCCAGACAGCTCCCGGCCGATCCTCGCGAGGCTCGACAGATAATCAGACGCAGTAAATCCTTTCGGGTAATCAACGGAGAATTATACAAGCAAGCATCTCAGGTATACTTCAGCGCTGCATTGCACCCGAAGATGGCAAAGAATTACTCCAGGACATCCATCAAGGAGACTGTGGGCATCACGCTAGTTGGAAAACAATCATGGGAAAAGCCTTCCGAGCAGGATTCTATTGGCTCACGACAGCCAAGGATGCAAAGGAGCTAGTCGAACGATGCAACGCTTGCCAGCGATTCGCACCAAGACTACATGCACCTGCTACGGAATTACACATGATACCCATCGCCTGGCCTTTTGCACAGTGGGGGCTAGACATGGTAGGACCTCTACGCAAGTCCACGCCGGGTGGATATACACACTTGCTGGTCGCAGTCGACAAGTTTACCAAATGGATCGAGGCCATGCCAGTAACTTCGGCTAGCGCCCAATGCGCCGTCAAGTTCCTCGATTCCATCGTATGCAGATTTGGGGTACCACACGATATCATTACAGACAATGGCACAAACTTCACGGCAAAGGAAACACAACAGTTCTGCGAGGAAAAGGGCATCAACTTCAAGTTTGCTTCAGTTGCCCACCCGCAAACGAATGGACAAGTCGAAAGATCCAACGGCTTAGTTTCAGCTGGCATCAAGAAACGTCTACTCGATCGTCTACAACCAGCAGCAGGACATTGGGCTGAAGAGCTACCCTCCGTACTATGGAGCCTCCGCACAACTCCAAATCGATCCACAAACTACACGCCATTCTTCATGGTATACGGGGCAGAAGCGGTCCTTCCCGAGGATGTTAGGTTCAGGGCCCACGAGTCGTGGCTTACAGCGAAGAAACCTCCAACAGGGCACTCGCGGAAGATATGGATGCACTCGATGAGATGCGCGATATAGCGCTCGCAAGATCCGCAGTATATCAACAATCACTGCGAAACTATCATAGTCGCCGCATACGCCACAGAGCATTCGCGGTAGGAGATCTAGTGTTGCGGCTCAAGCAGAAGGAGGGACACAAGCTCGAGCCACCATGGGAAGGACCCTTCGTCATACACGAAGTTATCCCAGGTGGAGCCTACAGGCTGAAGAACCCATCGACTGGAGGAATCTATTCCAATCCTTGGAATATCGCACACCTCCGAAAATTTTATCCCTAGATTTACTTGTTCTCACAACAAATAAGGCTATACTAGCCACTCTTGTAGCTCGAATACATGACTTCTCAGTCATCGCAATAAAATACATGGTTTCTCAACCATATTTACTCGAAGATTATTCATTCTTATATGCTAAATAGTTACAGGTACACACCCCATAAACACACGGGGGTTACGCCTACAACTAGGCATCATAGGAAAATTTATACATACAGGGTTATACACCTTACAACAGTTTTTACAAACTATACAGTATCACAGGATGTACACATCCAACAATCAATCATGGCGATAAGCATTCTCAGTCGCCAACACTCTATCTACTTCCTCAGAAGTTAGTCGAATGATTTTCTCCGTCGCAGGACGAACATCATCGTAATGCGGTGAAATATCATCGATTGGACCATCTGGAAGCCTAGCTACGGAGTTAAAATTTATCTCAGGATGCCATATTCAGACAAAGGAGAGAGCCACCACCGCGCCGCAAGTCATTTGATTGCGCACACACTCGCGAATCTCTCCCTCCTGCCCGAACAGCTTAAGGAGATGGCTCCAGTCTTCAGGACCCCTTTCCAGCGGATAGAAC
Organism: Alopecurus myosuroides; assembly: GCA_028641055.1. Lineage (NCBI taxonomy): Eukaryota > Viridiplantae > Streptophyta > Magnoliopsida > Poales > Poaceae > Alopecurus > Alopecurus myosuroides. The sequence goes on along the minus strand of CM054057.1, from coordinate 580,946,655 downwards.
GCAGCGTTCATCGCGATCAAGACCTCGTGAAAAGAACTCACGAGAACTTTTACCTGGGTGATACGGAACTTCAAAGTAGCCAGCACAAAGCCTCGACTGCGATCCGACCAAAAGTTACTCGCATGAGGCCTTGAGCTGCCAGCTTCTTGAAGAATGTGGTTTTCTACCCACTGTTTTTCCTCCCTATCATCTGGTTTAACAACTGAAGAGCAAATATGCACGATTAGGCAAGGAAACAAGACAAAGAAGACTTGGGGCTGTATTACTTACACAGCAAGTCCCTAGCAACGGAAGCCAACTCGTCCATCAGAAATTGTTCGCGTTCAGTCGCCAGTTTTTGCTTGGACTTCGCCACATCGGCCACCCCGCGCAATGCTTTCAGCCTGCGCTCACCATCAGCTACACGATCACGAAGACCTGCCAAAGACCCCATAGCGGCAACAAGCGGATCTGTTGGGGCAGCAGGTCCACCTGAAGGTTCTGCGGCCACCTCGGATACCTGAAAAAGCACAAAGAAGATTAAAGGAATAAGGTGCCCCACTCGAGATATACTTACCACCTATTCGACAGGTGCTCGGGGGCTACTCCCATCGGGAGCACGCGTACAATCGCGGGAAGCATTTCAGCAAAAGCATCTCGATTAAAATATTAGATAACCGGGAGCACATCCCAGGGTTCATTACAATTGAAGTTGCAAAGTACAAACAAACTAAACTAAGAAGCTACAGTGGTACTCCCACTCGCGGCAGTCGTCCCTCCCTTAAGCCGAGCACACAGCTCAGATAACTTCCGAGCGAGGACGGCGGCTGGCTCGCCAAATCGACGAAGCCCTACCTTTCTGCCCGTGGAAGGATCAGCTGGGAGATCCGAGTAGGCCTCCTCCAAGCCGCTAACTCCATGCGCCAGCGCGAACTGGATGGCCGTCTTCGCCCCAGATTCCGACTGAGCAACCGCGTAAGCATCAAGGAGATTGCTCTCCGAGAAGATCTTCAGCAGGTCACCTAGCGCGGGTGGAGATGAAGCATTGACGAGAAGGCGACCATGCAACTGCGTCAACACTTCAGTAGCATTGCCGACCAAGGAGCAAACCCCTGCAGCGTGCCTCCTAAGCTGGGCGCAAGAATCTGTCAATGCGTCCACTCAAGGAGTCCCAGCAAGCTCCAGGGGGACACCCAGAAGACCTAAGAACAAAAAAGGGTGTTAGTCCAAAAGATCTACCAAGACAAAAAGAAGAGTGTAGAAAAGTACAAAGTTACCCGCAAAGCGCTCAGCAAGGGGACGAATAAAATTGACAAGATTGGCATCCGCCTTGGCGCCAGCATCCTCCAAGTTCTTGAGGGCATCCTGGGCAGCCGCAAGTTTTCCCTCGTAATCGGCATTTAACATGCGGGAAGACTCGAGCTCCTGTCGGGCTGTCGCCAGTTCTGCCTCTAGAGTTGCTGCCTGGGCGGAGGCATTGTCCTTCTCGGTCTTCGAAAACTCAAGTTGAGCTGCACGACAACATTTATCAGAATCGAAGGACAGATGGAAAAAATAGAAGAAGAGGGCTGAGCTTACCTCGAAGAAGCTCGTTCTCAGAGGTGAGTCGACTGCGGTCCGCTCAAAGGAACGCGCAGTCGGACTCAGCAAGAACAACACGGCGCCCAATCGCCGCAAGGGAGTCAATAAGTGTCTGCAAGCAACATGAAAGTGGAAATCACAAGAGTAAAATTTGAGCCTATACTCGATTGTAAACATTCGAGTATAGCCTCGGGGGCTACTCCCATCGGGAGCACTGTCGTGCACCCGATAAAACCAAGAAGAAGGAAAAGACAGACTTTGAGCCTGTAGCCGATCACATGCGATCAACTACAGCCTCGGGGGCTACTCCCATCGGGAGCACTGTCGTGCACCCGATAACAAACTAAAGGCAAGTAACAGAATTTACCTGGCCCTTGGCACGGGAAAGGGGATCTGCTGAGCTACCCGTCGTCTCTTTTGAAGCCGAAGCTCCGACAGCAGAACTAGGAACTCCATGTTCCATAGTCGCTACCTTGGGGGCTACGCTGGGCGAATTCTGGACAGTGCCAGCAGTAGGAATCTCATCCGCAGCTCCTGCCTTACTCTTCCTTTCGGGAGGAAGGGAAAAGGCGTACCTGCGAGGACTAATGGTTTGCAGGCTGCAACAAAAGACAAAGCGTTAACATAGATGCAAAGGAAAACGTTCGACTAAGAACAAGGAGAAAGAAACTTACTCATCTTCGTCGTCCTCCTCATCCAGCATATCCGCATTCCAGGCGGTCTGGATAACTGGGAATGAGGAGGAAGGAGCGTGCGTTCGCAGAGGGGTAGCATTGATGGGCTCCTTCCCGGGCGATTCTTCCAAGGAGTTGTCCTTGGAGGTGGCCTCATCACCTTCCACCCGACGGCGCTTATGATGATCGCCACCCGAGTCCCCGACGTCATCCGAAGAATCTTGGTCGGAGCTTGAAGAAGCGTCCGCGACACTGGTGTCGGCCGGGGCATCCAGATTACTCGCCAATAACTCTGAGGCCTCCGCCCCGGATACAGGAGGGCAGCAGGTGGCCATGGATAAACTCTATGGAAGACAGAAGAAAGCAAGGGAAAATTCAATCGACTGAAACTCAGAACAAACAAGAAAACAAAATAAAAGAAGAATAAACTCACCGCGGATGGCGGAGGCTTCGACGCGTCGAAGGCTGCGACTGAGCAGTCGGGGAATTTCTCTCCCACCTTCAGGCTAGTGATAGCCGCGATCTTCTTCTCGAACTCGATGTTTGAGAGCTCCTCGCGACTCACTCGGCTAGGATCCTCAGAGCCTTGGTACTCCCACATCGTGGAAGGTCTGTGCTGCAGAGGTTGGATCCTGCGCTTCAGAAAGATACTCGCCAGATGCAGCCCGTTGGGTACAACTCCAGCAGTTTGATCACGGAGGGCTGTCACCCTTGCGAGTAGTGGTGCGACGACCTGAGTTTCTTCAGTCGACAACTTGTGCGCCCAGGATTTCCGCCTCTTCAAAACAGCGAACGGGTGGAATTCCACGATCCCACCCGAGCTGTTGTCGATGACGTAGAACCATTTTTTCCTCCAGCCCTGCGCGGAGTCGATGAAGTACATGCTGAAGTAGCTGGTCTCCGATTTCGCTTGGATCCCGAAACCACCCGTGCGTAGCGGCTCGCTGGGCTCGGAGTCTACCCGCGATTTCTCGCGGAAGATCCGAACTTTGAAAAGGGCCTTCCAGAGCGCCCAATGTGGGCGAATGCCAAGGAAGCATTCGCAGAACACGATGAAGCACGATATGTGCTGCACAGCATTCGGAGGAAGGTCGTGAAGCTGTATGTCATAGACATACAACAACCTGACAAGAAACGGATGGAGGGGAAAGGAAAGACCGCGAGACACGTGGTCCGCAAAGACCACGCGCTCATTCGCTTGCGGGTTAGGTACCTCTTCCTTCTTTTCGAGGCGCACCCGCTTCTCGGACTCCGCCGGCAGCAGCCCCTCCTGCTGCATCTCCTTGATGCTCTTCGCGGTGGTGTTGGGCGAACGCCAGTCGCCCGAGCGCGGCGCAGGTTGCACGGAAGCTTCCCCGGATGCGGAAATGGCAGCGCCGCGTCTTTTGCCTCCCGCCATCGCTGCTGAGCACGAGCTTGGAGGAAGAAAGAAGATGAGCGTGAGGAGGAAGACGGATTGGAAGACGAAGGCTGGGAAAGTTTTACCGCACCGCAAAGACCCGTACTTATACACGGAACGAATCGATGATGGCCACTCGATGCACCACGTGGCGCCCATCGCCGCCACCACGTGTGAAGACGAAACGAGGAGGCGGTGAGCGTTGTTTCCTGCCACGATCTTAACAGAAGATCGTGCGCATTTACTACACGGTTTGCGAAAAAACCGGGAACGACGTCTCGTTTCCCGGTCAAAAAGCTGACTATGTGGGTCAGGCTCTCTGCTCTCACTCCGTCACGTCCCATCGGGAGGAGAAAAGTGCGCCATGACGTCATAGCGTGCATCATCAAGTTGAAGAAAGCTTCGAATGGAAAGTTCAAACACGAAAATAACTTCGTATGGACAAAACTCTTTCGAATAGAAGCAACTTTTTCATGAACAAATCATGAGGCAAGACTCCTTTAAAAACGAAGGAAAAAACCCTGCACACGAAAACTATTTCGTACGGGCACGATCTCCCAGACATGAAAACTCTTTCATATGGGCATAAAACTCCTAAACACGAAAACTCTTTCATATGGATAGAAGAACTACTCAGTAAAAAATTACACGAGTAGGCAGAACCTATCCTTTCTCACTCGCATGATATTTAACATCATAAAAGCCTGGATCGTTCGGCCGACTAGGCACATCCGGATACCATATTCTTCGAATATGAAGGTAAGACCCGAAAGATCTTTCTTGAGGGACTGGAATCGTACTCAAAGCCGCGTCCTCCGGTATGATTCCGTGTCAACAACACGAAGAAAAATCCCAGCGGACGCGCCGGGTACCCCCATAGGTTAAGTTCGACTCGATAAGACCACAACGGCCCAGTCGCAACAATCACCTTATCGGGTTCGAGTCGGAGGTCTCGAATCTGTGTAGGCCAGAAATGTTTTTGCCCTAGTCGCAATTAATTGGCCCTGATCTCTCGGGAGAGCCAACCTACTGTGCCACATCCTTCTGCGATAAAAAGCCATAAAAACAGGCACTTGCATTGCTCGATACTCGAGTACGAAAACTCATTATACAGGGTACACACCCTCTTAACAGGAAACAGCCAAACTAGTTACCCACAAGAAAGAAAAATCAAGAAAGATTTGACCGTCTACTCGACTGGAGAAATCCCACTCGAGCAAACGCTCGGGGGCTACTGACGAAGACATGGATCCTGGACCCTGCGGGTAAGGACACCCCATCTCAGGCCCAAGGTTAAGGCCCAAGAAGAGGAGCCCTTGGAGTATTCCAGAAGACCCACGTGAAGCCCACCCGCGCTAACTTGCGGGTTAAGTTTAGAATTATGTAACCGACTTAAGGTTAGAATTCGAGTCCTCTCCGGGTAGGGTTTGAGACCTGGCCACCTATATAAGGCCAGGAGAGCCACCGGAAGAGAACCAAGCAACACCACAACACCAAAGCCTTGAACTCGAGATCATACTCTCGATTCGAGCAACCACCATTGTAACCGATCTACTCATTAATACAGATCGACAGAGGCAGGAGTAAGGGTTTTACCTCTACGAGGGCCCCGAACCTGGGTAAATCTCGCCCCCTGTCTAGCCGACGATTCCACCAGCGCTCATGAGTTCTCCTAGTCGAAACCCGATAGGGTCACCTAAGGGATTTGTAGAGTCAGAGATTCGACAGCTGGAGATGCCCTTACCCCTCAACTTGCGGTGCCGGATTTGGTTCGTGGAAAAAGGGGAGACTTGGATCGATCCCAGACCATATGCAACCAGATCGTGATCTTGCTTGTGTTACACGCAATAGCAAATCAACGATGAAATTAAGCAAGATCAAACCAACGGGGACACGAGATTTTAACGTGGAAAACCCTTCCAACAAGGAAGAGAAAAAAACCACGGGCGCCAGCCAACAATACTTCACTATTTTCGGGTGAGGTTACAATCGCGCCGGGATTTACAATATGTGGCTTATCCCGTGCGGCGGCTTACAAGAGGTATATAAAGGCGGTCCTGATCTAACTAGGTCGGTAATGGTGTATCTAACTCCGACTCGGTATCAACTCGGCCCTAAGACTCTGGCGACGGGTCTCCGCGTAGCGGAGGCCGAACTCTCCTTTATCTTCATATGAATTTGGATCACCATAAAATAACACTCCACCTTGAGACAAATTCTCTCTTGTAGAATAAATGAGAACGTTCACCTGAAACACACAAAGAAACCACCTTCGGCGCCAAATAGCCTCTTGGGCTAAGCAGTGATACCAACTAAGTTTGAGCAAAGCTCAAACTTAGTAATAGGAACTGGCTTTGTCATCATATCAGCAGGATTATCATGAGTACTAATCTTGCATATCTTCAGCTTACCTTGTGCAACAACATCACGCACATAATGGTACTTGACATCAATGTGGTTTGTTCTCTCATGGAACATCTGAACCTTAGTAAGGTAAATAGCACTCTGACTGTCACAAAATAGGTTAATGCAAGAATCATCTCCACAAAGCTCAGCAAACAGACCTTTCAACCAAACTGACTCTCTGCATGCTTCAGCAATAGCCATATACTCAGCTTCAGTAGTAGATTGTGCAACAACACCCTGCAAGGTAGGCTTCCAGCTAACGGCACATCCACTAATTGTAAACACATAACCTGTGAGGGATCTCCTCTTATCCAAGTCGGCAGCATAATCTGAATCCACATAGCCTGCGAGTCCCTCACCAGTCTTGCCAAACTTCAAGCAAGCTTTGGATGTGCCGCGAAGGTACCTGAAAATCCACTGAACAGCTTTCCAATGTTCTTTACCAGGATTAGCCATGTATCGACTGACCAAACTCATAGCATAAGAAAAATCAGGCCGAGAACACACCATGGCATACATTAAGGAACCAACAGCACTAGCATAGGAAACTCGTGACATGTACTCAATATCTTTGTCAGTAGTAGGACATTGCAATGCTGACAACTTGAAGTGTGAAGCAATTGGAGTACTAACAGACTTTGCATCATGCATATGCATATTAAAACGATGAAGGATTTTCTTAATGTAATTCTCCTGACTAAGAAATAGCAATCTAGATTTTCTGTCTCTTGAAATTTCCATACCTAGAATTTTCTTAGCAGGACCAAGATCCTTCATCTCAAACTCACTACTCAATTGTTTCTTCAATGTAGTGATTTCTTTCATGCTCTTGGCAGCAATTAACATATCATCAACATATAGCAGCAAGTATATAGGTGATTCATCAACAAATTTAATGTACACACAGCTATCATATTCAGACCTCTTAAAGCCATGTGACATCATAAAAGAATCAAACCTTTTATACCATTGTTGAGGAGACTGTTTCAAACCGTAAAGGGACTTTTTTAGTTTGCACACGAAATCCTCTTTACCGGGCACTATGAACCCATCAGGTTGGTCAATGTATATCTCCTCCTCAAGTTCTCCATGCAAAAACGCAGTCTTCACATCTAACTGCTCAAGCTCAAGATCATGCATAGCAACAATATTAAAGAAAATACGGATAGAACTATGCTTGACAACAGGTGAGAACACATCATTATAATCCACTCCTGGAATATGGCTGAAACCTTTTGCTACTAACTTTGTCTTAAACCTCGGAGGCTCTCTTGGAGATAAACCCTCCTTTCTCTTGAAGATCCACTTACAGCGTACGGTCTTCTTTTGTTTAGGCAAGCGCACGACATCCCACGTGCCATTTTTCTCAAGTGATTGCATCTCCTCGTGCATTGCACCAATCCAGTTGTCACGATCAACCAAAGCAATAGCTTTATTATATGTAGCAGGTTCAGCATCATTCTCCACCTGTTCTGCACAACTTAGAGCAAAATAAACAACATCACATTCCTCAATTAAACGAGTACGAGGTTCTTTATTCCTCTTCTCTCTGCGCTCTGCAATAGACAAATTTTCTTGTTGCACAATAGGAGGTGAGGGTGGCACAATATCCTCCCCATCAATTTCAGTTTCCTCCTCATCCAGGTGTTCTAGCTCCACCTGCACACGAACTCGTGGTTCGTCCTCATCAGAAGAATCTGGCACAACATCAGTCGACAAACTGTCCTCATACATAACAGATTCATTAAACACAACACTCCTGCTAAAGAAACTCTTTTTGGTTTCTGGGTTCCACAACTTATATCATTTTACTCCAGAACCATAACCGAGAAATAAGCACTTAACAGCTCTAGGCTCTAACTTTCCATTATCAACATGAGCATAGGCAGTGCAACCAAAAACTTTCAGTTGTGAATAATCAGCTGACTCACCAGACCATACCTCAATAGGAGTTTTCTTGTCAAGAGGGATGGATGGTGACCTGTTGATCAAGTAGCAGGCAGTGTTGGCAGCCTCAGCCCAAAAACGCCTATTTATGCGGGCGTTAGACAACATGCAGCGAGCTTTGGAGATGATCGTCCTGTTCATCCGCTCAGCTACACCATTCTGCTGAGGTGTGTATGGGATGGTGTGATGCCTGACAATGCCTTCCTGCACACAATAATCATCGAAAGCATGCGAACAAAATTCGCCACCATTGTCAGTACAAAGCAACTTCACCTTTCTTTCAGTTTGCTTTTCAATCATAAATTTCCACTCCTTAAAAGCAGCAAAAGTGTCATCCTTAGTTTTCAGGAAATAAGGCCAAACTCTTCTAGAGTAATCATCAATGATAGTAAGCATATAACGAGCACCACCATAAGAGGGCTTACGTGAAGGCCCCCACAAATCAGCATGTACATAATCCAAAGTACCTTTAGTGGTATGAACGGAAGCATTGAACTTAACTCTCTTATACTTACCAAATACGCAGTGTTCACAGAACGGCAACTTACTCATATTGCAGTTCTTCAGAATTCTCTCTTTACCAATTCTGTCATACCATGTTCACTCATGTGTCCAAGTCGCTTATGCCAGAGGTTAGTTGTACTTGGATCATCATTAGTAATAACAGCAGCAGTACCAGACAATGTGCTACCTCTAAGGATATATAACTTGGCAGAATTTATATCACCAATCATAACAATGAGAGAACCTTTTGATACCTTTAGGCGCTTATCACCTCCGGCATATTTGTACCCGTCACAATCAAGGGTACTCAACAAGATCAAATTTCTCGCAATGGATGGTATGTGTTTCACTCCCGTCAATGTACGTGTCATCCCACCATGGGTCTTGATCTGAACAGATCCAACAACAACGTTGTGATATTTGTTGTCGTTCCCCACACGCACAAAATCTCCAGTCTGCACAGCCTCATAGAACTGAACCAATCTTTGTTACAGCAAATATGAAACGAATAAGCAGTATCAAGAATCCACTCATCATCACGGGTAACACATCGGCCCTAGCCTCTGGCGACGGGTCTCCGCGTAGCGGAGGCCGAACTTTCCTTTATCTTCATATGAATTTGGATCACCATAAAATAACAGCTTGATCTGGCTTGCTGTTTCTTTTTTAAAGATCTATCTCGCTTTTGCTGTTTTTATGGGCAACTTTTGTGTGTGTCTGTGTGTTTGTTCTGCGTTGTTTGGATCGGATAAAATGGAGTTTCTCACTGTGCAGAATACCACCTCTATTTTTTTTTGAGGAGACGCAGAATATCACCTTTTTTATCACTTTTTTTAGGAGACGCAGAATATCACCTAGACTAGGAGCGAGCGACTCCCCTATGCAGGCCCGTTTTCAGTGTATTTTCTTAGCCCAACCCAATATACGTAGAAACTCTATGGCTGCTTGGCATCCAGGTTTTGGTTCGGCGGAAGCCGAACAAAGCCGACGTCGACCATTTGCTGCACCTTCTTCCCCTCAAATTTTTTTTTGCTGCACCTTCTAAAAGGTAATACCACTCCTTCCCTATGCCGGCTTTGTTCGGCACCTTCGTCCATCCTTATGCCGTCATCTGTACCTATCTCCTTAAATCGGAGATAATAGCATAAAACTACCACTTTAGGCGCTTTTGTGCGGAAAACTACCACTAGACGTTTCAATCGCAAAAAACTACCAGATTTTTCTCCGACGTTCGCAATAAACACTAAACTGTCTCTAATGGCGAATTGATGCCGAAACTGACACTAGGCCCCACTTGTCAGCCCAGTAAAGAAAAAAAAGGAATATCTATAAGAAAAATAGAAAAGGTAAATGCATCCCGTCCCTAGCGCGCAGCCCGTTGCAGCTGAGCGTCTGCGCCGCCACGCCGCCCTGCAACTGCCGCCTGTGCTGCAGCGCTCGCGCCGCCCTGTTGCTGCCGCCGCGCACGTGTTGCCGTGCTGCTCCGCCCCGGGTATGGCCGGAGGCTGTCACTCCGCCCCGACGCGCTTTGGGAGGACCTTGTCTGCGCAGGTGATGCCATGGCAGCGAGCTCGCTGAGCACCCCTACGACTCCTCCGTGGCGCTCGCCCCCCGTCCATCCCTGCATCCCCGCCAGGGGCTCGGCCAGCAGCGCTCCCCCGTCCATCCCTGCATCCCCGCCAAGCACGCTGCCGGCGGTGCTCGCCCCGCCCATCCCCTGGCTGTGCTCAGAGGAGGATACCGCCGGCGCCGGCGACCTGCTCCACCTCCGACCGTCGCGGGGCGCACCGATTCTCGCCCGCATGGTGGAGTCGAGCTGCGCAGCGGGCGGCTGCGTGGGGACCGGCGGCGCACCAGCCAGGGCCGAGCGTGTGCCCACCGGCGCGCCGTGTGTGCGTCCATCGGCGTGCTCGTGTGTGTGCGCGTGACCGCCGGGACGGCCGAGCAAGTGGACGCCAGCCGAGCAAGTGGACGCCGGCGCGATCGAGCGTGCGGCCGTGTCCGTCCGCAGGTGCGCTCGTGTGCGTGAACGCCGGCGCGGTCGAGCGTGACTGCCGGTGCAGCCGTGTGAGTCCACCGGAGCGGCCGAGCGCGTGGACGGCGGTGCGCTCGTGTGCGTGACCCGCCGGCGCAACCGTGCGTATGTCCGTCCCCCGCTGCGCTCATGTGCGTGAACGCCGGCGCGGCCGCACAGCTAGCTTGCGCAGCGGCACGCACGACCTCTGCCTTCTTTTTTGATTTTTTTTAATTAGTCTGACATGTGGGACCTTTGTCCACCTCACAAAAAAAATTATCTTCTTAGATTTTTATTTGTTAATTGGACTGACAAGTGGGGCCCTGTGTCAGTTTCGGCATCAATTCGCCATTAGAGACAGTTTAGTGTTTATTGCGAACGTCGGAGAAAAATCTGGTAGTTTTTTGCGATTGAAACGTCTAGTGGTAGTTTTCCGCACAAAAGCGTCTAAAGTGGTAGTTTTATGCTATTATCTCCCTTAAATCGCTGCAAAGATAGGTCTTTTATGGTCGATCGAATGGTTGTCCAAGCTCCATATCGCTTCACGCCACAAACTTTCCAAGTGAACTATTGATCTCCATCTTGATGACTAGCGACACGCCAATGGTCGATTTCAAACTCTGAAAGATCACTTTACCTACGGTATTCTTTTTTCTGTTTTACTTCCCCAAATTAGCTCGAGACAAAGCATGTAATCGTATCTCTTTCCCTCACGGTTAAACCCTAGCCTCCCTGGTCCGGATGGTGACTTGTTCTTCCTTCAAAACATAGACCCTCCCGAATTGTGAGGCTCCTCTTAAAGTGGCTATGCAATGGGAATTATGATTAAATCCAGAATCATGTTCTTGTCTCAGAATTCTGTAGTTTAAGTTTATCAACTGGTATTAGAGCAAACAACGGCTCCTCGATGGAGAATTGGATCTTGGCCGCTTAGGAGTTAGGTTGTCTCATAAAATCTTTCTTGGTTGTTCTTGATTCCGACATCGGTGTTGAGTTGTCGACAACGGTTTAGCGGCAGAGGCACCATTCGGATGCAGATACATTCATCAACTTGGTCGCTGTAGAACACTTCTACGTTGTAAAATCCCTAGTTGTAGCCTCATTGTGCATCATCCGAAGGCGGAGGCATTGGCAACGGCAGGATCTGAAGAATTCGGGCACCAAAATAGTCAAATAAAATCAGATCAAGTTTAAGTGAGGTTGAATCGCACATCGCGAGTCTTGGTAAAATTCCTCCATGATCTTCATGGGGATACAGAAGTGCTCGAGTTCAGCTCCCTGCAATTGGATATCAACGCATTGCATACTGCGCGAGATTAAGATAGGCTTGAATTACTCGACTTCTCTCAGACGGTGGACATGAAAATTTCAATACTATGCAGGAGAATATGGCCAGTATCCAAGCCAGTTTTACCAAGTTCTTTGCTCGAAATGCTAAGGTGGAAATGATTATCAAACCTACTACTAAATCACTAATATCCGGGCATACACCAGGACAAGGCAACATTGTGATGATAAGAATGTGTAACCAGTGGGAACAGATCTCATGCATGACAGCTCTGGCAGGGAACATAAGTTAGATGGTACTCAACGTTTGCCATACAAGCATCCTAATTTCGCCATTCCCTAACACAAACCTATAAAATCAACTCATATATTCTAGAATTTGAACAAACAGTGAACTTGGTGAGGAGAGATAATCCAAATCTCCCCAATGACAACTATGCCAAATGCTTTATAGTTGGGCTCAATGATTAAATGCAGAATCACTTACAAATTACAATGCCACTGTGAAAGATCGAGAGGTTAACTAGAGGGGGGGTGAATAGGTTAACTACAAATTTTAGCTTCTTTTTCGAGTTAACAAGATAGTGCTTAAATATAGATTGTCTAGATTATGCAACTAGGTGAACAATCCTATATGTTGAGCAAGTACAACTAGCACAAGGTAAATATATGAATAAGCTAGTAGCAACAAGTAAAGGTAAGTTGAGGAATAACCGAACACAATGACACGGAGATTTATCCGGAAGTTCACTTCCCAATGGAAGCTAATCTCCATTGGAGCGGTGCGGTGCCACCAAAGTGGAACACCGAGTAGCCCTTAAATGGCACACCGTATCTGCTTCGAGTCCTTCCACCGATGTGGAGAGGCTCGAATCACTATGTTGCCGTTGAGATTGACAACTAGAACCTTTACAAGGATGAGGCACACTCCACAACTTTGGAGGGTCCTCACCAAATCCCGAGAGCCACCAAGACTCCGAGAAACAAGATCCACAGGCACAAGAGCTCCGGGGATATCAACAAGGCTCTCAGCTCCGATGAGCTAAGAGCAACAAGGTTCTTGGCTTCGATGAACTAAGAACAGCAAGATACCTAAGGTATGAGTGGGGTGATTTCTAATCGGCTTGGTGGAGTTGTAGATCGGGGATGTCTCCTCCAAATCCCAAAGCATCACGAGCTTTGGTTGGGGATTTGGGGAGATGCTTGAACTTGAGTGTGGTCAATCAATGGTGGAGAGAGTGAGTGTAATTGACACCTTCTAAAGGTAGGGGATGAGGTCCTTTTATACCGAAGAGGGAAAACGGTTGTTGGGGGGGAATCCCCTTCACAGCAGCGCACCCCTGGCCTCGAGCCACTGTGCAACCGGCGCACCCCTTCCCACCCCGGCCTGGAGATGGCCCTACCTGGGGCCGGCATGGAGACGAAGCGGTGCCGGGGCAGCGCCTGGAGCACCCGGCCTAGTGCCCGACGTGGGGAAAGCTGGGGCCGGGGAACCGCCCGAACATCCCGGTCTAGGGGCCCGGCCAGGCCGGCCAGGGAGGCTGGCTCCCTGTTTTCTCTTCTCCCTTTTTCATTTCTTTTGTTCCTTTTCTCTTTCATTTTCTTCCTTTTTGCTGTCAATCACATGGATGTCCATCGAGGTGTATAATTATATTTCTCCATGATTGTCTTAGAACATACTTAGGAAAAATATTAGAACTTCCATATGTTGTGATCAAATACCGAAGACAAGATTAGGGACAAATGTCCTTTCAATCTCCCCCTTTTTTATGTTTTATGACAACACACGGATTTGCATTACAAATAATTTATCATGGCTATTTGCAAGGAGATAAGACTTATAGAGGTACTCCCCTATTTGTGTGCCCAATCATAAGATATATATTTGATGAAACAAATGGACTGCAATGATTATGATTCTCATCTCCCTCTATGTTTTATAGGTCAATAGGATATATGATGATAACATGATATTCATATGTGAAGTGTGAAGATGGTTCGAAGATGATCTAACACTATAGATGGATATGTATAAGCTAGGAGTTTGTTGAATCAACTTTGAACACGTTGAGCAAGCTAGCAGTCATCGCAATCAGCGGCTGCGGCTCCTGCTCAAACGACGACGGTGGGGGCAGCTCCGGGGATGATAGGAGCATTCTCATCGAACGCCGAAGCAATCCCGTCGAGCAGCGTGTTCTCGGTGGTCAGCGCACTGCGGTACCTATATGCTTCTTAGCCCCGGACTAAGCTCATGGCCGTCGGGTGCGCTTCGCACCCGATGCATCTCCTCGGTCAGTGGCGCATGGTGGGGAAAATACTTAAGTGGCGCGCGAACCCTAGGTGGGGCTATGACGGCAGTGGCGGAGGAGGTTGTTGCGGCAACCACTACTAGGGAAAAGCTTACCCGTGACGCACCATTTGGCTTATCCGTGACGCACCATGGTGCGTCACGGCTATCACGCCGCGCCTATTGAAAATAGCCGTGACGCACCTGTTTTTGGTGCGTCACGGCTATCTTTCGTTACCCGTGGCGCACCTGTTTTTGGTGCGTCACGGCTATCTTTCGTTACCCGTGGCGCACCTGTTTTTGGTGCGTCACGGCTATTGATTTCGAAATTTAAAAAAAAAAGCGGGACAGATCCAGATCTAGATCTAGATCCAGATCTGGCCGCCCAAAATTTTGAAATTTTGAAAAACGAAAACAGAGTGGTCGCCAGAGTGGATGGTGGGTGGAGGGTGGTCGCCGGAGTGGAGGGTGGTCGCCGGAGAGGATGGTGGGTGGGGTGGTGGTCGAGTGGAGGGTGGTCGCCGGAGAGGAGGTGGCCGTGGTAGTGGAGGAGGTCGCTGGAGAGGAGATGGCCGCCGGAGAGGAGATGGCCGCCAGAGAGGAGGTGGCCGCTGGAGTCGAGGTGGTCGCCGTAGAGGAGGTGGTCGCCGGAGTAGAGGTCGCCGCCGGAGTAGTCGCCGGAGTAGACGTGAGGTGGTGGTGGTGGTGGTGGTGGTGGTGGTGGTGGTGGTGGTAGGAGGAGGAAAGGGAAGAGAGAAAGAAGAGAGAATGGAGAGTGGAGGAAGGAGAAAGGAATGGAGAAGAGTGGAGGAAGTAGGAGGAAGGGGAGTATATATAGGTGGGTGGCCCTCCCGGATTCGAAATTTGAAAATTTCTGCCCAGACTTAGCCGTGACGCACCATACATGTGGTGCGTCACGCCTATCTTACTTAGCCGTGACGCACCATACATGTGGTGCGTCACGCCTATCTTTTTTTATTTTTTTATTATTTTTAATTTTTTTTTAATTTCTAGTCAAAAATCTTCAAACGGCTATAACTTTTTTTCCTTTCGGAATTTGGAGAATCTAAAAAAGGCTCACAGGCCGAAGGCAGTGAGGTTGGATTCCTTTTTTTCTCTAGTTTCCGTTGGTATATTGAACTTTAAATTCCGACATCGTATGCAAAAGTTATGCCCATTTTACTTTTTTTAAAGAACTTTTGCTCAGAAAGTCGAAATATGTATTTCAAAATTTGTTAAAAAAAGTATACATTAAACTCTCCGTGCATCTATAAGGAATTTATTTTTTGATGATTTTTAGACATGGAAATCTTCCGTGACAAAACTAGAAAGGCGGTCCCAGGGGGGGTGTGGAGGGAACATTTTGGTGGATAGCATAGCCGTGACGCACCGTATGTTTGGTGCGTCACGGCTATTGCAATACCCGTGACGCACCAAACAAACGGTGCGTCACGGCTATCTTTCCCCACGGCTATGGTATCCACCGAACACCCACATATAGCCGTGACGCACGGTTTGTTTGGTGCGTCACGGGTATGCCCATAGGCGTGAAGCACCAAACCGTGGTGCGCCACGGCTATTAGGCGTGACGCGCCGTTTTGCTGGTGCGTTACGGGTATCATCACTCCTATAGCCATTTTCCTAGTAGTGCACGGGCGGAGCGACAGAGGACGCGCGGTGTCAGGCACAACCGAAATTGCGTCGGAGCTGCCGTCCATTGGCGAAACAAAAGGTGGTCAGCAGCGCCGGATCGGGGGAGGGTAGGCGACGGTGCGGGAGCTAGCGGGAAAGTTTCGCCAAACTTACGTCACCATGAGCTATTATTTTGGGCTGCTCAAAAAGTTTTGGACTAGGAATAGCTGTTGGGGTTAATTTTTTTTTATTTTACTTATACATGCCCTATAAAGGCCCCAACTCATTTATGGTCGTCTCTGTTCAGAGGTGTGCGGTCTATCTCATAGCCAACAGGCGCTCGCTCGGCTGCTGGTCCGCGCGGACATGCGCGCATGTCGTCGGCCAATGCCTTCCTTGTCCTTCCACATGCACGGTACGGTCGCGCGGGCCGCATGCCGACGAGCGGACCCAGAGGCACCGTGACGCGGCGAGCCAGAGCCGTGAAAGTGACGCGGTGATCCAGAGCCCCGACAACCACCACCACCATCACGATGAGAGCACGACGGCGCTGCAACAATGGCCGCCTTTAGTTGGTTCCAGCTTTTCCCTTTAGCGGTGTCGATTCTTGGCGTGATTAGTTTGGGTATTGAAAATAGTAATGGAGATACGCGCGAGAGTTTACCTTCTTGCCAATGCAAAGTCTCTCTCTGCATCCCTAAATGTTTGTGGGTTGTTCATCCTCTGTTTCGGTTACAGTTATGTGAAGAAATGACCAACACTGAACAACCATCAGTCCATCAGCACCTTGCTAGAGTTGCGACACCTTTCAGTTACGGAAAATAACGCTTGGAGGTAGGGAAATACAGACGTGAAACCGAGAGTGGCCAGCTGGTTTTGTTCCAGTATTACACGCGGGAAAAACAC
Source organism: Alopecurus myosuroides (assembly GCA_028641055.1). Classification (NCBI taxonomy): domain Eukaryota; kingdom Viridiplantae; phylum Streptophyta; class Magnoliopsida; order Poales; family Poaceae; genus Alopecurus; species Alopecurus myosuroides. The sequence continues at coordinate 580,930,039 of CM054057.1, read as the reverse complement.
ATATGGAAATCGAACGACTTCGCTTCCTTTGGCTCTTTCAAATTTAAAAAAACGCAGCCATGGTTGCAGGTCGTCGACATCGACGGTACCCGCGTGCTTGTGCGGGGCACCGCGGGTGGCCAGGATAGGAGGAGATCGGCGACGCGGGCGGCCAAGAGCGGCATCGCGTGGGTTGCCTCCGACAGGGCCAGCGTGCTCCCTTTGGCGGTGGTCCGCCCGGTCCTCCTGGTGCGATCTGTGGCGGTGTGGTGGCGGTGAGGGGCTGAGGTTGCCGACGGCGTTCCTACGTGGGATGTTGTCGACGCCTTAGCGCCGATGCTCGTGGTTGGTTGATCCAAATGGTGGTTGATCCGGCGCCTTCAACGTTGATGAAGCGTGATGGATTCCGAGTGAAAACCTAGCCTCCGATTTCTCGGAGCCGGTGATGGCGAAAATTGGAGTGTCGCTCCCTTCCTGAAGGCATCATCGAGGAAGCCCCGCGGCTCTTCACGTCAACTCCGGGGGAAACCCTTGATCCGTCGATCGGATGATGGCGGCGCTTCTACGTCGTTACCTCCTTGGGGGCATCATTCTTGGAGGAGAGCGCCGGTCGAAGGGACCAGAGGATGAGTAAGATGGTGGATGCAGGTTCTTCGAGGGTCTACGCGGCATCGGCAACGTCGACTAGCTACCTTGCTTCGACCCGCTCCGGGGGAAACCCTAAATCTGGGATTCCCGAATTGGATGATGGTGACACCGCTGGTGTTGCTCTCCCTCTTGGGGACATCATTTTTGGAGCAGAGGCCGGAGGATCCTAGAGAGGATATTGTGTCTCTTCTACTGCATTCACGACGGCGGTTCTCGACAGCTTGGTGCTGTGGGGTCTTGGTGTTACTTGCGGGATGTTGGACGTGCAGGGAGTTGGAGTCGTCTGGTGCCATGGTTGTATCGACGGCAGGTCTGACATGGTGGATACTTTGATCGCTGTCCTGAAGACGGGTGAGCGGAAGACGGCGGCAGCTACTCTCCGAGCGTGTATATCAGTACACGCTGCGGTGTGCTAGACCGATTTTGCCCCTTGCTCGCTATCGGGCGGCATGGAGAGGCCTTCGGTTTTTGGATGAGGCGCGTTGGTGGGTTCTCAGAGTATCGGCTCTGGGATTGTCCACCCCCCTTCATCAGTATTTGTAAGCTTAGTTTGGTGAATTCAGGTCTAGTTGTTTGATGTATCTACTTGTAAGACGGTGCGATTTCTGTTCCATCTTTTAATAAAATCCGGCTGCAGAGGCTGCGGCAGACCTCCATTTCTAAAAAAAAAAAAAAAGCTAGCCTGGCGTGCTGAAGCAGCACCGTGATGTGATGACGACCAGCACGTCTGTCGGCCCAGCACTCGCTGCGCACGACGGCTCGTTGTGCGCAAAGAGATGACGCTCATTTCAGAGCAGAGCTGGAACCATCACGCCACGCCAGCACGCACGACTGTCACCCGTTAATTAACAGAATACTACTCCCTCCGATCCATATTAATAGGTGCTAAAGTGGATGTATCTAGCAATAAAACATGTCTAGATACATCCACTTCAACACCTATTAATATGGATCGGAGGGAGTACCTTTTTGTGGGTGGATTGCGCAGTGGAAGCGGCATGCTTAGCCGAAAAATATCTGTGCTCTGGTTTTCACTCGCACACAGCTCACGGCTTGGTGTGACCTTGATACGACAAAGAATATCTGGTTGCTTGCCCGGTCACAGGTCACAAGTACATTTCCACACCGTGCCCTTGTGCATCTGCCGTCGGCCAGGCCCGGCCAGTGTGCAGGACGAGACATTGCGACGACCTCCGTCTGCTCTGCCTTTGTCCGTGCGGACCGGAGTGGGTCATGACTCATGAGAATCTCTCACGACCCGGGCTAGCTCATGGCGCTGGCGAATTTTGACAAGACGCCAAAGCTCCGTGTCTCCCACAACCACATTTCCTAGACAGATTCACCTATCCTGCTATCCACCTACGTGACCTGAGTTACTTTGACGACATCGACACATTGCTCCGTCAGTGAACAAACACAGGACCTGAGAATTTGAGAGAGATGGATCCATGGTTCCATTTTCCCGGGATGCTAGCTACTTGGCATTTTGGCAAGGCATATATGACGCCGTCCATACGTTGTACCACTGGTCCACTGCCACTTCAGAACCTGGATATATGATGATCCTAGGAAGAACGTGGCCGCCTTCGTCCCCAACGTCCAGGGATTCCGACGAGCTAGCTAGCAAGAACATAGTAGGATTTTCTCTCGGCAGGGGAACGGAATGGAATCTCCGTTTGGCCGGGGATCCGCATTCGGGTTCCTACATTCTCGCGCGCACTGGGTGCCTCCAGGGGGATCCCTCGGATAGGATGGATTGGATGCCTAGTGATGACTAATGAGTGAGGGTGAGTGCATATGCCGCTTCCTCCTCAACTTGCGTTGCCGGATTTGATTCCGTGGATTAAGGGGAGACTGGGATCAATCCCAGACCATATGTAGCTCCATCTGGCTTGCTGTTTTCATGGAGACCATATGTAGCTCGATCTTGCTTCATCTGGTTTGCTGTTGGGAGCTTAAGTTAGATGGCACTCAACGTTTGCCATACAGGCATCCTAATTTTGCCAATTAACAATAACAGTTACAGAAACAAGAATTTTTGGCACAACACGAAGTAAAAACAAAACAAAATGAGCAAGAAGAGGATATTTTACCCGCCAAAAAGAAGAGGACATTTTATACGGCAAGAAAGCAAAAAATAGGCCACAAGTGCACATGGAAGCAAGAAAGACACATCTAGTAGTTAAATCAGCTAAATTGAACATACCTGAATTTGATGGACAAGATGCAGACTCATGGATCCAACAAGTAGAGCAATATTTTGATGCATAACACCCAATGAGCAGAAAACTGAATTCCATGTCTCATACCCCGAAGGGCAATGTATCACAGTGGTGGAGAGGAACTGGACATTCCGCTTCCACATTACCCTTGTTTAGATTATGTGGATTTCTACCAGACAAATTTGTCGAAAAATCAATCTGTGATAATGTTAAAGCATTCCATTCCCTAACACAAACCTCTACAGTTAACTCATATATTCTAGCATTTGAACAGACAGTGAACTTGGTGAGGAGAGATAATCCAAATCTCCCCAATGACAACTATGTCAATTGCTTTATAGCTGGGCTCAATGATTAAATTCGGAATCACTTACAATGCCACGGACCAAATGACATACATGAAGCCATTGGTATGCCAGACGAATTGCAATGTCATAACCAAGAAAAAGGCCATTGTTTGAATGTGTAAATACTTTAGTGAGAAGACAAATGTGTTTTGAGCCGGCCAAAACCAGTGCGCACTGTCCAAGGGCTGCCAAATATTATTCAACAAGCAAAAGAAAAGAATGTATGCTGCAGGTGCAAGGCTTTGGTACAGTTTGGGTGTCACTGGGGATCAGGAACGGAGTGTGTAAAATGTGCAAAGACGCAGGTATCTATAACAAAAGGTACTAGAAGAAAAGACTACAATGGGTACAGTACTAACAGTGCTTACTTCAAACTCTTTTATCCTAGAGGCCTGAACAAACACCACAAGCAAACAGGAGGGTTAAAAAAAAAACACAATGATACAAGTTGGCAGGGCTTGTTTATGTTCTGCTAAATACATGTCCTATTTAAACATGCGACAGGTATTTATAGTAACAAAGGAAGTGACACTGAATTCATCCGAATTGTTTCACCATCAGAAAACACACGTACAGTTATAACATTACAACACATACTGAATATTCACTAGACCTCTTGGCAAGAAGATGCTTATACTTCCCTGAACTGCAAATAGAACATACAAGGCTGACAAACATTGATCGCAGTCTTTTACAAGATGACCATAGAACCTTGGCTGAAACACTACTCCCGAAGCTGACCAAACACAGATGCAGCAGCGTCCAGAACCATCGGTACACACAAACAGAAAGTTGAGTGACAATTTTCTTAACCAATCTCAGATTAAATCTGCTTCCACGATGAACCGCCGTAGCTCAAAAAAACTGTTGGATGCATACGCGTTAGCCAACATAAAAGGAGAGTCAAATTCAAAGCATGCTTCCAGTACCAAAGCCTAGTGCTCCGTAGAACGAACAATTAAGGTATGGAAGACCAACTTCTTACAGAGAACCAGCAGACACATTGACAGTCACATGTGCAACCATTGCAACTCTGCATAGAGAGGCACATATGGCAGATACGGCGGCTTGGCATCTTTGAGATTGCAGATCACTTTCACTAGTTCAAAATCCATGTCATAGCACTTGAGTGTGGTATCCTGACCCTGACCCCTAGTGAAGAAGATCAAGTCACGCTGGGGATGAATGCCGACCCACTGAAAATCCCAATCATCGGCAGATTCTAGCTCTCCTATTATGTAAAAAGGGTTGGCACGGTGCTTCAGCGTCCATTCATTGCCTTCATAGTTGTCAAGAACGTAAACTGCTAGTCGAATATCGCCTTCCATTTTACAAAACATGGCATAATGCATGCGGCCCTGTGACCACTGAAGAAAACTTTCAATCATACACTTGCCGGGGACAGCGAAGTTGGTGCATGTTCCAGCCTCCGTGTCCACTGCAGCTAGGCCTTCGGTCGGTCCATCATGGCCATGGACGTGAAAATGCAGACGGCTGTTAACAAAGACCGTTTCTTCTGAGTAACAACGAGAGATGTTGAAACAAGGTTGTTTAAACTTGTGATGAACCCATCCTCCGGTCCGAGACGAATACACTGCCACTCCGGCAACATACAACAGCTCAAACACATGGAAATGTGACGAGCGTGCCGGATCAAAGCCCAAACGTGCCGTGGCCACCGTGTATTTGTGGTTGGAGGCGGGCAAGGCGACCCACTTCTCAGTGGCTGGATTGCACACAACGTAAGGGAACTCATCCATCTGGGCAGAGACGCCATACCAGCGGCAGAGCAGGAGGCCATTGCAGCAGTCCAAGAGATCAAGGCGCTGGTGGCTAGGCAGGAAGGCCAAGGAGGTTGATATCAGAGGGCAGAGGCTCCCCGGGACCCTGGCGAGGAGGACAGGCGGTTGCTGGACGGTTTCAGGGACGGTTTCGGTGGAAGTGGTGCTGTAGAAGAAGCCGGCGAGTGTTGGGGGCAGCTTTTTGCGGAGGTCGGGGTGGTCGATAAGGCTGCGCCAGTGCTTGGAGACGCACCTGCAGCGGCAGAGCGACTTGGCGGGCACGCGCGGGAGGATCTCGAGGAGGATGTCGTCGGTGAGTCTCTCGGCCGCCGTCTCGCTTGAGGGCGCGGAGCAAGATCTGCATAGATACGAAAATGGAGGAGAGAGAGGTCAGGCGGCAATCAGTAAAGAAAGGAGAGCAAGCTTGCTTGCTACGGTTAATGATGGTTGATGCTCCGCGTACCGGACACGAATCGAAGGGCTGCCTTCTACCCGCATGGGAGAGCCATCCGCCGGGAGTGGGACGGACATGGCGGCGGCGGCGGCGGCGCCGTCGAGCGAGGAGGAAAAGGAGTGAGATCTACGGCTGCGGCACTGACACTTTATGTTTACTGCCGTCGTGTAAATGGGCCAACTGGTTTACATCCGCGTGCGTTGGGCTATGCTCTAGTTTTTTTTTTCAAACTGGCTCCCTAGTCCCTACACGTTAGTATAGTAGCGTAGCTTAAATAGAGTGAAGATCCAGGCAAACTTAAAGCTACAGTATATAACAGTACTTAAAAAAAATAGCTACAGCAGTTGAATTTAACAAAGGAATTACATGACACGCCTCAGGCCATGGCCAGTGTAGCCTGGGCCTGGCTACGCCTCTGCGTTAGTACATAGGATAGGGATGAGGATCCGGGTTTTTTTTTAAAGATACTAGGTGCGTTAAATTAATAATCCGTAGGGCGAAAAAGACTCACAATGCTGAACACAGCTTACACCTCGACACTGAACACACAAGACAACTACCGATAAGATTACAGGCGAACACCAAGGGGACTGATCCGAAGAAGGAGAGCACGTGCAAGGCGAACAGAGTTGTCGGGCCGGAGCTTGGGGGGCATGGACACACCAACACGCATGGCACACCGTCGGGAGCAACTACACCAACATGGATGATATCAAGGAAAGGACATATTGTAAGCTACACAGTCAATGAAGAACATATCCATGAAGGTGGCAGTCGGCGTTGCTTTACCTATTGCACCTGGAGCAACCATCCATGGTCGTCTGATTCCAGCTGGCCATGCTCGTATCGGGGTGGATGAAGTTATGAAGGGATATGAGATACTGGAGCTTGACATTCCTGCAGGTGAAGAGGATATGACACTTGGAGGAGTCACGCATGGTGTCATTCTATGGAGAAAGGAATGAATCGTGTTTCAAAACTCGGCGCCAAGGCCGCCGACTTCTCTGAGTAGAAATACACCTCTATCTCCACCCACCTCGATAGGGACCCCAGCACGAGTCCATCACAATCTTCCGCGCGTCAGCCGACTCCGCCCACTGAATCCTAGGGGCAAAAGCGGAAGACCACCGCTTCATCGACTAGTACTATTCGGAAGAAAGGTACCCAGAAGAAAGCACAGGTCAACAAGGCTCCTGCCAAGCTAGCTTACAAAATGAATGATGAGGAAACCATAGCCGTTGTGACTTCCCAAGTGAAAATCCATTTTGCACCGGTACAACCCTAGCCAAGGGAGATAATACCTGCGAAAACCGTTGAGCACTTTGTGGAGATGCTTGAGCAACCACCGTCACATGTGATTAATAGTCCATCAGACTATGACCGATGTATTTTTAAGATATATAACGAACAAAATAAGCAGACGAGAAGTACTACAAGCGGGAAACAAGTTCCCTAGCTCGGAGAATAGAAAGTACAATCGATCCCTCCAATTAAGCTATTTCACGATAACATTGTTAGCGACACTAGCATCAGTGTTGCTCAATTGTTAGGCGAAGCAGATATTGCCAGGGCAGAAGTAGCAAGGAAATATGTCCACGCGAAGCCTCTGGTCAGACCTGAGAAGGTACCACATCTACCAACACAAATGTGAAGATTGAATGGGTGGTACATGGAAGTCAAAAAGGAAGAGAGAACGATGCTCATGGTGAAAGTTAAGGAAGAGAACTACTTCGAGAACTACGGTATAATTATTGAGCTCGAAGATACAATCAAGACTGTCGAGACATCGTAGTAGAGTTCATAGACGGGGGTGCCATGAGCCTACGGGTAGAGACGTGGGGGGACGTGGTAGTATGACAACCAGGAACATCAATTTTACCCAGGTTCGGTACGACGCAACTAGGCGACGTTCCTACTCCTGCAATCTCACTAAATCAGGGTTGAAGCTTGAAGTATACAAACTTCTCGGCGAGGATCAACTTCTCGGCGAGTTGCCTTCTAGCTATTTGTCTGTATCTTTCTTCTCTCCCGTCTGGCTTTATATTGATAGCCGGGTTAGGGCTTACAGAAAAGAAACCTAGAAGACTACGGAAAGTATTTTACTTGGAAAGAAAGGAATCTGTCTTCTACTCCAAGCCGCACAACTTTGGGCCGTGGTCCGGGTTTTTCTAGAATCCGGCTTCTGTGCATCAGCTTACGGGGCCGCCCAATGGACTGCGGTCCATTACCAAAAGGCCACTCTGGTAATCCGGCTCTTTAGGACAATGTCGGATATACCCCTAATCAGTATATATCCGACAAAGACATTCTCGACAAATCTCTCGTCAGTTGCTATTTTCTGTAAGTGATTTATTTCTGTAATTTAAGTTTCTGACTCAGCTCTTTCATTGCATATAATTAACCTCACTATATTCTTTTGTACTATTATGTAGAATGAAGATTCTCGAATGCAACAGACGGGGAATCTATGATATTGGGTTCATTAACCCATATGTCGCTAATTTTGTTACGCTACAAAAACACCCCAAGGACATAGATTCTAACTTGCTAATGGCTCTATAGAAACTAAATACGAGAATGAAATAACTTTTTTCACACAACTTCAAGTGTTACTATCTTGTACACATTCTATTTTGTTTACTCGATGTTAAATGTAATTGATGAGTTATGCATGCCTGCGTACACTATAGGAATCTGGAGATACACCGACGACTAGAAGCCGTCGACACAGGCGTAAACCCCGTCGGCACATCGCCATCGGCCTATGCCCGCGTCGGCGCAGGTCAAATGCCCATCGGCACAGCATATTGCCGTCGGCACAGCCAAATGTGTGTCCCACCCAGGCTTGACAAGGTCACAAACTGTGCCGACTGTAATGCCGTCGGCACACGGTGCCACGCGGCAGGCCCTGGCTTGCTCTGGTGGAGGGCTCTGTGCCGACGGCATTGCCGTCGGCTCAGCTGTGGACACACGGCGAGCACGGGTGCGTGCGCGTCGGCTGGTGGGCGAGCGCTATGCCGACGGCAATGCCGTCGGCACTGGCCTGACCATTTGGTCAGCGCAGGGCCGTCAGCATAGCCTATGCACAGATTTTTTTTTGGCTATTTTGGTTCCAAAAATTCACAGAAATGGCACAATTAGTAATTCAATGCATTAAAAACATGTAGAAGCACAGTAGCATCATTATTAACAATCAAACATCCATAGAAACATCGTTTAATGTCATTACATCGATTCCGATACATCCCTAGCTATCCCTAGCTAGCTACAGACGGTCCGGAGGAGAAGGGGTGTAGCCCAAGTCTTCCCGCGTGAAAAAAGGCCGTTCGTGTGCCGCGTCCGTCGAACCAGCTCCGGAGCCACCAGGCGAGGAACCAGGAGTGGCAGAAGCACGGCCGTGAATCGGCGTCGTCTGGCACGAACCCGGGGAGCCACTAGGAGAAGCCCGGCCAAAATGTGCGTTCTCCGCAGCTCCAGTACCGACATGTTCGAGCACGAGTTAGACACTTGAGAGGCAAAGTAAATCAGTAAGGTGGTGTGGAAAAGAACATACCGGGGTCTCTGAGTAGTATGTGAGGGCAAACTCTTCCCTCGATGTGAATACCGAGATCGGCCCTGGCCCATCAGGACGCTCTCCTAGAGGCGGCCCTCGCTCTCCGGTGGTCATCCACCTCATCATCGCCTACAAGATGGTTTAGATGTCATGTGTTGCCAAAATAAACATTCAAACTAGGAGTAGTGTGACTTGTCATATTTTGCAGAAATGTAGATTGAAAACTTACAGTCTCGAACTCCTTAGTGTACGCAGCGGAGGCTTCACTCCTCTGCGTCCACTCCTGTAGGTCCAGCTTGTACTTCGCATAAGCGGCAGCATAGGCCGCATCGAACTCAGGCTACAATTTAGGAAAACGGTGAATATCGACAACTTAGCAATGCAGAGGGGAATGTCAGAAAATATGATGAGAATGAGAGAACAACTTACATCGGCAGAGGCGGAAAGATGAGACCGCCGAGGAGGATGGACATGGACGGCGCCGGCGGGGAGGGTAGCCTTGATACGCGTGAGGCTCGCGGTAGGCCTGGCCACCTTATCGAGGATGCGCAGACGGCCGTGCTCCCTCCCGTTCCCCGCCAGCATCAACGCCGTATCGTCGTAGTCGTGCTGGATGGGGTCCTCGACCTGCGGGTGTAGAATCTGGAACGTCGAGCAGTACGACTGCAAGTCCTGCTCGGCACTGCCGTAGTACTCAGGGCGTGGCGGGGTCTGAAACGGACTTCTTCTGCTTCATCTTCTTCCACGCCTCCAAGTGAGTAACCGGCACCCCACTCTGGGCCTCCTGCATCGCAAAAGTAAACGTTATGTGTATCAAGTAGGAACATGATAGGAAATAAACCATCTTTTCCATGTATGTGTATACCATCTTTTTCTTGAAGCGGTCATGGCTGTGGCTTCCTCCACTGTGGGTCCCCTCGTGGCCTCGGTTCCTCCTGTTCCGCTTGCTCACGGCCTCGAAGTCGGGGTCTTCCCCGGCCCACCTCCTAGCCAGCGCCACCCATGCGTCCTCGTGATTATCGGCCCAGCCGGGAATGACCTGAGAATGCAATAGTGAAGTAAAGAAGAGGCAATGCAATGGCAACTTAACTGAAATATAGAATGACACAGATAGTTTACTTACCGTCATGAAATCCTCGACTGTCATCTTGGGCGGGTCATCGACATTCTCATGCTTCTTGGCCCTTTTGCCCTTCTCAGCCATGAACGCGCTGATGGCGGTGTGCTTCTGGTTGTACCACACCTGGCGGGTCAACCTCACGCAAGCCGCGCGGAGAGTCCGATTCGCCGTGGCTCTATCCTCCTCAAAGGCCGGGGCAGAGCAAGGGGTGGAAAGCTGGAGGTGATGGAAATGTAGCTCACCTAGAGCGTAGGTGCGAAGCCGTATGTTGTCGAAACAGCAAGGGAGAAAAATGTCGATGACGCGCCGCCCTGGACCCGCTGAAGAAGCTCGATAAGACCACGGCTGTGGGTGGCTGGACCTACGTCATCTGAAAACACACAATGAACATCCATTAATAAATTGCAACAATTTTTACGAAATTGCATTAAAATTTCACCCACCGACACCGACCACCGAGAAACGCCACCGACACCGACCACCAGCGCCCGCCCTCGCCACCGACCACCGGGGCGCGCCCTCGACACCGACCACCGGGGCGCGCCACCGACACCGACCACCGGCGCCCGCCCTCGCCACCGACCACCAGTGCGCACCCTCGACATCGACCATCGGGGCGCGCCTTCGCCACCGACCACTGGCTCCCGCCTTCACCACCGACCACCCGCGCCCGTCCTCGCCATCGACCATCGAGGGCCACTCTCGCCATCGATAACCGGGGCACGCCCTCGACACCGACCACCGGCGCTCGCCCTGGCCACCGACGCGCGCATCGCCACCGACGCGCACATCGCCACTACCCTATTTTATTTCTAACCTAAATTTTTTTGCTAACCTAATTTTTTCTAACAAAATTAACCTAAATATTAAACTATATTAAACAGAAAATAACAGAGGAAAATACCAAAAAAAAATGTGAGGAAATTCTCACCTTCGTGCTCCGGAAGGCAGGCGTCGGGTGGAGGTCCTCGGGGGGGGGGGCGTCGGGGTGGAGAAGCTCGGGGGGAGGCGCCGAGGTGGAGCTCCTAGGGGGTACGGCCGACGGAGGAGGAGCTCGGGGGCGGAGGAGAAGCTCGGGGCGGAGGAGGAGCTCGGGGGCGGGGTTGAGGAGCTCGGGAGCGCGGCGGCCGGCATCGAGGAGCTCGGGGGCGCGGCGACGACGCGGGAAGAGGAGCGCGGCGCAGCGGTGGAGGCGGCGCGCGGCGACGGTGATCGGAGAGCTGGCGGCGGCAGCAGGGGGAGAGGCGGCGACGGCGCCAGATGCGGGGGAGGTCGAGGTGGCGTCGGGATATATTAAATGCACTGTGCCGACGGCAAAGCCGTCGGCATAGGTTCTCGCGGTCGGCACAGTGATTTTTTTACGGAATTACATTTTGTTCTATTTTATTATATTACTACTACTATATTGTTCTGTGTAATCTTAATACTAGTATATTTTATTTAGTCATAAAGTGAAACATACTTTCTGTAATGTTTCTCGGTGGTTTCTAGAAAACATAAAAATTGTTCTCTGTCATAATTTTATTTGAACTATTCTATTCATTATTCTCGCTAATTTCGAGGGAATATAAATATTCTATGTCACCACCTATAATAACATGGTATGGCACCACCTTGCTTGTGTTGGGATCCATACGCTTCGTAGACCCCCTCCGGTGAAACCCTAGACCCGCAGGAGAAATACCGGACTTATACGAAAACACGCGGTAACGACGTCGAAAGGGGGTAGCAATGTGTCACTAGTTGATTGGTTGTGTTAGGGTAGGCCATAGCAACCCAAAACAACAAGGTAGAACCCACCTCTTCGGAATATTCACGAGTTTCGTCCAATAAGGGAATTTCAGCCTATAAGCGCGTGTAAACTCACGAGAGAGAAGTGGATGCCGGTGAAGCGGCGCACACTCCGGAGTGAAATCTTTGCGCTCTAAAGCACACAACACACCTATAATAACATGGTATGGCACCACCTTTCTTGTGTTGGGATCCAGGCGCTCCGGAGCCCCCCTCCGGTGAAACCCTAGACCCGCTGGAGAAATACCGGACTTATACGGAAACACGCGGTAACGACGTCGAAAGGGGGTAGCAATGTGGAACTAGTTGCTTGGTTGTGTTAGGGTAGGCCATAGCAACCCAAAACAACAAGGTAGAACCCACCTTGACGTTTCGTCCGATACGGGAGTTTCAGCCTATAAGCGTGTGTGAACTCACGAGAGAGAAGTGGATGCTGTTGAAGCGGCCCACACCCCGGAGTGAAATCTTTGCACTCCAAAGAACACAAAACACCTATATTAACATGGTATGGCACCGCCTTGCTTGTGTTGGGATCCAGATGCTCCGGAGCCCCCCCCCCCTCCGGTGAAACCCTAGACCCGCTGGAGAAATACCGGACTTACACGGAAACACGCGGTAAAAACGTCGAAAGTGGGTAGCAATGTGGAACTAGTTGCTTGGTTGTGTTAGGTTAGGCCATAGCAACCCAAAACAACAAGGTAGAACCCACCTCTTCGGAAGATTCACGACGTTTCATCCGATACGGGAGATTCAACCTATAAGCGCCTGTAAACTCACGAGAGAGAAGTGGATGCCGGTGAAGCGGCCCACACCCCGAAGTGAAATATTTGCCATCCAAAGCACAAAAAACACATATATTAACATGGTATGGCACCACCTTGCTTGTGTTGGGATCCAAACGCTCCGGATCCCCCCTCCGGTGAAACCCTAGACCCGGTGGAGAAATACCGGACTTATACGGAAACACGCGGTAACGGCGTCGAAAGGGGGTCGAAATGTGGAACTAGTTGCTTGTTTGTGTTAGGTTAGGCCATAGCAACCCAAAACAACAAGGTAGAACCCACCTCTTTGGAAGATTCACGACGTTTCGTCCGATACGGGAGTTTCAGCCTATAAGCGCGTGTAAACTCACGAGAGAGAAGTGGATGCCGGTGAAGCGGACCACACCCCGGAGTGAAATATTTGCACTCAAAAGCACACAACACACCTATATTAACATGGTATGTCACCACCTTGCTTGTGTTGGGATCCAGACGCTCCGGAGCCCCTCCTCCGGTGAAACCCTAGGCCCGGTGGAGAAATACCGGACTTATACGGAAACACGCGGTAACGTCGTCGAAAGGGCGTAGAAATGTGGAACTAGTTGCTTTGTTGTGTTAGGGTAGGCCATATAAAACCAAAACAAGAAGGTAGAACCCACCTCTTAGGAAGATTCACGACGTTTCGTGCGATACGGGAGTTTCAGCTTATAAGCGTGTGTGAACTCATCAGAGAGAAGTGGATGCCGGTGAAGCGGCCCACACCCCGGAGTGAAATCTTTGCACTCCAAAGAACACAACACACCTATATTAACATGGTATGGAACCACCTTGCTTGTGTTGGGATCCAGACGCTCCGGAGTCACCCCTCCGGTGAAACCCTAGACCCGCTGGAGAAATACCGGACTTATACGGAAACACGCGGTAACGGCGTCGAAAGGGGGTAGCAATGTGGAACTAGCTGCATGGTTTTGTTAGGGTAGGCCATAGCAACCCAAAACAACAAGGTAGAATCCACCTCTTTGGAAGATTCATGACGTTTCGTCCGATACGGGAGTTTCAGCCTATAAGCGCGTGTAAACTCACGAGGGAGAAGTGGATGCCGGTGAAGCGGCCCACACCCCGGAGTGAAATATTTGCCATAAAAAGCACACAAAACACCTATATTAACATGGGATGGAACCACCTTGCTTGTGTTGGGATCCAGACGCTCCAGAGCCCCCCTCCGGTGAAACCCTAGACCCGCTGGAGAAATACCGGACTTATAAGGAAACACGTGGTAACGACGTCGAAAGGGGGTAGCAATGTGGAACTAGTTTCTTGGTTGTGTTAGGGTAGGCCATAGCAATTCAAAACAACAAGGTAGAACCCACCTCTTCAGAAGATTCACGACGTTAAGACCGATACGGGAGTTTCAGCCTATAAGAGCGTGTGAACTCACGAGAGAAAAGTGGATGCCGGTGAAGCGGCCCACACCCCGGAGTGAAATCTTTGCACTCCAAAGCACACAACACACCTATATTAACATGTTATGGCACCACCTTGCTTTTGTTAGGATCCAGACGCTCCGGAGCCCCCCCTCCGGTGAAACCCTAGACCCGCTGGAGAAATACCGGACTTATAAGGAAACACGTGGTAACGGCGTCGAAAGGGGGTATCAATGTGGAACTAGTTGCTTGGTTGTCTTAGTGTAGGCCATAGAAACCCAAAACAAAAAGGTAGAACCCACCTCTTCAGAAGATTCACGACGTTTCGTCCGATACGGGAGTTTCAGCCTATAAGCGCGTGTAAACTCACGAGAGAGAAGTGGATGCCGGTGAAACGGCCCGCACCCCGGAGTGAAATCTTTGCACTCCAAAGCACACAACACACATATAATAACATGGTATGGAACCACCTTTCTTGTGTTGGGATCCAGAAGCTCCGGAGCCCCCCTCCGGTGAAACCCTAGACCCGCTCGAGAAATACCGGACTTATACGGAAACACGCGGTAACGGCGTCGAAAGGGGGTAGCAATGTGGAACTAGTTGCTTGGTTGTGTTAGGGTAGGCCATAGGAACCCAAAACAACAAGGTAGAACCCACCTCGACGTTTCGTCCGATACGGGAGTTTCAGCCTATAAGCGCGTGTAAACTCACGAGAGAGAAGTGGATGCCGGTGAAGCGGCCCACACCCCGGAGTAAAATATTTGCACTCCAAAGAACACAAAACACCTATATTAACATGGTATGGAACCACCTTGATTGTGTTGGGATCCAGATGCTTCGGAGCCCCCCCCCTCCGGTGAAACCCTAGACCCGCTGGAGAAATACCGGACTTATACGGAAACACGCGGTAACAGCGTCGAAAGAGGGTAGCAATGTGGAACTAGTTGCTTGGTTGTGTTATGGTAGGCCATAGCAACCGAAAACAACAAGGTAGAACCCACCTATTCGGAAGATTCACGACGTTTCATCCGATACGGGAGTTTCAGCCTATATGTGCGTGTAAACTCACGAGAGAGAAGTGGATGCCGGTGAAGCGGCCCACACCCCGAAGTGAAATATTTGACATCCAAAGCACAAAAAACACCTATATTAACATGGTATGGCACCACCTTGCTTGTGTTGGGATCCAAACGCTCCGGATCCCCCCTCCGGTGAAACCCTAGACCCGCTGGAGAAATACCGGACTTATACGGAAACACGCGGTAACGGCGTCGAAAGGGGGTCGAAATGTGGAACTAGTTGCTTGGTTGTGTTAGGTTAGGCCATAGCAACCCAAAACAACAAGGTAGAACCCACCTCTTCGGAAGATTCACGACGTTTCGTCCGATACGGGAGTTTCAGCCTATAAGCGCGTGTAAACTCACGAGAGAGAAGTGGATGCCGGTGAAGCGGCCCACACCCCGGAGTGAAATCTTTGCACTCAAAAGCACACAACACACCTATATTAACATGGTATGTCACCACCTTTCTTGTGTTGGGATCCAGACGCTCCGGCGCCCCCCCTCCGGTGAAACCCTAGACCCGGTGGAGAAATACCGGACTTATACGGAAACACGCGGTAACGGCGTCGAAAGGGGGTAGCAATGTGGAACTATTTGCTTGGTTGTGTTAGGGTAGGCCATAGAAACCCAAAACAACAAGGTACAAGCCACCTCTTCAGAAGATTCACGACGTTTCGTGCGATACGGGAGTTTCAGCTTATAAGCGTGTGTGAACTCACGAGAGAGAAGTGGATGCCGGTGAAGCGGCCCACACCCCGGAGTGAAATCTTTGCACTCCAAAGAACACAACACACCTATATTAACATGTTATGGCACCACCTTAATTGTGTTGGGATCCAGACGTTCCGCAGCCACCCCTCCGGTGAAACCCTAGACCCGCTGGAGAAATACCGGACTTATACGGAAACACGCGGTAACAACGTCGAAAGGGGGTAGAAATGTGGAACTAGTTGCTTGGTTTTGTTAGGGTAGGCCATAGCAACCCAAAACAACAAGGTAGAAACCCACCTCTTCGGAAGATTCACGACGTTTCATCCGATACGGGAGTTTCATCCCATAAGCGCGTGTAAACTCACGAGAGAGAAGTGGATGCCGGTGAAGCGGCCCACACCCAGAGTGAAATCTTTGCCATAAAAAGCACACAACACACCTATATTAACATGGTATGGAACCACCTTGCTTGTGTTGGGATCCAGACGCTCCAGAGCCCCCCTCCGGTGAAACCCTAGACCCGCTGGAGAAATACCGGACTTATAAGGAAACACGTGGTAACGGCGTCGAAAGCGGGTAGCAATGTGGAACTAATTTCTTGGTTGTGTTAGGGTAGGACATAGAAACCCAAAACAACAAGGTAGAACCCACCTCTTCGGAAGATTCACGGCGTTAAGTCTGATACGGGAGTTTCAGCTTATAAGCGTGTGTGAACTCACGAGAGAGAAGTGGATGCCGGTGAAGCGGCCCACACCCCGGAGTGAAATCTTTGCACTAAAAATCACACAACACACCTATATTAAAATGTTATGGCACCACCTTGCTTGTGTTGGGATCCAGACGCTCCGGAGCCCCCCCGTCCGGTGAAACCCTAGACCCGCTGGAGAAATACCAGACTTATACGGAAACACGTGGCAACGGCGTCGAAAGGGGGTAGCAATGTGGAAATAGTTTCTTGGTTGTCTTAGGTTAGGCCATAGAAACCCAAAACAAAAAGGTAGAACCCACCTCTTCGGAAGATTCACGACGTTTCGTCCGATACGGGAGTTTCAGCCTATAAGCGCGTGTAAACTCACGAGAGAGAAGTGGATGCCGGTGAAGCGGCCCACACCCCGGGGTGAAATCTTTGCACTCCAAAGCACACAACACACCTATAATAACATGGTATGGAACCACCTTTCTTGTGTTGGGATCCAGACGCTCCGAAGCCCCCCTCCGGTGAAACCCTAGACCCGTTGGAGAAATACCGGACTTATACGGAAACACGCGGTAACGGCGTCGAAAGGGGGTAGCAATATGGAACTAGTTGCTTGGTTGTGTTAGGTTAGTCCATAGCAACCCAAAACAACAAGGTAGAACCCACCTCGACGTTTCGTCCGATACGGGAGTTTAAGCCTATAAGCCCGTGTAAACTCACGAGAGAGAAGTGGATGCTGGTGAAGCGGCCCACACCCCGGAGTGAAATCTTTGCACTCCAAAGAACACAACACACCTATATTAACATGGTATGGCACCACATTGCTTGTGTAGGGATCCAGACGCTCCGGAGCCCCCCTCCGGTGAAACCCTAGACCCGTTGGAGAAATACCGGACTTATACAGAAACACGCGGTAACAACGTCGAAAGGGGGTAGCAATGTGGAACTAGTTGCTTGGTTGTGTTAGGGTAGGCCATACCAACCCAAAACAACAAGGTAGAACCCACCTCTTCGGAAGATTCACGACGTTTCATCCGATACGGGAGTTTCAGCCTATAAGCGCGTGTAAACTCACGAGAGAGAAGTGGATGCCGGTGAAGCGGCCCACACCCCTAAGTGAAATATTTTCCATCCAAAGCACAAAAAAACACCTATATTAACATGGTATGGCACCACCTTGCTTGTGTTGGGATCCAAACGCTCCGGATCCCCCCTCCGGTGAAACCCTAGACCCGCTGGAGAAATACCGGACATATACGGAAACACGCGGTAACGGCGTCGAAAGGGGGTAGAAATGTGGAACTAGTTGCTTGGTTGTGTTACGTTAGGCCATAGAAACCCAAAACAACAAGATAGAACTCACCTCTTCGGAAGATTCACGATGTTTCGTCCGATACGAGAGTTTCAGCCTATAAGCGCGTGTAAACTCACGAGAGAGAAGTGGATGCCGGTGAAGCGGCCCACACCCCCGAGTGAAATCTTTGCACTCCAAAGCACACAACACACCTTATTAACATGGTACGTCACCACCTTGCTTGTGTTGGGATCTAGACGTTCCGGAGCCCCCCTCCGGTGAAACCCTAGACCCGGTGGAGAAATACCGGACTTATACGGAAACACGCGGTAACGGCGTCGAAAGGGGGTAGCAATGTGGAACTAGTTGCTTGGTTTTGTTAGGGTAGGCCATATCAACCCAAAACAACAAGTTAGAACCCACCTCTTCGGAAGATACACGACGTTTCGTCCGATACGGGAGTCTCAGCCTATAAGCGCGTGTAAACTCACGAGAGAGAAGTGGATGCCGGTGAAGCGGCCCACACCCCGGAGTGAAATCTTTGCCATAAAAAGCACACAACACACCTATATTAACATGGTATCGAACCACCTTGCTTGTGTTGGGATCCAGACGCTCCAGAGCTCCCCCTCCGGTGAAACCCTAGACCCGTTGGAGAAATACCGGACTTATAAGGAAACACGCGGTAACGGCGTCGAAAGGGGGTAGCAATGTGGAACTAGTTGCTTGGTTGTGTTAGGGTAGGCCATAGCAACCCAAAAAAACAAGGTAGAACCCACCTCTTCGGAAGATTCGCGACGTTAAGTCCGATACGGGAGTTTTAGCCTATTAGAGCGTGTGAACTCACGACAGAGAAGTGGATGCCGGTGAAGCGGCCCACACCCCGGAGTGAAATCTTTGCACTCCAAAGCACACAACACACCTATATTAACATGTTATGGCACCACCTTGCTTGTGTTGGGATCCAGACGCTCCGGAGCCCCCTCCGGTGAAACCCTAGACCCGCTGGAGAAATACCGGACTTATACGGAAACACGTGGTAACATCGTCGAAAGGGGGTAGAAATGTGGAACTAGTTGCTTGGTTGTCTTAGGGTAGGCCATAGAAACCCAAAACAAAAAAGTAGAACCCACCTCTTCAGAAGATTCACGACGTTTCGTCCGATACGGGAGTTTCAGCCTATAAGCGCGTGTAAACTCACGAGAGAGAAGTGGATGCCGGTGAAGCGGCCCGGACCCCGGAGTGAAATATTTGCACTCCAAAGCACACAACACACCTATATTAACATGGTATGGCACCACCTTGCTTGTGTTGGGATCCAGACGCTCCGGAGCCCCCCTCCGGTGAAACCCTAGACCCGATGGAGAAATACCGGACTTATACGGAAACACGCGGTAACAACGTCGAAAGGGGGTAGCAATATGGAACTAGTTGCTTGGTTGTGTTAGGGTAGGCCATAGAAACCCAAAATAAGAAGGTAGAACCCACCTCTTCGGAAGATTCACGACGTTTCGTCCGATACGGGAGTTTCAGCCTATAAGCGCGTGTAAACTCACGAGAGAGAAGTGGATGCCGGTGAAGCGGCCCACACCCCGGAGTGAAATATTTACCATCCAAAGCACACAACACACCTATAATAACATGGTATGGCACCACCTTGCTTGTGTTGGGATCCAGATGCTCCGGAGCCCCCCCTCCGGTGAAACCCTAGACCAGCTGGAGAAATACCGGATTTATACGGAAACACGCGGTAACGGCGTCGAAAGGGGGAGCAATGTGTAACTAGTTGCTTGGTTGTGTTAGGGCAGCCTAAGGGAACCCAAAACACAAATAAAATAGACTTGGTGTGTGAAACCCACTCGATAGTGGTGTCGGTGTAGTATTAATAAATAAAAAGGACTTAGATCTCAATACACGCGTAACGGTTGTGAGTTTATATATTTTAAACATAAAATATTACCATATTAATTTTATCAGTTGAGAGTAATTAATAAATACATATACATCCACAAAATAAGAAAAAAAATTGCACCTGTGCCGACGGCAAAGCCGTCGGCATAGAGCTTGGTAAGCCCTAGCCAGACGGGCTAGTAGCCTGTCCCGACGGCTAAGGAGGTGCCGAGGGGAGCCGTCGGCCCTATTTCCTCTGTGCCGACGGCAACCTATGTGCCGACGGCCACCGTCGGTCCTATTTCCTCTGTGCCGACGGCCGTTTTGGCAGGCTGAGGCTCTAGCCACTTACGCCGACGGCACCCGACCTTTTGCCGTCGGCGCAAGATTTGGCCGTCGGCACATAGCGCGATTCCTGTAGTGGTATATCCACGTGCGCAGGTTTCACCAGATTCTACTAATCATTAAAGTTGACGAAGGACAACTTGAAGTCGTGGACTCATTACGTAAAGACCCTAGGGACTACGACGACCTGGTTTTAAAGCTCCGGATGTAATTTAAATCATCATCTCACTATATCACCTCTTTCGTTCATTTCATGATATCAAGTTATTAATAACTCTTTTCTTTATTTTCTTTGGCGGGCAAGTGTTGGCAACAGTTCATCAAGCAAGTTGTGGGTGAATGGAAACATGAGCTGCATTTTACACGCAACGAGGTAAGTAGTACCAGCTAGCTAGCTAGGTACGTGCATCTCTTTAATTCTAGTTTCAATACAATTATCTTGCTTAATTATTATTTAGTTGAATTCTATTCTCGTAAAGTGCTTGAAGCATGAACGTGGGTATAATTTATGTGCATACTACGTTTACGAGTTCATTCGCATGAAGACGAGTGAGCGGTGCAGAGATGTAAAAGAACTTTAAGTACGTAAATACTATTCACAATTTATTTTATTACCAACAATTATTTTACCTATATATATATATATATATATATATATATTTACATATATAGGAAGCTCAAATGGGGCACCATGGTGCCCAGGCACCGGTATCAAATACCGCACATTTTAGGTATGTAGACACCATGAATACCTCAGGTATGTATACCTTGGGTATATAGTACGTATATATTTCCCTAGATATGCACATAGTAGGGTATACATACGTAAAAGTATATATACTTATACGTATATATATACATACCTAACAGGTATGCGTACATATGTGTATACGTATTATAGGTATGTAAGGTATGTACATACCTTAGGTATGTATACGCAAGTGTATATATACGTCATACAAACCCAAGGTGTAGGTATTCAAGGTATACATAATGTACACTCCATAGTGCACATGCTGCTGTACGAAATACTATTCAATTTGTATAGGTATATTCCATTGATATATCGGATACTTGTACCTTGGTTAAAATGGCAACGGGGACGGGTACCTTCGGGGGGCACTCCACCATCCCCGCCCCGATCCCCGCCAGCCCCCGGCCCCGCTAGCCCCCGCCACGCTATCGGGGAGAAAATGGCACCCGTCCCCGATAGTAACGGATACCCGATCCCCGCTGGGGACTCCACGGGGAGATGGACAACACATCCAAACTTTCCGACAGCGAGTCACCGCCAGCCCGTCAGCTCGTCCTCCGGCCACCACTTGAAGAAGAAATGGAGCAAAAACTGCCCGGTGCGTGAGCAAGTGAGCACCGAGATCTTGAAGCAACAGAGTAGAGGAGAGGGAGGTGCTCCATGGAGGCGGGCTGCCGGCGACGGGGATGTGGTGGCTTGCAGGCGCGCCTCACCGGGAGAGCTCTGGAAGAAGAGAAGGCCGGCGCTGCTTGGAGACGGGAGAGAGACGAGATAGAAACAGAGAGGGAGGCGGCGCGCTGTGAGGGACATGAGCGAGCATGGAGAAGGGAGGGCCGCCTGGTGTCTTGTTGTCTCGTGTGCCTGGTTAATTAGGTTAGGCCTGGATGGGCTGGATTTGGGCCATGCCATGTGCTAGGTTGGCCTGCCAGGTCGGAGGAGGTCCCACATGTCAGTAGCTTAGCGGGTATCCATGGAGCCTCCATGGGGAGAATTTGTCCCCCATCCCCGCCCCGTTATGCTATCGGGTACCTGCCAAGCAATCCCCGTGGAGGCAATTTTCCCCCCATCCCCGTTTCTTGGCGGGCATATCCCCGCGGGTACCCGCACCCACGGGGAAAACTGCCATCTTGATACCTTGGATATGTACGATGTATATATACCCTTGGGTATGCATTCCTAAGGAATCTACGTGCTTTACATACCTACAATATGAATACACTAATGTACGCGTACCTGACAGCTATGCATATATATCTATATGTATATGTATATTTTTAGGTATATATACCTCACTATGTGCATACCTATGGTTACATATACGTATTACATACGCAAGGTATAAATACCCGAGGCATCCATGATGTCTACATACCTAGAACGTATGGTATTTCATACCGGTGCCCCCTTTGAGCTTCCTATATATACACACACACCCCACACATATACAACTCATATATTCATATTGATCTTTTTTTTCTAAAGACCGAAAAATGTGGGAGAAGCTCCTACCAAAGGACTGCCTACGGGAAATTCAAGAGGAATTGGCGAGATTTTTTTTCCTTATGGAGGTCATAACTGAAACCGGAGAATACCATTGCCCTGATGACTCCATGTAATTAAATATGTATGCTCGGAAGATGGCTAACCAAATGGTCACACCGGCGGGCCTTGAAGATATTGAGTCAAATTGTATACATATGTATGTTTGTAAGAGAAATTATATTATATGCATCAACGTGTATAGTATAGTATGTAGTAGCATAGAAAATCTATACAAAAAATTGTTTGAAATGAAAATTAATTAAATGGAAAACACAAAATGAAAAAGAATTGAATGGAAAACGGTACAAAATGAAAAAAAAAACACACAAAAAAAACCTCCAACCCCAACGCTTCCACGCACCCACGTGGAGTTCACCATTGGGTAACACCAATCAGGACTAAAGGTCCTCCATCCCACGCGCTCGACCGAGACCATGTGGGAAGGCCTTTAATCACGATTGGGTAGTCACGGTTGGAAAACCGAGACTAGAGCCCGTTACCAACCGGGACAGAAGGCCCGCCCGTTTTCCACTAGTGGTCCACTTCGTTGGAAAACCCATGCTATATCCATCTTCTAGAAGAATGGTTGTTTTCCAAAGTACTGGGTAGTGTCCACCTTAACCACCACCATCCAACGTGCTCCCTCCCGGAGATTCACCAAATCTTCCCTCGGTAGAGTCACATTATCCAATTCCTCATCTTTGAGCATCAGTTTCTTCAGCAGGTCCTGTAGATTCGGCACATGTGTTAGATGCTTAGCGACCCATCCTCCTTTGCAAACTTGGCCGCCATCGTGTAGGGTTTTTAGATTAGACCAGAGTCATGGGTTCTGCGCCAACCCTGTCCTCCCCACGTCGCCAAGGCCCCAGGCCCACCCAATCGCCCTGAAGCAAGCTTCTGCTTAGCGTTGGCAGGAGGATCTTATTTGCCGCCCTGCAGCGGCACTGTGCGGCCGCCGCCTGCGGGGCGCGAAAAATGAGCCGACCTACTTACCCTCTCCCCCTCCCCTTTCAGCAAAAACAAAAACCGAGTTGAATAAAAAATAAAGTAACCAAAAAAATTAGTCAAACAAATGGTAAACAGAAAAAAAATTGAACAAAAAAAGTTGTGAAGAAAAATAAATTTGAACAACAAAATTTGAAAAGAAAGAAAAAAAGACCAGACCCGGAAAATAAACCGGCCCATCGGACGCCCCCGCAGGCGGCGCGGCCAGATCGCGCGGCCAACGGACGGCAATTAGGAAATGTGGCGTTGGCATGAGAACAGCAGCAGCAGGAAGGCAGCCCATTGCTGCGCTCAGCCAGTAAGCAACTACAGATAAATATCGGCCCAGCTATGCTTAGTAGTACTACCTAAACACTTCACTATGTTGGGCCTGCGCGGCTGGAAAGCACCGTCACTGAGGTGCGGTCCATCTCATATCCAACGGCCTCACGACCTATTCAAGGTTCTTTGGCACCTCTGCTTCGCTGCAATTCCTCGCCCAATGCCTTCTTTCCACATGGAGATCGACGACGCCCAACTACCGACCAGGTCAGCCCCAAAGCTGACGCTCCCCTGCCGCATAAAGATTTCCGACCCGCCGGCCGGCAACGCCAGCCCGTGCGATAAGTACCTCCACACCTGCCTCGTATCTCCGCACACTCCAACTTCGTTCACTCGGAGGCACCACCCATCCCACCAAGCTACCACACCGTCGGTCGATCGCCATGGGCGCCGGGAGCTCCTGCTGCGGCGGCTCGGAGAAGGTGGAGCCGGGCTTCCCCAGCGCGTCCTCCGTCGCGACGGCCAAGAGCGGCGCGTCCGCGTGGAGGATCTACACCTACAAGGAGCTCCACGCGGCCACGGGCGGGTTCAGCGAGGAGAACAAGCTGGGCGAGGGCGGCTTCGGCTCCGTCTATTGGGGCAAGACCCCCGACGGCGTGCAGATCGCGGTCAAGCGCCTCAAGCCCAACGCCAATGCCTCCAAGGCCGAGATGGAGTTCGCGGTGGAGGTGGAGGTCCTCGCCCGCGTGCGCCACCGCAACCTCCTCGGCCTCCGCGGCTACTGCGCGTCCGGGACGGAGCACCGCATGATCGTCTACGACTACATGCCCAACCTCTCCCTCCTCTCCCACCTCCACGGCCAGTTCGCCACGGGCGCCGAGCACGCGCTCGACTGGCGGAGGCGCGTCGGCGTGGCGGTCGGTGCCGCCGAGGCGCTCGTGCACCTCCACCACGAGGCGTCCCCGGGCATCATCCACCGCGACATCAAGGCCAGCAACGTGCTCCTCGACTCCGACTTCGCGCCCCTCGTCGCCGACTTCGGCTTCGCCAAGCTCGTCCCCGACGGCGTCTCGCACATGACCACCAGGGTCAAGGGCACCCTGGGCTACCTCGCGCCGGAGTACGCCATGTGGGGCAAGGTCTCCGGGGCCTGCGACGTGTACAGCTTCGGGATCCTGCTCGTGGAGCTCGTGTCTGGCAGGAAGCCCATCGAGCGGCTGCCGTCGGGCGCCAAGCGCACCATCACCGAGTGGGCGGAGCCGCTCATCGCGCGCGGCCGGCTCGGCGACCTCGTCGACCCGCGCCTCCGGGGAAACTACGACGCCGGGGAGCTGGCGCGCATGCTCGAGGCCGCCGCGCTCTGCGTGCAGGGGGAGCCCGAGCGGCGGCCCGATATGCGCGCCGTCGTGCGCATCCTGCGCGGCGAGAAGACTGCGGCCGCCGATGGCGGTGCGGCGGCGTTGGGTAAGGGGGAAGGCGGCGTGCAGGCACAACCCGCGGTCAGGCTGCAGAGCGTCAAGTACGCGGACCACCTCATGGAGAACGAGAGCAGCGTGTACTCCGGCGACGAGGACGACGACCGGCGCAGGGACAGCTCCGAGGTGGAGGAGTACTCGCTGGTGGATGACCAGAGCAGCATGAACTTCGGGGTGTTCGGCGCCATGCCGGTGGTGCCAGTGCAGACCATGCGCGACCCCTACGTCAGGAGGTTCGGAGGGAACGGCGTGAAGATCTGATCGATGTGATCGGTGGTGTATTCTCTAGTGTGTGAGTGTGACAGTGGCACTTGTATTACATTTATTTCATGGAGTAAAAATACTGTATGTTGTTAAGTAACTTGGAGAGTTGGGAATTGGGATCAAGACATCCATTGTAATTTATGGAACTTGGAATTAAGTTCTTGTACCATATATCTTCAAATCTTTCTTGCTACCTTGTTGATCTAAACTTTTTGAAGTAAATTCGGAACTTTTGAACTGTACCGGCTGATGCCATTTGGAGGTGTGATGCATGCATATATTCAGTCTAGAGTTTAGACGCTCTTATTTCTCAAACAAACTTGATCAATCTGTTCTCTTCGCAACCTCAGAAAGAAAAGAACAGTTTCATAATAAGATTTCTATTCATGAATTTGTGAACTTCTAAACAAGTTTTAAATCAATTAGGTAACAATGCATGTACACCATTGTCAAGCAGCTACATAAAAATATTATTTCGATTAAGCTAATGCTAGATCAAAATATCTGTTGTCGCATGCTTGCTAACAAGTGGAATTATTAATAGATTGTTGGGTTGAAAACGTTGTTACATGGATTGTGACTCCAGAATCGTCATTACCTCGAGTTGCTCGCGGATTTCGATTCTACCATTTGGCGGTAAGGCGGCTGGCGAAGCATATACAGCTGCAGTCCGGGACAGTTAGTTGCTTGTCCTCTTTCTTCAATTTCTTCAAACAAAACAGTTGTGTGGCATTTGGTGTAATAAAACTAGATAGGTTAAAATGCGTTGCCCCCTGGGTCGCAGCATGTGTGTTTATATAGCCGGGTTAACCAACACTGGTAGGATTACATCAGGTAGTTTACAGCTTGAGTTACAAGGAAGGATCTGAACCATGTCGAGGTTTATCTACACCACGGGATCAGGTTCAGTTCAGATATACTCCCTCCGTATCTAAATGTAAAATATTTTACCGTTTATTAAACAACATGTACCTATACATGTTTTAGTTCAAGATGCATATAAATCTGCACGCTAAAACATGTCTAGATACGTTTTGTCTAGAAAACGCTAAAACATTTTATATTTTGATATGGAGGGAGTAGTACATTCTAGAACACAGCTACGACGTTGCTAACTAATAGCCTTACTCGGTCGAAACTTCACCAAGTTGAGATCGTTTCTGCACTTCTCTAGTTGTCGTACTGCAAGTGGTTTAGTAAAGCCATCGACAACTTGATCAGCCGTAGTTATAAACCTTATATCCAGAAGCTTCGGCGCAACACACTCCCAAACAAAAATAATCAACCTCTATGTGTTTTGTCCTTGCATTAAACACGGGATTGGCTGAAAGATAGGTAGCACATATATTATCACACCACAAAGATAGAGCAGCTTGAGGATGTGAAACTCCAAGTTCATCAAGCAAAGTTGTGCCCACTTTTCTTCCGCGGTAGCATTTCCAAGGGACTTGTATTACGTTCTTGTACTGGACCTGGAAACGGTTTCCTGTTTTCTCGCACACCAAGGGATAATGCTAGAACAAAAATAAACAGCAGTACCTCCACTGGATCTCCTATCATCTGGATATCCTGCCCAATCAACATCTCAAAAGGCACCGACAAAGTACATAGTTATATTTTTCAGTTTTTAAACCAGTTCCCAAAGTCCCATGCAAATATCTGAGTAATCTTTAACAAATGTCCACTGAGATGAAATAGGAAAGTACAAATATTGAAAGACCTTTATACACAGAAATAGAAATATTGGATCTAGTCAAAGTTAAGTACCGAAGAGAAACCATAGTTCTCCTACCTTTTAGCTTCATCGTCATCCAACACTTCTCCTTCTTCGGAGGACAACTTGTCCGAGGTAGAGAGGGGCATGCTAAAGGATTTTACTACCCTCCAAACAAACATGCCTTAGGATATCTCCGATATATTTCTCTTGATTCAACAATAAACCATTATTAATTCTCTTTATCTCGATCAATACTAGGAAAATAGTGAAGATCACCAAGATCTCCGTGCAAAATCAGCTTGAAAATCCAAATTCTACTATTGCGTCCTATGATGAACTAGCAACTATTATTTCATCAACATATATGAGCATAAATATTAAATAATTTCCATTGTTTATGAAAGAAAGTTGAAGGCCGAAACTCTGCAATTTCACTCTCAACCATGAATATCAAGATCTCGTGGCTGTTTCGAACCATACGATTCCTTGTCTAGCTTGGAAACATAACCAGGTCTAGATTTTTCCTCATACCCAGGTGGTGGTTGTCGGTCTAGTGGATACCGGGGTATCCTGGACCGTCTGTTGCGGCCCAACCCAGTGGGCACCAAGGAACTCCTCATGGATGCTTCATGAGGAAAAGCTCCCTTGTGGGCTTTCACCCCTCTCAAGATGCGGCCAACAGGTGGCTGACCCCTCCAGAGGAACACACTCGCCTTTCCTCGGGGAGGAGTTCTACCTGGAGATCTCCTCTCCTCCCTAGAGCACTTTCCCCTTAGGATCAAACAAGCCATGTGTGGGTGACGCGCGTTGCTCTGCACGCTAACGAGAGTGCGACAGCGCCGCAGGGTGCCTTTGGCCACAGTTGCCATTCTCATGTATAAAGCTTGGGCAACATCTGTCCGTGCCAAAGCGCCGCCAAAGCCTTCCTCTTCAGTGCAAGAGGAATAAGATGAAACTACAAGACAAGGAAACATCATCGAGAGCCCCCACCGTCCTGCCATGGACGGTGGCGTTGTCCCCCGAAGACCAATGCTGCCAGAAGCTGCAGTGCACGATCTGCCTCCTCCTTGTCATCGTGTGGAAACCCTTTTCCACCAATAATG
Organism: Alopecurus myosuroides; assembly: GCA_028641055.1. Lineage (NCBI taxonomy): Eukaryota > Viridiplantae > Streptophyta > Magnoliopsida > Poales > Poaceae > Alopecurus > Alopecurus myosuroides. Next base: position 580,901,840 of record CM054057.1, on the reverse strand, counting down.
AGCGGGAAACAGGGCCGGGACAAGTACATAAGGAGCAGGCCGCTTTCGTAGGAAGGGACAACTCATTCATTCTGAGCATCCCTAGTCTGAACCCGAGCACAAACTCGCATCTTGTATTGTATCCATTGCAGTGCAATCCATCGGACAAACAGGAGTAGGGTATTACACCGCAAGGTGGCCTGAATCTGGGTAAACTCCATGTGTCACCATTGTTGCGTAACTCGATGTTTCCTCACCAGGCTGCACGAGAGGTGCAGAGAGTGTGGTTAGCCCCATGTGCTCGAACCTCTTGAGAGTCCCTGTCCTTAGACATACCACTCTCCCACATTTGGCGCTGCAAGTAGGGGTCTAAGGCACTCCTTCACCTCCTCGCTGCCATGCCACCCACTCGTGCCGAGCGTGCCCGTCGCATGAGCCAGGCCAACCCCGCCGGCAACAAGAACAACGGTGACGACGTGCAGCATGGTCCCGCTGGTGCTGGTGTGGTGCGCCCGACGCGGAGGATCGGGCTTCCCCCACCCGTCGAGAGAGGAAGATAACCCTCCGCCACCACCTGCACCCCCCGCCACCACCTCCGCTGCTGCCGGCTGGCCGCAACGTGCCATCATGGTTGCAGGGACGCCATGGGAAGCCCACCCACGCTGCAGCTCTGCTAATGGCCCCGGACCTACTCGCACATCTGCCCGCGCGCGGAAGGGCACGCCGCATGGCTCGCCCACGTCCAGTAGCTCTTCACTGCCGCAGACGTCCTGTCACAACCGTCGCGGGGAGGCGACACTGGCCAGCACAGGAGCACAAGCTCAGATGCGCCAGTCCCTTCCCATGGTGCAACTTTGCCGGTGCAATGCGATCCCCACACCCATGTCTCTGTCAAGGCCAACACCGCCAAAGCTCTTGACAAAAGCAGCAACAACTGCGAGATCTTACGCACCCAGCCAGACGTGCCCGTGCAGATTCAGCGTAGCCACGAGCGCGAACGGCGCACTGATACATCATAAACGTATCTATAATTTCTGATGTTCCATGTTGTTTTCATGCCATATGCTACATGTTTCCCACACACTTTATGTCATTTTTATCGATTTTCCGGACTAACCTATTGACAAGATGCCACAGAGCCAGTTCCCTATTTTCTGTTGTTTTTAGTTTCAGAAAAGTTGTTCCGGAAATATTCTCGGAATTGGAAAATTCGAAGTCCGGAAGTCTTAGAATTCCCGAAGGTTCCACTGAGTCCCGAAGAGGGACCACAGTGGGCCACACCACAGGGAGGCGCACCCCGCTGGCTGCGCCTGGGGGATGTCTGGGCCCCTCGGGCATCCACCACCATCGCCCTTTCTCCTATTTATTCCCCCGATAGATCAACCCTAAAAATATACCACTTCGTCCCGAGAAACACCCGAGGCTGCCGTGATCATCAACCCGAGATCGGGAGGCTTCTGGAGCTCTCCTCGGCACCCTGCCGGGAGGGGCATTCATCACCGGAGGGGTCTACACCATCATGCCCGCCTCCGGAGTGATGTGTGAGTAGTTCATCCTTGGACTACGGGTCCATAGCGGTAGCTAGATGGTTGTACTCTCCATCTTAAGCCTCATGTTTAGATCTTGTGAGCTGCCTCACATGATCGTGATCATCTTCATGTAATGCTATATGTTGTGTTTGCTGGGATCCGATGATTATTGAATGCTATGTCTGTTGATTATCAATCTATCATGTTATCTTCATGTTTATGTTATTTATGATCTTGCATGATCTCCATTGTTAGTTGTAACATCCCAAGTATGAAACTCCCCTTAGAATGTTTGTTTCATGTTTATTAAAGTATTGCATCATGTCATCATATTGTTTCCATTTGTTTTCATTTTGGTTGCATCTGTTTTACTCTGTTTTCACAATGCAAATTCAAACAATATGCAAGCATTTATTTCATACTTGCTCTGTTACAACCTTTTAAATAAAAATCTCAAACAAAAACAACCAATTTGTTTTCATTTTATTCCATAATGCTTACTCATTAAAATGATGGTTTTAATCAATCAATTAAATCCCAAATCCCATTAAAAAATTCAAATCAAAGCATCAAACAGAACCACTTTGAATTTATGAATATTATCAAAACAAATCAACTCATTTTGTTCTAAATTAACATAGGGATCACCCTATTATAAAGTTTGTTTTTATTAATGATCACTTAATATAAAAATCATCCAAATTTGAATTACTTCCAAACAGCAAGTTAATTTCAAACTTTTTGAAAACAAAACTTAGCATTTGTTTGCTATTAACCTAAATAACTCACCCTAATTTTTCCAAATTTTTTACTAACTTAAAACCTATCTAATTCTTCCAATTCCTTTTGCTGCAAAAAAAAAAAACAGAAGGAGAATTTTAAAAATAAAATTTTGGCGCCAGGGGGTCGTGGGCTGCGCCCAGCCCACCTTCTCCTTCCCCCCTGCGCAGCCCAGCCCACCGCGGCCAACATACCGATTTGTTTTTTTTTCCTTTCTTTTCCTTCGTCGTCATCCTGTACGGCGGCAATCCGGTGGTGCCACGGCGGCAACATGCCATCCCGATGGCGATCCGCGCATCCCTAGGGCTATAAGAGCAGCCCAAGACCCCCCTGTGCAGCCCTAGCTAGCCCTACCCCCCTATCCCCTCGAGACCGCCGCCAATTCCTCTCCCTCGCCGCGATCCCCTCTCTCTACAACCCCCCTCACCGGAGTTCTTGTCTGAATTTCCGATGGCAGCCACCACTCCGACGCGCCACCTACCTACCTAAGTACGGGGATCGAACCACCACTTTCTCCTCTTCCGGTTGGACACCGCCGCTGAGCTCGCCATCGACTGGATCCTCGCCGCCGTCCGCAGCTGTCGCCGTCGAGCTCGTCCCCGAGCCTCTGCCACGTTTACAACGGTGGTGAGCCACCGTGTCTTCCCCCTCCTTCCTCTCTGTTGCGCCCGCATGCACGTTGCACGCATCCAGCACACGCATCACTGCATCACCGCGAGCAGCACGGCGCAGCAACCACGGCTCGCCGCCGGCATCGTTGTCTGTCAGATTTCAGCGCGCGCGTGTGTAAATCCAGTTAACGCGCCTGTTGAATCTTAACCTCACTGCATGTCTGAATCTGTCAAAACGAATTCGAGCAGCGCAGTGGTTACGTTCAGTTTCGCGCACGGACAGGTCCCGAGTTCGATTCCTGGCTCCGCGGAATAAAAGCCACCCTTTTGCACGCACGGCTGACAGGCAGGTCCCACCTGTCGGTGACCCTTGTGGCCACGCCAGCACGCAGGCATGCCACGCTGGCCCCAGGCCCACGGGCAGTGACTGGGGTTAGCTGGCAGTGCGGTGCAGTTAGTTTTCCAGCACGTTTTCTTTTTCAAACTAATCCTTTTATTTTCACAGATTAGTCCTCAAAATGAAATTGTTAATAACTTTCATTTTATAACTCCAATTAATAAAAGTTAAATATGTTTGTTGTTCCAAATTAAATTGTCTATCCAATTAAACCATTTGTGTTCTGTTTTGAATTTTCCAAATGCACTTCAAATTTGAATTCAAATAATTCAATTGTAATTTGCTAAATTGCATAACTAAATCATAATAAATCCAAATCATGCAAATAAAATATGTTTTCCATACCATTTTGAACCACCAATTCAAATATAATTTTTGTTTCATGGTTTGACTAATTTAAATTGCTTAAATAATTTAACCCTTATTTGAATCATTTAAAATTGCTAAAATCATAACTTGCTCAATTTAAATTATTCTTGAACATGCAAAATATGTTTTCAAACTAGAAAAACATAACCTTTTCAAATATGAGTTTGAATTTATGTTTTGAACAAATAAAATTCACATAAAATTCATGCTTGTTTTAAATTCATTTAAAACTTGTTTAATTTTGTTTAAGTCATAATAAATTCATCCTAATTCCTTTTTCAATATTTGAAACATGTAATCCACCCAAAATTTGATGATCTTTTCAAATATGAATTTTGTTATTTATTTTGCACAATTTAACTTGGTGAAAACAACAGCTATTTGTGTAATCCCTTTAAGGAACCAAAAATTCCCTGACTTAATAACTAAATTTCTAAATTGGTAAACCCTATTTTAAACTGGTTCTATTGTTGTTATTTTGTTGTTTTCCACATCCATGCATCATACTAAACCACTTTCACCTGTTGTTTAATTAGAAAACAACTGTTTCAACCAAAATCCATGGGCTTTTCATATGCAACTCAAAATTGCATATGTGTCCATTTAATTTGTGTTACCATGTCAACTAGTTTATTTTGATGCATCCATTAAATTGTCATGCATCATCCCATGATTGTGCACTATGCCATGACATTGATTGCTTACCTTTCTGTATTGTTTGTTTGCTTCTTCTCGGATAGACGACGACGTTGAGACAGACGATACCTACGACACCCCTTCTGAGGATCTAGCCTAGTACCAGGATACTGAGTTTGCAGGAAAGTTATCACTCACATGAACCATTGTGTTCCTTTCAACATTGTTTACCGATACTTTCCGTTGTCTATTTCTGCTGGCCATATGTATCGTAGCTTCTGTTACGAACCTATCACATGATACCCTGAACCCTGATATTGCCTCACCTCCAGTCCTACAACCTCGTTGTTTGGGCCCGTGTCTTACTAGCATGCTTAGGTTTGTTTTGCTCGAGTCTGTTATCAGTTACTTTCTGTTATCATATCTTGTTATATTCTGGGGCTCGATGTTAAACAACAACCTGTTAATTTGAGGTAATAATAATTTGCTGATAAGGCACCGGCAGGAGGCCCGGCGTGGTTTTGAGGCCTGCTAGTGTCGACCCTAATAGGAAAAGTGTCTTGTCTATTGATCCATGATGAGCGCACTATCCGCATGTGGGAAGCGTGTATGGGCGCCCCCCCTCAATTTGATTCGATTCGCATCTCGTCCAAATCACCACACTTAGTTCGGGCTTTCCATTTGATGCACGCATATGCAGGTACGAACCCGAGGCCAGGGTGGAACTTTTGTAGTCGGCATTTATGGCGGCGTGGTCTTCCAGTGCTATGAGGGTCCCCTTTTCTTCGTGGGGCTCGATTAGCCGCGCACGCACAGCACGTGGTGCTTTGGGCCTGATGCGAAGAAGAGTTGAGTTGTGTAGAGTGCCTCGCTTGGTGGAAGTGCATTTCCATCCTGGCGGGATATTCTTACGTGTACGGCCAAATTGGTGCACCCCTGCAGGGATAAATCTTCTCGAGAAGCCGTGTTTTCCGCGGTTATGGTTGACTTGGTGAAAGTACTGGCTAACAAGTACTCAGAACAACTTACACCTAACTAATGATAACTTGACTAGTAATAGGCTTATTGACACAACAACTTGATCCATCATTAATCCAACTGTGTGAGTTATCCTCGGATTGCTTCTTTGGATAAGGGGCGAGATCCAGGATGGGCTTGTTTGGTGGTTAGCTATAGTTGGTTACGATACGCTATCTTATCCCCCTTTCTGGTAGCCGGAAGTTTTAGTATGTTCTGTAGTGGTTAGTGCAGCCAGTTGCAGCATCTTTTATATCCCTTTCCTCCGTTGAACCCAAGGCATCTGTGCTTGGTGTTGACGGGCTACACTTTGGTGAACTGTGAGTCTTGCTTGCCAGTACGTTTATGTACTGACCCCTTTGGGGCTGTGGTTTCCGCATACTACGCTTACGAGGATCCCCATGACGGCTACTACGTGGAGTTTGACGAGGCTGCTGGCGAGTAGGTAGCGGACCCGGGCGGGATCCGAGACATCGTGGATGGGCTCCGTTTTCTTTTCATTCCCGGCTTCTTAAGCCTATTTGGATTTGTCTGTACTCAGACCCGTTGAATGCTTCCGCTGAGATGTAATGATGTTATGTTGGGACATGTGTCCTCTGGATGATTGTATTTGCTATCCCTGCTCTAGTGAGGGCTATTTGCAACTTATTTCTATCTTTTGTGTCATAGAGATTTGTTGTGTTATCATCTTGTTCAAAGCCGTTGACGTACCATGTGTGTATGGTATGAAGTACGTCAATAGTAGTGTCCTGATTTCTATGGGATAGTTTACATCGACGGTGAATAGTAAAGATTGGTTGTCACACATAAGTGTTGGCCTACTCGTAAGAGATGCGGGTGCCGGTAAGCCCCGTAATCCAATCAAAATAATGTTCAGTTCGTACGGTGAGTATCCTCTAGAAGTCCGGGTGCGACAAATGGTATCAGAGCCTGTCTGCCTATAGGATCCCTTTTACTGGTCGCAGTTGAGTCTAGAAACTATTTTGTAGCTATATAGGAAAAATGAAACGTGAGAGTAGGAATTCTGCCATTTTTCTTCTTTCCCCACCCACCCACCCTTTTCTGGTAAGGAAGTGCAACGTTGTTTTCTCTTCTCATCTAAACTTTCAAGTTAGGATTTCACGAATACTGGTTTCTCTGGGATAGTTATCTCTACTAGACCATAGGAATGGAGGTGGTTGTGACATGATTTGTCATGTTGCCTACTCATGATTGAGAACGGAGGCGTGTAAGCCCCAGAAGCAAATCCTCTATCCCTTAAGCAGTAGATATTGATCCTTTAGAAGCCCGGATGGGTTTTCCGTAGTACCTCAGGAGTTTTGGTCTCGTGTTTCCCGATGTTGCTTCGATATCCTGTTCTTCTCAACATCCTTTTCGTCCGTTCAAACCTTGTTGTTGCTTTCCACTTCAGTTCTCTACCGGCGTCTAATCAAAACTTCCCCGATCATCTGCAGATGGATCTCAGGTTCTTCCCGCAAGTGGTTCGGATGACTCGTTGCGAGAGCACTGCCGGTTATCCGGAGATGCTGAGAGACATGGTCACTTATCTGGGGTTCCGTTGGGCACCAGAGTACCAGGTCTACGAGCAGCAACGAGAGTTTGACCAGACCTACTACCAGGCTATCGTCTACATTCTGTCAGATGATGGCATGAGCGTTGTCCACCGCTACGAGGCAGTAGGTTCCACAGTGGATATGGCCGTGCAGCAGGCAGCTTACGTGAGTCTCACCGTCCTTCGTGCTGACTACTGGGGATTTGACGATTCTATCTATCGCCACATCCCCCGTGGTTACATCACTTCGGAGGGAGCTCACTTCACTCTCTACGACAACCTGGATGTCTACGAGCATGATAACACCAGGCTGCACACCACCGCTCAGTTTGTGAGGCACAGTGACGCAGTTGCCACCACACTCTCTCAGGAGTTGGCTTCCGTCAGAGAGCGGCTCTACCTTGCTTTGACTCGTCTGGCGACGTACACCACAGACTTTGTTGGAGATGAGCGATTTGCACGTTTCGATCAGCCAGTTGGTCGTCGTCTGCCAGATGCTGGAGGTTACGAGCCGATCAGAGGTCCACTCCTCAACCTCGGTGCTGGTTATACTGGGATTCCACGTTTTGGAGCACAGGGAGCTGACGCTATGTACTTCACCACACCTAGAGTCGCTCTCAGACCACGTCAGATCTATGTGGATCGTCGTTCTACCTACTTTCGTGGGCCCCCTCCTCACCGTACCCCTCGTCGTACTACTCACCTCCGTCCTGCGTGATGAGCATGGGAGTACCGATGTATCCATTCCTAGCTATGTTTAGTTATCCTTTGGCTTTCGAACCATGTAATGGTGTGTTGGATATTCTGATGTATTTGAACATGTGATGATGTACCTGTTGGTTATCTATTCATGCGTCGGAATAATCTCTCTTTCGGTTACCAAGTCTATCCTTTTCTGTTGTTGTGCTAAAATGCATGTCTATTCAGGATGCCGCCAACAAGGAACAACCCGCCTGAGCCACCGCCAATCACAGAGCTGTTGACTCAGATGACTCAGGTCGTGACGCAGATGGCCCAGATCCAGGCTAACCAGCACAACAACCAGAATGCTCCACGAGTCAGCATCAAGGAGTTTCTGAGTTTGGGCCCGAGAGCTTTCGTGGCAACACGCGAGCCTCTGGATGCTAATGACTGGATCCGGGAGATGGCCAGGGCTCTGGACATTGCTCACGTTGCTGAGGAGGACAAAGTCAAGTATGCCACCTACCTACTGAAGGGTCAGGCAGCTACCTGGTGGGAGAACTACCAGACCATGAGAGCTGGATACCCTATCACCTGGGGTTGTTTCAAGGATGCCTTCCTGAAGCACCACATCCCAGATGGTCTCATGGAAAGGATGCGTGAGGAGTTTTGCTCTCTCAAGCAGGGCAAGCTGGACGTCATTGGCTATCAGAATGAGTTCAATCGTCTCGCTCGATACGCTGGTGATGAGGTGTCCACTGAGGCTAAGAAGATGGCAAGGTTCCACCGAGGTTTTAACCCGGAACTCAAGTACGCCCTCACCAACATCAAGTGCAAAGACTTCGAGGAGCTCGTGAACATCGCGCTCAATGAGGAAAATGGGCGCAAGGCGTTCGAAGAGTCCCGCAAGCACTCGCGTGAGGGTGGTTCCTCCTCCAACATGACCACCCCTCCGCAGAAGCGCCGCATCTGGGTGCCAAATGGTGCTGTCACTCGGGCTCCATATGCCCAAGCTTCTCCAGGCTTTGCTCCCCGCCCACCCAACCCATCTCAGATGCATGGTCAGAGGGTTCCAATGGGGCAGCCAAGGCCAGGTCCTCCTCGTGTCGTCACTTGCTACAAGTGCAAGGAGACGGGACACTACGCCGATAAGTGCACTCAGAGGCAGCTACCTCCACCACCACCTCGCCCCAACACCAACCAGGCAATGGTGCGTGCTCCCCCGGCTAAAGCCTTCAACTCCAACAACAGGCCTGTCGGGAGGACCGCGAGGGTGAATCATGTCAAGGTCGACAAAGCTGAGGAAGCTGCTGACGTCGTTCTCGGTACATTCCCCGTAAACTCTAACCCAGCTAAAGTGTTGTTTGATACCGGAGCATCGCATTCTTTCGTGTCAAAGATCTTTGCGACAACAGTTAAACTACCTTTTGTTGGTTTGGGTTCCCCGCTAGTAGTAAACTCCCCTGGAGCAACTATGCAAACTTCCAAGATCAGTCACGAGAATCAGATCCTAATTGGAGGTCACATATTCCCCTCTTCCCTCATTCTGCTTGGCAATTCTGACATTGATGTCATTCTTGGCATGGATTGGTTGAAGGCCAATAAAGCTATGATTGATTGTGCTCAGAAGTCGATAACTCTGTTCCACCCTTCTGGCCAGATAGTCTATTCTCCAAATGAATCAAGTTCTGTTCAGCTGTACACCCTGGATGCTAAACCTCTACCTCTGCTCGAAAATGTTCCGGTGGTTTATGAATTCCCTGACGTCTTTCCAGAAGAGTTGCCAGGGATGCCTCCGGACAGAGCAGTTGAGTTCGTGATCGAGCTTGAACCAGGTACTGCTCCAATCTCTAAGCATCCATACAAGATAGCTCCTCCTGAACTGAAATTGTTAAAGGAGCAAATCGATATGTACATGGAGAAAGGTTACATTTAACCTAGTTCTTCCGCTTGGGGTTGCCCAACTCTGTTCGTTGCCAAGAAGGATCAAACGAAGAGACTCGTGGTTGACTATTGTCCTCTCAACGAGAAAACCATCAAAAACAAGTATCCAATACCTCGTATCGATGATCTTTTTGATCAACTTGCTGGAGCCTCAATATTCTCAAAGTTAGACTTGAGGATGGGTTACCATCAAATAAAGATCAGAAAGGAAGATATTCCAAAAACAGCTTTCACCACTCGTTACGGTCTATATGAATACACCGTCATGTCCTTTGGTCTCACCAATGCACCGGCGACATTCTCAAGACTCATGAATTCTGTCTTCCATGAATACCTCGACAAGTTCGTTGTGGTATATCTTGATGACATTCTGGTCTACTCAAAATCCGAGGAAGAGCATGGAGAACACCTTCGTCTCACTCTCATGAAACTTCGCGAGCATCGTCTATATGCCAAGTTCTCCAAATGTGAGTTCTGGATTCCAGAAGTTGCTTACCTTGGTCATGTCATCTCTGCCAAGGGCATAGCCATTGATCCAGAAAAGGTTAAGGCAATTGTTGATTGGAAACCCCCAAAGACGGTGAAGCAAGTCAGAAGTTTTCTTGGCTTGGCTAGCTATTGCCGTCGTTTCGTTCAAATTTTTTCCAAGATTGCCAAACCTCTCACTGATCTCACAAAGAAGGACAAGAAGTTCGTTTGGTCTCCACAATGTGATGAAAGTTTCAATCTCCTGAAGACTAAACTCACTTCTACCCCAGTTCTGGTTGGCCCAGATACTACCAAACCTTTCCAGATATTCTGCGATGCATCTCTCCAAGGTCTAGGTGCAGTTCTTATGCAAGAACGTCAAGTTGTGGCTTATGCTTCACGTCAGTTGAATGCACATGAGCAAAACTATCCCACACATGACCTAGAACTTGCAGCAGTTGTGTTTGCCCTCAAGAAATGGAGGCAATACTTGTTGGGTAATCGCACTGAAATCTTTTCCGATCACAAGAGTCTGAAATACATCTTCACTCAACCAGATCTAAACCTCAGGCAAAGGAGATGGATTGAAAAGATTAAAGACTTTGATCTCACCATTTCTTACACTCCAGGCAAGGCTAATGTTATGGCCGACGCTCTCAGTCGCAAGTCATATTGCAATAATCTCATGATCATGGAAAGCCAACCTCCACTTCATGAAGAATTCCAGAAGCTGAACCTTGGTCTTGTTCCTCAAGGCTATCTTGCTAGCTTGACAGCCAGTCCAACTCTCGAGGACAAGATTCGTTCTGAACAACTTCGTGATGCTGAAATCAAGAAGATGGTAGAACACATCAAAGAAGGCAAGGAGAAATTTAAGTCCTTCTCAGTTGATGACAAAGGAACTGTGTTCTTCGAAGGACGCATTGCAGTTCCTCAAGTTCAAAGTCTCAAAGATATCATTCTCAAGGAGGCTCATGAAACTCCTCTTTCCATCCACCCTGGAAGTACAAAGATGTACCAGGATCTCAAGACGCTGTATTGGTGGCCTGGCATGAAACGTGAAATTGCTCAATACGTTTCTGAATGCGACGTTTGTCAACGTGTTAAGGCAGTCCATCAGAAAACAGCCGGTCTACTCCAACCTCTGAAAATTCCTGAGTGGAAGTGGGACATGATTGAAATGGACTTCGTCACTGGTTTTCCAAAGTCCAAGAAGGGCAACGATGCAATCTTCGTTGTTATTGATCGTCTCACTAAAGTAGCTCACTTCTTTGTTGTCAAAGAAACAATTTCAGCTAGCTAGTTAGCAGAACTCTACATAGCAAAGATTGTTCCTCTTCATGGTGTTCCATTGGAAATAAGCTCAGATCGTGGAAGCATATTCAATTCTCATTTCTGGAAAAGCTTTCAAGAAGCATTGGGCACCAAACTTCTTTTCAGCACAGCTTATCACCCTCAGTCTCAGGGGCAAGTTGAAAGAGTCAATCAGATTCTCGAGGATATGCTCAGAGCATGTGGTATCTCCTTTGGCATGAAATGGGAGGATTGCCTTCCATATGCTGAATTCTCCTACAACAACAGCTACCAGGCAAGCCTAGGCATGGCACCATTTGAAGCACTCTATGGCGCAGATGCAGGAGTCCAATGAATTGGTCTGGAGCTGGTGAACGTTCACTCTTAGGCCCTGGCATTGTTAAGGAAGCAGAGGAGAAAGTTCGTATCATTCGTGACAATCTCAAGATTGCTCAGTCTCGTCAGAAAAGCTACTATGACAACAAGCACAGGGATATGATCTATGCACCTGGTGACAAGGCATATCTCCGTGTAACTCCCCTCAGAGGCACTCATCGTTTCGGTGTGAAAGGAAAGCTTGCACCAAGATACATTGGTCCTTTCAACATTCTCTCAAGGCGTGCGGAAAATGCCTATCGTCTTGAACTTCCAGAAAAACTATCCAAGGTGCACGATGTGTTCCACGTGTCACAGCTCAAGAGGTGTTTCAAAGATCCAGATCGTGCAGTTGATCATGATTCAATTGAACTGCAAGATGATCTATCTTATGAGGAGCACCCTGTTCGTATTCTCGATGAGACCGAGCGTAAGACTCGCAACAAGAGCACCAAGTTCTTGAAAGTGCAGTGGTCGCATCATTCCTATAAAGAGGCAACGTGGGAGACCGAAGAGGATCTTCGCAAGAAGTATCCGGACCTTTTCCTTTCTCAGTAAGGAATCTCGGGGCGCGATTCCTTCAAGGGGGGGGGGGCTTTTTGTAACATCCCAAGTATGAAACTCCCCTTAGAATGTTTGTTTCATGTTTATTAAAGTATTGCATCATGTCATCATATTGTTTCCATTTGTTTTCATTTTGGTTGCATCTGTTTTACTCTGTTTTCACAATGCAAATTCAAACAATATGCAAGCATTTATTTCATACTTGCTCTGTTACAACCTTTTAAATAAAAATCTCAAACAAAAACAACCAATTTGTTTTCATTTTATTCCATAATGCTTAATCATTAAAATGATGGTTTTAATCAATCAATTAAATCCCAAATCCCATTCAAAAATTCAAATCAAAGCATCAAACAGAACCACTTTGAATTTATGAATATTATCAAAACAAATCAACTCATTTTGTTCTAAATTAACATAGGGATCACCCTATTATAAAGTTTGTTTTTATTAATGATCACTTAATATAAAAATCATCCAAATTTGAATTACTTCCAAACAGCAAGTTAATTTCAAAATTTTTGAAAACAAAACTTAGCATTTGTTTGCTATTAACCTAAATAACTCACCCTAATTTTTCCAAAATTTTTACTAACTTAAAACCTATCTAATTCTTCCAATTCCTTTTGCCGCAAAAAAAAACAGAAGGAGAATTTTAAAAATAAAATTTTGGCGCCAGGGGGTCGTGGGCTGCGCCCAGCCCACCTTCTCCTTCCCCCCTGCGCAGCCCAGCCCACCGCGGCCAACGTACCGGTTCGTTTTTTTTCCTTTCTTTTCCTTCGTCGTCATCTTGTACGGCGGCAATCCGGTGGTGCCACGGCGGCAACATGCCATCCCGACGGTGATCCGCGCATCCCTAGGGCTATAAGAGCAGCCCAAGACCCCCCTGCGCAGCCCTAGCTAGCCCTACCCGCCTATCCCCTCGAGACCGCCGCCAATCCCTCTCCCTCGCCGCGATCCCCTCTCTCTGCAACCCCCCTCACCGGAGTTCTTGTCTGAATTTCCGATGGCAGCCACCACTCCGACGCGCCACCTACCTACCTAAGTACGGGGATCGAACCACCACTTTCTCCTCTTCCGGTTGGACACCGCCGCTGAGTTCGCCATCGACTGGATCCTCGCCGCCGTCCGCAGCTGTCACCGTCGAGCTCGTCCCCGAGCCTCTGCCATGTTTACAACGGTGGTGAGCCACCGTGTCTTCCTCCTCCTTCCTCTCTGTTGCGCCCGCATGCACGTTGCACGCATCCAGCACACGCATCACTGCATCACCGCGAGCAGCACGGCGCAGCAACCACGGCTCGCCGCCGGCATCGTTGTCTGTCAGATTTCAGCGCGCGTGTGTAAATTCAGTTAACGCGCCTGTTGAATCTTAACCTCACTGCATGTCTGAATCTGTCAAAACGAATTCGAGCAGCGCAGTGGTTACGTTCAGTTTCGCGCACGGACAGGTCCCGAGTTCGATTCCTGGCTCCGCGGAATAAAAGCCACCCTTTTGCACGCACGGCTGACAGGCAGGTCCCACCTGTCGGTGACCCTTGTGTCCACGCCAGCACGCAGGCATGCCACGCTGGCCCCAGGCCCACGGGCAGTGACTGGGGTTAGCTGGCAGTGCGGTGCAGTTAGTTTTCCAGCACGTTTTCCTTTTCAAACTAATCCTTTTATTTTCACAGATTAGTCCTCAAAATGAAATTGTTAATAACTTTCATTTTATAACTCCAATTAATAAAAGTTAAATATGTTTGTTGGTCCAAATTAAATTGTCTATCCAATTAAACCATTTGTGTTCTGTTTTGAATTTTCCAAATGCACTTCAAATTTGAATTCAAATAATTCAATTGTAATTTGCTAAATTGCATAACTAAATCATAATAAATCCAAATCATGCAAATAAAATATGTTTTCCATACCATTTTGAACCACCAATTCAAATATAATTTTTGTTTCATGGTTTGACTAATTTAAATTGCTTAAATAATTTAACCCTTATTTGAATCATTTAAAATTGCTAAAATCATAACTTGCTCAATTTAAATTATTCTTGAACATGCAAAATATGTTTTCAAACTAGAAAAACATAACCTTTTCAAATATGAGTTTGAATTTATGTTTTGAACAAATAAAATTCAAATAAAATTCATGCTTGTTTTAAATTCATTTAAAACTTGTTTAATTTTGTTTAAGTCATAATAAATTCATCCTAATTCCTTTTTCAATATTTGAAACATGTAATCCACCCAAAATTTGATGATCTTTTCAAATATGAATTTTGTTATTTATTTTGCACAATTTAACTTGGTGAAAACAACAACTATTTGTGTAATCCCTTTAAGGAACCAAAAATTCCCTGACTTAATAACTAAATTTCTAAATTGGTAAACCCTATTTTAAATTGGTTCTATTGTTGTTATTTTGTTGTTTTCCACATCCATGCATCATACTAAACCACTTTCACCTGTTGGTTAATTAGAAAACAACTGTTTCAACCAAAATCCATGGGCTTTTCATATGCAACTCAAAATTGCATATGTGTCCATTTAATTTGTGTTACCATGTCAACTAGTTTATTTTGATGCATCCATTAAATTGTCATGCATCATCCCATGATTGTGCACTATGCCATGACATTGATTGTTTACCTTTCTGTATTGTTTGTTTGCTTGTTCTCGGATAGACGACGACGTTGAGACAGACGATACCTACGACACCCCTTCTGAGGATCTAGCCCAGTACCAGGCTACTGAGTTTGCAGGCAAGTTATCACTCACATGAACCATTGTGTTCCTTTCAACATTGGTTACCGATACTTTCCGTTGTCTATTTCTGCTGGCCATATGTATCGTTGCTTCTGTTACGAACCTATCACATGATACCCTGAACCCTGATATTGCCTCACCTCCAGTCCTACAACCCCGTTGTTTGGGCCCGTGTCTTACTAGCATGCTTAGGTTTGTTTTGCTCGAGTCTGTTATCAGTTACTTTCTGTTATCATATCTTGTTATATTCTGGGGCTCGATGTTAAACAACAACCTGTTAATTTGAGGTAATAATAATTTGCTGATAAGGCACCGGCAGGAGGCCCGGCGTGGTTTTGAGGCCTGCTAGTGTCGACCCTAATAGGAAAAGGGTCTTGTCTACTGATCCATGATGAGCGCACTATCCGCATGTGAGAAGCGTGTATGGGCGCCCCCCTCAATTTGATTCGATTCGCATCTCGTCCAAATCACCACACTTAGTTCGGGCTTTCCATTTGATGCACGCATATGCAGGTACGAACCCGAGGCCAGGGTGGAACTTTTGTAGTCGGCATTTAGGGCGGCGTGGTCTTCCAGTGCTATGAGGGTCCCCTTTTCTTCGTGGGGCTCGATTAGCCGCGCACGCACAGCACGTGGTGCTTTGGGCCTGATGCGAAGAAGAGTTGAGTTGTGTAGAGTGCCTCGCTTGGTGGAAGTGCATTTCCATCCTGGCGGGATATTCTTACATGTACGGCCAAATTGGTGCACCCCTGCAGGGATAAATCTTCTCGAGAAGCCGTGTTTTCCACGGTTATGGTTGACTTGGTGAAAGTACTGGCTAACAAGTACTCAGAACAACTTACACCTAACTAATGATAACTTGACTAGTAATAGGCTTATTGACACAACAACTTGATCCATCATTAATCCAACTGTGTGAGTTATCCTCGGATTGCTTCTTTGGATAAGGGGCGAGATCCAGGATGGGCTTGTTTGGTGGTTAGCTATAGTTGGTTACGATACGCTATCTTATCCCCCTTTCTGGTAGCCGGAAGTTGTAGTATGTTCTGTAGTGGTTAGTGCAGCCAGTTGCAGCATCTTTTATATCCCTTTCCTCCGTTGAACCCAAGGCATCTATGCTTGGTGTTGACGGGCTACACTTTGGTGAACTGTGAGTCTTGCTTGCCAGTACGTTTATGTACTGACCCCTTTGGGGTTGTGGTTTCCGCAGACTACGCTTACGAGGATCCCCGTGACGGCTACTACGTGGAGTTTGACGAGGCTGCTGACGAGTAGGTAGCGGACCCGGGCAGGATCCGAGACATCGTGGATGGGCTCCGTTTTCTTTTCATTCCCGGCTTCTTAAGCCTATTTGGAT
The DNA here is from genome assembly GCA_028641055.1 of Alopecurus myosuroides. Lineage (NCBI taxonomy): Eukaryota > Viridiplantae > Streptophyta > Magnoliopsida > Poales > Poaceae > Alopecurus > Alopecurus myosuroides. Next base: position 580,885,535 of record CM054057.1, on the reverse strand, counting down.
TTGTCTGTACTCAGACCCGTTGAATGCTTCCGCTGAGATGTAATGATGTTATGTTGGGACATGTGTCCTCTGGATGATTGTATTTGCTATCCCTGCTCTAGTGAGGGCTATTTGCAACTTATTTCTATCTTTTGTGTCATAGAGATTTGTTGTGTTATCATCTTGTTCAAAGCCGTTGACGCACCATGTGTGTATGGTATGAAGTACGTCAATGGTAGTGTCCTGATTTCTATGGGATAGTTTACATCGACGGTGAATAGTAAAGATTGGTTGTCACACATAAGTGTTGGCCTACTCGTAAGAGATGCGGGTGCCGGTAAGCCCCGTAATCCAATCAAAATACTGTTCAGTTCGTACGGTGAGTATCTTCTAGAAGTCCGGGTGCGACATTAGTAGATGCTCCAGCCAAGTGGATCCTAGTAACCCCAAGACAGAGTATTTATGCTCGATAGTGGGTTCATGCCTCCTTTGCATCTGTGCTCGAGTGACCGAAATGTGACGGATGGAGGATGTGTTGTTGCCATTAGGGAGAAAACAATGATGTTTACTTCGTTTACATTGTTTACATTACACACTTTGCTTACTGGGATTATCCGTTGCTTGCAACTTAATACCCAACATTTGTTCGGATGATATTCGAAGGGTGGATTATTAGTCATAGATGCAGTCGGATGACGGTCTATGTATTTTGTTGTAATGCCCGCATGAATCTCATAGTAATCTTTATGTCCTGCATGTTATTTATCTATCAATTCCCAGTTGTAATTTGTTCACCACGCATGTTAGCTATCTTTTACGGAGAGCTCTATTCAAAATATCGGCCTATATTCCGGTAAATCGACCAATTTATCGCTTATTGGTGTCTAGCCGATAACATAAATTGGCTGATATTTGATATTTCAGCCGATATTCCGACATTTCAACCGATATTCCGATAAATCAGTCGATTTACCACTTATCGGGGGTCGGCCGATAAGTTCCCGATAAGCAATATCTTAAACATTGATGGAGAGACACCTCTAGTGAACTGTGGACCCCAGTCTATTTTCTCATACTGATAATACACGCACTGTTTCTACTGCTTTCATACTGCTTCCTCCGTTTTCACATTGCTGCTACTATGCTCATATTGTTTTCCACGCCATACATTTAACCTCTCTGTGTTCAGCAAAACCGGTGAGATTCACAACCTCACTGCTTCGTTGGGGAAAAATGATTTGATTGTGTTGTGTAGGTTCCACGTTGCTGCAGAAACGGTAGTGCGCCCAACCATCTCAACTGCATAAACCTTCTGAAGTTACTCCTTCCTCCTACTGGTTGATTCAACCTTGGTTTCTTTCTGAGGGAAAACTGATGTTGTTCTCATCATACCTTCTTCTTGGGGTTTCCCAATGAGTCCAAGATCTGCACCATCAAGCTTTTTCTGGCGCCGTTGCTTGGGAGGAAAAGAAATTCTGCAATGGGGGTCTCTCACTTCCAACCTCTTTACTTTGTTTTAGTTTTCCTTAGTTTATTTTGTTTTGTCTTGTTTGCTTCTCTTTATCAAAAACACAAAAAAAATAGTTCCTATTCTAGCTGTAGTTTTATCCTGTTTTTAGTCTTGCTAAAATGACTACTCCTGAGAACACTAAGTTGAGTGACTTTACTAGCTCCAATAACAATGATTTCATTAGCACACCTATTGCCCCACCTGCTCCTACTGCTGATTTTTATGAGATTAAGACTGCACCATTAAATCTTATTAGGAGAGAGCAATTTTCTGGTGTTAGTACTGATGATGCTGCTGCCCATCTTAATAATTTTGTTGAACTATGTGAGATGCAAAAATATAAAGATGTAGATGGAGATATTATTAAACTAAAATTGTTTCCTTTCTAATTGAGAGGAAGAGCTAAAGAATGGTTGGTATCTTTTCCTAGAAATAGTATTGATTCTTGGACTACGTGTAAAGATTCTTTCATTGGAAAATATTATCCTCCTGCTAAGATTATATCTTTAAGAAGGAGCATTACGAATTTTAAGCAACTTGATAATGAGCATGTTGCTAAAGCTTAGGAACGAATGAAATGTTTATTAAAGAATTGTCCCACTCATGGACTGACTACTTGGATGATCATCCAAACCTTTTATGCAGACTGAACTTTTCTTCAAGAAACCTTCTGGATTCAGCTTCTAGAGGAACCTTTATGTCCATGACCTTGGGGGCAGCAACAAAGCTTCTTGATAATATGATGGTAAATTATTCTGAATGGCACATTAAGAGAGCTACAACTGGTAAGAAGGTAAATAATGTTGAAGAAACCTCCTCTTTGAGTGATAGTCTTGATGCTATTATGTCTATGCTTGTTAATAGCCATACTCCTATTGATCCAAATAATGTTCCTTTAGCCTCTTTGGTTGCTCATGAAGAGCATGTTGATGTGAACTTCATAAAAAAAAATCAACAACAATGCTTATAGGAATAATTTTGGTAGCAATAATTATAGGCCATATCCTCCTAATAATAATTATTATTATGGTAATTCTTACAACAGCAATAGAAGTGTACCCTCTGATCTTGAAAACATGCTCAAGAATTTAATTAGTACACAAACGACTTTTATTAAATCTGTTGAGGAAAAGTTTGGCAAAATTGATGTTCTTGCTTCTAAAGCTGATAGCCTTGCTCTTGATGTTGATTTTCTGAAACTAAAGGTTATGCCTCATGATTTTAAAGAAAGCAAAACTTTGAATGTCATCCAAATTCAAATTGATGATAATATTAGGATGTTAGCTGAATTGCATGATAGATGGGAAAGAGAAGATGAAATAGCTAGAAAGAATAATATAGTTAATGTTTGCACCATTACCACCACTAGTAAAACAGAAGCTTCTCATGCTAGTAAACCCTGTACTATCAATGGTAAAGTAATTGGTGTTGTAAATACTCCCACTTCTGCTATTAAAAATGCAAAACAGCTTGAAACTGCTAAAAATGCTCCTGATAAAAGTGCTAAATTTTTTAGAAACATGGGAGAAAATGATCTCATTACCTTTGATAAAAATTATATTTACTTTGATGATTACAACATAACAGAAGTTATTAAGTTCCTACAAAAGCTTGCTAGTTGTCCTAATGCTAGTGCTATGAATATGGCTTTCACAAAACATATTACAAATGCTCTCATGCAAATTAGAGATGATTAATTAAGATGTGAAGCCTCTAACCCTAGGAGGCTAGATGATGGTTGGGAACCCATTATTAAAATGAAAGTGAATGATTTTTATTGCAATTCTCTATGTGATCTTGGTGCTAGTATCTCTGTTATGCCCTAGAAACTTTATGATATTCTTGATTTGCCACCATTGGAACACTGTTATTTGGATATTCGTCTTATTGATAATGTTAGAAAGAAACCTTTGGGGAGAGTTGAGGATGTTCTTATCATGGTTAATAATAATCTGGTCCCTGCTGATTTTGTTGTTATGAATATTGAATGCAATGCTTCTTGTCCAATTGTTTTGGGAAGACCTTTTCTTAGAACTGTTGGTCATGCTATTGATATAAAAGAGGGGGATATTAAATTTCAGTTATCACTCATGAAAGGTATGGAACAATTTCCTAGAAATAGAATTAAGTTCCCTTTTGATTCTATTATTCTAAAAAATTATAATTTGGATGCTTCTTCACTTGAAAACACTTGATTCCACTTTTCTGGGCCTAGCTAAAAGGCGTTAAAGAAATGCACTTCTTGGGAGATAACCCATGGTTTTATTTTTTTTCTTTGTTTTGCTCTGTTTTCTATGATTAAAGGGTTTGTATACTTCTGCAGAAACTCATTTTTATCTTTATTTTCATGTTTTATTTGTGCCAAGTAAAGTTCTGACGAGAGTTGGAGTTGGGTTTGCATTTCTGCGCAATATACACATTTCTGCTGTCCACCATAAAAAATCGTGAAAAATCCAGAAAGATAAGAATGACCTAAATTTTTTTGTGGTTATTCCTAAGATAATTCCAAAACTTTTTAGTTCTTCAAGTTTTTCGATCTGAGCAACATACGTGCCCCGAAAAAATTCGTCTTTATAGACTGTTCTGGTTTTGGCAGATTCTGCCATTTTTCTTGCATTTGCTCTTTTACGATGTAAGGTGGATTTCTTTGCAACAAAAAACATAAGTGGATGTAGCTAATATTTAAAAGTATAAATAGCACTTGTGCCCATACATAACCCATGGATTTTTTATTGTTTCACTAACCCTCTAATGCGAATTACTCTTTGAGTGTGGTGTGAAGGAAGTTTTCAAGGGTCAAGAGAAGAGGGTGATATATGTGATCAAGAAGAGTGAAAGGTCAAAGCTTGGGGATGCCCCCGTGGTTCATCCCATCAAATTCTAAGAAAACTCAATAATCTAAGCTTCGGGATGCCCAAGGCATCCACTTCTTCATCAACAATTTATGAGGTCACTTCTAGTGAAACTAGATTTTTATTCGGTCACATCATATGAAGTTTACTTGGAGTGCCTGTTTGTTTTTCTTTTTTTTTCCTTGCTTAAATAGTATAGTTGTACCCTAGCATTCTTTGTGTGGGACAGAGACACGCTCCGCTTTTTCGTTTGAATACTCGTTAAGCTCGTATTCTTAGTTTTTCTTCTTGCTGCTGCAAAATTCTTGTTTAGCTCCTGTTTTTCATGCATCTCTTATTCATAGCTGTTAGTTTTAGTATAGTTGTGTTAGTAATCTCTTGTTTCATTTCTGTAACACTTGGATAGTTTTTGTTTATCATATAATGCTTGGTGTTGGAAAGCAGTAGTACATTTTTCGTGCTTATAACGGTGCAAATAAAACCTTGTATAGACTGTGGCTAGACTTTTTCTTGTCATGCTAGATGTTATTTTAATTCTAAAGCCTAGTGGTTATGTTTGTAGCATGATTTTTGTCAAATATCTGAGAGTGTTTAATGTGCCTTAGAAAGAATCATGAGCATCAATTTGTGGTGTTCTCCTTTGAATGTTTTATTTGGTTGACTTGGCGAATGCTCACACCATGTTTGTGACTACGAAACAGACACTTATAGACCCTATGATCATTTAGTTTTTGAACATGTAGTGCCAATTATGCTTTGATTAATCATGTCTTTGTCGCTAGGCATGATTATGGCCATTATTGCTCTCTTGATTTGTCGCTCCCAGTCTTTTGCTAGCCTCCACCTGTACTGAGTATGAGATATACTCGTGCGTTCAACTCCCAAAGAACAAAGTTTTCCAAATGTTCCCACCATACCTACCTATATGTGGTATTTAACTGCCACTCCAAAGTAAATTGCTCATGTGTTACCGTTAAAACTTTTAAAATTACTCATGTTTTGTGTTCGTGTTTTTAGCACATGAGGACGTAAATAGAGAATATTTATCTCACTTGTTGATTGGACTTTCACACCCTAGACTAGTGGCTTCATCTGCTTATCCAATTGATAGAAGAGCTGGCAGCGGGGAGCCCAGCCCTAAATTAATACAAACAATTTCTCTTCACTATTTTGCCCCCGATTTATCAGTCAAGGCATAATTGTGTAAACAAAAGAGAATGAGGGATGACCTTCAACCCAGTTGCGTCCTTCTATGGGAGCCACTCTTGTGAAGTCAAGTTGGCTTGTGACGTACTGTATATTCTATTTACCATTCGTTGACATAAGCATACACCTCTGTTAAAAATGTTTTCAATGCCTCTATTTAACAAAATAAAAAAGCTCTAGCACATGAGTGATCCCTGCTTCCCTCTACGAAGGGCCTTTATTTTACTTTTATTTTGAGTCTCCATCTTCTAACTTTATGCACAGTTGAGAGAGCATGGTAGCCATTCTGAGTTTAATGTGCATTTGTCCCAGGAACATTATTAATTGATTCATGATGTGTTATTGTTTGTTCTCAAATTATTTGTTCTAGTCTTCCTCATAAACTTTGAAGGTGTCCTAGAATTTATGTTTTGCCCCACTCTTAAGGACACGCGAAATATCACTTTACCATGTTATCTCTATGCTTGAAACAAACGTATATCTTTCGAGTGCACTATTAGTCATGATATTTTATTTGTGTTACTTCTCATGATGCAAGGTGATTTTTATGCTTTATTATTAGAATGTTATTTGCCATGTGTGTGTTTAAGTTCTATGATCTCATCTATACTTATGCTTTTACAATTTGGATGATAAAGTTTATGTTGGTAGCATGTCACCTCAGAAATTATGTATTTTTATCGTTTACCTACTCGAGGACTGATACGTCATAAACGTATCCCTAATTTCCGATGCTCCATGATGATATTATACTAATTGCTACATGTTTTCTCCCTTATTTATGTCATTTTCATATGTTTTCCGGGACTAACCTATTAACAAGATGCCTAGAGCCAGTTCCCTGTTTTCTGTTGTTTTTAGTTTGAGAAAAGTTGTTCTGGAAATATTCTCGGAATTGGAAAATTCGAAGCCTGGAAGTCCTATTTTTCCCGGAAGCATACAGAAGACCGAAGAGGAGTCGAAGAGGGGCAACAGGGGGTCCACACCCTAGGGTGGCGTGGGCCCCCCTGGCCGTGCCACCTATAGGTGTGGGGCCCCTGGAGCTCCACCGCCTTTGCCCTTTTGCCTATTTAAGCCCCCCGGATGGAAAACCCTAAGTACCTGATCGAAATCCCCGAAAAAGTTCCGCAACCGCCGTCACCGTCAACCGTAGATAAGGAGGGTTCTGGAGTTGTTTTCCAGCACCCTGTCGGAGAGGAAATCATCACCGGAGGCTTCTACATCACCATGCCTGCCTCCGGAGTGATGCGTGAGTAGTTCATCCCTGGACTACGGGTCTATAGCAGTAGCTAGATGGTTGTCTCCTCCTCATATGCCTCCATGTTTAGATCTCGTGAGTTGCCTATCATGATCGAGATTGATCTTATGTAATTCTATTTGCTGTGTTTGCTGGGATCCGATGAATATTGACCTTATGCCAAGTTGATTATAGTCTTTATTGCATATGTTATTTGTGATCTTGCATGATTTCTGTTGCTAGTGGTTGCTCTGGACAATTTGTTGCTAGTGACTCCAAGAGGGAGTATTTATGCTTGATAGTGGGTTCATGCCTCCTTGTTGCCTTGCTCGAGTGACAGAAACGTGAAGGGGGAGGATGTGTTGTTGCCATTACGGAGAAAACAGCGGTGAGAGTACCCGCGTGTATAATCATTGCTTACATTACACACTTTGTTTAATGCAATTATCTGTTGCTTGCAACTTAATACCTAAGGGGGTTCGGATGATAACCTAAGGGTGGATTATTAGTCATAGATGCAGATGGATGTCGGTCTATGTATCTTTTTGTAATGCTCGCACTAAATATCATAGTAATCATCATGTTATAATGTGCACTACGGTGCAAACTTTATTTGTCAATTGCCCAGCTGTAATTTGTTCACCCAGCATGCTATCTTTTTTGGAGAGACACCACAAGTGAACCTATGAACCCCGGTCCATTTTCCACACTGTTAAACAAACCACAACAATTTCATGCTTTCTCTACTTTCTGCAAGCATACACTCTTTTCCACACTATACGTCTAATCTTTGTTTTCAGCAAGACCGGTGAGATTGACAACCTCACTGTACCGTTGGGGCAAAGTATTTTGGTTGTGTTGTGTGCAGGTTCCACGTTGTTGCTGACACCGGTGAAGCGCTAGCACCACTGTCAGTGGCATCAACCTTCCGAAGATCCTCCTTCTCCTACTGGATTGATAACCCTGGTTCTTAACTAAGGGGAAAACTTCCTACCACTGTGCTCATCACACCCTCCTCTTGGGGTCTCCCAACGAGTGCACGATCTGCACCATCAAGGACTTTTTTCTAGCGCTGTTGCCGGGGAGAAGGAAGTCTTATGGCAAGGGGAGTCTCTCACTCTCAATCTCTTTATTTTGTTTATTGTCTTGTTTTTATTTTTGTCTTGTTTTTTTTTCTATATTGAAAACACAAAAAAATAAGTTTACTTTATAGCTGTTATTTATTTGCTTGTTGTTATTCTGCTAAAATGAGTTTCTCTGAGAATACTAAGTTTTGTTACTTCACTAGCACAAACAACAATGATTTTATTTGCACACCTATTGCTCCACCTACTCCTACTGCTGCTTTCTATGAGATTAAACCTGCTTTATTAAATCTTGTGATGAAAGAGCAATTTTGTGGTATTAGTACTGATGATGTTGCTGCCCACCTTAATAATTTTGTTGAACTATGTGAGATGCAAAAATATAAAGATGTGGATGGAGATATTTTTAAACTGAAATTATTTCCTTTCTCTTTGAATGGTTGCTATCTTTGCCTAGAAATATTATTGATTCATGGACTAAGTGTAAAGATGCTTTCATTGGAAAATATTATCCTCCTGCTAAGATTATATCCCTAAGAAGTGACATAATTAATTTTAAACAATGTGATAATGAACATGTTGCTAAAGCTTGGGAAAGAATGAAAACTATGGTGAAGAATTGTCCCACTCATGGACTGACTACTTGGATGATTATACAAACTTTTTATGCAGGGCTGAATTTTTCCTCAAGGAACTTATTGGATTCAGCTGCTGGAGGAACCTTTATGTCCATCACTTTGGGCAATGCAACAAAGCTTCTTGATGATATGATGATAAATTATTCAGAGTGGCACACTTAGAGAGCTCCACAAGGTAAGAAGGTAAATTCTGTTGAAGAAACCTCCTCTTTGAGTGAAAGTCTTGATGATATTATTTCTATAAGCAATTATAAACCTCCTTATAGAAATTTTGGTGGAAACAATTATAAACCTTATCCTCCTAATAATGGTTATGGTAATTCTTATGGAAACTCCTACAATAATAATAAAAGATCTATCTCTAATCTTGAAAACATGCTTAAAGAATTTATTAGCACACAAACTGCTTTTAATAAATCTGTTGAGGGAAAGCTTGGTAAAATAGATCTTCTTGCCTCTAAAGTAGATAGCCTTGCCATTGATGTTGATTTTCTAAACTGAAAGTTTTGCCACATGATGTTAAACAAAATAAAACTTTGAATTCCATCCAAGTTCAAATAGATAATAATGTTAGGTTGATGGCTGAATTACATGCTAGGTGGGAAAGAGAAGATGAATTGGCCAAAAAGAATAATATTGCTAGAGTTTGTACTATCACAACCACTAGTAAAACTGAAGCTCCAAGTGCTAGTAAACCTTCTCCTATTAATGGTAAATTAGTTGGTATTGATAAAGTCTCTACTCCTTTGGTGAAACGTGCTAAATTTCCTCAAACTGCTGAAACTGCTTCTAATAAAAGTGCTGAATTTTCTAGAGAAGTAGGAGATAATGGTCCTATTACCTTTGATGATAATAACTTTAATTTTGATGATTGTAATATCTCTGAAGTTATTATGTTTCTACAAAAGCTTGCTAGAAGTCCCAATGCTAGTGCCATGAATATGGCCTTTACTAAACATATTACCAATGCTCTCATGAAAGTTACGGAAGAAAAGTTGAAACTTGAGACATCTATCCCTAGAAAATTAGATTATGTTTGGGAGCCTATCATTAAGATAAAAGTAAATGATTTTGAGTGCAATGCTTTGTGTGATCTTGGTGCTAGTATCTCTGTTATGCCTCGAAATCTCTATGAAATTCTTGATTTACCACCGTTGGAACACTGTTATTTGGATGTTCATCTTGCTGATAATGCTAAGAAGAAACCTCTTGGTAGAATTGATGATGTTCTCATTATGGTTAATAATAACCTTTCCCCTGTTGATTTTGTTTTTATGAATATTGAATGAAATGCTTCTTGTCCTATTGTTTTGGGAAGACCTTTTCTTAGAACTGTTGGTGCTGTTATTGATATGAAAGAGGGGAGTATTAAATATCAACTTCCCCTCAAGAAATGTTTGGAACACTTTCCTAGAAAGAAGATGAAGATACCCTTTGACTCTATTATTAAAGCAAAATATGATGTTGATGCTTCTTTACTTGAAAATACTTGAGTTTCCCTTTCTATGCGTAGCTGAAATGCGTTAAAGAAAAGCGCTACCGGGAGACAAGCCGTTTTATTTCTCTGTTTTCATTATGTTTTTCTTTGGTTTCTTTGGTGTGCTTTGCACCTGGGTGTTGTATATTTCCTTAGCAACCCCTCTGTATCTTTCTTTTTTGTTTTTGTTGAGCCAAGTAAAGTCTCTAGTGGAAAGTTGACACTATATTTCAGATTTCTGCGCAGAAAACAGATTTCTGTTGTCCACTGTTAATTCTGTTAAAAATCACAGAAAATTCAAAATGACCTTAGCTTTTTTTTTTCCTATTCCTGAGTTATATACGAAACTTTTCTTAGCTTAACACCTTTTGATATGAGCAACAGAAGATTTTCGAAAAAATCGATCTCTGCCTGTTGTTCTGTTTTGACAGATTTCTGCCATTTGTCGCATTTTCATCTTAATCTCTTTCTTTTGGTGTTCTTTTGAGAATAAGAGTTTTGAAAGAATTTGTGAAATTAGGTAATGTGTTTTTTATTTCTATTCTTGTGTTGAAACTGAACCATGTGAGTTTATTATTTCGATTGCACTAACATTGCTAATGAAGATTGTGAGAATTTTGATGTGAAGGAAGTTTTCAAGGGTCAAGAGAAGAGGATGATATGAAGTGATCAAGAAGAGCGAAAAGCCTAAGCTTGGGGATGACCCCGTGGTACATACCATCAAATTCCAAAAATACTCAAGCTTCTAAGCTTGGGGATGCCCAAGGCATCCCCTTCCGCATCAACAAATTATCAGGTCACTTCTAGCGAAACTATATTTTTATTTGTTCGCATCTTATGTGCTTTACTTGGAGCGTCTTTTATTTTTGTTTTCAGTTTTCTTTTTCTTTTGTTTTCAGTTTGTTTTTACTTTCATAATATTCTTGGTTGGACCCCAGCATTCTTTTATTGGAGAGTGACACGCTCCGCTTTTTCATGAGAATACGTTGTATTCTTAGTCTCTGTCTGGCTGCTGCATTTATTTAGCTCCTATTTTGCATGCATCTCTTATCAGAGCTGTTAGTTTTAATAGTGTTATTTGAGTACTCTCATGTTTGCTTGTTGTATCATAAAGAGTATTTTTGTTAAAGCATGTTTTGTATGGTTCTTGTTGGGAGATAGAAAACTGCTGCTTGAAGTAGAATTTATAACAGTACTAGTAGAAGCTTGTATAGACTATGGCTAGAACTTTTTCATGCCATGCTAAATGTTATTTGAGTTTTAAAGCCTTGTGGTTATTGAGTAGCATGATTAGCCTCAAATAGCTTAGAGTGTTTAATATGTTTTGAAAGATTCATGATTTGCTCTTGTCATAGTAAAGCATCAATATATGGTATTCTCTTTCGAATGTTTTATTTGGTTGACTTGGCGCATGCTCACACCATGTTTATGACTACAAACCAGTCACGAATGGCCTCCATGACCACTTAGTTTTGAAATTTTGATACTGCTTATGTTTTAATTAATGATGCTTATGTCGCTATGCATGATTATGGCTCTTATGCTCTCTTGATTTGTTGCTCCCAGTCTTTTGCTAGCCTCCACCTGTACTGAGTATGAGCTCTACTCGTGCATCCAAACTCCCTTAAACCAAAGTTTTTCCCATTGTGTACACCATACCTACCTACATGTGGTATTTAACTACCATTTCAAGTAAATTGCTCATGTGTTACCTTTAAAACATTCAAATTTATTCCTGCTTTGTGTTCTTGTTTTTGCTCATGAGGACGTCAATAGAGAATCGTTATCTCACTTGTTGATTGGATTTCACACCCTGGACTAGTGGCTTCATCCGCTTATCCAAATGATAGAAGAGCTGGCAGCGGTTCCCAGCCCCAAATTAATACAAACAAATTATCTTCACTATTTTTTCCCCTGATCATATCAGTCAAAGCATAATTGTGTAAACAAAAGAGAAAGAGGGATGCCCTTCTACACCAGTTGCATCCTTCACCATGGGAGCCGCTCTTGTGAATCCAGTTGGCTTGTGACGTACTATATTGTCTGTTTACCATTCGTTGTCAGTAGCATACACCTCTCCTAAAATATAGACATTCCTCCACAAATGTCAAACTTTTAATACCTCTGATTTATAAAATAAAAAGCTCTAACACATGAGTTGATCCCTGCTTCCCTCTGCGAAGGGCCTTTCTTTTACTTTTATGTTGAGTCTCCATCTTCTAACTTTATGCACAGTTGAGAGAGCATTTTTGCCATTTTTGCCATTATGAGTTCTATGTGCATTTGTTCCATAAACATCAATAATTACTTCATGATGTGATATTATTTGTTCTTAAATTATTTCTTCTAGTCTTCCTCTTGAACTTTGAAAGTGTTCTGGCATTTATGTTTTGTCCCACTCTTAAGGACTAGCGAAATACCACTTTGCCATGCTTCCTCTATACCTAAAACAAACGTTTACCTTTATTTGCATTATTATTTATGATCCTTTATTTGAGTTAATATTCGTGATGCGAAGTAATTGCTATGCTTTATTATTAAAGTTTTATTTGCCATGCCTGTGTTTAAATTTTTATGATCTCCGCGTGCATATGCTTTTACATTAGATTGATGAAGTTTATGTTAGTAGCATGTCACCACAGAAATTATTGTTTTATCGTTTACCTACTCGAGGACGAGTAGGAACTAAGCTTGAGGATGCTTGATACGTCATAAACGTATCCCTAATTTCTCATGCTCCATGATGATATTATGCCAAGTGTTACATGTTTTCTCCCTTATTTATGTCATTTTCATACGTTTTCTAGGACTAACCTATTAACAAGATGCCCAAAGCCAGTTCCCTGTTTTCTGCTGTTTTTAGTTTCAGAAAAGTTGTTCTGGAAATATTCTCGGAATTGGCAAATTCGAAGCCTGGAAGTCCTATTTTCCCCGGAAGTATCGAGAAGACCAAAGAGGAGTCGAAGAGGGGCAACATGGGGGCCACACCCTAGGGTGGCGTGGGTCCCCCTGTCCGCGCCACCTATAGGTGTGGGGCCCCTGGAGCTCTACCGCCTTTGCCCTTTTGCCTATTTAAGCCCCCCGGATGGAAAACCCTAAGTACCTGATCAAAATCCCCGAAAAAGTTCCGCAACCGCCGTCACCGTCAACCCTAGATCAGGAGGGTTCTGGAGCTGTTTTCCGGCACCCTGCCGGAGAGGAAATCATCACCGGAGGCTTCTACATCACCATGCCTGCCTCCGGCGTGATGCGTGAGTAGTTCATCCCTGGACTACGGGTCCATAGCATTAGCTAGATGGTTGTCTCCTCCTCATATGCCTCCATGTTTAGATCTCATGAGCTGCCTATCATGATCGAGATTGATCTTATGTAATTCTATATGCTGTGTTTGCTGGGATCCGATAAATATTGACCTTATGCCAAGTTGATTATAGTCTTTATTGCATATGTTATTTGTGATCTTGCATGCTTTCCATTGCTAGTGGTTGCTCTGGCCAAGTAGTTGCTAGTGACTCCAAGAGGGAGTATTTATGCTTTATAGTGGGTTCATGCCTCCTTGTTGCCTTGCTCGATTGACAGAAACGTGAAGAGGGAGGATGTGTTGTTGCCATTAGGGAGAAAACAGCGGTGAGAGTACCCGTGTGTATAATCATTGCTTACATTACACACTTTGTTTAATGCAATTATCTGTTGCTTGCAACTTAATACCTAAGGGGGTTCAGATGATAACCTGAGGGTGGATTATTAGTCATAGATGCAGATGGATGTCGGTCTATGTATCTTGTTGTAATGCCCGCACTAAATATCATAGTAATCAGCATGTTATAATGTGCAGTACAGTGCAACCTTTATTTGTCAATTGCCTAGATGTAATTTGTTCACCCAGCATGCTATCTTTTATGGAGAGACACCACTAGTGAACCTATGAACCCCGGTCCATTTTCCACACTGTTAAACAAACCACAACAATTTCTTGCTCTCTCTACTTTCTGCAAGCATACACTATTTTCCACACTATACGTCTAATCTTTGTTTTCAGCAAGACCGGTGAGATTGACAACCTCACTGTACCGTTGGGGAAAAGTATTTTGGTTGTGTTGTGTGCAGGTTCCACGTTGTTGCTGACACCGGTGAAGCGCCAGCACCACCGTCAGTGGCATCAATCTTCCGAAGATCCTCCTTCTCCTACTGGATTGATAACCCTGGTTCTTAACTAAGGGGAAAACTTCCTACCGCTGCGCTCATCACACCCTCCTCTTGGGGTCTCCCAACGAGTGCACAATCTGCACCATCAAGGACGAGTAGGAACTAAGATTGAGGATGTTGATACGTCATAAACGTATCTATAATTTTCTGATGTTCCATGTTGTTTTCATGCCATATGATACATGTTTCCCTTACACTTTATGTCATTTTTATCGATTTCCCGGACTAACCTATTGCCAAGATGCCACAGAGCTAGTTCCCTGTTTTTTGCTGTTTTTAGTTTCAGAAAAGTTGTTCTGGAATTATTCTCGGAATTAGAAAATTCGAAGCCCGGAAGTCTTAGAATTCCCGAAGGTTCGACGGAGTCCCGAAGAGACCCGGAGGGGGGCCACGCCATAGGGCGGCGCGCCACCTTGGCCGCGCCTGGGGTGGTCTGGGACCCTCGGGCGTCCACCGTCATCGCCCTTTCGCCTATTTATTCCCCGTGATACATAAATCCTAAAAATATACCACTTTGTCCAGAGAAACACCCGAGGCGACTTTCATCGTCAACCCGAGATCGGGAGGGTTCTGGAGCCCTCCCGGCACCCTGCTGGGAGGGGAATTCATCACCGTAGGGGTCTACACCACCATGCCCGCCTCCGGAGTGATGCATAAGTAGTTCATCCTTGGACTACATGTCCATAGGAGTAGCTAGATGGTTGTACTCTCCACCTTATGCCTCAGGTTTAGATCTCTTGAGTTGCCTCACATTATCGAGAACACCTTTATGTAATGCTACATGTTGTGTTTGCTGGGATCCGATGATTATTGAATGCTATGTCTCTTGATTATCAATCTATCATGTTATCTTCATGTTTATGTTATTTATGATCTTGCATGCTCTCCGTTGTTAGTAGATGCTCTGGCCAAGTAGATGCTAGTAACTCCAAGAGGGAGTATTTATGCTCGATAGTGGGTTCATGCCTCCTTTGCATATGTGCTTGAGTGACAGAAACATGACGGATGGAGGATGTACTGTTCCCAGCAGGGAGAGAAAAACGATGTTTACTTCGTTTACATTTTTTACATTACACACTTTTCTTACTGCGTTTATTTGTTGCTTGCAACTTAATACCCAACGTTTGTTCGGATGATATTCGAAGGGTGGATTATTAGTCATAGATGCAGTCGGATGATGGTCTATGTATTTTGTTGCAATGCCCGCATGAAACTCATAGTAATCTTTATGTCATACATGTTCTTTATCTATCAATTGCCCAGCTGTAATTTGTTCACGACACATGTTAGCTATATTTTATGGAGAGACTCCTCTAGTGAACTGTGGACACCGGTCCATTTTCTCATACTGATAATACACACACTGTTTCCACTGCTTTCATACTGCTTCCTCTGTTTTCACACTGTTGCAACTGTTTTCATATTGTTCTCATATTGTTTTCCACACCATAACCTCTTTGTGTTCAGCAAAACCGGTGAGATTGACAGCCTCACTGCTTCGTTGGGGCAAAGTGATTTGGTTGTGTTCTGTAGGTTCCACGTTGCTGCTGAACCGGTAGTGCGCCCTACCATCTCAACTGCATCAACCTTCTGAATTTACTCCTTCCTCCTACTGGTCGATTCAACCTTGGTTTCTTTCTGAGGGAAAACTACTGCTGCGCTCATCATACCTTCCTCTTGGGGTTTCCCAACGAGTGCAAGATCTGCACCATCACGCACCATCCGTGGCCTCTCTAGAGATGGTCGCGCCAACCGCCCGACGAACAACAAGGAACGCACCAAGATTTACGTCAGGGGCTCTCTCGCGTTCACCAAGCAGCTTCGCACGGTAGCATGGCCGCCTAAGTTCAACCCAATGCTACCTCCTCGCTACAATGGCGCCACACCTCCCCTCGACTTCCTATAGTTGTACCGCCTCAGCGTGTACACTCCAAAGGGAGACACAAATGCATGGCTAACTGGATGCCAATGGGCCTCAAGGGAGCTTCCCTCGTTTGGCTCATGAACCTCCCGGAGGGGTCCATCGGTTCGTGCGAGGAGTTGTGCGTCCACTTTGTCGCCTACTTCAAGGACTCCTATGAGCACCCCTTCACCCACAACGACCTCCTCGCCATGCGCCAGCGCCCACGAGAAACACTTCGCCAGTACCTCCAGCGCTTCAGCCATACGCGCAACAAGATCGCCCGCATCGCCAATGCAAATGTCATATTTGCCTTCCGCGAGGGAGTCATCAACGAGCGCGGCATCAGGGAGGACCTCGCCTCCGCAGTCAAGCCCGCGGACTTGGCTGACAAGTGCGCCAAGGCTGAGGAGGGTCGCCTCTTGAGGCACAACATCCCCGTCGGTGAGTCCAAGGCCGCGGCTCCCAAGGCCAAGACCAAGAGCAAGAGTACGACGCGGACGCCAAGCGCAAAGCTCCGGCCATCTTGGAGGCATAACCTGAGCGGAAGCACGCCCGCGGCGACATCGCTCCCGTGGCGGATAACCACCTCTTCTGCGCGTTCCACAAAATGCACTCCCACTCCACGGAGGATTTCTTCCAGCTAAAGAAGCTCTACGGAGGTCGCCTCATGAGGAGTGGCCGGGAGGGATACTCTCGAGGCAATGGCTGGCGTAACTCTGAGTGTGGCAATGGCCGTGACAGTGGCCCCTGGGAGGAGTGTGGCCAGAACAACTACAACAACAATGACAATGGCTATGACAACAACTTCCAGCAGTTTCCTCAGGAGCAGCAATAGCAAGAGCGTCCGCCGCAACGCCCTAACCCACCTCGTCCTCAGGTGAATGTTGTCGTGCAACATCGCGCTGAGGGGAACTAGGGCCTCGGCTAGGAAAATTGCGGGCCCTTCTAGGATACCACTGGCTACATCGCATGCATCCTCGGCGGAGCACAAGCTCCCCTCTCCAGCCACCACTTTAAGAAAATCTCTCAAGATATCAACGTTGTTCTCCGAGGGATAGAAGCTGCCAAGCCCCTCAAGTGATCCAAGCACAAGATCTCCTTCGACGTTCGCGACCACCCAAAGTCCACAAGGACGGTAGGCACCATCCCCTTGGTTTGCACCCCCGCCATCAACAACATCGTCATCACCAAGACGCTTCTCGATGGGGGCGCAGGCCTCAATGCGATCTCGGTACAGACATTCGCTGCAACTGCCCTACGAGCGTTTGGCCCCCACGAGGTCTTTCATCGGTGTCGCCAACGAGACCACGGTCCCCTCGGGACAGGTGCACCTCACCGTCACGCTCGACACTTGTGAGAACTACCACACCGAGACTCTCGACTTTGACGTGGCACACATCGCCCTCCCCTACAACGCCATCCTCAGCTACCTAGCTCTGGCCAAGTTCATGGAAGTCGTGCACTATGCGTACAACATTGCTAAGCTTCTCGGGCCTGTTGAAAAATCACTATCCGCGGCGAGATAGAGGACGCGATGTGCTCCGTCAAGCACACCTACAAGGAGGTGGTAGCCTCACACCCTTCCGATGAAGACGGCATGGGACACCTCTGTCGCACCCGGACTTCTAGAGGATACTCACAGCCCGCTAAACAGTAGATAAATGGCTTACGGGGCATACCGGCACCCGCATCTCAATATGAGCAGGCCAACATGTAAACGTGTGACAACCATTCTCTACTATCCATCGTCTGCGTAAACCATCCCATAGAAATCCGACTACTTCCATTGACGTACTTCATAACATACACACATGGTACGTCAACGGCATTTGAACAAGTGATATCACAACAAATCTCTAAGACACAAAGAAATAGAAATAAGTTGTAACTAGCTCTCACTAGAGAATAGATAGCAAATACAATCATCCAGAGGACACATGTCCCAACAAGTCATCATTACATCACAGCGGAAGCATCCAAAGTGTCTGAGTACAGACAAGATCCAAATAGGCCTAAGAGGCCGGAAACGAAAAGACGGAGCCCATCCACGATGTCTCGGATCCTGCCCGGGTCCTGCTATCTACTCGTCAGCAGCCTCGTCATACTCCACGTAGTAGCCACCATGGGGATCCTCGGAAACGTAGTCTGCGGAAACCACAGCCCCAAAGGGGTCAGTACAGACAAGTACTGGCAAGCAAGACTCACAAGATACCAAAGTGTACCCGGCAACACCAGGTACAGATGCTTTGGGTTCAACGGAAGAATAGGTGATACAAAAGTGCGGCAGCAGGCTGCTCTAATCAACTACAGAAACACGCTACAACTTCCGACTAAAAGAAAGGGATAAGATAGCGTATCGGAACCAACTACCACTAACCTCAAACAAACCCATCCTGGATCTCGCCCCTTATCCAAAGAAGCAATCCGAGGATAACTCACACAGTTGGATTAGTGAAGGTTCCAGTTATTGTGTCAATAAGTCTATTACTAGTCAAGTTATCATTAGTTAGATGTAAGTTGTCTAATCCTTGTTAGCCAGCCCTATCACCAAGTCATCCATAACCGCGGACAACACGGCTTCTCGAGAAGATTTAACCCTGCAGGGGTGCACCAATTTGGCCGTACACGTAAGAATACCCCGCCAGACGGGGATCAAACCCACCAAGCGAGGCACTCAACACAACCCAATTCTTCTTCGCATCAAGCCCAAAGAACCACGTGTTGTGCGTGCGCGGCTAATCGAGCCCCCACGAAGAAAAGGGGGACCCTCATAGCACTGGAAGACCACGCCGCCCTAAATGCCGACTACAAAAGTTCCACCCTGGCCTCGGGTTCGTACCTGCATATGCGTGCATCAAATGGAAAGCCCGAACTAAGTGTGGCGATTTGGACGAGATGCGAATCGAATCAGAGTTGCGGGGGGCGCCCATACACGCTTCCCACATGCGGTTAGCGCGCTCAACATGGATCCAGAGGACAAGAACTTTTCCTGAGTTCGACACTAGCAGGCCTCAAAACCATACCCGGCCTCCTGCCGGTGCCTTAACATCAAATTAGCATTACCCCATACATTAACAGGTTGTTGTTTAAACATCGAGGCCCCAGAACATAATAAATATGGTAAAAGAAATAACGGACATCAGACTCGAGCATAAACAACCCTAAGCATGCTAGTAAGACACAGGCAACAAGCAACAGGGTTATAGGTGTGGAGGATAGGCAATATCAGGGTTACAGGATAACATGTGATAGGATCGGAACACAAGCAACGAATCTTAAGGCTAGCAGAATAGACAACGGAAAGTATCGATATCCAGTGTGGAAAGGACACCATGGTTCATGTGAGTGAATACTTGCCTGCAAACTCAGTAGCCTGGTACTGGGCTAACTCCTCAGAAGTACTGTCGTAAACCTCGTCTGTCTCAACGTCGTCGTCTATTCGAGAAGAAGCAAACAAACAACGAAGAGAGACGAGCAATCAATAACATGGCATAATGCACAAACATGGGATGATGCATGACAATTTAATTGGTGCCTCAGAGATAAGCTAATTGACATGGTAACATAATTAAATGGGCCCATATGCAATTTGGATTACATACGGAAAGCCCATGAATTAAGGTTGGATTAAATGATCTACAAATAACCATCATGTGCAAGTTGATTAGAATGATGCATGGATGAGGAAAACAATAAGAAAACAACAATAGCTTCAATTTGAAATGTTGTTTACCAAGTTTGGAAATTTATTTATTAAGTTATGAAATTTTGGTTTCTTAAATGAGTTACACAAGCATTTGTTGTTTTCACCTATTTTAATTGTTCGAAATAGATAACAAAGTTCATATTTGGAAAGAACACAAAATTGTAGGTGCAATACATGTTTCATTTGTTGAAAAAGGAATTAGAATGAATTAATTATGAATTAAACAACTTTAAACAAGATTTAAATGGATTTAATTCAATTATGAAATTATTTGAATTTTTATTTGTTCAAAACATTAAATAACATTCATATTTGGAAAGTTTATACTTTTCTGGTTTGAAAACATATTTATATGTTCAAAAAGGAATTAATTTGACCAAGTTATGAATTTAGCAATTTTAAATGATTTAAACAAGGTTTAAATTAGTTAACCAATTTTAATTCTTCAAAACAGGAAACAAAGTTTATATTTGGAAAGTTTATATTTTACTGGTTTGAAAACATATTTTATATGTTCAAAAAGAATTTAATTTGACCAAATTATGAATTTTACCAAATTTGAAACAATAGTTTGAATTTGAATTTTTGGAAACATTTGAAATGTTCAAAACAGTAAACAAAATTTATATTTAGGTAGAGAATTTAATTTGGTATGGAAAACATATTTAAAATGTTGAATTTGGAGTTGTAATGAATTAGTTATGCATTTTTAAAGTTTAGGGTGTGTTCTGCCATTTTATTTAGCAGCCAGGGACTTAGGAAAAACATTACAGGGACTGGTCTGTGAATCTGACAAGTTTCTGGATCTGAAAAAAAGAAAATAAAAAGATGGTTTTATGCGCGCGGGGAAGGAATCGAACCCACGACCTCCAGCGCGCGCGCACGGGGAAGCTACCAGTGGGCTGCTGCGCTGGTCTTGTTTGGTACCGCTCGCGTTTGGTTTTGAGGTATTGCTTCGGGCCTATCTCTGACGGAACTGAAAAATACGTTCATGTAACTGAACGATGACGAGGAAGATCGCCGGACTGCGACCTGCAGCGCCGCTGCCGGCGTGGGCGCGCCGCGCCGCGCGGGGCACGGGGGCGATGGCTGCTAGCGGATGCGGAGGGGAGGAGGAGAGGGAGGAGAGAGGGGAGCTCACCGAGGGGAAGGAAAGGAGGAGCAGGGCGACGGCTCGATGCAGCGACAGAGAAGAAGGCGGTGGCGGAAAAGGTGCTCGCCGACGACGATCTAAGGCCCCAGGGCTCCTCCCTGGAAGCGGAATCGGAAGAGGAGGTCTTGGGCTTTCCGTTCCCGCAGTTAGCCCAGCCGGGAGGACGCCATGGCGTCGAGGTCGAGGGCGACCACCTCCTCTGTATTTTCGGTAAGCAGGTACAGAGAGACAGAGAACAGAAGGAAAAAAGGAGAGGGGAAAAATGGCGGCGGCTGGAGGAGGAAGAAGGGTGGAGAGCTCGGGTTAGGGTTAGGGTTGCCCTTGGGGGGGGTAGATAAGGAGGGGGTGCGGTGGAGCTGTGATGGAGCGGCTCTGTCGTTTTCCTCCATGGCTGCCATCAGCACGTACGGAGGTGGGGGAAAGGTGGAAGCGGGCTGGCTCGTGGGGGTGTGGTGGGCTGGCCCAATTGGGCTGGCCTGCCCTCCCTTTCTTCTCTCTTTTATTTTATTTTTTGTTTTGCTGTTTACTGATTCTGTTTTTTTTGCAGAAAAAAGAAAAGGAAGAGAAGAGAGGTTTTGGGATAGAGAAAAAAATTTAGGGATAAATTTTATGAGTTATTTATCACAAAAGCACAAGTGTGCAACTTTCTGTTTTTCAAAAATTTGAATTTATTTGCTGTTTGGAAAATTCAAATGAATTGAGCAATTTGGTATTAATTGAATAATTGAAAGAAGCAACTTAAAAGTTTTTTTAATTTAAAGTTTATTAGGAACAAAAGATTGGTTTGATTGCAAGTTTTATTTGAAACATTGTAACAGAACAAGTATGAAACAAAGATTTGAATTTTTGGTTTGAAATTCAAATGGAAAAAACAAGGGAAAACAAATGAAAACAAAGGAAAACAATTGGAAAACAAATGGAAAACAAATGCAAGGCTTATGATGACATGATGCAAAACATAAGTTAACAAAAGCAAACATTCTAAAGGTGTTTTCATACTTGGGATGTTACAACCTCGACGAGGTCCACAAGAAGAGGTTGATATTCTCTCCTGAGGTAGCAGCCACCCAGAAGACCTCCCCGAGTGCTGGTGGCTCGGGGGCTATCGCCGCTCTCCGCGCGGGTCTGCCTCCCAACTAGGAGGACACACTCGCCACCTACTCACTCCACGTTCCCCCACAAGGCATTAGGAGATGCTACCCACGAGGGAACCCCGTGACTCCACGGTAAAAACAACGCCATGACTTCTCTCCATGAGGGTCTCATGGAGCTCTCACCATGCGTCGCTGCATAGCCGTGAGAGATTCTACCCACACAAGTGGGAGCCTCATTCCGATGGGGCAATCTTTTGTTTCTTAAGGGAGCCACAAGGCCACTACATTATCGAGCTATGAATCTGAACTCGTGGGAGTATCAGCCCCATGATGATGGGAGCCCCGTGTCTACACGGTGACGTCAAGTGCCTCTTCGGGGACCACAAGGTCACGACATCCCCAAGCGTTTTGTAAAAGAACAATGTATCACCCTAGCAGTAAATTTAGTTGCTTTCTCAAGCAATTTCCTCTTTTGCATGCCGGCATGTTTGCATCTCTGCATCCACACATCCATGCATATTCACCTTAGCATGCATAATTTCCTCTCAAGAGGTGTGCGAGTGCATTTTCCTCACGAAAGCATCCCGCGAGCAGGGGCTGGGACGGTGTATGTGTAAGGATCGCTACTGTACACAACACCTCGCCAAGTTCCTTGGCGTAGATCTCCGCATGAGCTGCTCACAAAGGAACGAACAAATGTGCGTTGTTGCCAAAAGATAAATGGTTGCAGACAAGAACACCCCTCTGGAGTGAGGCACGCAATCCCATCGAGAAGTGAAGGAAGTCCTCCACGAGGAACCAGAAGAAGGTCCTCCACAAGGAACCAGGATAAGTCCTCCGCGAGAAACATAAAGGAAGTCTCTCAATAGACCCCGTCGAGGCGCTACTTCCGCCCCGACAAAGGGTTCCACCTCCCAAACAGCTAAGTTTTTCCGCACAAAACATTCAACACACGAAGGAAATACGATAGTAGGAAGTGTATAATATTATTTACAAGCTCAAAGTTTACAGGCATTCAAGACATCTATTATAAGCCAGGCGCACGAAACGGCCCCTCAAGCGGCAGGATCACTCTCCCTCGGCCCTACTCCACCACCGATGCTGGAGGTCCACCCCGCGCCATCCGCGGCCTCCCGTGTGAAGGCCTTCATGAAGACACTCATGCCGTCCTTCACGCGGGTGGCGAGAGAGGAAGAAAGATCTTCATGAACTGGATCCACTAAGCTGTCGAGGT
Organism: Alopecurus myosuroides; assembly: GCA_028641055.1. Lineage (NCBI taxonomy): Eukaryota > Viridiplantae > Streptophyta > Magnoliopsida > Poales > Poaceae > Alopecurus > Alopecurus myosuroides. Next base: position 580,862,255 of record CM054057.1, on the reverse strand, counting down.
CAAAGTTGGGGTGGAGCTGGACGATGCGGGAAAAGGCGTGGTTTTCCGCCGCCGCCAGATGTTGGCAGCACGCTTTGTTGACTATGGCTTCTATGCTCTGGGCCTCCTCCTGCAGCACGTCGAGGAACCAGATGAAGAAGTGGAGCCAGTGCACGACATCGTACCGAGCAGGCAAGGTAGGAGTTTCGACACGCAGTCAGTTACCCACCTCGTGGGCACAGCTGACAGCGCATCGGAACATCTCCTCAAACTGGCACAGAAGCTCTTGCGCCCGCTCCACCAATCTTTGTTGCTCGGCAAGAGGCGTGAGCCGCACCTGCAGGGCAAAAAATCCAACAAGAAGTTTGCACCCTGCGCGACTGCGCGGTCCCTCGTGCCTTTCTCCCTGTCATGCTGTCGGCATAGATGGGCAAGGTCCCGCTTGAGGCCCTCAATCCCCGAGCGCAGTTCTTGCTCGACCTTGGTGGATTCCTCCTTCTGTTGCTAGTGCTTCCCGTTGAAGTCCGCGTCAAGATCCTTGCGGTACACCTCGTGCCCCGCCTGAACTTGCTCCTCAATAAGCTTCCGCTGCTTCTCTTGAGAGGCCTTCAGGTCTCGGTCCAGCTTCTCGAGGCGTTCGCATTCCTCGCAGACCTTGTCCACCAGCCGGGTGACCTCCGCCTCGCGCTTCCCGATCTTCTTCTCTAGGGTATGGGCATTCCCCTCTCTGATGGTGAGAGTCATTTCGTGGGACTTAATCCCCTCCGTGCGAGAGACCAAATCCTTCTCGTGGAGAACGAGGGCCTGCTCCTGCTTCTTGCGAGCGACATCCTACTCCTCAGCTTCCCGCTGGTGCTCTTCCCTCTCTAGAGGAAGCGTCTCCTTGTGGACGTACACCACAACAAGCTTGCGCATGGCCTCCTCGAGGGACGCGGTCTCCTCTTGAGCAGAGTCCTCAACTCCCGCTTGGCCTTCTTGAGCATCTGGGGATGAACTACCGTCGCAGCCTCTTCCCTGTTGCGACACGAAGCCACGGTCTCAAAGAACTAGGCGCCCATGGCCTCGAGACGCTAGCACTCCTTGGTGACCTACGCGCTTTGAATCTCCATGCTAGACAGGACCATATATATGACGTCCTTCACGGTCTTAGACATGGAACCATCAAAACGAAGGTCAAGAGGGCCCCATCGCGGACCCGCAACGAACATCGCCCCCCCCGCATCACATCTTCAAATAATTCATTGGGGATAAAAGAGTCATTGAGAGAGGGGCATCCTCCATATCCTTCTTCACTGCTGCGATGAAGCTCTACGCCGACTGCGAGAAAGAGACGCCTGCTGCAGGACCACCAACGTCACTTGCGGCCGGAGGAGGAGGAGCGGCACGCGCCTTCGCCCCAGGCATCAGGATCTCCATATCCTCATCCCCAAGATCGATGGGGGTGTGTGCCGATATAGCCCTCGTAGGGTGTCGCGGATAGAGATGGTGGCGGCGTCGTGGGGCGCGTCTCCGTGCCAGCGGAAGGAGGAGGGGAAGTGCGCACCTCCAAGGCATTCACCCCAGGGCCTGCGAGCACAATGACATCCGTGGACTCTGGGGCTCACTCCTGACCCGCGTGCCTGGGGTCACGGATGCCCCATCATGAGTTCTAGTCCGGGCAGCCTCGAGTGTTGCTTCAGTACTTTTCTTCGGTGAGGGGCCAGCCCTCGGCAAGGTTCCCCTCTCTTTGCCGTACGTATCCTGCTCGGTGATGGTCTCTTTCGCCATTTCCCCCACCATTCCCTCACTGGCCGCAAAGTCGGTGGGTTTGGTGGCTCCGTAACCCTCTTGGGTGAGAGGTGAGCTTGTGGTCTCCCACCTCTCCTCTAACTCTACAAGGTGGGCCTCAAGGAGGGACGGATCACTCTCTAGGCTCGCTGAGTCCATGTGCTCACTGGCCGCCGAGGCGGCCACCGCGGTCTTAGAAGGGACGGAGGGCCTAGCCCCTGGCATCTTCTCTTTCTTGGCAGAGGCCATGCAAGATTGGAAAAGAGGTCAGTATCTAGATCCGACAAGTACGAGGAAGATCACCTCAGTAACTTACCTGCCGGTGAAGAGCCAATTCCTTGCTGAGCGCTCACTACAAGAAATATGCTGATACATGACGCTCTATTTTCGTCACCAAATCGTCATCATATTTCATCCATGACGATCCTATGACGAAAAACAAATCGTTGAAAACCGAGCGTCAGTAATTAACCACAACGACGTATTTTTTTGGAAACGTCATGGATATCCACGACGATTTAGAAACGTCATGAATCTATGACGATCCAAAATCGTCGTGAGCAGTCTAGGAAGGACACATCAGCTCCGATGTGGCTAGTCCTACGTGGCAAAATCATGACGATTTGAAAACGTCGTGGATCAAAATCAGCCCGGTCCATTTCGATGATCTTCATGGGCCTAGCCCAATAAATCTGACATTTTTCTTTTCTGGTCAGTGGACTTTATGGTCCATTTTCCTTTTGGGCCGTAGCATTTTTAGGGTCTTTGGGCCTTAGCCTTTTGAGGTTGGTTTACATTTATGGGCTTTGTCTCTTTAACACAATTTTCTATTCTAGGCCTAGGTAAAACGTTAAAATTTTGGTCCTGTGCTTTATTTCAATTCGTTTCTTTTTTATTTCAAGCATTTTGGGTTTTATGACACATATTTTGTTCGGATAATTCCAGGTTGTTTGTCCCACTCATCAGGTAACTTCTTAAAAAAAAATTACACATGAGAATACTCCGATACAGAACAAATATAAAATACATTCAGACACAGATATCGGCCAAAATTTACAGGAACAAATACAAAATATGTTTATAACTCAACTCAGAACAGATACATGACACTTGAAATCCAAAATTCATCCAGATAACCATAAAGACCACCAAAATTCCAAATTCAGCTATCTCATAAATATTACAACCTGCAAGTATAATAACTAGATACTCGCTGGTACCCTGGAATTTCTTCAGGCTTCAACATTCTTCTTCACTTTGTCTACTAGAGTGACTTCATATAACCTGGAATGATGTAGCAAAAACTTATGTGATGATAAAAGAACACTATAGCCTGGAATTACAATGGAGAAAAATGGCTCATGATCATGAAACAGAAAAAATGGCTGATGATCATGAAACGGAAAAAAGGGGCTGATGATCATGTAACAAAAAAATTGGCCGATTATTCCATACTTTGCTACTGCAATGATAGGGAGGGAGCAACCTAAAGCAGACAAATGTTTATACCACTACAGCAAGCCACTCCTCCTAATACATAACTGAAGCTGAACATCAGCAATCAAAATTATCATAAGTTGTGACATGCATAAGTACAGGGAAGCTAAGTATTTTTTTTCCTTTATACCGTCAACAGGCTATCAGACAATGTAGTAAACAAAAATTATTCATATCCATTCGACTGACTAGGACATGTCGATTTCTTCGACTGCTACTAACAATTGACAAATTATAGCATTAGTTCTGGGAGAACAGTAAAGCATGCAAATTAACTACCAGATCATTGCAAATCATACACTGCCCAAAAAGTAAGCAAATCCCACTAATAGCGTATACAATTAGCATTATAAAACAAAAGCTGAACTAGCATAAGAGAATTTCCGCGGTTGCATGTACCTTCTTGTGCTGCTTCCTGAACATGGCCGTCCATGTAATCTTCGCGGGCTTGAGGCGGTTGTGGAAGTAGCGCTTGCACTTGGAGTTGAAGAAAAGGAAGACCTGATTTTGGGAACGAGCACACTAACTTCAGCATATTTCCATTTCTTTTGATTATATGCACAATAATGGCAGTGACCCAAAGAACCTACCTGAGAGTCTGAACGGACGAATCTGATACCCTTTTCTAGGTATATCTTGGCACCGCTGAACTTGCAGAGCTCGGTCCTGCGGAAACAGGATAGACATGCTAATAAGTAAGATTGTAAGAAGCATATATCAAATGACAGTGAAAACAAATTGAGAGAAACATTGAAAATACCTATTTCATGTTGTATAGAGTTCATACGCCAGGTAGGAGTGCATACATAATCTTTGTGTTAGTAGCAGGTTAGCAGTAGTAAAAAAAATTATTTGGACAGAAAAGTATTTAGGAACATGCATTCAGACTCCCTGTGTTAGCAGTAGTCAAAACTTTTTTGCAATAAATGAATTGTGTATCAAGTTAACATCAATATGCAGAACTAACATATCTCACTATGCCACCAACACTCCAGCCAATGTGGCATCTAATAATGCATATGCTAATGATAATTTGAGTACTCCTTAGTCAAGTGCAGCTAATAATGCAGTTATAGATTTAACCAAACCTTGTCTAGGTTACAGGCAATGGCCAGGACATCACAAACAACGTACAATGATAGTCATAAATTGGAACATAGTGCAACATGTAAATCACAATTTCACCTAGAAGTGGAACAATATTAGCACTATGGTGTCCATCTGTGACACTACGATGGCAGGTATACAGATACTACAATGGCAGGTATACAGATACTACAAAAAGAGAGCATCACGAACAAGTTATGCTTTGCATCCAATCAGCATCTCAAACAAGAACAAAAGAACAATAATATAAGAGCAGAGCAGTGCCAGCGTCACCGGGAAACATGTAGGAGGAGCACTGGCGCCTTCCTCGTGCGCAGCTGGGAGGAACGGCAGCAGCGACCGATGTCACCTTCCTCGAAAGGGAAGGTGGGCGCGCAGTCCGTCCACGCATGTGGAAATCGGGGTGGCGGCGGCGTCTCCCTCCTAGAGTGTAGAAGTCGGGCCGGGGGTGGAGATCCGGGGAAGCCGGGACGGCGCCGGCGGCGTCGCTTGTCTACCCTAGCTGCAGGAGAACCTGAAACAATGGGGATTAGAATTCTCCCAGATGTGGTGGACTTTAGATCTTGGTGGCCCTAAGGTTAGAGTGATGGGGAGGAAGGAGATTGCGATGTGAGGCTCCAAACCTGACGAAGATCTTGATGAAGATGAGGCATGCGCTGTCGCTTCTCGCCGGACTAAGAAGATAAGGAAGCCACCGTCACTGCACGCGGGACTGAGAAGACGGTGAGGCTGGTGTCTCTGTTCGTGGAGCAGATCGTCGGCTCGCCCCAGGATCTCACGCGCGATCCGGCAAGACATCGGGAGTGGGGGAGAGGGGAAGCGATGCGGCGACCACGTGGATTTGTTCCACCCTAGGTTCTCACGCGCGCCAAGGCCGTCCATCTCGGTCGCGTGCTCGACGATCCATGCCCCCGCAAAGAGGACGGGAGACAGCGAGAGCGGTCACGTTGTTGTGGGAGACGGAGGCGGGATCCCCCCACACTGCTCCCTTCTCATGTTGGGGAGATCCGACGCCAAATAGCACGGATGCCACGGGCTCCTCTTCCATCTGCAACGGGTGCGGGAGGACGGGGGCAAGAGGTGGGATACGAGGGGACCTGGGTCGGGGCGTCTGATGGAGAAGGGAGATCCGGATGATGGTCGGCTGTGTATGTCGAGGAAGGAGGCACAACTGAAAGGCTCGGCTCGTCGGCCGGTGGAGAGGGAGCAGGGGAGTAGAGGAGGCGCTCTGGGCCGGCCGTGCGCGTCGAGTAGCGATGGGATGTAGGGTTTGAGGATGGGATGTGATGGTGTCTACGAGCGAGCGTGTGCGAACGGCGATGGGTTCGGTGCGGGGACGGCGTCGCAAGAAGGGAATGGTGGGGGCTGGTGGTGAAGAGAGGGGAGGGAATGGATCTAGGGTTTGGGACTTTGGGAGGGGGCGGGTTGGGGCGGGTTGGGCCTTTTGGGGTGGCCGCGCGCGCCGTGAGGAAAAAATTCGGGAGTGAGTGAGGGAAATTAGGACTTAGGAGGGAAAAAAATTTCTTTTGGTAATAATAATGATTAAGAAAAAAAAATGTATGTAACTGTGCACATGAATAAACCCAAGAAATGAAATACCGCGAGATATATTTTAAAGTTCAGTTAAAACAAATCAACCCAAAAATGTAATAAATTTGCACGCTATCTCGGATTAAGATGCTCGGGAAACATATTGTGTTTCTATGTACTACGTAGTATATTACTTAATTTCACGGCTAAAGTTGCGCATGTTTAGGAGACTGACCTCACCAGAAACGGTAGTGTACTATTGTGTGCCTTTGAAGTTTGAATACGGCAAATATCGCGAAAAACTGTTCACAGAAATGAGCTATCACCTATGAAAATTCCAGGTTTTTAGGCAAAATGACGGATATTATGGCCACATTAATGACATAGTTTGTTTAAATGTGCTCATATTCTATAAAAACATGCATAATGGAATAACGAACAATGTTCGCGAAGAAAGTTTTATTTTCCATTGAATAAAAATACCATTTTCCATTTTCGGAGTGTCAAAAAAGGGTTTTTTTGTGAAGCGCCTACCGAAAATATGTTACAAAATTGTACAAAGTAAAATTCTAAATATATTATTTCATATTTGATCTACAAATAACAAATTTACTACCTCTCAATAGCTCAAAATACACCTCTTTTGAAAAAGACTAATTTCTGCTGATTCCGCTGAAACCGGGCCAAATTTGAACTACAGGTGCCTCGTTGTTTGCTCATGATTTTTTGTAAAAATAATTTTTAGATACACAAGTACCTATTTCAATAGAGATATACCAAGATTTTATCAATATTCAACCTCTAGCTGCGAACGGTCATGCCCGCCGTCTTGACTTTTTCCAAAAACCAGCTTAGAAAATTCCAGAAAATTTAAAAAAAATCGAAATGATGCAAGACCTTCGCGTGGTGTCATTTTATACGTCCTAGTATCCACCAAAAATAATAAACTTGGAATACGACATCTGGGTTGAAAAGGTGTTCATAGAAATGAGATATCTCCTCCGAAGATTCTTGGGTTTCGGGCCAAATGACGAGTGTTTTGGCCACAATCATGGCATAGTTTGTTGAAATATGACCATATTCTACACAAACATGCATAATGGAACAACGAACAATGTTCGCGAAGAAAGTTTTATTTTTCATTGAATAAAAATACCATTTTCCATTTTCGGAGTGTCAAAAAAGGTTTTTTTTTGTGAAGCGCCTACCGAAAATATGTTACAAAATTGTACAAAGTAAAATTTTCAATATATTATGTCATATTTGATCTACAAATAACAAATTTACTACCTCTCAATAGCTCAAAATACACCTCTTTTGAAAAAGACAAATTTCTGCCGATTCCGCTGAAACCGGGCCAAATTTGAACTACAGGTGCCTCGTAGTTTGCTCATGATTTTTTGTAAAAATCATTTTTAGATACACAAGTACCTATTTCAATAGAGATATACCAAGATTTTATCAATATTCAACCTCTAGATGCGAACGGTCATGACCGCCGTCTTGACTTTTTCCTAAAACCATCTTAGAAAATTCCAGAAAATTAAAAAAAAAATCGAAATGATGCAAGATCTTCGCGTGGTGTCATTTTATACGTCCTAGTATCCACCAAAAATAATAAACTTGGAATACGACATCAGGGTTGAAAAGGTGTTCATAGAAATGAGCTATCTTCTCCGAAGATTCTTGGGTTTCGGGCCAAATGACGAGTGTTTTGGCCACAATCATGGCATAGTTTGTTGAAATATGCCCATATTCTACACAAACATGCATAATGGAACAACGAACAATGTTCGCGAAGAAAGTTTTATTTTTCATTGAATAAAAATACCATTTTCTATTTTCGGAGTGTCAAAAAAGGGTTTTTTGTGAAGCGCCTACCGAAAATATGTTACAAAATTGTACAAAGTAAAATTCTAAATATATTATGTCATATTTGATCTACAAATAACAAATTTACTACCTCTTAATAGCTCAAAATACAAATCTTTTGAAAAAGGCAAATTTCAGCCGATTCAGGTGAAACCGGGCCAAATTTGAACTACAGGTGCCTCGTAGTTTGCTCATGATTTTTTGAAAAAATCATTTTTAGTTACACAAATACCTATTTCTTCAGAGATATACCAAGATATTACTGTAGATAATTTTACAAAATTGATTTCTGTCAATTTGATTGTGAAATTCAAATTATAGAAAATGTAAACAGCAAAAACAAACAGTTTAGACCCAGCCCAACCCAGCTAGATGTGAGAACCTGTGCCAGCACTAGCTAGACAGGCCAAATTCCGGCCCTTGCGAAGAGGGAAGCATTCCCCCCACCCGCCCTGAGAAAAAAATTTGATGGATTTGTCCCATCCTAGGCCCAAGTTCGCTTTTATTTTACCTTAAGTAAAGCGAACGCTGTGTATGTTCAGCGCGAGTGTGTTGGCCTGTTGGTTGTGCTACTAGTTGGTGAGCACGAGGTGCAGGGTTCGATTCCCATGTCCGCTCAATATTTTTGCTAATATTTCGGTAGAGCCACACAAGCCACGCACGCACAGGCCACGCACGCACGTCAGGCACGCAGGCCACACAGGCCACGCACGCACGTCAGATGCAAGGCTGGAAGACAACTAGAATTCATGTCATGTGTTGTAGTTTGTGTGGTTGGCCCCACATGTCATTGGTAGCAATTGAAAGTTATGGATTGACACATAAGTCCATGAAATGGCAACTGAACATGACACGTAGGAAAAAATTGATGATGTGGTCATCCAGTAATATAAATGTGTCTAAAAAATAAAGCCTCAGATCACATGCACCGTTTATGACGATTTCATCTTATACGGATACGACGTTTTTAACTCAAATCGTCGTTATTTTACAGGGTTTTTATCCCCTCAAACAACTTACGACGGTCTTGTTTGAAATCGTCACAACTCTATGACGATTTCGTTCACCGTCATTACGAGAACGTCATGTATCAACACATTTCTTGTAGTGGCTTCTTGGGAGAAATGGCCACGGCGGAGCCCTCCGCCGCAAGAGGGGCGCTCGCGTCTACATCGGCGCCTGATCTACTAAGGATCAAGCGGCGCATCGCCAAGCTCACCTCCTTGGATCCGCCTCTAACCGGCATGGACACGGTCCTTTGCTGGTTGGAAAGACGGATCCAGCCATTAGCCAATCATGGCGGCCGTCTCATCTGCGAATACACGGGCGCCAACGACCAAATGCGGACAACCAGCAAAGACTGGGCCGCGAAGGATCTGCGGCGGTGCGTAAACCAGTTGGTCGCATCACGCGACCAATATGAAGCGAGTCGGCCAATGTATACAGCCGACAATCCGGCTCCCAAGGTATTTTTTCTGTCATTTGGGTGGTTCTTTGCCATGCTTTCTTGGATTTTTCACTTCTAACCCTGATTTTTCTTTTTGACAGCTTGCTGATCTTCCAGACTCGGAGCTTGCCTCCGAAGCTGATCTGGAGGCGTTGCACGCCACCTTTGCAGGTGGGCGCAAGCGCTAGAAGATTTCCTCCTCTGAGGAAATCATCGATCTTGACGGTATTCCCGTCGCAACCTCCAGATTAGTACATCCAGGTTTATTTCTTTTGTCGAAGTTTTCTTTTGTCTTCGAAGTTTTAACTCTTCCGGGTTTTTGTTTTTTGCCTTTAGCCTGCCTCCCTCCACCTTAAAGCCAAAGAAGCTAAAAAGGCACAAGATTGTGTCCAACAGAGGCGCTCAACCTTCTCCCGTCATCGCCCCGGACACACCGTCCACGATGGCGGAAGAGCATGCCATAGCTCCCATCACCAAGTCGTTGGAGCCCAGCCAGCCCGTTGTGCCGGACACGGACACGAGGGAAAGGGCGGCCCCAGAGGTGGGAAATTCTTCTCGGACAATCGATGAGGAGATTCCCACCTTCGACAAGGACTTCAAGAACCTCAACGACGGCCTAAGCGCGGCCGGAATTCTTTTTGCGGAGTACGCAAAGGAGTTCAATGAAAACTTGGCGGGTTTGCAGCGAATGAGCCAGGTATTTAACTCTAGCCCCCAAGCATTTAGACAAAATTTATACTTTTTTGCCTTGATGCTTTTTAATTATTCTTTTCCTTGTCATGTTCCAGCAAACCGCCGAAACCATTAACATGGAAGTTTTCAATAAACTTTCCGTCAAGAACAGGGAAGCTAGAAATCTTCTTTCTATTCTTGAGGTGAAAGATACGGAGTTGGCATCGTCTCAGCTGCAGCTGAAGGAAACAACAGGTAAACTTTATCCCTCTGAAGTTTGTTATTCAGCTTGTTTTCTAAGTACTTTTTCCGGGATTTCTAAACTCGGAATTTTCCTTGCTTTCCAGCTGCTTTGGCTAAGGCCCAGCAAATAGCTGAAGATGCCGGAAACGCTGCCAGTCTCCGTGAGGAAAACCTGGACCTTCACAAGCAACTTGTGAAGGCTCAGAAAGATCTGGAAGCCAGCAATCTGGCCCTTGGAATGCGAACAGGCGGAAAAGGACAAGTCCACCATTCAAGATGTCGTGGGATAATCACGGCAGACGTTACCGGGGGTAACTGATCTTGGGGCAAGACGACACAGGCGTTTGGGAGAGGGTTTAGCTCAGAGGAAAACATGATGGAACTCGATCTGGTAACCGGCAATCAAGTCGCCGAGTCTCCGATCTCAATATATTAACTCAACTCTCGTGTTACACTGGATGCTCGATACCAAGCGATATTGCTAGGGCTCTTGGATCTCCCTTAACCTAACTTAGGGGCCGGTTTATAAAGCACCCGACCCCCTGGCTTGCCCTCCAAGGCGCACCCTGAATCCTACCCGGACACTATGTACAAAACCCTAACTTTCCTTACCGTAACCCACAATCCGGGTTACGAGGCCTACAATCTTGGGCCTTCTAGAAGTTCTTTTATCCTTAGCCGGGTCTTGCGCAGCGTCCTTTGGGCCGAATTACACCTTGGAATTGGGCTACCGGGTTATCATCCCTCCATCAGTAGTCCCCAGAATAGCTTGGGCTTCACAAGATCCTCTTTGAAGCACACGCTATTCCCTGCAAAACTATCAAACTTACAAGTTCAATGGGGGCCGGGTTACATTGCTTTGATGAACAGCTAGGCCTAACTCCACGGCGGCCATATAGTAACCCGGCTTTCTCCAAGTCTTTGCTTGTCTTCCCGGGTCAACACCCCGATAAGAATGTCAAAGATTCGGCTAACTTTACTCGATAATTGACCCCAATTTTGCGGAGAGGATCTCATTCTTGTTTCCGTCCGGATATCTTGTTTAGCACTCAAAGCACACCCCACGGAATCCAGGCAAATAGCCGTTTAACCCGAAATTTCCGGTTGCCAACCGTTGAGCTAGGTTTAGCCGCCCACACCCTTATAAATAGTCACTTAAGAGCGAATCCAACCCCAATGGCTCATTTTCCCCCTTTCTTCTTCCTCCTCGCCTCCGCGCCCAAGCTCACAGAGCATCGCCACAGAGACCTCACGCGCATCACCAGAGCCAATCGGCCGCCGGCTGCGCTCCGCCACGGTTCGCCCCGCGCCGCCGCCAAGATCCGCCGCCGCACCCCCGACCTGCCCGCCGGGAATCGCAAAGGGACACCAAGCTTGTGCTATCTGCCTCCGTCGGGCTTCACTTCGATCTCCTCCAGTAAGTCTCTTACATCCATTAACTTGTGCTTGCAATTTCTCGATTTACCTCAGATTAGATCTAAGTCAACCCGCCGGCCGTTTTTCTGGTCACGCCGAATTAGGTCGCCCAAATTCATTCTAACTCATCCAATGACTTAAATATAGATTTCACTTTGCTCCCCTACTGCCCATAATCACTAATTTCACCACAAATCTAGAAATGGAATCTCCAATCTAGGCTCGGGCCGCCCAAAATTTCCACGCTTGCCACTAACACCCGGAAAATTCTCTTTTTCCGGCTCCTTTGTTTGCAGTAGGCACATGGGTAACCATCCATCTTTCCCAAACACCTCTCAACACATAAGCACATCATAGTTTTCGTAACGATGTTTGATACCCGGACAACTCGTAACCTTGCTCCATAGAATGATACCCGGATAACTCTTTTACTTCCATGTCTTCTTGATATTCTTCGCAAACATTCGGATGACTCATGATTTCCGAGTCTCATTTCTTGTACTCTTCTATCTCGTGCTTTTGCAGGTTAATCTCATGGCTCCCAAGAGGCAGGGGAAACAACCGGCCAAGGCCAAGACCACCAACTCCATATCCGCCAACTGGGCGCGGTCCACGGTTACAAAGGCCAAGTTAGAAGAACTGGCCGAATTAGGAGTCCTCCCTTCTCAAAAGGATATCCATTGGAGGGTGCCAGGTGACGAGACCCAGCCCACGCCCACCAATGATGAGGTAATATGCTTTGTAGAGCACGTGACCCGGGGGTTCCGTCCTCCGGGTCACCCTTTCTTTCGAGATGTTTTGAGCCACTACGGCCTCCGAATATTTGACATAGGGCCTAACTCTGTGTTAAATATTTCCCATTTCATCGTTCTTTCCGAGTCATACTTGTGCACACCGCCAAGTTTGGCTTTTTATCGAGCTTTTTCAGTGCAAATCGTGCCGCGAAAGCGGTGACGGGGCACTTCTCGCTTGCGGCGGGGTCTCTATCCAGCGCCGCAAGAATTCTTTGATGCCACCCCTCACTCTCAACCCACGTCAAACACTGGCAACTCTCATATTTCTATTGCCGAGACACCTCCCCACCCGGCCAAAGAAACTGCCGGGTTACTCGGAGGGCCTTCTCGATATCTCCGAGACTTTCAACGCCTTTGCCCCTGACTCGGACAGGGAGGCCATCCGGCCTTTACTAGCCAAAATCTCTGTTCTGTCGGCCCAAGGTCTCATTGGGCTTAACCTGGTGAAAAATTGGGTCGATTTCCGGATCCAACCAAATTCCATCCGCACTAAGTTAATGTGCGAGTATTCGGGACACACCACGGACTCGCTCCGGTACTCCACCCATAGCTTTGCAGCCGGAGACACCAACAAGACTATCAAGAGCTTCTTGACAGAGAAGTTGGAGGTAATCCGGAATATAGCCGGGTTAGAACCCTTCACGCGTGAGAACCCGGCCCCCAAGGTAAAGACTCGGCTTTCATACTTTTATCTTCACACTTTCCACTCGATATGACTAATAACCCTTATTCTTATATCTTCATCTCAGGCCTATGATCCCTTTTGGAAGATTGAAACTCCTCCTAGCTCTGAAACTCCAGAGGAGAAAGAAGACGCCGCTAACTCGGATGAAGGTACATTCCGAGTTTCACTTAGCTTTTTTTCTTTCTTTTTTGAAATCACTGTTGTTCATTCTTCGTTTTCCGATTGTAAATCCTGATAACTTTCAGAACAAGAAGAGAAAGACGACGAAGAAGAAGAAACTGAAGGCAGGGTGGAGTCAGCGAGTGACGAGGACGACGCTGAGCCAACAGTCAAGGTCGGAACAAAGAGAAAACCCCAAGGGGTCGTCTTCAAGGTTCCATACCTTTTCCTTGCCTCTAAATCATACTTACTTGATATCATGCACAAACTAACCCGGGATCTGTCCTTCTGGCCATATCTGAAGGAACCGCTTGCGACCAAGCGCCGGATGACTCGGAACTTTCCAGGTGATGGTGCTCTCAACCCGGGCATTTCATCGTCTCCGGCTCAACGCGCCGGTATTTTTCTAATCCTTTCTTTAATATCAAAGTCTTTCCAAACCATCTCCTTACAAGATAATTCCGTGTCTTACTTGATGTTTTTCAGCTTCATCCGGGTCCAGCAGTGAGCTCCCCTCGGACTTCGTGGTGAATCCCGGGTAAAGTTCCCTTCCTGATGCTTTATCACTGTTTCATCGCTTTTTTCCAGCCATACGCTAACTGCCTGCTTACATTGTCCATAGAGCCGCGGTCACTGTTAGCGATCAAGAAGATATGGAGACCGATGACCCGGATACGGAGAACCGGACTGATGATAGGCACGCCGCAGCTGGCGGGGAAGAACAACAAGTGCCACCAATAAACCCCGCCGACCGAGAGGCCGAGTATCCCATAGCCTCTGACGTACTCGAGGACGAAGACGCTGCAGACTTGGGCGCGGGAGAGAGGGCACCAGACTCCGATACTCAAACGACCCGGATACCCTCTCGCACCAAGAGGAGAGTCCCTCCTCCAATTCCCCAAGGTCCCGGGTCTTCCAATTTGGGCGACAAAACTTTCGACCAGATGATGAGCACTCTCCTTGCTATGAAGGCCTCGGAGAAAGATGTGCTAGAGCGCATGGCAGCGGAGCACCAGGTAATGTTACCTAATATCTCTTCTTATCCATCTAGTCCCCAAGTGCCAAGTATAATTTGTTGAAATTGTGTTCGGTATTCTGCGCGATAATCGGCTTGCCATGATATCCGACTAATTCTCATACTTTGATTTCTCATAGGCACAGGCCACCCGGTCCGATGAACTTTTGCTCAAGACCGAACAACTGCTGCTTGCGGAGGTAAAGCGGAGGGAGACCCTTGAAGATGAAGTGGAAACTTTGAAGAAAAGTGTTTCCAAATATAAGAAAAGGTGTACCACTTCTCGAAGCGCACTGAAAAAGTTGTCGGAACAAGTTACCGATACTTATCGTATCTTGCTTAGTAAGTTTCTTGATGCTGACTGCCTTCACGCCTCTATTTTGTTACATGATACTCGGGATTAATGATATGGCCTTTCTTTGTTTCAACTGCAGGTGCTAACCTTGCAACCCCAGAAGAAGATGCCGTTGCAAAGGCTAAAACCTTAAAGACTGTGCTCCGGACTTTCTTTGCCGGCACCAAGTATATACTAGATGCCGTGAAGTGGCCGACTGAGGTATATCCGGGTGAAGAAAATCTTATCCAAGCTTGCTCGACTGTGCCTGCATGGATCGAGATCTGGAAACGCTCGGCGTGCCGGATTGGTATGACCCGGGCCTTTGCGCTGGCGAAGGCTTATTTTCCTAAGCTTGAGCCGACAAAAGTGATATCCGGGTTTCCAGAATTCAAAGCAGACGGCTCCAAGTTTGACTTCAAGGCCGTACAATCCTCAGTGCGTCACTCGGCAACCGCTTTGGCCGATAGTATGGATCTGGGTACGTTAATGAGTTCGTACGATGCTGAAGGCAAGATCGTGAAGGAGGAAGCACCCCCACCCTTCGACATTTTGGAAAAATGGGCTGCTGATTCGGCCAGGAAGAGGGAAGAAACCGCGAAGAGGGAGGCCGAGTTAGGATCCGAGCCAACCACTTCTACACCGGCTCTCCTCCCGCCTGTCCGTCCTGATGCGAAGAACCCGGGTGATGATGCCGGGAGAGCTGCGGAGCAAGCCCAGGACCAAGACCCGGAAGGCAAGGGTAAGGGTGTGGATTCTACTCAAGAATCCGAGTAAACAAATGCTACCACGATACCTTGGCCGTTTTGCTGCTCTTGTTCGAAACAGATATTCTTTTGTCGGTGCATCTATGCACCTTTGATACTAGTACCAAGATTTGTAACATACTTTAATTCCTTGATATACCTCGTGCCTCTTCTGGCCTCTGGATGAACTTGATATTTATCTGGTTTTTTAAGCTTATTCTCGATATCCGGCTTTCCTTATGGTTCCTTTTGTGAGACTCGGTTTCCGAGCATCTTGGGTTCTGACAGGGGGACTTTTCTCTAAGTCCCCAAGTCCCCAAGAGTCGGATGTTAGGGTTTGTTGGGCTTAGTAACAACTTGTTTCTGTTTCAAAATCCCCGGTCCCCAAGGCCCGAAATCCGAGTCTGGGATGTGCGGTCTTTTCCAGAGAACAAATTGTTTTTACTAAGCCCAAGCCCTAGAGCCGTTTCACGTGAGTATTGAAGTTATGCTTGATAAACGTTGAGTTTCTAGCTATTAGCCTTATACTCTGCATAACTTGTGGTTTAGATGACCCTTTTGACAATCTTGTACTATAAGCCGGCTTTCGCGTGGATATTATGTTGTTACATCTGTACGAAAACAGGGTCAGGCAAGTCCCATTGGGCTTCATGGCTGATTGTAATCGTAAGCGAGCAAATCATGCCACTTTAGTGCGAGTCACATCGAGCTTAAGTAAGAAAAGTCAAGAAAATTTGGCTCCTTTGTCCGGTTATAAGATTGCAGCCGTACTCGTTTGCGAGTAATCGGCCCTTATAACTCATAGGCATCAAGGCCGGGTCTTTGAGTTTGTAACTGTGCTATTCAAGCAATCAGCCCTCAAGACCTATATATATGCAACACACTTGATGATACTGATGTACTGATAGCAATAAATAATGCTTACCTGTAATCGAAGTAAAGATCATAAAATAAGGCTTGATAACCATCTCTTTATTGATACGAGAAAGTTTTGGGTCAGCAGGCCGCCTCATTAAAAACCTTCCAGTCCCCTTAGGTACCCTGGATAGGAAAAGAGTGCGTCTGAAACCTGCTGCCCGTTGCATTGTTTAGTTCTCCTTGGGAATCTGTCCGGAACTGTCATAATCGATACACATTCTCCACTTGTTGATCTTTTTTACTATGAGTACCGGGCTTGCCAGCCAATCCGGATAAGGCGTTTCCATGACGCGGCTGGTTGTGAACGGCTGCGCAATTTCTTCTCTTGTGGTGGATTGTTTGAGAGAATCACCCTTTACGAAAGCCACCATCTTGGTATCTCGTGCTGCCTTGAGTTTTGCCCTTTCGCCTTCAGTACTCGGCTTTTTCAGGGCTGTTCTGTCATCCGAGTCTGTTTGAGCCCGGTAATGTTTGAGTTCCTCTTTTCTACAAGCTTGTTCAGCCATTGCTGCATCTCCTTCCTCGCACTCAGCCGCTATGTCCCGGCTTCCATGTATGGTGATGGTCTGTTTAGGACCCGGGATTTTTAGCTGTAGATACACGTAACACGGCCTAGCCATGAATTTAGCATAAGCCGGCCTTCCGAATAGCGCGTGATAAGGACTGCGCAATTTGACCACCTCAAAAGTGAGCCATTCAACTCGATAGTTATCCTTTGATTCCCCAAAAGCTACCTCCAATGTGATTTTTCCCTCGGGGCACGCTGAATGACCCGGCACTATCCCATGAAAAATTGTTGAACTTTTTTGTAGCTGAGACTCCTTGAGACCCATGCGTAGGAAGGTTTCCCAATACAGTATATTGATGCTACTTCCATTGTCCATCAAAACCTTTTTCAGCTCATACCCATTGACCTGCGGTGCGACTACTAATGCTAAGACTCCCGGGTGTTCTATTCTTTCCGGGTGATCCCTTCTGCTCCATGTTACGTCCTGTTCTGACCATCTCAGGTATCTCGGGATAGCCGAGGACACCGAGTTTACCGCCTGTTTCAGTATCTTCTTGTCCTTGTTGGAACTTCCTGTAGTATGCACGTGATACTGACCCAATTGCTTGGGGTTGGCCTAGAAACCTCCTGCTCCCCCTTGGTTATTACCTTGATTTCCAGCTGCCGGGTTACCGGCTGGGGGTGGGCCATTGCCCGAGTTTCCACCTGGACCCGGTCCTCCTCCCCGACCTGCACCTCACATGGCTCTGTTCACTTCCTCATTCTTCCATCTTTGTAGGTCGGCGCACTGCTCCAAGGAGTGGTTAGCTGGCCTACCGTTCCTGCTGTGCTTCGGGCATGCCATTCGGAATATGTCCCAATTATTACTCGGCCTTGGTGGCCCTTGATAGTTTCCTCCGTTGTGATTCCCAGTATTGAAATTTCCTTCTGCCCTGGGTCTGGAAGATCCGGCTTCAGTGTTGGCGACAAACTCGGAGCCTCCTTCAAACGGGCGCTTGTTCTGGCTGTTGTTACCCGGCGCTGATCCATTGCCGGTTCTTCCGTTATTACTTGTGTTTGCTTTTGCTTTTTTATCGTCAGTTTCCTCTTCCGTAGTGTCCGTTGCGGCATGTTTGTTGCATGCATCCATCAGTTCTCCCATTGTAACCTCCGAAGCATTCCGACTAGATTTCATGCGAGTTAACTCTTGTACTAAAGGTGTGTACTTGCAGGTCTTTGCCATAGCTTGCAGCGCATCCTTGGGCTGAATATCTATAGATGAATGAAGTATTTCCATAACCCGGCGCACCAGCTGCGCGCCGATTCTCCCTTCTTCTGAACACATCGCTCTAGGTCAATAGTGAATAACTTTCTGCACGTCCCGTGAAAGTGCTTGATAAACGCAGTTTTCAATTCTTCCCATGACTTGATAGATCCTTCGGTAGATTGATGAACCATAACTTTGCTGCTCCCTCTGACATCATTAGATACATGAATTTGGCTTGAAGATTCTCGGACGCATTGCGAATCGACATGGCCATCTCATAACTGCTCAACCATGTTTCCGGATCCATAGTCGGCTCGTAATTCACTACTTTACCCGGTTCTTTGAACTTTTCCGGGTAAGGCTCAGCCCTGATGCTATCTGAAAGACACTTAGGTCCTGCAAGAATGGTCGAAGCTGGTCTTACTCGGGAAACGTGTGATCCTGCAGGGGTACAGCTGGACGCGGTACTGCTGGTATCCCATGTACCGCAGACCCGGCCACGGCTCTCCTGGCTCTGGAACTGTCCACGATGGCCTGTGCTGCTGATGCTGCTGGTACTGCCTGAATGTGTGGAGGAGGCGGCATTTGCTGCTGCTCTTCCCTCCGCCGTGCCGAACTTGTCTGGATGTTGCCGGCGTTACCTTGCTGTTGGCTAACATATGGTGTCCCATGTATTCCACTTCTGTGATCCGGGTAATTAACCTGTTGTGGCACCGCGGTGCGCAGCATATCTATCGCCCGCCGGGTCTCCTCTGCGTGGGGTGACTCTCTCACGGGGATTTGATTTAGTGCAAGCGTTGCCGCGTACACGTTGTCCATGGGATTGTTGTAATGACCCGCTGGTGTGTGAAAACGTGATGGTGGTGGTGGTGGTGGCGGTGGTACAGTATTGCCGGTAGTAACTCCAGTCTGTGGTACGGGTAACCCGGCCTGCGTGTCTACCGGTTGTACTCCTCCGGTTGTCGGCTGAGGGGCGGTTCCTTGATTTGCCGCTGGGATCGGCTGATCCTGAGGCGTGATAAATAGTGCGGCCGAGTTTATGACTCCTCCCAATGCTGGCAATCTGGTTTGGTGCCTTTGATGTATTCTAGTCGTTTCCTCTCGGAGCCGGGTTTCCAGTGCATCCAGCTCGTGTTGTCGTGTGGCCATCCCTTGTCTTTCTGCTTCTACTTGCCTTCTCTGCTGCTCCAATGCACGACGGGCTACGTCCAAATCCCTAACACGTTCCGCCGCGTTCTCTGGAGTGATAACTGTGGCAAGAACTGTCGGATCTAGGATCAGATTGTTGTCGAACAGGGCCGGGTGTTGTGGATTGGAAGGACCCGCTCCTGGTGTCCGGTTTGCTAGGAATCCAAATGTGTTCGCGTGTAACTCGTTTTCTGGCGCTTGACTGGTAACCGATGCCGACTCTCCGTCAACTTGGGCCAAAACCGTGTTCCCGTTAGCCGGCCCTTGCTGCCGGGTCAATGCTTGTGCTGTTCCGGCTGCGGCCGCGGTTACGTTCTCTTGGTTGAGATTGGTCGCGGGAGCCGTGTAAACCGCAACCCGACGCACAATGCTTGGCGCGGATCCATACTGTTCCTCTTTGCTGCTATGTTCCTCGTACCGGTTCTCCAGTAGATGCAGGATAGATTCGGTATCATCTTCTTTCTCGACCCGGCCAGGAGGGGTCCATGCCGGCTCCTCCGGCTGTTCCCACTTCGTGGTGAGCTCTTCTGTCGGGTTTGTTGTCCCAACTGATTCTTCTCCAGCTGATTGGATATAGCTGGTCTTCCCTGACACAGAATCAAACCCAAAGTCGTCAGGGATCGAACCGGAAGTACGTACCATACTGATGAAGACGCTGATCTGGCCGATTGTCATGATAGACCCGGATTCGAGGTGATCCGACTCTGGTCCCCAGCCGGAATCGTCCACCATCTTCTCTCCTTCGTGGTTGATGTAGATCTCGCCGATGACTAGTTTCTCCATATTCTTCCGAGCTTCTCCCGTGATGTAAACGCCTTTGGACGCAGGCCCCACGGTGGGCGCCAACTGTCGTGGGATAATCACGGCAGACGTTACCGGGGGTAACTGATCTTGGGGCAAGACGACACAGGCGTTTGGGAGAGGGTTTAGCTCAGAGGAAAACATGATGGAACTCGATCTGGTAACCGGCAATCAAGTCGCCGAGTCTCCGATCTCAATATATTAACTCAACTCTCGTGTTACACTGGATGCTCGATACCAAGCGATATTGCTAGGGCTCTTGGATCTCCCTTAACCTAACTTAGGGGCCGGTTTATAAAGCACCCGACCCCCTGGCTTGCCCTCCAAGGCGCACCCTGAATCCTACCCGGACACTATGTACGAAACCCTAACTTTCCTTACCGTAATCCACAATCCGGGTTACGAGGCCTACAATCTTGGGCCTTCTAGAAGTTCTTTTATCCTTAGCCGGGTCTTGCGCAGCGTCCTTTGGGCCGAATTACACCTTGGAATTGGGCTACCGGGTTATCATCCCTCCATCACAAGACTTGGAAAATGCCCTAAATCTGCGCCTGGAGGAAGGCTCCGAAATTGACAAGATCATCGGTAAGTTTTACTTCATTTACCATTTTTCCATTTCTTAGTTTCTTTCCCTGCTTTTTTCACTTAACCTTTTTGGTTGTTTTTGTTTGAAAAACAGGAGGTAACCCAGATCTTGCTCAGATTGATAGAATCCGAGCCTTTGGGAAGACATGGACTGCGATCAGAGCTGCTGGCATGCAGCTGGTCACAGGTTCCTTCCCACAAGGACTGGGGAGTTCTCGGAAGTTGAGAAACTTTCGGGTGCCATCTTGGAGGTGGCAGAGTCGAGGGAATACATCCTACGCTCCGCTGCACGGGGTGGTGCACGCATGGCGCTTGGCCTTATGCGTATGCACTACCCTGGTGCAAAGTCTTGGCGCGTGGCGTCCGGTATCCCTCAAGGATACACGGAAACCCAACGAAATACCATCTTTGATGAAATCAAA
The DNA here is from genome assembly GCA_028641055.1 of Alopecurus myosuroides. Taxonomy (NCBI): domain Eukaryota; kingdom Viridiplantae; phylum Streptophyta; class Magnoliopsida; order Poales; family Poaceae; genus Alopecurus; species Alopecurus myosuroides. Next base: position 580,841,324 of record CM054057.1, on the reverse strand, counting down.
GGCCACGCCACCAAGATCGCCTCCATGGTGAATATCTCCATCACCTATCCAGAAGAGGAGATCCCCGAAGCCCCCGAGAATGTAGCAGCGAGGAAGACGTATGCTTGAAAGGGCTACCTTGAACCTGGATGGCGAAAGTAGAAAATAGGAGCATTACTGCACTTTCAAGATGTAATTCATATTGTAATGCTTCTATTCCTTTTGTATGAGCAAGAACTCCTCCCTTTGCAGTTTTAATTATGAAATTCTTTGCAAGGTTTCCGGATTTTAGTATTCCTTTATCTTCTAAGTTCTTTGGCTTATATGTTTTAACTGTCCTTAGTGTTTGAAATGGCTCAATAGTATTGTGAATCATCATGCCGAGTAACTGGGTATAACCGATCAGCTTGAACTAGGAAACATGGATCATACTAAAGGCATTTTTACTAACTAGCTCCAGTGACCCAACACATAAACAATCAGATAATACTTAGAGAAAAGCAAGGAATTTTTGAAACTTGGGCACGCAGGCAATCCGAGTTTCCTTTAGCCGTTAGCAGGCTGAAAATCATTCAGTTTTTAAACACCGAGCACGCAGGCACAATTCGGGTTAACATTGAGTATTTTGTAAGATCATTGGGAAATAGATAAGGTGGAATCATGCTTTGTACTATAATGAACTTGTAAAAACATGGATACCAAAATTCTGACAACTTTATTTCATGATCTCAAAGATGTTTACATAGAAATTGAACTAAGTATAGAAGGGACGTAACTGCTGGATGCTCCCAGGCCTCTTTGTCTCTCCTAGTTCATCATCTATCTTTCTCTTTCTTTTGCGATTCGGCTTTTCGGGATCATCTTCCGTGTCCCGAATATCTACAAGATAATATGACCCATTTTTCATAGCTTTGCTAATTACAAATGGTCCTTCCCATACTGGGGCCAATTTGTGCTTTCTATGCTGCACCAATCTCAGCACTAAGTCACCTTCTTTAAAAGAATGATGTCTAATTTTCCGACTATGATAACGTCGTAAACCTTGCTGGTAAATGGCGGATCTTTGGAGCACAAGTTCTCGTTCCTCTTCTAAGAGATCGACGACATGTTGTCGTGCTTCTTCGGCATCCGGTCATCGAAATCCCGCACTCTTGGGCTATCATGGATCATGTCCGTTGGAAGGATAGCTTCCGCAACATAAACTAGGAAAAACGGGGTTTGCCCAGTTGACCTGTTTGGCGTCGTTCGAATTCTCCAAAGCACAGAAGGTAGCTCCTCTACCCATGCTCCAGCCGCTCTATGAAGAGGAGATTCGAGTCTTGGGCGTATTCCTTGCAGGATTGAGCTATTCATTCGCTCGACCTGGCCATTGGATTGCGGGTGTGCCACAGATGCGAGATCTAGGCGGATCCCGTTTGTCGGCAATATTTTGCCAACTCTCCAATGGAGAAATTTGTCCCGTTGTCGGTTATTATGCTATGTGGAACGCCGTATCTCATGACTATGTCAATGATGAAATTTCTGGCAGTTACACCGTCAAGCTTTTTGATGGGTTTAGCCTCCACCCACTTGGTATATTTGTCCACAGCTACAAGTAGATGTGTAAGTCCGCCTCGCGCAGTTTTGAATGGTCCCATCATATCTAGCCCCCAGACCGCAAACGGCCATGTAATTGGGATAGTTTTGAGTGCTTGGGCCGGCATATTGGTCTGCTTGGCGTAATATTGACATCCTTCACATGTGTTAACTATGTGTTCAGCATCTGTCTTGGCTGTTAGCCAGAAAAACCCGGCACAGAATGCTTTTTTAACTATGCTTTTTGATTGAGCATGGTGTCCGCAATCTCCGGCATGGATTTCTTGCAGGATTTCTCGTCCTTCTTCGGGTGAAATACACCGTAGAAAAATTCCGGAAGTACTGCGTTTATACAGGCAATTATCAATTACCGTGTATCCTTTGCATCGACGCTGAATTTGTCTCTGCAAGACTTCGTCTGCTCCTTCCGGGTACTTCTGATTTACTAAGAAGTTTAAATATGGTATTGTCCACTCCGGGTTAACGAGCATAACTTCAATTGATTCGAAAGCCAGGGGGTAATCGATATCTCCACCTTTTATGGATGGCTCGTACAAATGCTGGACGAACACACCTGGTGGTAGGATTTTTACCCTTTCTGACCCCATGCGGGCTAATGCATCCGCGTTCCAATTTTCCTCCCTTTTCACGTGGAGTACTTCGAATCCAAAGAAACAAATGGCGAATTTGTCCACCGTTCTCCGATATTCGGCCATTATAGGGCTCTTTGCATCCCAGGTTTGGTTGAGCTGATGCTGCACCAAATCCGAGTCGCCGTAGCATAAGATGCGTTTGACCCCTATTTCTTTTGCAATGTGCAAGCCATGAAGCAATGCCTCGTATTCTGCCACGTTGTTACTAGCGTTGAAGTGTATTTGTAATACGTACTCCATTGTATCTCCTTTAGGGGATTTTAAGACTACACCAGCTCCTGCGCCCTCCTTCATCTTGGATCCGTCAAAGTGCATGATCAAGTACTCAGACTCCGGCATTGGTGTTTTTTCCATTGCTTCCGTCCAGTCGGCGACAAAGTCTGCCAGAACCTGGGATTTTATTGTCGTCCTTGGCTGATACTTAATGTCGAAGGCTGCTAGCTCGATACCCCATTTGGCTACTCGGCCAGTTGCCTCCACATTGTTTATTATATCCCCTAGTGGTGCTTTACATACCACTGTTATGGAATGTCCTTGGAAGTAATGACGTAATTTTCTAGATGCGAAAAATACGCCATATGCCAGTTTTTGGTAGTGTGGATACCTTTGCTTGGACTCGGAGAAAACTTCACTTATATAATATACCGGATGCTGATCTGGTATGCTTTATTCGTCTTTCTTCCGTTCCACAACAATTACTGCACTAATAACCCAGTTTGTAGCCGTGAGATACAATAACATAGGTTCTTCGTCTTTTGGGGATGCCAAAATCGGGGCTTTCATCAAAGTTTCTTTTAACTGAGTTAATGCTGCATTGGCCTCTTCTGTCCACTCGAACTTGTCGGATTTTTTCAGCAACTTGTAGAGTGGTAAGGCTTTATCCCCCAGCCGACTAATAAATCTGCTGACGGCAGCGGCGGAACACGTCAATCTTTGGACATCTTTCACACACGTGGGTTTGGAGATGTTCAAGATGGCTTTGATCTTTTCCGGGTTAACTTCTATTCCTCTGTGAGAAACGATGAAACCCAGAAGTTTTCCTGATGGAACCCCGAATACACACTTTGATGGATTTAACTTCATCTTGTAAGTGCGCAAGTTTTCGAAGGTTTCTCGCAGATCCTCAAGGAGTGTGTCTTTTTTCCTTGGTTACGACAGCAATATCGTCTACGTAAACGTGGACATTTTTGCCAATCTGACTATGCAAGCAACGCTGCATGCAACGCTGGTAAGTTGCACCTGCGTTCTTCAGGCCAAATGGCATGGTTACGTAATAATACGTCCCGTATGAGGTTATAAAAGAAGTCTTAATTTGATCTTCCTTTTTCATGCGTATTTGGTGGTACCCGGAGTAAGCATCCAAAAAGCATAAATGCTCAGAGCCTGCAGTGGCATCTATTATTTGATCAATTCGCGGTAACACGAATCTATCTTTGGGACACAATTTGTTCAAACCAGTGTAATCTATACACATTCTAAGAGCAGTAGTGTCTTTCTTCGGTACTAATACCGGATTTGCAGACAAATCAGTGTGGATTACTTCCTGAATGAAATCTGCTGCTAAAAGCCGGATAATTTCCTTGCCAATAGCCTTCCGTCTTCTTCCGTCAAATCGACGGAGACCTTGTTTGACGGGTTTGGAGCCTGGAATCACCTTGAGTTGATGCTCAGCAAGTTCCCTGGGTACGCTTGGCATGTCCGCCGGACACCAGGCGAAAATATCCCAGTTCTCACGGAGGAACTTGATGAGCTCGCCTTCCTATTTGTCGGTCATCCCAGTCCCTACTACGACAAACTTTGTCGGATCTTTAGGGTCTAGGATTACCTGTCTTGTATTCTCGGATGCCTTGAAGCTATCTGCTGGCTTCCGAGTTTCTTTAACTGCCGGCATTTCTGTCGGCGATACCTCCTTAGCCAGCTCCTTCAGCTCTTCCTTTGCTATGATTTTCTCAGCACAAAGGGCGTTTTCTTTTTCCAGCTTGTTCGCCAGCTTAAAGTCTCCAGTTATGGTGATTACCCCTCCTTTGGGCCCTGGCATCTTCAGCTTGTTATAGATATAACATGATCTTGCCATAAAATTGGCGAAAGCTGGACATCCGAGTATTGCGTGATACACGCTCTCGAACGGCACCACCTCGAAGGATACTTTTTCCTGACGGAAGTGATCTTTTTCTCCGAAAGTGACATCTAGGGAAATTTCTCCTAGGGATCGTGCTTGCCTGCCGGGAACAATGCCATGGAAGCGTATATTGCTGTGATTGAGCTGGGTCTCGGAGATCTTCAGATGTCTCAATGTATCCAGGTACATTATGTTGATGCTAGATCCTCCGTCCATCAGCACTCTTCTTAGCCTAGTGTTCTGGACAATAGGTCTTACGATAAGAGCTTGTGTGCCGGGTTCAGGGATATTTCCGGGATGATCAGACTGATCCCAGGTTATTGGTGTGTTCGAATACTTCAAGAATTTCGGGGTTGCCGGAACAACCGCGTTTATCTCTCGAAGTGTTCTTTTGGCCACCTTTGCTGACGGAGTTGCGAGGAACGTTAACAGTGCCTCCCCATCAACTCTCGGAAATTTGGGTTCGCCTTTTCGCTGTTGTTCCTGGATTTTTTCATCAGTGTCTGATTCACTGTCTTCTTTCTTAGCTTCTGGCTTTTGTTTGGAGAACTTCCTTTTGGGATTCTTCCCCTTATTTCCGGATCCTGCACTGCCTTTCATGTTCTTATTCAGCCGGCATTGCGCGTTGGTATGGGTGGGTTTCCCAAATTGTGAATGGTGGATGCAGGGTTCAGACTTAATCTTCTCCCACTCTTCTTTAGTGTAGTTGATTGGTTATGAACTGCGTCCTTTCCATTTGTTCCCTTTTTCACTTCCAAAGGCTATATTAACTTCTTTGGGTTTTGGTGTTGCTTCTGAAGTTCCTTTTTTCTCAGTGCGAGGATTTTTCTTGGCCAGTATCAGTGTGTCGATATTGCCTCCTCTTGCTCTGGTGTCGTCTTCGGCTGCAGCGTGTTCATTGGCGGTTGTAAGCATAGATCCGAGATCTTTGTGCTGTTTGGAACCGACCATGAACGGTACAAGTCCGGGTTTCAGGCCATTGACGAAAGCATGCATTGCTTGTACGTCAGTTACTCCAGAACAACTATTCTTCATTGCAGTCCATCTGGAGATGAAATCCACGTATGGTTCATCCTCAAATTGGGTGCAACGGTTCAGCTGGTTGATGCTGTTCGGGCGTTTGTACGTTCCCCGGAAGTGCTGAGTGAATACTCGAGCCATATTATCCCAGCTGTCGACAGTTCTTGATGGCAATCCATTGATCCAATCTCTGGCTCCCTCCAGTAACATTAGGGGAAGAAACTTTACGGCTTCCAGGTCTGTCCCATTGTTAATCTGGACGGCTGTATAGTAGTCTGAGAGCCAGGTGTCCGGATTTGTACTGCCGGTGTATTTCTGGTACGTTGGACCGACCTTGGCAAAGCCAGAATGCAGGGTTATCCTTCGGATCCTATCAGTGAAACACTTAGGCCCAAAGTATAGATCATCCTTTTCCGCCCTATCAATGTGTGCGGAATATCTTCCGGCTGAATGGACAGAAGGGGATATGCTCCTTTCTTTTCCATTGTTGCGCGGACGCGCTTTTCCGGGATCGTTTCTATTTCTTTCAAGATCACGCCCTTTTGGATGAGGCGGAGTTCTACTCCTGTACCTTTCTTTATCCTTAGGAGGTGTCCGAGATCTCTCACGCCTGTGAGGTACATCATGTCTTCCGGCTTTTTCGGCAGGGTTTCTCGGAGGTGGCATTGCTTTGCCGTCATTCCGGTGTTTTTCTTCCCGATCGTGGGGTTTGCCTCCACCTTTCGGGAGATGGGATCCGGTTCTAGACGCTTCGTCCCTATTGTCGGGGTTTTTCTTGTCTTTCCTTGGATCCGCTTTCTTATCCTTTGAATTGCCGGAATCTCCAGGTTCTTCCGGTCCAGGTGCTCCAGCAGCGCAAGTAGCTGTTTTGCATAGGGTGGAGTTATCGTGCAACTTCCCTGATCGCTCTTGGGCCCGCTTTTGTTGTTGTTGCAATGCTTTTCCTAGGAAAGCATACACCCCATGGAGTTTTTCACCATTGGAGTACAGGTCATTGTTGAGGATGGCAAACGCTGCTTCCGCATTTTCTGCTGCGGTTTTGTATATTGGTTCGCCCCTGGCATCTTTGCCGTTTACCTGCTTTTGCCAAGATGGGTTGTGGAACCTTTTTTTCGGCGGTAGTACTTCCGGTCTTACGATTCCGGGTAACCTTGTAGGTTTAATGCCAGATCTATTCTTTCTCTCGCACTCCTCTATTTCTTCCTTCATGAGCTTGATGTCATCCTGGGTTTTTTGGAGGTGTTCACGAGATCTGAGTAGATGTTGCTGTTGCCTTTGAAAGGCTCGTCTCCTGGCTTCCAGCATCTCAGGGGGTTCGTTTAGTCCCACTGGCGTTTGTAACAGATCCTGTTCTTCTTGCTCTGTCATTGGCGGAACAAGGATTTCTTTTGTTTTCTTCTCCGCGGGCTTTGTTCCGCTTGCATCTCCTACTTCCGGGTTTTCATCGGCTGGATCAGCCAATTTCTTCTTCCGGAGTTTGTATTGGAGTTTTTTAGCGGCCTTGTTCTTTTTCTTGGAAGAAGGAGGTTTTTTAACAGGTTCGTCCTCTGTCAATTCCTTGACGTTGGGAAATATCGGAGAGGTTTTCCCATATTCTCTCTCTTCCTGGCGGAGGGGTTTTAGGGCTTTCCTGACTGCCGGCGTCCGTGGTTTCAGCCGGTTTCGCCATTAGTACTTCATGGAATCCCTCTTGGAAAGATTTAACATTTCTTTCGAAGGCGTCCACGTCTTCGTCTTCGGAATCGAAATCATCTGATCCGGTTTCTGACTCTAATCGCGCCTCAATGGCGGCTAGCACAGAGTCAGCTTCCGAGTTCATCGCTGGATTGGCGGGTGTCGGATCTTCCACCTTTGTAGTGGGTTTGCTATTTTCTGCCTCTTGCACGGGATTATTTTCATCCGTGTTTTCGGCGAAAGCTGGATCGTCCACCTCTGTAGTGAGTTTGTTGCTTTCTGCCTCCTGCACGGGATTTCCGTCATCCGTGTTCTCGGCGACTTCGGATTGCACCATACCGATAAAGTGTGTATCACTTTTATGTCGGCGATCTGAGCAAAATCCGGGATCGTAGTCATCTTCGACTGGGTACAGGGCGGGTGGGATAAATTTGCTTCCACCGCAAAACCCTATGGCTTCTGCAGTTAATCCGATAAAGATATAAGCAGATCCAATCGGTAACACGCAGGCACTTACCAGATGATTTTGCGCCGGTATGTAGGATCCGTTGTCGAGGAAGCGTCCGACGTCATTGTCGAACTCCAGGCTTCCGACAGTTATGGAACTGCCGATTCCGCCGAGTATCCCAGATCGGAACTTAACGCCTGACGTCGTTTGCCCCACGGTGGGCGCCAACTGTCGAGACATCGTAGTAGTTTTCATAGACGGGGGTGTCATGAGACTACGGGTAGAGACGTGGGGAAACGGTATCGCGTTGGTGACAAAGACACATGATTTACCCAGGTTCGGTACGTCGTATTATACGACGTTCCTACTCCTGCAATCTCACTAATCAGGACAAAAGCCTGTGCAAACAATTACAATATGAGGTTAGGTTTAGCTACTCGCGGAGGATCAACTTCTCGGCGATTTGGCCTGTGGCTTCCTTTTCTCTATCTCATCTCCCGTCCGGCTTTATATAATAGCCGGATTAGGGCATACAGAATAGGAAACCTAGAAGACTACGATAGCTTGTAACTTGGAAAGTAAGGAATCCGTCTTCTCCTCCAAGCCGGATCACGTGGGTTGTGATCCGGGTCCTTCTAGAATCCGGCTTATGCGCGTCAGCTTACTGGGCCGCCCAATGGACCATAGCCCACTACCAGTTGGGCCACCCTGGTAATCCGGCACTTTTGACTACCATCTGATATACCCCTATTCGGTATATATCCGATAGGGTTCATGGTGAAGGACAAATGGCGGGTGAACGAGGACGACACCGAGTCGTCTCCGAAACCCGGGGAGCGGGTTCTCCCACCCTCCCATGTCAACCGAGGTATGCGATTCCCGCCTTCCGCCTTCTTCTGCCAAATCCTATATCACTATAGGATCCATCCACACAATCTCCCCCCCCCCCCAACTCCATTCTCTACTTAGCCGGCTTCCAGGCCCTTTTCGAGGGTTATCTAGGGATAGAACCCCGCCTGGATTTCTAGCAATATTGTTTTGGCGTTAAACGCAATCCCTCTGAGGGGGTCCTTCCAACTTGCGGGACTATCTCCTTTACCCTCTGTAGGTTTAGGGAAGATTGGTTACCCAAAATCAAGACATCCGAGTCCATAAAATTTTGGACGGGCTCGTTCTTTTATCATGCGGATGTTCCATTTCCTGGAAAGGAAATGGGTATTCCGCTTTTTTCAATTCCGCAGCCACGCCCCAAGATAAATGGGCGTTGGACGCGGTCCAGACTCTTCCTACAGTTCTGATGAGGATCAAGAGGCGAATTGCCAAACTTGTCTCTTCCACACCTCCGCTAACCGGCATGGATACAATCCTTTGCTGGTTCGGAAGGCGGATCCAGTCCCTAGCGTATCGCGGAACCCGGCTTATGTGTGAATACACGGGCCCGGACGACGTGATGAGGGAGACGAAGAAAGCCTTATCAAAGAAAGATTTCAAGAAGCGTGTGAACCAGCTGGTTTCTACTCGTGATCAGTACGAGGAGAGCCGGCAAATGTATCACGAGGGAAACCCCGCTCCAAAGGTATGCTTATGTCTTTTTGGGAAATTTCTTGAATCTTCTTTTTCTTGGATATTTTTTATTCTTATCCGGACTTTGTTTCTTTGTACAACTTCTCGATCTTTCTGAGGCTAATCTTGCTACCGATGAAGAGTTGGATACACTTTGTGCCAACTTCCAGTCTGGAGGACGGAAGCACAAGAAGCCATCCAACATTCAGGATGTCATCGATCTTGATGGTGTGGCCGTCGCTACTTCTAGATAAAAACCCAGGTTTTTCATTTGCATGCTTTTTACTGAATGTTTTTTGTTTGTTTCTCAGGATCTCATTTCTCGGATTTTTCTTTTCTTTTCTTTTCTAGCCTTTCCCCTACGACTTTGAAGAGGAAAGGCCGAAAGAAGCACAAGGCTGCTGCTCAAACAGGAGCGAAGCCATCTCCTGCCGCTGCGCCAGACACTCCTACAGCGGCTGGTGAGAACCTGGCTTCCCAAGAAGGAGAACATGCCCTGCCATCCAGCCAGCCCATTGAATCCGATTCGTATGCGAGGGAAAGGGCGGTGCCGGATGAGGCTGGGCATTCAAATGTCCCGAAGGAGGAGCCCATCCCGAATTTCGACAGTGAGTTCAAGGTAAAGAAAGACGACTGTTTTGACGAACACGGATATATTCATCTGTGGAAGAAAAACACTTTGCTCGTGATTGCTTAATCCGTCCTTGGCCACAAGGCGGACTTACTGTTAGGAATAATTACGTCTTCTCGCCTCGCCAGGTCATACAAGACGTCCTCTGCCACGTCGGAATTACCTTTGCAGAATATGCTAAGGAATTTTCCGAGAATATTGCGAGCTTGCAGAAAATGAGCCAGGTAAATACCTCTAGCCCCCAAGCATTAAGACAAATGTATTCTTTTTTTTTTACTTAATGCTTTTCTCTTATGCCTGCTTATTTTTTGACTTTGGCGACTTTTCCATTATTTATGTTTCAGCAAACTGCCGAGACCATAAACATGGAAGTTTTCAACAAGCTCACCATTAAGAACAAGGAGGTTAAGACTCTCCTTAGTATTCTTGATGACAAAGACTCGGAGTTGGCCTCGGTTCAGCAACAGCTGAAGGACTCAACAGGTAAATATCTTTTTCATTTGTACTGCTTTTTTCTAAGTCTTTTTTCGAGTATTGATCTCTTCATTTTCTACTCTTTTCAGCTTCTTTGGCTAAAGCCAAGGAAATCGCTGAAGATGCTGGCAATGCCGAAAACCTCCGAAAGGAGAATTCGGAGCTTTACAAGATGACGGTAAAGCTTCAGAAGGATCTGGAGGCTAGCCAACTAGCTATCGGCACTGCCGAGTCCAAAGCTTCCGCCCAGGACGAGAAGGATAAAGCGACCATTCGGGGTTTGGAGAACTCCCTCAACCAACGCCTTGAAGAAGGCGTTGAGATGGATAAAATCCTGGGTAAGTTTTTTTGTTTTTTTACCAATGTTTTTCCTGTACTTTGATAGCACGCCTTAATTTTTCTCCTTTTGTGTGTTTCTAACCATTCTTGGTTTTTTCCAATAGAAGGGAATCCCTTGCTTACCCGGATTGATAGAATCCGGGCTTTCGGGAATATCTTCGCCAACCTCAAGACTGTGATGATGCTACTTATGAACAAGTATATTTCCGACAAGGCTGAAGATTTCTCGGAAGTCAGCAAACTTCCGGAGGCGATAGACGAGGTGGCAAACCAGAAGGAATCCTGGTTCCACTCTGCTGCTCGCGGTGGTGCGCGCATGGCCCTTGGGCTGATGCCTATGCATTATACCACCGCGAAGTCCTGGCGTCTCGCTACCGGTATCCCTCAAGGATACACGGAAGCGCAGATAGACGATATTTTTGAGTCTGTCAAGGGGCATGCCACCAAGATAGCTCAGATGGTGTCGATCTCGATGTTCTACCCGGAGGAACAAATTCTGGCAACTCCGGAGAACCCCAGTGACAGCGACGAGAAGGACTCAGATTCTTCTGACGCCGCCTAATTCCTGTGTAGCTAGCCGAGATAAAACAGAAGCATTACTATTCTACAATGTAATATCATTTGTAATGCTATCTACTTTTGATTAAACAATTATTCGTCCATTTGCAGTAAAAATTTCGAAGTCTTGTTCTGGGTTTTAATTCCTTTCCTTCTAAGTTCTCTGATTTGTATGCTTTAACTTTCCTTAGTGTTTGAAGTGTCTCGAAAGTATGTAATCTTCACACCGAGTGACTGGGTATGGACCAATCAGTCGAAACTTGGAAACATGGATTATACTTAGACACTTTTACTTACTAATTCCAGTGAACCAACAAACAAACAATCAGATAATGCTTAGGAAACAGAAAGGAATTTTGGAGCGCAAACGCAATCTGGGTTTATTTAGCCTCCTTAGGCTGTAAAATCATTCAGTTTTTAACACCGAGCATGCAGGCACAATTCGGGTTAAAATTGAAGCATTTTGAAAGATCATTGGGAAATAGATAAGACGGACTTATGCTTTGAATAAGAATAATCAGATATAACAAAAATGCATGAATTCCGACAACTTTATTTCATGATCTCAAAGATGTTTACATAGAATGTGAAATAAGTGTAGAAGGAACGTAACTGCTGGATGCTCTAGGGTCTCTTTGTCTCTCCCAGTTCGATATATATCTTTCTCTTTCTCCTGCGATTCGGATTTTTAGGATCATCTTCCGTATCTCGAATATCTACAAGGTAGTATGATCCGTTTTTCATAGCCTTGCTAATGACAAACGGTCCCTCCCAAACTAGGGCTAATTTGTGCTTCCTTTCTTGTACCAATCTTAGCACCAAATCATCTTCTTTGAAAGAACAATGTTTGATTTTCCGACTATGATAACATCGTAGTCCTTGCTGATAAATGACAGATCTTTGTAGAACAAGCTCTCGTTCTTCTTCTAAGAGATCTACGGCATCCTGTCGTGCGTTTTCGGCATCCGAGTCATCGTACGCCTGCACTCTTGGGCTATCATGGATCATATCCGTAGGAAGCACTCCTTCTGCACCATAAACCAGGAAAAAGGGTGTTTGTCCTATTGATCTATTCGGCGTCGTTCGAATACTCCAAAGTACAGAAGGTAATTCTTCTAACCATGCACCAGCTGCTCTATGAAGAGGAGATTCGAGTCTTGGGCGTATTCCTTGCAGGATTGAGCTATTCATTCTTTCAACTTGTCTATTGGATTGCGGGTGTGCCACAGATGCAAGATCTAGGCGAATTCCCGTTTGTCGGCAGTATTTTGCCAGCTCTCCAATCGAGAAATTTGTCCTGTTATCCGTGATTATGTTGTGTGGAACGCTGTATCGCATGACTATGTCAATGACGGAATTTCTGGACGTCATACCGTCAAGTTTTTTGATGGGCTTTGCTTCCACCCACTTGGTATACTTATCCATTGCAACGAGTAGATGTGTAAGTCCGCTCTTGCAGTTTTGAATGGGCCCATCATATCTAGCCCCCAGATCGCAAATGGCCATGTTATGGGGATAGTTTTAAGGGCTTGGGATGGCATATTCGTCTGCTTGGCGTAATAATGATATTCGGCACATGTATTCACTATGTGCTCCGCGTTTGTCTTGGCTGCGAGCCAGAAAACCCTGCACGTAATGATTTCTTAACTATGTTTTTTTATTGAGCATGATGTCCGCAATCTCCTGCGTGAATTTCTTGCAAAATTTCTCGTCCTTCTTCTGGCGAAATACGTTGCTGAAAAAATTCCGATAGTGATGCGTTTATATAGGCAACCATTGATTACCGTGTATCCTTTGCATCGGCGTTGTATCTGCCTTTGCAAGACTTTGTCTGCTCCATCCGGGAACTTCTGATCAACTAAGAAGTTTAATTATGAAATTGTCCAATCCGGGTTAATGAACAGAACTTCTATTGACTCGGAAATAAGAGGATATTCGATATCTCCGCCTTTTATCGATGGTTCATGCAAATGTTGGACAAACACACCAGGCGGTAGAGTTTTGACCCTTTCCGAGCCCATGTGGGCTAAAGCATCCGCATTCCAATTTTCTTCCCTTTTGATATGAAGTACTTCAATTCTTAGGAAGCAAATGGCAAACTCATCCACCGTTCTCCAATATTCGGCCATGATGGGGCTTTTGGCATCTCATGTTTGGTTTAGCTGATGTTGTACCAAATCCGAGTCACCATAGCAAAGTATACGCTTAACTCCTATCTCCTTTGCTATATGCAAGCCATGAAGCAATGCTTTGTATTCTGCCACATTGTTGCTGGCTTTGAAGTGTATTTGTAATACATACTCCATAATGTCACCTTTCGGAGATTTTAGCACTACACCAGCTCCGGCGCCTTCTTTCATTTTGGATTTATCAAAATGCATGATCCAATATTCGGACTCCGGCATTGGTGTGTTTTTCATTGCTTCTGTCCAATTAGCGACAAAATCTGCCAAAACCTGGGATTTAGTTGCCGTCCTAGGTTGGTACTTAATGTCGAACGCAGCGAGTTCAATGCCCCATTTGGCAACTCGGCCTGTTGCGTCCGCATTGTTGATGATATCTCCTAGTGGTGCTTTTCTTACCACTGTTATGGAATGTCCTTGGAAATAATGGCGAAGTTTCCGAGATACGAAAAACACGCCATATGCCAGTTTTTTATAATGTGGATAATGTTGTTTTGATTCAGATAATACCTTGCTGACGTAGTAAACCGGATATTCATCTGGTATGCTTTGTTCGTCCTTGCACCTTTCCACAATTATCACTGCGCTGATAACCCTGTTAGTTGATGTAAGATACAGTAACATGGGTTTTTCGTCTTGTGGCGATGCCAAAACCGGAGCTTTCATAAAAGTTTCTTTTAACTAGTTAATTCTTTGTCCGCCTCTTCTGTCCATTCAAATTTGTTGGATTTTTTCAACAACTTGTATAATGGCAGAGCTTTGTCTCCAAGCCGGCTTATAAACCTGCTTACGGCGGCTGCAGAACCCATCAATCTTTGGACATATTTTAGGCACATAGGTCTTTTGATTTTTAAGATTGCTTTGATCTTTTCCGGGTTTACTTCTATTCCTTTGTGAGAAACGATAAAACCCAGAAGGTTTCCTGAGAGAACTCCGAAAACGCACTTTAATTGGATTCAACTTCATTTTATAAGTGCGCAAATTTTCGAAGGTTTCTCGTAGATCTTCAAGGAGTGTATCCTTTTCCTTGGAAACCATGGCAATATCGTCCATGTAAACATGCACGTTTTTGCCGATTTGACTATGCAAACACCTTTGCATGCAACGCTGGTATGTTGCACCTGCGTTCTTCAGGCCGAAAGGCATGGTTATATAATAGTATGTTCCGTAGGGTGTTATGAAAGAGGTTTTGATTTGATCTTCCTCTTTCATGCGTATTTGATGGTACCTGGAATAAGAGTCCAAAAAGCATAAAAGCTCAGAGCCAGCAGTGGCGTCTATTATTTGATCTATCCGCGGTAACACGAACCTATCTTTCGGACACAATTTGTTCAATCCCGTGTAATCTATACACATTCTAAGAATAATACTATCCTTCTTCTGGACTAATACTGGGTTCGCAGACGAATCAGTATGTATTACTTCCTGAAAAAATCAGCTGCTAAAAGCCGATAATTTCCTTGCCAATAGCCTTCCATCATCTCCCGTCGAAACGACGGAGACCTTGCTTGACGGGTTTTGATCCTGGAATCACTTCAATTGGTTCTGAGCAAGTTCCCTGGGTACACCTGGCATGTCCGCAGGGCACCAGGCGAAAATATCCCAGTTCTCACGGAGGAACTCGATGAGCGCGATTTCCTATGTGTCAGTCATTCATGTTCCCACAACGAGAAATTTTTTCAGATCTTTGGGGTCCAGGATGATCTGCTTTGTATTCTCCGATGCTTTGAAGCTACCTGCCGGCTTCCGACTTTCTTTTCCTGCCGGCATTTCTGTCGGCGATACTTTCTTAGCCAGCTCCTTCAGCTCTTCCTTCCTTATTACTTGTTCAGCGCAAATGGCGTTTCCTGTTTCTAGCTCATTTGCTAGCTTGAAATCTCCAAA
The DNA here is from genome assembly GCA_028641055.1 of Alopecurus myosuroides. Classification (NCBI taxonomy): domain Eukaryota; kingdom Viridiplantae; phylum Streptophyta; class Magnoliopsida; order Poales; family Poaceae; genus Alopecurus; species Alopecurus myosuroides. Next base: position 580,826,224 of record CM054057.1, on the reverse strand, counting down.
GATAGTGATTGCTCCGCCTTTCGGCCCCGGCATCTTGAGCTTGTTGTATATGTAACATGATCTTGCCATGAATTTGGCGAAAGCCGGACGTCCGAGTATTGCGTGATATACGCTCTCGAACGGTACTACTTCGAATGAGATCTTTTCCTGACGGAAGTGTTCTCTCTTACCAAAGGTAACATATAGGGAAATTTCTCCTAGGGACTATGCTTGCCTACCCGGCACAATGCCGTGAAATCGCACGTTACTGTGTTTGAGCTGAGTCTCGGAGAGATGCAGCTGCTTCAATGTACTCAAGTACAGGATGTTGATGCTAGATCCTCCATCCATCAACACTCTTTTGAGCCTAGTGTTATGCACAATAGGACTTACTACCAAAGGGTGTGTTCCGGGTTCTGGGATATTTCCGGGATGATCTGACTGATCCCAAGCAATTGGCATATTTGAATACTTCAAGTATTTTGGTGTTGAAGGTATTACCGCATTGATTTCTCGAAGCGTTCGCTTTGCCTGTTTTGCTGCGGGAGTTGAAAAAAAAGTTAAGTTGCATTCTTCTTCAACTCTCAGGAATTTGGGCTTGCCTTTTCGCTGCTGATCCTAGATTTTATCATCAGTATCAGACTCGCTATCCGCTTTCTCGGATTCTGGCTTTTGTTTTTTGAATTTCCTCTTGGAATTCTTTCTCTTGTTCCCAGATCCTGCAATGCCTTTCATATGCTTGTTAAGCCAGCATTGCGCATTGGTGTGGGTAGGCTTCCCAAATTGAGAATGGTGGACACAATTTTCCGACTTAATCTTTTCCCACTCTTCCTTGGAGTAGGAGATAGGTTCTATATTTCTTCCTTTCCATCTTCTGCCATTATCCTTTCCAAAGGTTAAGTTCACTTCTTTGGGTTTTGGCTGTGCCTCAGGAGTTGCCTTCTTTTCAAAGTGAGGCGTCTTTTTAGCCTGAACCAAAGCGTCAATATTTCCGCCTCTTGCCCTGATGTCATCTTCGGTCGTTGCATGCTCATTGGCAGCGGTGAGCATAGATCCGAGATCTTTGTGCTCCTTCAAACTAACCATGAACTGTACGAGTCCGGGTTTTAGGCCGTTGACGAAAGCATGCATTGCTTGCACATCACTTACTCCTGAGCAATTGTTCTTTATTGCAGTCCATCTTGAGATAAAGTCGACATACGACTAGTCTTCAAACTGGACGCAACGGTTCAGCTGGTTAATGCTCTTAGGACGTTTATATGTACCCCGAAAATGCCGAGAAAATACTCTAGCCATGTCTTCCCAGCTGTCGATGGTTCTTGACGGAAGCCCGTCGATCCAATCTCTGGCTCCATCCAACAACATTAGGGGAAGGAATTTAACAGCATCAAGGTTTGTCCCGTTATTGATCTGGACGACAGTATAGTAATCTGACAGCCATGTATCCGGGTTTGTACTTCCGGTGTACTTTTGATAAGTTGGACCAACCATGGCAAAGCCAGAATGTAGACTTATTCTTTGGATCCTGTCAGTGAAACACTTGGGTCCAAAGTATAAATCGTCTCTTTCCGCCCTATCGACGTGCGCAGAATATCTTTCAGCTGAATGGACAGAAGGGGATCTACTGCGTTCTGGTCCATTGTTGCGCGAATGCGCCCTTCTAGGGTTATCCCTGTTATGTGTGATATCGGGCCCTTTGGATTTAGGCGGAGTCCTGCTCCTTGGCCTTTCTTTATTCCTTGGGGTAGTTCGGGATCTCTCATGCCTATGAGGGTTATCGTACCTTCCGGCTTTGTCAGCTGGGCGTCTCGGAGGCAGCATTGCTTTGCCATCTCTCCGGTTTTTTTCCTCCCTTTCCTTGTCTCGGGGATTGTTTCCGCCTTTCGGCATGTGGGATCCTGTTTTGGATGATGCGTCCACGTTATCGGGAATTTTCTTGTCCTTCTTAGGGTCTCCCTTCTTTCCCTTAGAAAATCCTGAATCTCCGGGTTCGCCTGGGTCAGGTGCTCCAGCGGCAGTTTTGCATAATGCCGAGTCATCATGTAACTTGCCGGAACATGATTGTCCATGCTGTTGCTGTTGTAATGCTTTTCCTAAGAAAGCATACACTCCGTGTAGCTTTTATTCCTTTGAATACATATCGTCATTAAGGATGGCGAACGCGGTCTCTGCGTTTTCTGCTGCAGTTTTGTAGATGTGCTCACCTTTAGCATTTAAGTTGTTAACCTGTCTTTGCCAAGAAGGGTTTTGAAGCCGTTATTTTGCTGGCAGCACATCCGGCTTCACAATTTCGGGTAATCTCGTGTGTTTTATCCCGGATATATTCCTTTGTTCGAATTCTTCAATTTCCTCCTGCTTTGCTTTTACAGTAGCCGGGGCTTTGAGGAGGTTTTTTTGGGATCGGGATAGATGTTTCTATTGCCGCATAAGGGCTTGCCTTCTGGCTTCCAGCACTTCCGGTGGTTCATGAGGTTCAATCGTGGTTTTGATCAGATCGATCTCGTCCTGTTCTGACATCTGGGAACATGGGTTTCCTTTCTCTTCTCCGTTGGTTTTACGCCACTGCCTCCTCCAGTTTCCAGGTTCTGATTGGCAGTCTCTATCAGCTTTTTCTTCTGTAACTTGGATAGCAGCTTCCTGGAGGATTTCTTCTTTTTCTTGGAAGATGGGTTTTTTTGTTAGGTTCTTCTTCCGTCAATTCTTTGACGTCAGAATAAGTCAGACTAACTTCTCCCTCTTCTTCCTCGTCATCATCCCTGTCCTCAGGCGGAGGGGTTTTGGGATCTTCATCTTCCTCATGGTCCGAGTTTCCAGTCGGTTTTGCCATGAGTACTTCGTGGAAGGTTCCCTGCATGGATTTGACTTTTTTTTCGAAATTTTCCTCATCTTCGGAATCTGCATCAGATCCCGGTTCCGATTCTAGTCTTGCCTCAATGGCAGTTAGTACTGATTCGGCTTCCGAGTTCGTCGCCTGATCAGCGGATGTAGGATCTTCCACGTTTTCCGTGGGATTATGCTTTTCTGCTTCTTCCACAAGATTATTTTCTTCCGTGTTTTCTACGATCTCGGACTGCACCATGCCAATAAAGTGAGATCTGATTGCGGGCATCTCCGGAGAGACAGCAATTTCAGTAGTGTTTTGGCGATCTGAGCAGAATCCGGTATCATAGTTTTTCTTCATTGGGTATAGGGCGGGGGGGATAAATTTACTTCCACCACATAATCTCATTGCTTTTGTTGTCAATCCGATAAAGATATTAGTAGATCCAATTGGTAGAACGCATGCACTTACCAGGTGGTTTCGCGCTGTCATGTACGATCCGTTGTCAAGGAAACGTCTGACGTCACCATCAAACTTCAGGCTCCCAACAGTTATGGTACTGCCGATTCCGCCGAGTATTCCCGCTCGGAACGTAACTCCCAACGCCGATGACCCCACGGTGGGCGCCAACTGTCGAGACATCATAGTAGAGTTCATAGACGGGGTGCCATGAGACTACTGATAGAGTCATGGGGGGAACGTGGAAGTACTGTAACGAGAACACCAGGTTTACCCATGTTTGGTACGTCGCAACTAAGGCGGCGTTCCTACTCCTGCAATCTCACTAAATCAGGGCTGAATCCTGAAGTATACAAAGTACAATGTGAGTATCGCTAACTCGGAGAGGATCAACTTCTCGGTGAGTTGGCTTCTAGCTAATTGTCTATATGTTCTTTGCCCCCGCCCTGGCTTTATATAGATAGCCAAATTAGGGCTTACAAAAAGGAAACCTAGAAGACTACGGAAAACATCTAACTTGGAAAGTAAGGAATCCGTCTTCTCCTCCAAGCCGCACTGATTTGGGTCGTGGTCCGGGTTCTTCTAGAATCCGGCTTCCTGCGCATCAGCTTACTGGGCCATCCAATGGACTATGATCCATTACCTATGGGTCACCCATGTAATTCGGCTTTTGGGCCAATGCTGGACATACCCCTAATCGCCATATATCTCACACCGCACCAGCTCCAGTGCAAGATAAATAGTAGCCTTCTTCGATATAAATCTTGATTCCAGAGAATCCGGCCTAGAGAATTTTGCAACCACCTCAAAATATAAAGTATTTTAAATTAGAATTTCACACGTTTATGGTATACATTATCTCTACTCCTATAAAAACCACAGTTGGTGATGATGGTGTGCCTGCCATCTTTCATCCACGATCGTTCGATTTATATCTAATGGACAGGAAGCAATCTATGGCACTTTTACAAAAAGACCCACCTTTTCATTACACATTTACAGATATGCCCTTGTCATTTACACCTCATATGGCTATCAAATATTTCACCAAAACAAATAAATTCACTCAACAAGTTAACACCCTTACAAAAATATGTAGTGTCTTAACCGTTTTTTTTATGTTTGATTCACTTAGTTATATTATGGGCTGGCTCATGCCAAATGGTGTTTTGCTCCGTAGGGAAGCACGGGCATTGTGCTAGTTAAGAATAAATAGGATATCTTAGAGTTTGTTAAACTTATAAATAAGGTGTTCTTTAAATCGCCAAGATCACCGATGCTCAGGAGTAAGAAATCTCTGCTCTGGTCTCTCGTGTTGTTGTGTAAGATTGCATGCAACCGATTTTAAAAAGAAACGAAATTGCATGCATGCATAGTGATAGCTTTTTTTTAGGGGAGTGCACCTGATAGCTGGTAGATATACTCCCTCTATCTCATATTATTTTTTTGCAAAAATAAATATATCTAAATGTATTTAAGTATTAGATACATCCATTTTTATGAGTTTTTGAGACAGATAATATGAGACGTATGGAGTAGTTTATGAAAGAAAATAATTGCGGTACTGCACGCAACGGCCCAGCAATAGGACGCACTAGCGATCGGCCCACCCCACATACACGCTCGTGCTACCAATCTAGGGGGTCCTATTTGCCGCCCGCAGGCGGCACTACGCTGCCGCCGCCTGTAATTAAGGTTCTCCACACACGCACGCACACACGCCATAGAAAAAACAAAATTCTGAACAAAAAAATTTAAATAAAAATAAAAGTAAACATAAATAAATGAAGATTAGGAAAAACAGAAAAAATGCGCCGAACAAAAAAATTAAATAAAAAAGATTTGAAAAAAAAACAAAAATTTGATCGCCCCCCCCCCCCTCCCCCGCGAAAAATGGCGGGCCCATCCGCCGCGCGCTTTGTACCGCTAACGGGCGGCATTTAGTGTTTGCAACCAACCTACGCGGCCAATGGTAAGCTTTTCCCCCAAAGCAGGCTATGATTTTAATAGCAATTTGTATAAGAAAATAAAAGGAAGAATAGCATAGCAAGTCACGGATCACATAGCTGGGACTATCAGTTTTAGCATCTTTGATCTCTTTTGTAGTAGTAGGTTTTTCTCGACATTAGGTTAACTACTAAAACCCGGGCTAATATAAGATGCCTTTATGTGAAAAAATACACTGTCCACACTCCACACCATGCTTGCGCACTATAGCTCAATCATAGTAGCAAGCGGGACCAATCAAATATATATCGGCCGTGAGATTGTCAGGAAAGAAAAACGAAATTTCCTTAACTTACAGAACATAATTCTTTTTTTTAGATAATAGGCATATTTGCCCTGCTTTAAATTAACTTACAGAACATAATTCTTACTGATATTACATTATATAATCCGTGTTGCCTACTAATTTCCGGGGATCATAAGAAAAATATACTCCGTAGTACTTTTAGTCAAAGTATAGGAAGTACTATTCCATTATACCACGTGCACCACTAGCACGACCGAGCTAGCTCAGGAAAATTCGGTACATGGGAACTAGTCGATCCCCTAGTGTACACCAATTCAACGTTACAGTTACAAGGTGCCGGTCAGAAAGACGGCACGACGCCGTAGCCGAAGTCGAGCAAGTACGAGGACGGCACGGCGGCCTCCGCCTCGGCGTCGTCGGCGTCGGCATCGCTGTCGGCGCGCTTGGCGAAGCGGCCCTTGACCCGCGGCCGCGACTCGGCGTAGGCCTTCCTGGACGCGTACCGGATGGTCTTCTCGAACCGCCGGTTCTTCCTCTTCTCCCGGTACCGCATCAGCCTCGCCTCCCTATCCTCCCCAGTCACCGCCACCGCTCGCTCCGGCACCGTCAGGTACCCCGCGTCCACCGGCGACACTTGCTGCATGCTCACGCTGTGGTCGAGATGGGGCGCCGCGGTGTACGCGGGCATGTAGGTTTGTGGTTTGGGCCGGGTGAAGTCGAGCTCGAAACTCCCGGCGCCGCCACCGCCCATGATGCAGGTGGCTTCCGGCACCACGCCGACATCCGACGAAGAGCCCTGGAAATAGATACGTGTCCGGTCAGAAAGCTGATCTACGCCAGGAAAGTTGATTGATGTCACGGCAAGGGAACTGACGCTGTGCGCGATGGAAGTGGTGGCCGTGTAGGGGCTGTAGGACGACGGCGGCTTGGCGTTGGTGCCCAGCCCGCACGTGAAGTCCAGCTCGACGGCGGGGACGGCGCCGGCGCCACTGGGAACGACGCTGTCGGCATGCCGGAAGCGCGTATAGTCGAGGCCGAGGTAAGGATCCACGAGGTCGGAGAAGAGGTAGTCCATCTGCTTCGCGCCATCCTTGCAGGCCTCCACGTTAAGGTTCAGCGCCCAGTGCTGCTCGTGCCGCGCCGCGCCAAGGTGCGCGTCGTGCTCCTCCGTACGCGCGGCGAACATGTTCATGGCCTCGTCTGCCACCGCGGCCGCCTCGGGCGACCCGATGGGCGCGACGGGCACGCGCACGTGGCGCTGCGCCAGCGGGTTGGCGTCGTGGATGTCGGAGTCGCACGCGGCGCAGAGCACGGCCGCGTCCGCCTTGCACGTGACCGCCGCCGGGTTCACCTCGCAGACCTCGCACACCCACACGCGCTCGTGCCTCGCCCGTGCGTGCGCCGGGCGCGCGTCGCACCCCGTGCACAGGTAGCCGACACAGGTGCGGCAGTGCACGGCGGCCGGGGCCGCCTCGCAGAACCCGCACCGCCGGGCCCCCACGCCCCAGTACTTGCGCAGCTCCATCATCGTATCACCTCCTCCTAGCTTGGACAGGCAATGGCGGCTCTCGTGAGGTGATTGTTCTTGCTTGTCGCGGGAGCTACCGATGGTGGTAGTGGAGGGAAGGTTGATTGAAGGTGCTAGGTGTTGACGGTCGGAGGTAGATGTAATAGTGGGTGGGGGACGTGGACGGCGACGCGGGCGGAGACGGTGCACGTGGTGGACTGGGAGCCAAGAGAAATCGGGCAAGTGTGATCGACAGGGAGATATCGGCGTCAGGTTCATTTCCCCGTTCACCTAGCTAGTACTCCAGATGAGTTGGCTTTTGGGGGAGCCAACCGATACGCGATTGCTAATCCGATCATATCCTCTTGGCCGATAATGCGGGATTAGCGTGATGGATGCTCGATCGCTTCGTGAGTTATCGAGTTCATTTTGGCGAGAAAGTATTGCTTTGAATTATGTCACCCGGTAGAGTGATGCTTCACTTGAACGCTTGGGTTTTAGTTTCAGTCTGAATCGTGTCTCTACTTTCTTAACTCGTTGACTATTGCAAAAGTTAAATCCTCTAAAGTTTTGTTACAAATATAATTCTCTACGTACCTATTATGGCGTTTGTCCGGGTTTTTTTAGAGGTCCAAATCCAGTCAATTTTAGATCAAAATCCGTGACCCGGTGTATATGCATTCCAATCCACAATCACCCATTATCCGGGAAAAAATGTGGTAGTAAAAGATACGATATAGGAGAAACAATATCCAATCAGTTTACACCCCTGCATGCTCAGGGCATCTCCAGTCGTTGCGCCCCTCAAGTCCCAAAACGCCGCCGTTTTGGGACCGTCGCATTTTATTGATGCACGCAAATTTCATACATTTCGACGCAAAGTTAAACTAAAGACAGCGAATTTAAACTAAAAAACTAAACTACTTCAGTCCTAGGCGCGCAGCGATGGCCTGGCTGTAGTCGCCGTCGTCCGGGCCGTCGCCATCGCGCCTGCTCGTTCCCTGGCCGGGATCGCCGCAGCCAGTGTTGCTCGTCCCCGCGCCGGAGTCGCCCCACCTGCTCACCGCAAGGGCTCGCAGGACCTCGGCTTCTTCGTCGGAGTCGGCGTCGAGCACGACGTAGGTGATCTCCCTCGTCTGCGGCGGGGGAGGAATGCGGCGGCGAGCCGCATTGGCGGCAGCCTCCTGCTCGCGCTACGCCTTGCGCTGCTCGGCCTCAGCGAGTAGGCGGCGCTGGAGCTCCAGCTCCTCGGCAGTGTTGTCGTGCAAACTCCAGTCCTCGGCGACGTCGTCGGCGATAGGCTGGAGCGTGTTGCGCGACAGCTCCTCGGCGGCCTTGAGGTCGGGACACTCGTCCTCGTCCTCGTCCTCGTCTACCTCCGTCTTCAGGCGGACGGTGTGCTCGAAGTCGGCCTCCTGCCGCTGGCGTGGCCCGCCGATGCGCAGGGCGCCGCCGCTGCGCCTGGGGACAGGCGCGCCGAAGTTTAGAAGGGGAGGGGTGAGGGACATAGAGTGCGCGCCGGAGGAGGACGACTTTGCCGACGACGAGCCGCCGCCCATCCGCCGCGGTGCCCACGAGGGGTTCAGGCGGGGCGGCATCTCCAGGCGGGGATCGTTGCCGGCGTGGATGTAATCCAGCACCCACTCGAGAGTGCGGTGCTGGCCTCCCCACCAGCGCTTGCGCCCCTAGCTGTTGGCGCGGCCCTCGACGGGGCCGTTGTTTCCCTCGGCGGCGAGGTCGGCGTCGCGGCGGCGCTGGAGTTCCTGCCACCAAAAGGCGTCCTGGCCGTGCGGCCTCCAGTAGAGCCACGCGGCCTCGTCCGCCGGCAGGCCTTGGCGCACCTCGGTGATTGCCTGCCGGAACTCCGCGTCCGTTGAAGGGATCGGGGGCACGGGCACCCCGCCCGCGCTGAGGGTCGAGCGAGGCTGCCCGCCGCCGGAGCTCGGGAGGCGCATGTCCGGCGGGCACGGGTAGCCCGCCCGGTACAGCGCCCACGCCTCGTTCCGGCGAAGGTGGCGGCGAATCCAGCCGTTGGCCGCGGCGGCGCCGTCGTAGTTGGCTATGTGCTGCGAGGAGGAAGGAGAGAGCACGGGGAGAGAGGAGAGCGCCGAGGAGGAAGGGTGAGGGAGCAGCGAGGTGGAAGAATGGCGAGCGCGGCGAGCGGCGGGGGGATTTTTATAGGCTGCCGGGAATTTACTGCGGCGCGTCCCCTCGCTGCCGCCCGCCACGCCATTACGCCGGCAGCCTTTTGAATGTGCGCATGCACTGGGCGGCCGCCACGCCATTACGCCGCCAGCCTTTGACCGACGCGGGAGCCGGGAAGATGATCACGGGGGGTTCTGTTCCCTCGTTTTTTTTGCCACGTCACTGACAGAGCTGGCCCGCGCGGGCTACGGCGCAGTTTCGCCCCCCCGAGCCGAACCCATCGGGCTGGGTTTGGCCTGGGTGCCGCGGCGCGAAATAGCGCCGAAACGACGCTATTTGGGCTTCTGGGGGGGCGACTGGTGCGGAAACGGCGCTATTCGCCGCTTCCGGCGCTAAAAAGGCCGCCTGGAGGGGCTCTGGGGGGGCGACTGGAGATGCCCTCATACCTTCCTGAAATTTTGCCCATATCCGGGCAACACAATATGTACAACAAAACTTACTTCAAACTTAAGGTCTTGGACATTACAAAAGAAAACTGGGTAGACGTGCGACAATGTGTGGAAAGACAATCTAGAAACTGCACTACTATTTGATAAGACTTGAAACCCCAATCAACGAGTGCCATCAATCTCTTTGTAGTCGACTTCAACTATGAAACTTTTCTACGACACATAGTATCTTCACAAAACATAACCTATTAAGAATGGGATAATTGAACTCTAGTTTTTGTCGGTTCACGGAATGTTGAAACTGTTGATCATCTCTTTTCGAAGTTCTCTATTATGAGGTTAGTATGTGAAGTGATGAAAATTTTCTTCGACTGAAAATCTACAATACACTGCATCGAAACTCTTGCATACTTGTTGCCTCACTTTTATAGAAGTTTAGGATGATGGAGGTTTCAACAATAAGAGAGTGGATGTGACTTAACAAAACATGAAAATCAAGATGTGTGGAAATCTTAGATGCAAGTAACAGATAATATCTTCCAGGACATCCGGAGTGTCGTGGGATGATCACGGCAGATGTTACCAGGGGTAACTGACCTTGGGGCAAGTCGACACAGGCGTTTGGGAGAGGGTTTTGCTCAGAGGAAAGCATGATGGAATTCAATCTGGTAGCCGGCGATGAAGTCGCCGAGTCTCCGATCTCGCTTTATTAACTCGATATCTTTGTGTACAATGGATACTCGATATTCGGCGATATGATTACTACTTAGATCTCTGCAAAGCTAAGCATAGGGCTGGTTTATAAAGCACCCGTCCCCCTACCCGGCTTGCCCTCCAAGGCACAGCTTGAGTCCTATCCGAACACCGCTTACAAACCCTAGTTTTCCTTACTGCAACCCACAATCCGGGTTACAAGGCCTATAAACCTTGGGCCTTCTAGAAGTTTGTTTATCCTTAGCCGGATCCTGCGCAGCGTCTTTTGGGCCGGGTTATACCTTGGAGTTGGCCTACCGGGTTATCATCCCCCCATCAGTAGTCCCCAGAATAGCATGGGCTTCAAAGATCCCTTCTTGAAGCGCTGGCTATTCCCTGCAAAAAATATCAATCACACGAATGTGCGGAAACCGAGTTGAAGTACTTCATGAAATGACTAGGCCCAACTCCCTGGTGGCCACATAATAACCCGGCTTTCCTTCCAGATGCCTTGCTCTACTTCCCGGTCTAAGCCTTGATAAGAATAGCAAAACTTTATACTTTTCTCGATAATTTGCCTTGACACCGCGGAGAGGATCTGCTTCCCTTTTTCATTCGAAGACCTTGATCTACACTTAAGGCGTATCTCGCAGATTTCATACAAATAGCCGTTACCCCGTAATTTCCGGGTCCCACCCGTTGGGATGAGTTTTTCCACCCCGGCCGTTATAAATAAGCCCTTAGAGGTGACCCTAACCCCAACGGCTCACTTTCCCCCATTTCTCCTCCTTCCTTCTTTCGAGCTCGAGCTCCCAGAACGTCACCACGGAAGCCTCGCGCGCATCACCGGAGCCCATCCGTTGCCGGTTGCGCTCCGCCACAGCGCGCTCCGCCCCGCCGCCCAGATCCACCGCAAGACCCCCAACCTGTCCGCCAGGAATCGCGAAGGGGCACCAAGCTTGCGCCATTTGCCTCCGCAAAGCTTCGCTTCGATCTCCTCCGGTAAGTCTCTCACATTCTCTAATTCTCCCTCACAGCTTCTTAGTTCTCCCTCAGATTGGATCTGGATTGGGCCGCCCACGATTTCTCGGGTCGCGCCGAATTAGGCCACTAGCATTCACTCTAACCCACCCAATAGGTAGGATATACCCTCCAACTCATTCTCCTACCAACTGTAATCATTAATTTCACCAATAACCTGGAAATAGAATTCCCAATCTGGGCTTGAGCCGCCCAAACCTTCCGCCCTTGTTTCTATCACCCGGAAAATCCTCCTTCTCCGGCTCATTTGCTCATAACAGATGTACGGACACCCAGTTATCACCCCCAAACACTCATCCATGCATAAAATTCTACAACTTTTGTAATAATGCAAGATACCCGGACAATTCATACCTTGCTTAGCAAAACAATACCCGGATCATATTTAACTTCCAGGCTAACTTGACACCACTCGTCAATACTCGGTCAACGGATAATTTCCGAGCTTTGTTTCTCACATTTGTTCTTCTGACGCTTTTTCAGGTTAACCCCATGGCACCCAAGAAGCAGGGAAAGCTGCCGGCTAAAGCCAAAACCACAAGCTCCATATCCGCCAACTGGGCGCGGTCCTCCGTCACCAAGGCCAAACTGGAGGAACTGGTCGAACTAGGGGTTCTCCCCTCTCAAGAAATTATCCACTGGAGGGTACCGGGTAACGAAACCCGGCCCACCCCGGCAAAAAATGAGGTAATTTGTTTTGTTGAACACGTGACCCGGGGCTTCCGGCCTCCGGGTCACCCTTTCTTCCGCGACGTTTTCAGCCACTACGGCCTTCGCATTTTCGACATAGGACCCAACTCTGTACTAAACATCTCCCATTTTATCGTTCTCTCCGAGTCTTACTTGTGCACTCCGCCAAGTTTGGCTTTATTTGTCGAACTTTTCCAGTGCAAACCGTGCCGCGAAAGCGGCGACGGTGCACTTCTTACTTGCGGCGGGGTTTCTATCCAACGCCGCAAGAACTCTTTAATGCCTCCTCTCACCCTCAACTCCCACGTCAAGCACTGGCAGCTCTCGTAATTTTACTGCCGGGACACCTCCCCACCCGGCGAAAAGAAATTGCCGGGTTACTCGGAGGGTCAGCTTGACATTTCTGAAACCTTCAATGGGTTTGCCCCTGATCCGGAAAGGGAAGAAATTCTGCCTCTATTGGCTAAAATCTCCATCCTTTCTGCCCAAGGCCTCATCGGGCTTAACCTGGTGAAGACTTGGGTCGATTTCCGCATCCAACCCAACTCCATTCGCACAAAATTGATGTGCGAATACTCGGGGCAAACCACGGACCCCATTCGATACTCCACCAGCAGCTTCGCTCCTAGTGACACCAACAAGACAATCAAGGGCTTTCTGACAGAGAAGCTCGAGGTAATCCGGAACATAGCCGGATTAGAGCCCTTCACTCTCGAGAACCCGGCCCCCGCGGTAAGTACCTGGTTTTCTCGATTCCATCCTTATCTTCTTTACTTGATACAATCATTAACCCTTGCTCTTATGCTTTTACTTCAGGCCGATGATGATTTCTGGAAGATGGACGCTTCTCCTAACTCCGGAAACCCGGAGGAAAAGGAGGAGGCCGTTAACTCGGACGAAGGTACATGCTCAGTTCTTTTGAGTTCGTCACATCCCACTTTTCATTTTCCTATTGTAACCATGGTAATTTTCAGAACAAGAAGACCAAGACGAGGAAGAAGAAACTGACGGCAAAGTGGAGTCCGCCAGCGATGAAGATGAACCAGAGCCGGCAATTAAGGCCGGATCTAAAAGAAAACCCCAAGGGGTCGCCTTCAAGGTTTTGCATCCATTTCTCACATCTGATTCGCGTTCCTGTGATAATATTCCTGAGCTGACCATGGCATTACCCCTTTTGCCATACCTGGATGAGTCACCTATGACCAAGCGCAGGGTAACTCGGAACCACCCGGGCGATGATACCCTTAACCCGGGTATTTCCTCCCCTCCAACTCGACATGCTGGTACTGACCACACCCTTATTTAAACATAAAGATCCTTCTAGAATACTCCCTCGCAAGGTAACCTCACGCCTCGTTTTGCATTTTTCAGTTTCATCTGGTTCTAGCAGCGAGTTCCCTGCAGACCTTATGGTGAATCCCGGGTAAAGTTCTTTTCCTAATGTTATACCATACTCTCGCTGTCTTGTTCACGGCTATATGCTAACTGTGCCTTCATATTTTTCACAGGGCCACGGTCGTTGTTAGCGACCAAGAAGACATGGAAACCGAGGACCCGGGCAAAGAGAAGCCAACTGATGACGTGTTCGCCGCAGCTGGTGATGGACAAGCATCACCGACAGACCCGGCTGGGCGAGAAGCCGGGTATCCGATAGCCTCGCACGCAAGCGAGAAAGAAGATACTGCCACTTTGGGCGCGAGAGGAGGAGCAGACCCCGACATTCGAATGACCCGGGTGCCATCTCCTGCTAAGAGGAAAACTTTTTCTCCAAGTTTCCGCGACCCCGAGACTTCTAACTCGGGTAACGATGACTTTGACCAGCTGATGAGCGCTCTCCTCACCATGAAAGCTTCAGAGAACAACCTCCTAGAGCGTATGTCTGCAACGCATCAGGTAATTGACACCGGATATCTCTTGGTACATACCTAGTCCCCAAGTTCCGGGCATAACTTACCGAAGTTGTGCTCGGTACTTCACGCAATACCCGGTTTTTCATGATATCCGACTGATACTTTCCGTTCCTTACAGGCGGAAGTGACCCGGTCCGATGAGGTGTTACTCAAGACCGAACAGCTCCTACTTGCTGAGGTAAAACGAAGAGAAGCCCTTGAGGCCAACATGGAAACTTTGAAAAAAGACGTTTCCAAATACAAAAAGAAGTACCACACTGCTCAATCCGCTCTGAAGAACTTATCGAACCAGATTGCGGATACTTATCGCATCTTGCTAAGTGAGCTTTTTGCCTTCGACTAACTTAATTGCCTCTACTTTATCGTTATGACAATCGGGATAACCGATATACTTTCCTTTCGTTTCAACTGCAGGTGCGAACCTCGCTGCTCCAGAGGACGATGCCATTGCCAAGGTAAAGACATTGAAGACTGTGCTCCGGACCTTTTTTGCCGGCACAAAGCTTATATTGGACGCTGTGAAGTGGCCTTCCGAGGTATACCCGGGTGAAGAGAATCTTGTGCAAGCTTGCTCAACGGTGCCTGGATGGATTGAGATATGGAAGCGCTCGTCCTGCCGGATCGGTATGACCCGGGCCTTGACGCTGGCGAAGGCTTACTTTCCTAAGCTTGACCCGGCAAAGGTAGTATCCGGGTTTCCAGAATTAAAGGCTGATGGCTCCAAGTTTACCCCCAAGGACTTCAAGGCCATACAATCCGCAGTACGCCCCTCGGCCACCGCTCTGGCCGATAAGATGGACCTGGACACAATCATGAGCTCATACGATGCTGAAGGAAAAATCATATTGGAAGAGGCACCCCCTCCCTTTGATATGTTGGAAAAATGGGCGACTGATCTGGCCAGGAGAAAAGAAGAGGCTGCTAAGAGGGAGGCCGAGCTAGGATTACGACCGTCTACCTCTACGCCAGCTGTTCCTCCACCTATCCGTCCTGACGCGGAAAGTCCGGGTAACGCTGCTGGAAAGGCTAAGGAGCAGATCCAGGACCAAGACCCGGAAGACCGCTCTCAGGATACCGAGTAGAGCGTTACCTGGTACTTTTGTGTTTTAAAACTAATATAACTTTGATGGTGCGTCTGCGCACCCTTGATATTGGTACCATCACTTGTAACATATTTTTGGTTCGGAACATGTTTGTGCCTCTCCCGGCTTTTGATAGTCTTGACACTTGTCTTATTCTTTAAACTTATTCTCGATACCCAGCTATTTGTTGATTCCCTTTGCGAGACTCGGTTTTCCGAGCGTCACGGGTTTTGATAAGTGGACTTTTCTTTAAGTCCCCAAGACTCGGAAGCTAGGGTCTCTCGAGCTTTGATAGCTAAACAGTTTGTTTCTGTTTCGAAGTCCCCAGTCCCCATGACCCAAAGTACGAGCCAGGGGGGTGCGGCCTTTCTCAGAGGACAAATTGCTCTTTACCAAGCCGGAAACCGATAGCCGTTTGCGTAAATACTGAAGTCATGCTTAATACTCGTTGAGTTTCCGGCTATTAGCCTTGTACTCTGCATAGACTTGTGGTTTAGATGACCCTTTTGATTATCTTGTACTGTAAGCCGGCTTTCGCGTGGATACCATGCTGTTACATCTATACGAAAAACAGGGTCAAGCAAATCCCATTGGGTTGCGTGGTTGATTGTAATCGTAAGCGAACAGATCATGCCACTTTAGTGCGAGTCACATCGAGCTTAAGTAAGAATAACCAAGAAATTTGGCTCCTTCGTCCGGTTATAAGATTGCAACCGTACTCGTCTTGCGAGTAATCGTCCCTCATAACTCATAGGCATCAAGGCCGGGTATTTGGGTTCGTGTCTGCTATTTAAGCAGCTTAGCCCCCAAAGACCTATGTATGTGCAATGTATTTTGATGATACTGATGTATTGATAATAACAAGCACCACTTACCCGTAATCGAAGCAAAGACCATGACAATACTTGAAAACCATCTCTTTTTATTGGTACGATAAAGTTTGGGTCAGCAAGCCGCCTCATTAAAAACCTTCCAGTCCCCTTAGGTACCCTGGGTAGGAAAAGAGCGCGTCTGAAACCTGCTGCCCGTTACACTATCTAGTTCTTTTCGACAATCGGTCCCGGGCTGGCGCGACCGACGCACATTCTCCACTTGTTAGACCCTTTCATGACGAGTACCGAGTTTGCTAGCCAATCCGGGTGTGCCGTTATCGCAGCGCTGCTAGCCGTAGATGACGGTGTGATTTCCCCTTCTATGCCGGACAATTTGGAGGGATCGTTCCTGATGAAAGCCACCATCTTAGCATCTTGCTCTGCCCCGGGTTTTGCTTTTTCTTCCTCAGGGCTCGGCCTTTTTGAAGTTGCCCTTTCCTCCAGGTCCGCCTGAGATCGGTAATGCCTGAGTTCCTCTTTCCTACAGGCTTGCTCAGCCATTGCTGCATCTCCTTCATCGCACTCAGCCGCTATATCTCGATTTCCATGTATGGTAATGGTCTTCTTAGGACCCGGAATTTTCAGCTGTAGATACACATAGCACGGCCTTGCCATGAATTTGGCATAAGCCGGTCTTCCAAACAATGCGTGATAAGGACTGCGCAACTTAACCACCTCAAAAGTAAGCCACTCAACTCGATAATTGTCCTTTGATTCCCCAAAAGCTACCTCCAACGCAATTTTTCCTTCGGGGCACGCTGAATGACCCGGCACTATCCCGTGAAAAACTGTTGTACTTTTTTGTAGCTGAGATTCCTTTAGACCCATGCGCAGGAAAGTTTCCCAGTACAGGATATTGATGCTGCTCCCTCCATCCATCAAGACTTTTTTCAGCTCGTACCCATTGACCTGTGGTGCCACTACCAATGCTAAGACTCCCGGGTGATCCACTCTATCCGGGTGATCCCTCCTGCTCCATGTTACCTCCTGTTCTGATCATCTCAAATACCTCGGAACAGCAGAAGAGACTGAGTTAACCGCCTGCTTTAGCATCTTTTTGTCCTTGTTAGAGCCTCCCGTAGTATGCACATGATACTGACCCAACTGTTTGGGGTTAGCCTGGAAACCTCCCGCTCCCCCTTGATTGTTGCCCGGATTTCCTGCTGCCGGGTTACCGGCTGGGGGTGGACCGTTGCCCAGATTTCCTGCTGGACCCGGGCCCCCTCCCCGACCCGCACCTCGCATGGCTCTGTTTACTTCCTCGTTCTTCCATCTCTGTAAGTCGGCGCATTGCTCCAAGGAGTGATTAGCCGGCTTGCCGTTCCTGCTGTGCTTCAGGCACGCCATCCTGAATATGTCCCAACTGTTGCCTGGCCTCGGAGGTCCCTGATAGTGTCCTCCATTATGATTTCCGGTATTAAAATTCCCTTCAGATCTGGGTCTCGAAGACCCGGCTTCAGTATTAGCTACAAACTCGGAACCTCCTTCAAATGGGCGCTTGTTCTGAATATTTCCGTTATTACTCGGTGCCGACCCATTGCCGGTTCTTCCACTATTACTGGTATTCACCTTCGCTTTCTTGTCATCAACTTCCTCCTCTAGTGTCTGTTGCGGCGTTGTTGCACGCTCCATTAATTCTCCATCGTAACCTCCGATGCATTCCTACTGGACTTCATGCGAGTTAACTTTTGTACTAAAGGAATACTTGCATGTTTTTGCCATAGCTTGTAGCGCATCTTTGGGCTGAATATCTGTGGATGAGTGAAGTATCTCCATAACTCGGCGTACCCAACTGCGTGCTGATTCTCCCTTCTTCTGAACGTATCGCTCTAAATCATCAATAGTGAATAGCTTCCTGCACGTTCCATGAAAGTGCTTGACGAACGCGGTCTTCAGTTCTTCCCAGGACTTGATCGATTTTTCTGGCAGGTTGGTGAACCATAACTTTGCTGCCCCTTCTGACATCATCAAGTACATGAACTTGGCTTGAAGATTCGGACGCGTTGCGGATTGACATTGCCATCTCATAACTACTCAACTATGTTTCCGGATCCATGGTCGGTTCATAATTCACTACTTTTCCCGGCTCTTTGAATTTTTCCGGGTAAGGTTCAGCTCTGATGTCGTCCGAGAGACACTTGGGCCCTGCTAGGATGGTTGAGGCTGGCCTTACTCGGGAAGCGTGCGATCCAGCCGGGGGCGCAGCGGGGCGCGGTGCTGCAGGCAACCCATGTGCAGCAGACCCGGCCCCGGCTCTCCGAGCCCTGGAGCTATCCACAACGGCCTGCGCCACCGACGCTGCCGGAACACGGGGAGGAGGCGGCATTTGCTGCTGCTCTTCCCTCCGCCGCGCCGAGTTTGCTTGAATATTCCCTTGTTGTTGACTGGCGTATGGCGTCCCATGCATCCCGCTTCTGTGGTCCGGGTAATTGGCTTGCTGCGCCACTGCAGTGTGCAGTAGATCGATCGCTTGCCGGGTCCTTTCTGCATGGGGCGATTCTCCTACCGGGATCTGGTTCAATGCAAGCGTTGCTGCATACACGTTGTCCATGGGATTGTTGTAGTGGCCTGCTGGTGTGCGAAACCGTGACGGTGGCTGTGGTGGCAACTCGTTGCCGGTTGTGACTCTGGTTCGTGGTGGGGGTAACCCGGCCTGCACGTTTGTTGCCGGCTGAGGCGCAGTTCCCTGGTTTACCGCTGGGATCGGTTGGTCCTGAGGCGTAATAAACAAAGCTGCCGGGTTAATGACCCCACCCGTGGCCGGTAGTCTAGTTTGATGTCTCTGGTGTACTCTAGATGTTTCCTCTCGGAGCCGGGTTTCCAATGCATCCAGCTCGCGTTGACGCGTAGCCATCCCTCGTTTCTCCGCCTCTACTTGCCTTCTTTGTTGTTCCAACGCGCGGCGGGCTACATCCAGGTCCCTGACACGTTC
The DNA here is from genome assembly GCA_028641055.1 of Alopecurus myosuroides. Lineage (NCBI taxonomy): Eukaryota > Viridiplantae > Streptophyta > Magnoliopsida > Poales > Poaceae > Alopecurus > Alopecurus myosuroides. The sequence goes on along the minus strand of CM054057.1, from coordinate 580,807,390 downwards.
AGCTGCGTTTTCTGGAGTGATAACCGTAGCAAGGACCGTGGGGTCTAGGATCAGATTATTGTCGAACAAGGCCGGGTGGCGCGGGTTTGAAGGACCTGCCCCCGGTGTCCGGTTTCCCAGGAATCCGAACGTATTAGCGTGCAACTCCTCATCCGCCGCACGGCTAGTCACTGATGCCGACTCTCCATCGACCCGGGCCGGGTCCGGGTTTCCGTTAGCTGCGTCCTGCCGCTGCGCCAATGCCTGAGCCGCCCCGACCGGAGCCGTGGTCACGTTTCCCTGATTAAGGTTGGCTGCGGGAGCCGTGTAGACCGCTGCTCGGCGTATTACGCTTGTTGTGAGTTCATGCTGTTCTTCTCCGCTGTTACCTTCTCCGTACCGATCTTCCAGCAGGTCCCTGATAGATTCAGTATCATCCTTTCCACCGTCCGGGTCACACGGGGCCCATGCCGGCTCCTCCGGCTGTTCCCACTGCGCGATGGATTCTTCTATCTGGTCTGTTGCTCCAACTGATTCTTCTCTATCTGACTGGGCGTAAGTAGCCTCCCCTGACACAGAATCAGATTCAACATTGTCAGGAGCCGAGCCAGTGGTACATACCATACCGATGAAGACGCTGATCCGGCCGATTGTCACAACAGATCCGGACTCGAGGCGATCCGATTCTGGCCCCCAGCCGGAATCGTCCACCATCTTCTCTCCTTTGTGGTCGCCGTAGATCTCTCCGACGATGAGGTTCCTCATGCTTTTCCGAGCTTCTCCCGTGATGTAAACACCTTTGGACGCAGGCCCCACGGTGGGCGCCAACTGTCGTGGGATGATCACGGCAGATGTTACCAGGGGTAACTGACCTTGGGGCAAGTCGACACAGGCGTTTGGGAGAGGGTTTTGCTCAGAGGAAAGCATGATGGAATTCAATCTGGTAGCTGGCGATGAAGTCGCCGAGTCTCCGATCTCGCTTTATTAACTCGATATCTTTGTGTACAATGGATACTCGATATTCGGCGATATGATTACTACTTGGATCTCTGCAAAGCTAAGCATAGGGCTGGTTTATAAAGCACCCGTCCCCCTACCCGGCTTGCCCTCCAAGGCACAGCTTGAGTCCTATCCGAACACCGCTTACAAACCCTAGCTTTCCTTACTGCAACCCACAATCCGGGTTACAAGGCCTATAAACCTTGGGCCTTCTAGAAGTTTCTTTATCCTTAGCCGGATCCTGCGCAGCGTCCTTTGGGCCGGGTTATACCTTGGAGTTGGCCTACCGGGTTATCATCCCCTCATCACGGAGGGAGTCACCTGTCTTGCAAATCAGCAGAATGGTGTGAAGAAATTGACTTTATAGCTGAGTGACCAGTTGACCGGAGAACTCGGTTGGGTTCTTGGCGAAAAATCTTACATACTTGTCTGATACTGTGTGATGTTACCTAATAAAGGTTTTGACATGTCTTGGAAAAAGGTAAATCTTATTTTCAGCCTTAGCTAAGGCATCAAGAATTTATACTAAATATTTTTACTTCTTTCTAATAGATATTTTTTTCTATTAATAACAGTTTCTGATATGACATTTAGTTTGTTAGCTTTAATAGTAATTTTTGTTGTATGTAACAACATAAAAACATGATTATTTGTATATTATCAAAATTCAAAGTTAAGAGTGAGGCAAGACAACTCTGTTCATGGAAAATAAAAGTCTTCAAGTGGAACACCATGTTTCCAAAGAAAATAATAAAAATATTTTTTTTGTGTCCAGGGATAATTTTTTTTGAACATCGATCTCTTAATCAAGAAAATCATAAAAGATGACATAATCAGATTTTCCTAAAAAATCAATTTGGGCCACGTTGATGTACTTATATATATATATATATATGTTTGGATCTGTTTAATATCTTCTAATATCTTGATAAATAGTTCTACATAACACAAGTGTAAAAAATATGATAATAGAATTTGTCTAAGGACTGTCTTGATGAGTTATCATCACATTCAGTGGCGGAGCATGCAAGAAAAGTCATCATGGGCCAATTTAGTTGGAATAGGCCAAATCAACATAACTAGTAGGCCCTTTTTATTAGTAGGTCGAAATAATACCTGATATTTATGATTTATGATCAATTTTGTAATGGCTACAACTTTTTGTTCTCAGGCATAGCAGTCAAGGACAAGAGGGTTAACTAGGAGTGATGCTAGATCTACAGACTGTTTTACACGGAATTCTGATTGTGGACTAACATGGAGAAGAGGTGGAGCAGTTCAGGCCCTATAACCACGGAGGTAAAACAGATTTTCACCAGCCACAACAACTTGCACGTCAAGCTGTAAGGTATTTCCTTAGGAAAAATCCCGTAGGTCTAGGATTTCCGGTTAACTAGGTAGGCGAGAGGCTCTAAATTCTACAACATAGTTAAAGAAAAGTAGGAAAATCATGAAGAAAATGGATCTATATGTTCAATTCTATAAGCTTGTATATTTTCATAATGAAGAGCACATTTCTACACCTTGAGAAAATCGCGAGCATTAAACTTGTCTATCAGATCGGATGAATTCTTCTTATCAAAATTGTAAAGCCCAAGCCACTTTTCTTTTGGCTTCTGTTCCGTAGTGCACCTTTCAATTAGCACTCGGTCCCTGGAGAAAACACACTAGCAGATAGGCTCTCCACATAAGTGCAGTCGTGCATGCATATTTCCAATACTAAGATAGCTCGCTTTGCAAAACTTTTGTGTGTGTGTGTGTGTGTGTGGGGGGGGGGGGGGGGGGGGGGGTGGGATAGAAGAAAGCATCTCCTCAATTGCTACCTATGTTACTCCTTCTGGCATCATCGTAACATAGACAGTTCTGTCAAGTCCATGTATATCATAAACTCTTCAGTGCCCATAACAAAAGATTTCCTGAAAGCAACCGCTCTGCTTGTGTCACCCAGCCTCCAATAATTTCTAAAAGCTGGAAAGAGACAAAGATTAACTTTATGGCCATGACGCCGTTAGGAGATTATAGCTACTATGACGATGGCACGTACCCCTTCGTGCTCCTAAGAAAAAAGGCGACTAGGGTTTCACGCCTCCTGCCGGCGGCGATCGCCGATCTGCCTAGTCTTCTGTGGCCTCAGGGCCATGGAGACTGGGTGGATCTCGGTACTTGCTGGCGGGAGGGCTCGGTTTCCATGTGTTTTCTTGTGCTTTTTTAGGGTTTGTCTTCTACTCAGGACAGCGAGGCGGCGGCTGCCTGGAGTTGGAATAAGGATCTCCCGGCCTAGCCCCCGTTTTGATGGCGCGTCTAGCGTCCTCGGAAGGCGTGTGGAGGTGTGTCTCCGGCGGATCTCGTGGGATCCGGTCGGCGTTTGTCTTTGTTGGATCCTCTTGGATCTAGTCTTTGTTCGTCTGTGTTCGTGTGTCTACAGTTTGGATCCTTCCAATCTACACTTCTCTTCATCAGCGACGGTTGCTGGTCTGGTGCGCTGGTCCTATGTGGCCGTAGCACGACGACTTCCCGACTGTCTACTTCAACAAGGTTTGCCCGTCTCCGGCAATGGAGCGGCGATGACAGCGGCGCGCCTTCGGCTCGCTCCAGTGATTGTAGTCGTCGCTAGGTGGTCTACGGATCTGGATGTAATTTATATTATTTCTGGTGTTCTTTGTACTGCCATGACAGATGATGAATAGATTGGAAGTTTTATCGCAAAAAAAAAAGGAGATTATAGCTACCTCGATCACCTTTTCTTTTTACAATAGCTACCTCGATCACCTTAATTAGTGTTGAATAAGTAGGCATAATATCCACGATTAATTCCAGAATATAAAACATGACAAACACAACTATTAACATGTGGAGCTCGAACATACTAGATGCAGTAGACAACATGAATAACAGCAACACGATCTTTCTAAACATGTTAACAGTAGACATGTTAAACAGACAGATCGGGACACAGATTCCGTACTGATCGTTGTTGATGACGGGTCGAAGTAGATGACGCTTGAGGCGGCGGTACGCAACACCGCCTGACTTGCTAGGCAGATGAGCCGTCGTGGAAGCAGCGAGCATTTGCGCGAAGCGCTTCCCAAAAACCTAATTCGCCCTCTCCCGTACAGGATCACAAAGGTGACTGGTTCCGGAGACCTGCTCTCCCGTTCGCCGGTGGACGTCGGCGCTCGGGATGGAGTAGACTACGATGGCGGCGCAAGGAACGAGGTGTGGCAAACCTAGCTTGGTTTCGGTGTGTGTACAACGCCCACGGCGCGCGTCTTTTATAGTGCGGTTGGGAAAACCCTAACGTGTGCGACGTGGAGGCCCACACCGCACGTCCGAGTCGGTTGCAGCACGCGATAGAGCGACCCGAACCGCCTCAACTGTGACGCGTCCGTCACGACTACGAAATCGGTTTTCCAAAACAGCAAAATAAAGATAAGTATTGTCTCGGCTCGAGACTCGATTCACGAAATGTGATCGCGACGTGTCGAGTCGAGTCGAGACGAGCGAGCGGCGGAGGAGGAGGAGGAGTGCGCGAGAGGCTCACTTCTTCTCACTCACATACAATCCCTACAACACTCCACCTTATAAGGTAGCGTGCAACTCCTCAAACTTCCAATGTGTGACTAAACTTCCCACTCCCACCACTCACTAGTACACATGGGCCATTTTGAGATTTCAGAATTTCTTATTGGGCTTGCACATATTGGGGCCAATATTTCAGCAATCCCCCACCAGGATTCTGCTAAAATGAGTTTCTCTGAGAATAGTAAGTTGTGTGACTTCACTAGCACAAACAAGAACGATTTTATTTGCACACCGATTGCTCCACCTGCTCCTCCTGCTGCTTTCTATGAGATTAAACCTGCTTGATGAAAGAACAATTTTTTGGTATTAGTACTGATGATGCTGTTGTCCACCTTAATAATTTTGTTGAACTATGTGAGATGCAAAAATATAAAGATGTAGATGGAGATATTATTAAACTGAAATTATTTACTTTCTCTTTGAGAGGAAGAGCTAAAGAATGGTTGCTATCTTTGCCTAGAAATAGTATTGATTCATGGACTAAGTGTAAGCATGCTTTCATTGGAAAATATTATCCTCCTGCTAAGATTATATCCCTGAGAAGTGACATAATGAATTTTAAGCAATTTGATAATACACATGTTGCTAAATCCTGGGAAAGAATGAAAACTATGGTGAAGAATTGTCCCACTCATGGACTGACTACTTAGATGATTATACAAACCTTTTATGCAGGACTTAATTTCTCCTCAAGGAACCTATTGGATTCAGCTGCTGGAGGTGCCTTTATGTCCATCACTTTGGGCAATGCAACAAAGCTTCTTGATGGTTTGATGATAAATTATTTAGAGTGGCATACTGAGAGAGCTCCACAAGGTAAGAAGGTAAATTCTGTTGAGGAAACCTCCTCTTTGTGCATCCTGTTTGGAGTTGTTCCGCAGCGTCGGGGATGCGAGACATCATAATAAAGCAGGTGGTCCTAGGGTTCTTCTCGCGTCAAGATGAAGATCTGTTTGATGACGGCTCTCATTGATCTGGCTGGATAGTTGAGTTCCGGAAGGCTCCGCTGGTGAACTCCATTAGGTGACTTATGCTTGGAGATTCCTCGATCGGGGATTTCACAAGGAGCGCTTCGAAGCTCTGATGGCTTTCGTGCTGGCGGAGAATGACATGGAAAGCGAGATCTGAGTACTGACAATGATGGTTTGAATCTTTGTGGCGATGATGAACTGGCTCGGTGTTTCATGACTTGGAGTAGCGGCATGTAAGAGGGGACGAAAGCATACGTGAAGTCCAAAGTCCTACCTTTCAGGGTGAAAACCGAAGGTCTGGCCTTAATTGGTTGTGCCTGACAGTGGTCTTGTTGGAGTCACTGTTTTTGAGAGCGGGGATTATCTTCAGTGTGAAAACCCACGGTCTGGCCTTAATTGGTTGTGCCTGGTACAGTTCTTTTTTAAGACGTTGCTTTTGAAGAATTGGACACCAGGTGTTGTTTTGGTGGTGGTAGTGCAGCTGTTGTAAGGATTGTAACTCTGTAGCGGGACTTTTTATTTCTTCTTCTTATTGTCTTTCGGCTGTGTGCATCCGTAATAGCTCTGGTTATTACGTTGTTGCAAAGGCTGGGTGTAATTTTTATCTCCGCGATATTAATATACATTCCTTTATCAAAAAAAAGTAGTCTTGTCTTCTTACTATATATAAATAGCAGATAAAAGGATGCCTCTTACCAGAAAGTAGTCTTGTCTTCTTCCTATGTCTTTCCGTCGGATATTTTGTTGTTTCCATATCCATTTCTCTACATTGTGGTTCAGAGGAAAATGGACAGAAGTTCTGGATCACTGAAGCTGCTGGACTTACAAGGCAAGGAAAAAGAATGTCTACTTCATTATTTGCCCCTCAAATTTCTTATGTGAATGGTTGTGAACTGGTAATGTTTATTACCTCATATGATTTACGTTGTAAGTAAAATGCAGTCATACGCAAGGTATGTTGAAACAAACTCTAATATTGCTAGAAGTAGGAACAAAATATGTGTAAGTCTGATCCGTTCATGTGGTCGCATGTGCTATACGTTACCTACTTAATGTCTACACCAGGTTTGTGTTTGACGGTGAGCCACCTGACCTGGAGAAAAAAAAACTGGACAAAACCCAAAGGGTATGCAACTGAATCGTCCCTTTGTGGTAGTATCCTATGAAGTAAAATGCATGATTAGTCCTTATTTTCTTTAATCTCGAGTTCTTGACCATATGCTTCTTATAGCTTGGATTAATGTTCAAAACCATTATTGTAAACTGATGGTAAAAGAAAATAAAAGTACCATATACATATCTTAGTCGATTGGGAATTTATTTAGCAGCTCCATACGTACCGTTTTCAGTTAACGTAATTTCATTAAAAAAAAAGGTTATCTGACAAAAGTAATTTGTAAAATTTTCACTCTTTATTTTTCCAGGTGCCAAAACAGAAGGGAACGAAGGAGCACCGCCCTTTTTTAGGACCTCTATGACCTTCGGTTATTATAATAGTATGATCCTCCTTGACAGTGTACCAATAATCAAGCATGTTAACACCCATCATTTTTTTGCTATTTTCCTGTAACTTATCTGCACTACGTCTTTTCTGAATATAAAAGGAAAAAAATAACCAAATGGTACGAACTAATGAAATTGTAAATGAACGTTTGCACTTTCACTGAATTACAATTATTTTACAAAAAAGTGCCACTTTTTTATACTACCATAATGGAAAGAGGAAGGGAGGAACCCACAACTCATTGAGCTTGCCAGTTTGTGACGAGCTTCTAGAATCAGTACAATTCTTTTTATCTCAGGGTTTGTTACATTTGGGTTTTATTTGGCAAGTAATGTGTTCACCATATATGCATAAAACTAAGCCAATTCGACATTGGCACCTGATATTCTAGCATGTCCACCCAACAAGCATTTGTTCATTAATTACATTCTCTTTCGTTGCTGAAATAGTGAAGCTCATGGTAATCTTAATTTGTGCCTTTGACTGCGACCGGAAGAACATGTAAAAACCAAATGAGTTTACTAAAACTAATGGATGTATTGGATATTCCGTATGACACGTGCATTGCACGTGCACTATTACTAGTCTATACTAGAAAGCGAGTGCTGGAAAATAGCTGTTGTGGAAAACATTTTATCAGGATTTCGTACACGCTTTCAGAAAAGGGATTGCACCGTTTTCTTGTGCACAAAGGTGCTAGACCTTATCGTAACTTGATCGACATTCGAGAATAAAATTAGAATAATTGTAGCACGTCTTAGCTTCCAACCATGGCAGCTAGCATCCCGAGCACTCTCCGTACTTCAATCCTTGAAGGTCAAAATTACTGTAAGATTTGTTGACTGGAAATTCGAGGCTAAAAAATTAAAACGAACCCCTCAGGTCGCTCTCCCTCTTCATCATCCAAATCGACGAGGCTGCTGCTCCCAGCCCCTCGCCGGCGTTCTCTATACCACCATCTTACCCCCTCATCCCTGGCCACTCCTCCGTTCCGCCATACCCTCCTCTCCCACGCCCCCAACACCCTCATGCTCAACCTTCTCCACCAGATCGAGCCCGTCAACGCATCTCCGGTGAGAGAGGTGCCGCCGCCCGGAGCCACGGCGTCGTGGCCGGCCGGCTCGCTTTGCAAAACTTTTGGAATAAAAATAATTTACTGTTATAACCACGACATCATGGAGTTCGAGTGCTATTAGTTATGCTAGAAAATTTACTGTTGTACCAAGTATTATGCCTTGGATATATTGAAAGGTTTGATGGAATTTAGAATTTATGATTATTCTATGCTAGGAATGTGAGCACTAGTTGGTGCTGCTAGTCGGCCTTAGCTAAGCCATAAAGTATTTATACTAAATATGTTTACTTCTTTCTAATTATATTTTTTAATATTCATAACAATTTCTAATATGGCATGTAGTTTCAGTTTTAATAGCAATTTTTGTTGTATGTAACAACATAAAAACATGATTATTTGCATATTATCAAAATTCAAACTTAAGTGTGAGACAAGCCAAGTGTGTTCATGGAAAATAGAGGTGTTCAAGTAGAACTCCATGTTTCCAAAGAAAATAATAACATTTTAAATTTTTTTTGTGTAGGGATATTTTTTTAAAACATCTCTTAATCAAGAAAACCATAGAAGATGACATAATCAAATTTTCCTAATAATCAATGTAGGCGACTTTGATGTACATATATATGTTTGGATCTATTTAATATCTTGATAAATGTTTCTACATAACACACGTGTAACCAAGATGATAATAGAGTTTGTCTATAAGCACCACCCAGGAATTTATGTTTTCCGGGGCGAACAATTTAGAACATTTTTTTAAGCACAAATCAAAGTGCTTCTAACACAATAAACGGTCTCGAAATATTCGGTTTTTAACATGGATAAGATTCAACTACTAAAATCATGAAAAGTTCTACAAACATCTTAGAAACTACTAACAAAAGGTCTCTTGTAGCCCAAACACTCTGTTGGCAAACCTACAACATTTAAGCAAAAATATTATGTATATAGTGGCAAAAATTGTAACTTTTAAAGAGAGAACACCGTACCATCAAGTTGAAGTAGTGGAAGGAACACGAGGTGGTCGAGGGAGATGGCCTCGACGGTTCCTCAAGGCATGGAAGTGTTTCATAATCTCCTTGTCATCAATGTTTGCAAATATCTCCCGCTCAACAAAGCAAACCATCAAATCATTGAGCCAATCGGCACTTATCTTGTTTCGGAGATCCGTCTTTACAATATTTATGGCTGAGAAAGCCCTCTCAACTGATGATGTTGCCACGGGCAATATCAATGCAAGTCTAATGAGGCGATAAACCAATGGAAAGACCAAATGTTGCCTGGTTTTAACCAACTTGAGAGCAAGACCACTTAGACAATCACAAATCAAGAAATATGGGCTACTTCTCATCACATGAACATATACATTAAGTTGATCAATCAAGAGATAGCAATCTTGTGAAGAGAAATCAACAGAGTAAATACTTGCAAATCAAGTATCTTCTCATGATCAAAGCTACTAAATGACTCCCTAGGATCAAGGCATGCAATGCATTGTAACAAGCGTGTGGAGGTTTCACTAAATCGATGATTCATCTCAACTATGTTTCTATCAATCACCTCATTGAATATTTGTACCTTGTAGTGATGGAAGTTAGTGACCATTTTGCGTGAGCTCCTTGGATAACCTCTAGCAAAAATCTTATCAGCCATACTTGGCACTAGAATATTTCTTCTAACACAAAAGTTAGTAGCAGCCAACAAAAGAGGCTCCCATCCATCATCTCTACACTTTTGCAGTAGACTTTTTATGGCACACACTATGTTTGATTTTTTTGTTGCAATGCTTGAGACAAATAATTTGTTAAACCAAGAACTCGAAGTATCAAATGCAAGATAATAGCAAGTTCAAAGGTTTCCATGTTTATGAGATAACCTGAAGCCACGCCTCTATCATTCATATATGTCCCATCCTCAGCAATAATTTGGAGCACTTCAACCACAGAATCTCACATTTGATATAAACGGATTAGAGTTCTATGGTGTGACCCCCAACGTGTATCATCTTCTCTTACTAAGCTTGTCTCTTGATGTTGACCACTTCCTGACACAATATCTCCATTCTCTAATTGTGACACCAATTTGTCATGATGCTTCTCTAACAATGCATCTTTTCTCCTACAAGAGGCACCCACATACAAAATAAAAATATGTGCATTTAGAAGCACACACATAATGGACAATATATTGGAGTTTTGTATGCCCAAATAAATGACAAATAAAAACACTAACCATGGTGACAATCTTGTTTGTATGCCCAAAGAAATCACTAACTGCAAGAACTCCTTTCACAACTGCAACCTCCACCAATTGGAGTTGGTGGGGAAAACAATGCACATAAAAAGCATGAGGGTTGACATCTAACATCAATTTCTTCAATCCATTAAGTTCACCACGCATATTTGAGGCACCATCATAATCTTGTCCTCTCAATCTATACATAGATAGATTATGTTTGACAAACATTGCATCTAAAGATCTTTTCAAAGAAGTCGATATAGTATCAACAACATGCTCAACGCCAAGCAATCTTTCCAACATCTCCCCTTTTTGGTTCACAAATCTACAACCAACAAAATATGAAGTTAGAATAAACATAAGAGGTGACTAGGAGAGTATTTAAAGTTACAGAATAAATAGTGCCAAATAACTAACCTCACAATCACGGCCATTTTCTCTCTAACTGATGAGTCACGAGACTCATGGACAAGTGGTGCGAAATTACCATCCCCAAGTTCATTCATTATGACTTCCATAGTCTTTTCTACACATGCTTGTACTATTTGTTTCTGAATTTTAGGAGAATTCAATTTATGATTGCGAGGAGCATTGGCATTCATCACATCGGCTACATCTTTTGGCAAACCAATCCACCATCTCACGAAAATTACCCTTGTTCTTGGAAGTCTCAGACTCATCATGCCCACGAAATGCTAAGCCTTGTGAAACAAGAAATCTTGCAACACCTACAACAACCCTCAAGCATTCTTCATATTCAAGATTTGATTTCTCAGCATGACAAGTAATGGCATATGAAACACTTTGCATTTGATTCCTAAAATCTTCACAATGTTTTCTAGCATTGTAGTGAGCGTTGTTTTGTTTACCTACATGAAGGTTGAAGTACTCCGGCCCTTTTTTCCAATTTCTAAACCCTATCTTCGTGAAGACATCATATCCAAAAAATTTACAAATGCTTGAAGATTTGAAAAGAAAACAATAGAAACAATAGGCTGCATCTTTCGCGACACTATACTCTAACCAGTCAAAACCTTTACACCATGCTTCTTAAAATGGGCGCCGATCTTTGCCAAAGGTTCTGCGAGGAAATTCATGACCTATCAAGCGACATGGCCCCTTCGACAAATACGCCCTCCTCATTGTATCTCTAATTTCTTGGGTAGCATACTCTTCAATCTGTCTTCGCATGCCGGGATCGGTAACCACATCAGCTTGATTAAACGCAATAGCTTCTGAATCCTAAAACATCAAAATTGAAAATAAAATTTAGTGCTACATGCTTATTTATAGTCCCAACGATAAAAGCAGCTTTGAAACAAAGTGGCAAAAGGGAAGAGTTACCTGAACCTGTTGGGCTCTTTTGCGTTTGGTTGCTGTGCCGGTGCCATTTTGTGCCGCCGCCGCCGGAGCTGTAGCCTCTTCCTCTTCCTCTAGCTGTAGTGCAATGAAGTAAGCCTCCTCATCTAGAAAGTCGTCGGAATCAATCAGAGGGGCGTCGGGGTCTTCTGGCGCGGGACAAGGCGGAGCTGAAGCAGATGCCGCCGCCGCAGATGCTGCTGCCTCCTCCTCTTCCTCTTCTTCCAGCTGCTAGAGAATCAAACACGCCTTCTCATCGAGTCTGTCGTCCGAATCCATCAGCCGGACCGCGGACGGAGCAGTGGACCAGGGCACCAAGCGGAGATGAACCGGCGGCCGCCGGGGGTCGTGGGAGGAGACAGGAGAGGCCGAGAGGGGCAGAGCCGCAGAGGGAGTGGGGCGGCCAGCGGCGGTAGGAGGGGGAGACGGCGTGGGGCAAAGGCAGGCCGCCGGCTACTGGGACGAGGCGGGCGGTTTCGATCAGGATTGGGCTAGGTTGCGAACGAGAGTCTGCGAGGGAATTTTTTTCTCTGGCCTAGCGATTGGGGGCAACCGACCGAGCAATTGGGGGGGCGCAGCAGAGCCGACCGATACAAAAAAGAATCCACGCGAGCAGACCCGGGGCGATTGCCCCTGCTTGCCCCTGCGGTAGGTCTGTCTATGTCTATAAGGATTGTCTTGATGATTTATCATCACATTCAGTGGCGGAGCATGCAAGAAAAGTAATCATGGGCCGTTTCAGTTGGAGTACGCCAAATCATCATAAAATAGTAGGCCAGTTTCTATTAGTGGGCCGAAATAATACTCCCTCCAATCCATAAAAAGTGTCGCTTACTTAATACAAAGTTTGTACTAGCTTAGTGCAAAATAAGCGACACCTTTTGTGGATTGGAGGGAGAATATGATAATGATATTTATGATTCTTTTTTATGGCAAATATTTTCTTTCTGAGGCATAGCATTCAAGGACAAGAGTGTTAGCTAGGTAGGCGAGAGGCTCTAAATTCTACAACATAGTTAAAAAAACGTAAGAAATCGTGCATAAAATTGATCTAGATGTTCAATTCTATAATCTTATATATTTTCATAGTGAAGAACAAAATTTCTGCACGTTGAGAAAACTGTGAGCATTAAACTTGTTTATTAGGTCGGACGAATTCTTCTTATCAAAATTGTAAAGTCTTGAGTAACATGTGTATATTTCTTTCAAATGTCAATAAGTAATTGAAATTTCCACCCCAAACCACTTTTCTTTTGGCTTCTGTTCCTGAGTGCACCTTTGAATTAACACTCGGTCCCTAAAAAAAACACTAGCAGATAGGTCTCAACATAAGTGCAATCGTGCATGCATGTTTCCAATACTAAAATAGCTCGCTTTGCAAAACTTTTGGAAAAAAAAAAGCCATCTCCTCAACCACTGGATTCTACATTACTCCTTCTAGCATCATCCTAACATAGACAGTTCTGTCAAGTCCAAGTATATCATAAACTTAGGGAGGACAATTGTATCTTCAGTGCCCATAACAAAAGATTTCCTGAAAGCAACCGCTCTGCTTGTATCACCCAGCTAGCTGCAGCCTCCAATAATTTCTAAAAGCTGGAAAGAGACAAAGATTAACTTTATGGCCATGACGCCGTTAGGAGGTTAGCTACCTCGGTCACCTTAATTAGGCAGTGATGCGATGCATGTCAACCTATAGCCAGCTTTCTCTGTCACCTAAAACAGGTCCTGCTGGCGAGCAATGCCCAAAATGCCCTACAATAGCAAGAGCCTATATATCTATACTATAGAAAGCGAGTGCTGGAAAGTAGCTGTTGTGGAAAACGTTTTATGGATTTCGTACACGCTTTCAGAAAAGGTATTGCACCGTTTGCTTGTACACAAGGTGCTAGACCTTATCGTAAGTTGATCGACATTGGAAAAAAAATTAGAATAATTGTAGCACACGTCTCTTAGCTTCCAACCATGGCAGCTAGCAATCCTTGAGCTCAAAATTACTGTAAGATTAGTTGAATAGAAGTTCGAGACTAAAATTTCAAAACGAACACAAGGAATTCGAAACCGGGAACTCAACATGAATTGGAATAAAAAAATCAAAACTTAGGAGAACTCAAATGGAATTGGATATGAAAATATTATACAAACGTCATATTTCACATTTTATAAGTTTTACGGTGGTTGGCATTTTTATAAACCGTCTATCCATACCGATCTGACGGTGATAAAATACACGGTACCAGACTGGTGGAACTGGACGGTACCGAGACTGTAGGGCCGGTACAAAAATTATATGTGACCGGTACAAGAATTATGCGGGGCCGATACCTGTAATTTATTTGTAATAATTACTTAAAAGTCAGTTGCCTATTTCATTGTGTCTGCTTACACCAGAAACGGATTGACAAAACATGTAAAACGAGAAAAAAAAAGACGTACACATTATCTTCTTCAACCTCCCGACCCCGGAGCCATTCTCCCTGGCCCCACCACATCGTGCCGCCCGCGACCATAGTTTTTACCGACGGCACCAGACGGGGTCGCTCGCTTTTGGGATCCCTCGCTGCCGTCTGATGCCTGCGAACTGCCCTCGTCTCCGGCCGCGACCACAACCAGAGTCGCTCTACCCCGTGCTCCCTGCCTCTACTGGCCCGGTCTAACCCCTCGCATGGAACCTCTCGAGCCCCCTCGCCCCGTTGACTATGATGTTGGTGACAACGACCTCGACGTCACTGCTTGCCAGTGTGTCATGACATTTGCTACCATATGCGCATGAATACCGCTCTATTAACTCATGTCAGGAAGTCGTCACAAAATAAAGAAGAGGACTTGTGCATGGTTGGGGTGGAGGCCGGGTGCTGCTGATAGAAAGTAATTACGATTGACTCGATCGTGTCGTCACGCGGAAGCTCCAAAGTTGTGGCGTTTGGCACTTTCCGATGGAACAAACCAAATGAATAACAACTGAAAATCATCGTGAAGGTGTTGCAAATACTGCAAAGACTAACTCGGAGAGGGAGAATGCCCGAGCCCAAGCCTTGGGCTCGTAAGAACTCTATCTATTCAAAATCTAAAATCGACGAAATTGTGTCTCGCATAATTGATTTTCTTCGCAGACCAAAAAGTCAAGAGTAAAGACAATTGGTGAAAACCAATTTAAGAAGTAAAACCAAATTATTTTGTACGGAAAATATTTTACGCTCGTGTTCACGTCCTCCTATTCTATGTTCTCAAATGTTAGACATCAGAGGTTCGTTGTGTACACGGTTTGATTTGGATATGGAGAAAACTCTATGACAGGTGAGACCCGTGTGGTAACTTCGTCATTTTATTTTTGAGATTTTCGACAAAATATACCGAGCGTCTCGGTCGTACCGTAAGCGTCATGTAGCGGTCCGGCAGGAAAATATACTATTGACCCTTAGAGCATCCAAAATGTTGTTAAAGTTAAATTTGCCACATAGATTTATTTGGCATTAAGCCAATGCCAAATGTCAAATTCCCTTATTGTGTGACCCATCATGTATAAAGTAATATAATAAACTATTTTGGGCTGCACACACTCTCTCTAGTTCCACCCCTTCATCCTACTATTTTATTCACTTATAAAAATTTGGCATTAGATCTTCCAGTTGCTTCTATACCAAATTATTTGGATTTGACACATCTACAGTGTAGGGAACCAATGGCACAAGCCAAATAGGGTATTTGACACCCAAATTTGCACACACTGTAGATGGCCTTAATAATCCCGACGCTAACGGGTCGACTCGCCGACTCGCCGCACCAAGAGGGGTACACCGGTCAATTCCACACAATTACGGCTGACGAACTGGATGCCGTCGTATCGGTAACCAGGCGGATCCTCGACGGCCACGCCGCGTGTCAACCTGCACGAGCTGTATAAAATTGTGCACAGCTGATCGCCGATTATTTTCTGGCGCGCACCGGATCTGGGTGGGACCCAGAACCAGCTCGACGGGGCAGAGTGGCAGATGATTGGTTCATCCGCCAACATCTTGGAGGGGACCCACCACCCCGTGGTGTAAAGCTTTCTTCACGTGATATGGGAGAATTTGGGTTTACTTTGTCATGGCGCGAGATCCTACTGTGCCTACCGACAGATCACTCTCAGAACTTTCCAACGACTTATCTTGGGCAATCAATCAGATGAGCTCTTGCTACGCCCTATCGATTCTTGCTTGGATATTTTTTGGCTCAAAAAGGATTTACAAAGTGGAACGGGACGCGCTACTCCCCGAGCACAAAATTGGGCAGGTCCCAGGTGATGAAATGTGGTACTAGTTGGCACGGTAGTAACGAGAAATCTGACCCTTCTGGCTAGCTAGCCCCCCTAATTAAGGTAGTGTACATTAATAATGGTAGCACAAGGCGCGCAACGCCGCCGGCCGGCCGGCCGATCGGTCAGAAGGACGGCACGACGCCGTAGCCGAAGTCGAGCAGGTACGAGGACGCCGCGCCGGCGCCCTCCGCCTCGGCGTCGTCGTCGGTGCGCTTGGCGAAGCGGCCCTTGACCCGCGGCCGCGCCTCGGCGTACGCCTTCCTGGACGCGTACCGGATGGTCTTCTCGAACCGCCGGTTCCTCCTCTTCTCCCGGTACCGCGTCAGCTTCGCCTCCCTGTCCTCCCCCGTCACCGCCACCGCGCGCTCCGGCACCGTCAGGTACCCCGCGTTGTCCACCGGCGGTACCTGCTGCATGCTCATACCGTGGCTCGGATGAGGGCGCGCCGCGGTGTACGCCGTCATGTAGGTTTGTGGCTTGGTCCGGGTGAAGTCGAGCTCGAAGCTCCCGGCGCCAACGCCGCCGACAAAGGTGGCATCCGGCACCACGCCCACCTCCGACGAAGAGCCCTGGAAACAGATATATACGTGCCCGGTCAGAAAATTGATCTACAATAGCAAAGTCGATCGACGTAAGGCTAGGCAACTCACGCTGTGGGCGGTGGCCGCGTAGGAGCTGTAGGACGACGGCGGCGGCGGCGGCGGCTTGGCGGCGATCCCGCACGCGAAGTCCAGCTCGACGGCGGGGACCGCGCCGGCTCCGGGGACGACGCTGTCGGCATGGGGGAAGCGCGCGTACTCGAGGCTGAGGTACGGGTCCACGAGGTCAGAGTAGAGGTAGTCCATCTGCTTCTCGCCCTCCTTACCGCTGCCGGCCTCGAGGTTCAGGTTGAACGCCCCGTGCTGCTGCCGCCGCTCGTCCTGGTGCTCCACCGCGCGGGCCTCGCCGCCGGCGAACATGCTCATGGCCTCGGCGGCGACGGCGGCCGCCTCGGGCGAGCCGATGGGCGCGACGGGCACGCGCACGTGGCGCTGCGCCAGCGGGTTGGCGTCGTGGATGTCGGAGTCGCACGCGGCGCAGAGCACGGCCGCGTCCGCCTTGCAGGTGACCGCGGCCGGGTTCTGCTCGCAGACCTCGCACACCCACACGCGCTCGTGCCCGGCCTTGGTGTGCCCAGGGCGCGCGTCGCACGCCGTGCACAGGTACCCGGCGCACGTGCGGCAGTGCACGGCGGCCGGGGACGCCTCGCAGGAGCCGCACCGCCGGCCGCCCACGCCCCAGTACTTGTGCAGCTCCATCATGGTACCGATCGATCACCCCCTCCGCGTGGCTTCTTCCTCTTAGCTTGGAAAGACAATGGCGCGCGCGGCAGGCGTAGTGGAGCTGTGGAGGGGAAGATTGATTGAAGTTGAAGGTGGTGGTGGCGATGTGGGGGAGGGCCGGAGATGTAATAGTGGGTGGGGGACGTCGACGTGGGGGGAACGGAGCACGTGGTAGACTTGTAGCCAAGCGAAGTCGGCAGTGTGATACAGTGGGATTCGATCGGGAGGGGATTTTGGTGCATGTGATGGACAGGGAGAGATCGGCGTCGGGTTCATTTCCCCGCTCGATCGTCTGCTGGATGGGTTTGGCTTTTCGGCGGAGCCAACCGGTACGGGGTTACTAATCCGATCATATCCTCTCGGTGATGCCGCCGGATTACAGTGATGGATGCTCGCGGGGTACAAACGGCCGGCGAGATCGCCGTGACTGTCCCGGATCCCTCCAGCGTACAACTTTGCAAAACACGCGTACCGTGCAATTTAGTCTGTATTTGACAGCTTCGTGCAAATTTAAGATTCGTGTTGATAAAAAAAGAGAAAAATTCATGAACAGTACATAAACTTGGCACGTTCTGTCACCTTGGTTGCTTGACTTCAGTCTACCCAAAATACGGTAATAGAACTTGGCTCAAACGGTCAGTTCAGTCACCCCGCAGTATTTGCTACTGTATTTTGCTTGTGTGGCGTACGTAGAGCGACAAGTGGCTGGCCATGTGTGGGACAGCGTGGCGGCGCGGCGCCTAATCGTCTGTACAGTCATGTTTGGAGGGGGTTTTTGTAAATCTGGCAGAGCGATTCGGACCAAGTCTCTCCCCGACCAAAATCCCCTCCCCGACCAAGTTATCTTCTCCTCCCGACCAAATCCCTAGGTTCCCTCGCCCATCTCCCCCTGCATCGCCGTCGCCGCCTCGCATCGCCGCCGCCGTGGAATGCGGATGCGCTCTGCTTCGCACGGAGGAATGTCGACCACGAGCTCCGTCCGTTCTTCCATCCGCCGCAGATCAGTTGCAGTCCCCATCATCGAGTGCCCAGACTGCGGCTCGCCGGTGAAACAGTGGGTGTCGAACACCGATGACCACGACGGATGGGTGTTCTACTCCTGTCGCAATCATGGGGTAAGTACTGTTTGGCATTTGAGCTGCGAAAGATTTCGTTTTGACTGTCAGATGAAGCATGCTTGGTAATTTCAGTATGAAATTGTTGTTTCGTTTTGACTGTCAGATTAAGCATTCTGCCCTGTTTGGTACTCATTTCAGTATGAAATTTTTGATTCGTAGACCACGTGTGACTTTTGGAAGTGGGAGCTCGAGTATGTTGAGTATCTGATTGACCAGCGCATTCTTGTTGGTGATGATGCTCCTGAAGCATTATGTGCAGCAGATGAGAAGAGGGAACAGCTCAAGAAGATAAGGGAGGCCAAGACAAAATTTGGAACCAATGAAGATCTGAGAGGCAAAATCATCAAGAGGAATGGGCCTGCACTGACTGCTAGTGGAGATTCTTTGACCATCACCAAGCTCCAAGCAGCTGCAATGCTTGCAGTGGGTAGGGAAATTGTCCTGATGATGAAGTTTATCATGGCCAGTGTGTTGGTGATGTGTGTGCTGTTTCTTGCACTAATTATGAAGAAGTGATGCACTGGTGCAAGAGAAAATGGTACTGTTAGCTATGTAATGGTGCAAGATAAATGCTATGTAAGCTATGTAATGTTGTAATGTTGTTGTCTATGAACTAATGGTTGTAGTGTTGTTGTCTTTGAACTAATGGTTGTAGTGTTTCTTATGTATGCTATGTAAGCTCTGGTTGTGCTATCTGTGCAATAAAGCTTTGTTGTTATCAGGCAAATAAGTGCAGAATGACTGAAACTTGGTACAAAATTACTGATACTTTATACAAAATGACTGATACTTGATACAAAATGATTGATACTTGATACAAAATGAGTGCAAAAGGAAGACAAAATAGAATTTAAACAGAATACAAACAGAAGTAAATTTAACTGATACTTGATACAAAAATGACAGATAGAACATGAGTGCACATAGTTTCAGTAACTTAGAATTATATCAGGCATAGTTCACTGATACATCAGGCATAGTTCACTTATCCAAAATCACTGATCCAAAATTAGCATTGTAGCATAGTTCACTAACTTGGAATTACATCAGCCATAGTTCACTGATACAAAATAAGCATTCTACCAGAGTTTCAGTAACTTTTACATGGAATCAACCTCTCAGCTCATCAAACATGTTAACTCTCTTAGTTTTTTTAGTAGCAGGCATTGTAGCATCAGGCATTGGTCTTCTTTGCCTCCTTGCCTCTTCCATCTGGGCCATCTTGAGCTTCTTTGCCTCCTCCAGCTGAGTCTTCTTCACAGCAGCTTCCAGTGCAGCCTTGGCCATCTTCTGCTTCTTTGCTTCCTCCAGCTGTGCTTTCTTAGCCTCTGCATCTTCTGCTTGCTTGACCAGTCTAAGCAACTTTGCTCCTCCAGCTGTGCTTTCTTAGCCTCTGATTCTTGTTTCTTCTTAAGCATTCTTTCTTCCTTTGCAGCTAGTTCCATAGCTTTTTTCTCCTGAGCTTGTTGCCTTCTCTTAGCAGCTTTCTCTTCTCTCTTCTCAAGTGCTTCAATTCTTTTGGCTTCAGCTTCTGCTGCTCTCTGCTCAAGTTTTTCATTCATGGCCTCTAGTACAGCATCTCTTCTTGCAGCTTGGTCTCTTTCCCTGTCTCTCTTCAATTTTGCCAACTTAAGTGACAAGTTTGCATCTTTTGTTGCTGTTGTAGAGCTGGTAGCATCACCTGTGGTCATTGCATTGTGTATGAATGCTGACTCAGGTTGCACCTTACTGTCTTCCACTCTAGGAGGTGGCCTTCTCTGCTGCAACATCTGTAGCATGGTCACCCCATAGTCAACCTACATTCAGGTAAGAGAAAATTCAGATAAGAGGAAGGTGTCACAAAATTCAGATAAGAAGATAAGAATGTGTCACAAACCTGGTTAACCTCTGGTTCTTGAGTAACCACTGGTTCTTGAGTAATCACTGGTTCTTGAGTAACCACTGGTTCTTGAGTAATCACTGGTTCTTGAGTAACCACTGGTTCTTGAGTAACCACTGGTTCTTCACCTTGGCCTTCTCCTTGGCCTTCAGCAGCTTTCCTCTTTGAGCAACCTTTCCTGTTATGTCCACCCTCATGACAGTAAGAGCATGTAATCATGACCCCATGTCTAGTAATTCTTTTGCTTCCATCTTTGTTTTGAACTTCATATGGCTGCTTCCTTCTACACCTCTTACTTGGTCTCCCAACTTTCTTCTCATATATTGGTGGCTTGATCTCAGTTGCCTGCATCCTCTCCCACTCACTTCTATCTCTACAAGGTTTGATTATTGGTTTGTATGCTGCCTTCAATGCTTGTATGCTGTAGCAAGGATCAACAAGTTCCTCAGGACATTTCCTCTCTGCTCTGCAACATGCCACTGCATGGTGACAAGGGATCCCATTCAGGTTCCATCTGTTGCATGTACAAGTGTTATCTTTTAAGTCCACAATATAGATTTTGCTGTAGTTTTCAATATGGATCCTGGATTAGATGTCCTAACCTCTTGAGCATAATCCCACAAGCAACTGTACTGCTCCAACTCATCACCTTCTATTACTTTCTTGGCTAGCCTCTTTGCTCTTCTAAGCTTGCTCCTTGATGCAGTCATGTTCCAATCTTTCTCCACAACTCTGCTAAAGTTTCTCATGTTCATATTCTCATCTGCTCTGAATGAATCTATGTACTTTTTTGCAACAAATGGAGCACTAAATGCAGTCACTCTCCATTTCCTTGCACAAGAATGTTGTGGAAAGTACTTCTTCACCATGAAGCATTTGCTCCTGCTGTCATAAGAGGCCCACAAGTACCAACTGCACTCAACATCCTTTTCCTCATAACACCTTGCTTTCACCCTACCTTTGTCATTGGTGGGAAGTTTAATCTCAACTCTCTCCTTGCAACTGTACTCCCTAATGGCTTTCCTAAGCAGTTGAACTGATTGAAATGTCTGGCCAGTGTGAAATGCAGGACAGCTCAAGTCTTCAGTTCTGAAAGATTTGAAGTTAAGTCTCACTTCATCCTCATCAGAGTCAGGCAAGTACAGATCATCTCCTTCAACATTCTCATCAGGCTCTTCATGAATTGATTTGCCTTTGCCCTCATCTACATATCTCTCATATAAATCATCATCTCCTTCATCAATTGCAAAGTCAGAGTCATCCAATTCTGGTGTGTAATCACTGTCAACATCAGAGTCACTATGTTCTTCACCTGCATCTTCATCTACATCTGCTGTATCCATGTCCAATGCTCTGATTGATCTCCTCCCTTTAGATAAGTAGTAATCAATTGGATAGTCAAACTCTCCTGCTCGAGGTGGCTCTGGTATCTCCACAGACTCTGCATCTTCTTCATGTGATGAACTATGTTCTTCACCTGCATCTTCATCTGGAATAATTGTTTGTAATGGCCTAATTGGACTGATTACTGCAGGCAATGAGGCAACTGGAAAGTTCACTACATCATCATAATCTATCTTCACAGGTGCATACTTAACAATTGGTAGGTCTTCATCATCAGAGTGTACTTGTACAGGTGAACAGAATGAGATAAGGCTATCATCATGATCAAGGTAGAGCTGCTGGAAATTCTCTCCTCTTCTAACACATGCAACCATGTTGGTAGGCATTGTTTCATCACCTAACTTTATCTCTCTTAGTCCATTTCTCCATATTGGAATGCCAGGAACACACCAATAAACTCTAATTCTGCCCCCACACTCATAACCAATCTCCTCAACCAGGTTTTCAATCATATTTGTTGTCCATTTCTCTGTGTCAAAGTAGTCATACCAATGCGCCTGTCCCTTCACATACTGTCTGTACTGACCAGTCCCAAGAAAATAGCCACCATGATTTACCTCCACAGAAAAATGGTCACTTCCAGTAGCTACATTGCAAACAAAAGCAGATG
This sequence comes from Alopecurus myosuroides, assembly GCA_028641055.1. NCBI lineage: Eukaryota > Viridiplantae > Streptophyta > Magnoliopsida > Poales > Poaceae > Alopecurus > Alopecurus myosuroides. The sequence goes on along the minus strand of CM054057.1, from coordinate 580,785,050 downwards.
CAAACATTCAGCACAATGCACAGCTTCAACTTGTACTAAAGAATACACCAAAATACAGTAAACATCCAATAAAAATCACAGTACAACAAAATACAGTAAACATCCAGTAAAAATCAGAATACAACACAATACATGCTTTATCAAGTAAAAATCAAAATACAGTAAACATACAGTAAACTTGCTCTAACAATACACCACAATACAGCACAATCAAGTAAAAATCTTTAACAGCACAATATACATGCACAAAGTAAAAATCAGAGATACAGGGCAACCTTATTTTCAACATTCGCAAGCTAAAAATCTGATCTTTCAACACAATACGCTATGAAAGACCTAACATTACTTCTCTAACCCTACCCAATCCACCAATTTCACAAAAAATTACGAATTTTTGACAGTTCATATCTCTCTTAAACCTTACCAAACCCACCAATTTCACCGAAGCCAAAAACATGGTGGCACCCTCAATCATAACGATTGCTGACCTACATCGACTGCGAGAGAGGGGGAATCAACAAGGAGACGTACCATATAGGGGCGGCGAGGCTTCCTCGCGCCGCCGCACCGCAGTCCAGTACCGGCCGTGAAGCCCTGTACCAACCTCCCGCGACAGTGGCGCCGCCGACCAGAGAGAGGGTGAGGACGAAGCAGAAACGCCGAGCCTTGAGCGAGGAAGAGAGGGTGCACTCTCTGCGCCCGGTGATGCCCGCCGCCGCGCCGCCCCATCCAGCGGTGGGGAATCGCTCGTCCCTCCCCCATCCGGTGCAGAAGGTGGAGCAGAAGGTGGCGGTTGACCATGCGACGTAGAGGCCATCGCTCGCCGCCGGTTGATCGACGACGAGGTGGGCACCTCGGCTCCTCCGCGGCTACGTGATCGCTCCGCCTCTGCTTCGACGAAGTGAGAGAGAGATTTGGGGTTTCTGTCCGAAAGAAGGATCCCCCTGCATAATAACCACGCCTCCCCGTCTTCCGCCACGTTGTCCTAACCAGTGCCACGCTGTCCCACACATCTGTCGCTCTACGTACGCCACACAAGCAAAATACAGTAGCAAATACTGCGGGGTGACTGAACTGACCGTATGCGCCAAGTTCTATTACCGTATTTTGGGTAGACTGAAGTCAAGCAACCAAGGTGACAGAACGTGCCAAGTTTATGTACTGTTCATGAATTTTTCTCATAAAAAAATGAGCGAAATTTTGGTAGAGGACACCATTAGTTTTCACCTTTTGGTGAAACACACCACCCGATTGCGCCTTTTACCAGGTACCGTTACGATTTTGGGATACATTTGCTTAAACACACCAAACGACCAAAAAAGGAGAAGTTTTGCAGTGAGGCCGTCTCTGTCACCCACCGGCCCAATAACCTAGCCTTCTTCATCTCTGCCGAGCCAGACTACCTTCCTCGGCGATCACCCTCCCATTCTACCGCGCGCGAGCTCCCGCCTCCCTCATCTTTGTTTCATTGGATTGGGTCCGTTGGCAAACACATGCCGGAGCAATGGATGCTGACTCAGTAGGGTGCCTGCCCTCCTATTTTGCATGGTCATGGACACCGACAAAGCGACACACTTTTGCTCTCCTTTTCGACATTGGCATTGACCCAATTCAACAAGACCTCGACCTCGCTACCTCGCATCAATAGCTAAACAAGATTCAAGGACGTCGACTAGTGGACATATTCGACAGCCTCAACATGTTAAATACATTTACTCAGATCTACGTCCAATGTGAAAAAATTTAGTATGGCGCCTTTGGACTCCTCCTGACATGGGGGTACCCGAAAGACCCTCCACGATTGGTGTACCCTGTGCGGCCCAACAAGGGGTGCCTTAGCAAGCCCCACAAATGACTACACGGAAGCCCATGGAAGAAGGCTACGCAGGAGCATGATAAGGAAAGACTTAGGCGGTAAGAACAGGAAAGTGTAAATACCGACTCAGAATCGAGTCCACCTCATGTATGGCCTCCGAGGCCCAGCTACCTATATAAAGCATGGGATGGGGTCATAAACGGGGACATACAACCTTAGATTCAGAGTTACGCCAGATCATATTTGTGAATAGCACCCCCTGTAATCGATACTTTTCATCTCATCGGAATAAATTCCGCCGGGCAGCAACCCGTCAAGTCAAGCAGTCCACCAGCGCCTTTTTCCTTCACGAAATGCCAGGTCCCTCACCATGGGGATGGTTGATTTCCCCCCTACACCTGCCAAAGTCAATATTTCCGCATGACTTGCTACCCAAAATAGGGTATGGACGGCGGACATGCTTCAAAAGAGGGGGTGGCCAAACTACGACATTTTCCCTTTATGCAAGAGGACCAGGGCGTTATTACCGTTTTTCACCATGAGTCTTTGGAGTTTCAGCAAGGATTGAAATGCGGCCAATTATCCAACACAGTGGTATTTGATATCGCTCAATGAATGGTGGCTCGACATGACCGGTAACCTTCCCCTAACCCAAAGGTCATTGCTTAACTGCCCCTAACTGAAAGACCATTGCTTTTGTCACCCTTCGAATGTCTTGGGAAGTTTGGAATGATAGAAACACTCTTTAGAAATAAGCACACGCCGCCTACGGTCATTTTCGACAAGATTAAAAAGGAGGTAAAACTTACATCGCGGGTGTGAAAAGTTAACCATATTAATTTTGGGAGAGTAGTGCTTGTAGTATTTTGTTCCTTTTAACTTTTGGCGAAATCCTCTTCAACTAATAGAACAAGGTTAAAAACATTCATTCGTTTCAAAAAAAAAGCCTTGTGAAAAAAATGTTTGACTAGAAAAAATTCTTGGTATCTTGGAAAAGATGTTCTTTGCTTCTCTAGTTGTAGCTGATGTCGTTTTCTTGTTAATCTTTGTATGTGACGAGAAAATTTGGCAATTAGAAAAATAATAATTAAACTTGTTTTCATAGGTGGGAATGATGGATATTGTGATGTTAAAATAAATAAATAAAAATTTAACCTTGCAGCGTTCTTGTTTCCGAAGTCGTATAATAAAACACTGTGAGATTGTCCATACAAGACATTTGTCACCATCAATAACCAGTAGATGAATACGTAGCCATTTAGGTGGTTGCTCAAAACGGTTTGACATGCAAGGATATGCATCTCCTTTATGTTCTCATATTTTATCATGCCCAATTAGTCGGTTACGTAATTTTCCAATATATGGTTTGAAAATGCTCTTCGTAGGGTTGAAAATTATATCTTCCTTCATACTAGATGGCAAATTTTTCTCTACTGAACTAATTTTACAAGAGTGTACAGAGAAATTGATTAATCTACACTTAAAAAATATCGCCGGATTAAGAAACAAAGTTAATTGTAATAGTGGCTTGTTTATTCAAATACTTGATATTGATCATTTGACTAGATGACATGCTACTTTCAATTTAGTGCATAAACATGAGAAGTATGTATAGAAGACAAATTAATAAGGTCTATAAATTGGTCGAGTATCAGAATGAACATCACATTTTCAGCTATGTAAAAAAGGAAGTGTTAATAATTTTTATTAAGGTCGGTGATACGTCATAAACGTATCCTTAATTTCTGATGTTCCATGTTGTTTTTATGTTGTTTCCTACATGTTTGCTATACACTTTATGTCATTTTTATCGATTTTCCGGACTAACCTATTGACAAAATGCCACAGAGCCAGTTCCCTGTTTTCTGATGTTTTTAGTTTCAGAAAAATAGTTCTGGAAATATTATCGGAACCGAAATTCCTAGAATTCCCGAAGGTTCCACGGAGTCCTGAAGAGGCCCAGAGGGGGCCACACCATAGGGTGGCGCCCCCTGGCCGCGCCTGGGGGTGGTGTGGGCCCCTCGGGCGTCCACCGCCATCGCCCTTTCGCCTATTTATACCCCCCCGACATATCAACCCTAAATATATACCACATCGTCCCGAGAAACACCCGAGGCCGCCGTCATCGTCATCCCGAGATCGGGAGGGTTCTAGAGATCTCCCCGGCACCATGCCGGGAGGAAATTTTATCACCGGAGGGGTTTATACCACCATGCCCTCCTCCGAAGTGATGCGTGAGTAGTTCATCCCTGGACTACGGGTCCATAGCAGTAGCTAGATGGTTGTCTTCATTTTGTACCTCATGTTTAGATCTCGTGAACTGACCTACATTATCGAGATCATCTTTATGTAATGCTACATGTTGTGTTTGCTGGAATCTGATGAATGTTGAATGTTATGTCTTTTCATTATCAATCTATCATGTTATCTTCATGCATATGTTATTTATGATCTTGCATGATATGCGTTATTCGTAGATGCTCTGGCTAAGTATATGCTAGTAACTCCAAGAGGAAGTATTTATGCTCGATAGTGGGTTCATGCCTCCTTTGCATCTATGCACGAGTGACAGAAACGTGACAGATGGAGGATGTGTTGTTGCCATTAGGGATAAAACACTGGTGTTTACCTAGTTTACATTGTTTACATTACACACTTTGCTTACTGCAATAATCTGTTGCTTGCAACTTAATACCCAACGTTTGTTCGGATGATATTCGAAGGGTGGATTATTAGACATAGATGAAGTTGGATGGCGGTCTATCTATTTCGTTGTAATGCCCGCATGAATGACATAGTAATCTTTATGTCCTGCATATGCACTACGGTGCAGCCTTCATTTCTGTCAATTGCCCAGCTGTAATTTGTTTACCACACATGTTATTTATCTTTCACAAAGAGAAACAACTAGTGAATTGTAGACCCCGGTCCATTTTCTCATACTGATAATACACACACTTCTTTCACACTGCTTTCATACTGTTTTCCACACCATACGTTTAGCATCTTTGTGTTCAGCAAAACTGGTGAGATTGACAACCTCACTGCTTCGATGGGGAAAGGTGATTTGATTGTGTTGTGTAGGTTCCACGTTGCTGCTGAACCGGTAGTGCGTCCTGCCATCGCAGCTGCATCAACCTTCTGAAGTTACTCCTTCCTCCTATTGGTCGATTCAACCTTGGTTTCTTTCTGAGGGAAACTTGCTGCTGCACTCTTCATACCTTCCTCTTGGGGTCTCCCAACGAACGTGTGTTCACACGCATCAAGCAACTTTTCTAGCGCCGTTGCCGGCGAGGAAGAGAATTGCAAGGGCAGTCTCTCACTTCCAATCTCTTCACTTTGTTTTAGTTTTGCTTATTTTATTTTATTTTGTCTTGTTTGCTTCTCTTTATCAAAAACACACACAAAAATATTTCTTATTCTAGCTGTAGTTTTATTCCTGTTTTTAGTCTTGTTAAAATGACTACTCCTGAGAACACTAAGTTGTGTGACTTTACTAGCACCAACAACAATGATTTTATTAGCACACCTATTTCTCCACCTGCTCCTACTGCTGATTTTTATCAGATAAAGCCTGCCCTGTTAAACCGTGTTATGAGAGAGTAATTTTCTGGTGTTAGTACTGATGATGCTGCTACCCATCTTAATAATTTTGTTGAACTATGTGAGATGCAAAAATATAAAGATGTAGATGGAGATATTACAAAACTGAAATTGCTTCCTTTCTCTTTGAGAGGAAGAGCTAAAGACTGGTTGTTGTCTTAGCCTAGAAATAGTATTGATCCTTGGATTAAGTGTAAAAATGCTTTCATTGGAAAATATTATCCTCCTGCTAAGATTATATCTTTAAGAAGTAGCATTATGAATTTTAAGGAACTTGATAATGAGCATGTTGCTAAAGCTTGAGAAAGAATGAAATCTTTGGTAAAGAATTGTCCCACTCATGGACTGACTACTTGGATGATCATCCAAACCTTTTATGAAGGTCTGAATTTTTCTTCAAGAAACCTTTTGGATTCAGCAGCTGGAGGAACCGTTATGTACATTACCTTCGGGTCAGCAACAAAACTTCTTGACGATATGATGTTAAATTATTCTGAATGGCACACTGAGAGAGCTACAACTGGTAAGAAGGTAAATTCTGTTGAAGAGACCTCCTCTTTGAGTGATAGACTTGATGCTATTATGTCTATATACTTGTGAGTGGCCATGCTCCTATTGATCCAAATAATGTTCCTTTAGCCTCTTTGGTTTCTCAAGAAGAGCATGTTGATGTGAACTTCATTAAAAATAATAATTTCAACACCAATGCTTATAGGAATAATTTTGGTAGCAACAATTATAGGCCATATCCTTTTAATAGTGGTAATAATGATAATAATGAAAGAACTGGAATGTCTAATGAAAGAATTTCAGAAGTTGAAAGAGCCACTAAAGACTTTATGCAAAAACAATATGAGCAAAATAAATTATTTACTAAAACCATGGAGGAACAATTTGTTATGCTAAGAAATATCAGCTATAAACTTGAGAGTTTGAATAGAGAAATATATGGGTTGCAAGTTAAAATTGCTCATGCTGAAACTTCTATTTCATCCATGTCTGAAGCTCAATCTTCTTTGATTAATAGAATGATTCCTAAAACTAAAACCATAGATGAGAATCCTTTTTCTGCTACAAATGCTATCCAAATTCGATTGATGATAATGTTAGGATGTTAGCTGAATTGCATGCTAGATGGGAAAGAGAAGATGAAATAGCTAGAAAGAATAATATAGCTAATATTTGCGCCATTACCACCACTAGTAAAACTAAAGCCTCTCATGCTAGTAAACCTTCTACTATCAATGGTAAAGTAATTGGTGTTGGAAAAACTCCCACTTCTGCTATTAAAAATGCAAAACTGCCTGAAACTACTAAAAATGTTCCTGACAAAAGTGCTAATTTTTTTTTAGAAACATGGGAGACAATGGTCCCATTATCTTTGATAAAAATGATCTTGAATTTGATGATTGCAACATAACTGAAGTGATTAAGTTCCTACAAAATCTTGCTAGTTGTCCTAATGCTAGTGCTATGAATATGGCTTTCACAAAACATATTACAAATGCTCTCATGCAAATTAGAGAGGATGAATTAACATGTGAAGCCTCTATCCCTAGGAAGCTAGATGATGGTTGGGAACCCATTATTAAAATGAAAATGAATGATTTTGATTGCAGTTCTCTATGTGACCTTGGTGCTAGTATCTCTGTTATGCCCAAGAAACTTTATGATATTCTTGATTTACCACCATTGGAACCTTGTTATATGAATGTTCATCTTATTGATAATGATAGAAAGAAACCTTTGGGAGAGTTGATGATGTTCTTATCATGGTTAATAATAATCTTGTCCCCACTGATTTTGTTGTCTTGGATATTGAATGCAATGCTTCTTGTCTAATTGTTTTGGGAAGACCTTTTCTTAGAACTGTTGGTGTTGTTATTGATATGAAAGAAGGGAATATTAAATTTCAGTTCCCAATCAAGAAAAGTATGGAACACTTTCCTATAAAGATAATGAAGTTGCCTTTTGATTCTATTATTCGAACAAATTACAATCTGGATGCTTCTTCACTTGAAAACACTTGATTCCACTTTTCTGGGCCTAGCTAAAAGGCGTTGAAGAAAAGCACTTCTTGGGAGATAACCCATGGTTTTATTTTTGCTTTGTTTTTCTCTGTTTTCTTTGAGTCAAGGGGTTTTATACTTCTGTAGCAACTCCTTTGTATATTTATTTTCATGTTTTATTTGTGCCAAGTAAAGTTTCTGACGAGAGTTGGAGTTGGTTTTGGATTTCTGCGCAGGAAACAGACTTCTGCTGTCCACGGTAAAAAAATCGTATAATTCACAGGAAAACCAGAATGACCTTAACTATTGTGCACTTATTCCTCAGCTAATTACGCAACTTTTTCATTTTTAAGTTTTTCGATCTGAGTAAGGTAGGTGCCCCGAAAAATTCTTCTTTACAGACTGTTCTGGTTTTGGCAGATTTTTCCATTTTTCTTGCATTTGCCCTTTTACGATGTCAAGTGGATTTCTTTGCTTCAAAAAACATAAGTGCTTGTAGCTAATGTTTAAAAGTATTAATATCACTTGTAACCTTACAGAACCCATGGATTTTTATTGTTGCACTAACCCTCTAATGAGAATTACTCTTTGAGTGTGGTGTGAAGGAAATTTTCAAGGGTCAAGAGAAGAGGGTGATATATGTGATCAAGAATAGTGCAAGGTCAAAGCTTGGGGATGCCCCCGTGGTTCATCCCATAAAATTCTAAAAATACTCAATCATCAAAGCTTAGGGATGCCCAAGGAATCCCCTTCTTCATCAACAATCTACCAAGTCACTTTTAGTGAAACTATATTTTTATTCGGTCACATTGTATGAAATTTACTTGGAGCATCTGTTTGTTTTTCTTTTATTTTCTCTTGTTTTGTTTTGTTTTCCTTGCTGCAATAATATAGTTGGACCCTAGCATTCCTTTGTAGGGAGAGAGACACGCTCCGCTATTTTGTTTGAATACTCGTTATGCTCGTATTCTTAGTTTTTCTTCTAGTTGCTGCAAAATTCCAGTTTAGCTCTTATTTTCTTTGCATCTCTTATTCAGAGCTGTTGGTTTTAGTAGTGTCATGTGAGTACTATCTTTTTTTTCTTGATGTAACATTTAGAGAGTTTTTGCTAAAACATACTTTGTATGGTGCTTGTTGGGAAAAGAAACTGCTGCTTCAAGTAGAATTTATAACGGTGCAAGTAGAAGCCTGTATAGACTGTGGCTATACTTTTTCATATCATGCTAGATGTTATTTTAATTCTAAAATCCTAGTGGTTATTTAGTAGCATGATTGGTCTCAAATAGCTGAGAGTGTTTAATGTGCCATTGAAAGAATCATGAGTTGTTCTTGCCATATTGAAGCATAAATTTGTGGTGTTCTCTTTCGAATGTTTTATTTGGTTGACTTGGCGCATGCTCACACCATGTTTATGACTATGAACCAGTCACTTATAGCCTCTATGATAATTTAGTTTTTGAACTTGTGGTACCACGTATGCTTTGATTAATGATGTTTATGTCGCTATGCATGATTATGGCTCTTACGCTCTCTTGTTTGTCGCTCCCAGTCTTTTGCTAGCCTCCACTTGTACTGAGTATGTTCTCTACTCGTGCATCAAACTCTCAAAAACCAAAGTTTACCCAATGTGTCCACCATACCTACCTACATGTGGTATTTAACCGCCACTCCAAAGTAAATTGCTCATGTGTTACCTTTAAAACTTTCAAAATTACTCCTGTTTTATGATCCTGTTTTAGCTCATGAGGACGTTAATAGAGAATCATTATCTCACTTGTTGATTGGAATTTCACACCATAGACTAGTGGATTCATCCTCTTATCCAATTGATATAAGAGCCGACAGCGGGGTCCCCAGCCCCAAATTAATAACAACAAATTCTCTTCACTATTTTTGCCCCTAATTTATCAGTCAAAGCATAATTGTGTAAACAAAAGAGAAATAGGGATGACCTTCTACCCCAGATGCGTCCTTCTATGGGAGCCGCTCTTGTGAAGTCTAGTTGGCTTGTGACGTACTGTATTTTTTGTTTACCATTCGTTGACATAAGTATACATCTCTCTAAAAAAATAGACACTCCTCCACGGTATGTGACTGTTGGCAGGCACCCGAGGATTCGGTTAGCCATGAATTGTGTAAGATGGATGGGAGGAATGTCAAACCTTTTATACCTTTGTTTAATAAAATAAAAGTTCTAGCACATGAGTGATCCATGCTTCCCTCTTCGAAGGGCCTTTCTTTTACTTTTATGTTGAGTCTCCATCTTCTAACATTATGCACAGTTGAGAGAGCATAGTTGCCATTCTGAGTTTAATGTGCATTTGTCCTAGAAACATTATTAATTGATTCATGATGTGTTATTGTTTGTTCTCTAGTTATTTTTTCTAGTCTTCCTCATAAACTTTGAAGGTGTCCTGGCATTTATGTTTTGCCCCACTCTTAAGGACTAGCGAAATATCACTTTGCCATGTTTTCTCTATACTTGAAACAAACGTATAACTTTCGATGCATTGTTATTCATGATCTTCTATTTGTGTTACTTCTCATGATGCAAGGTGATTGCTATGCATTATTGTTAAAGTTTTATATCTCATGCTTGTGTTGAAGTTCTATAATCTCAGCTTACATATGCTTTTACATTATTGATGATCAAGTTTATGTTGGTACCATGTCACCTAAGAAATTATATGTTTTAATCGTTTACCTACTCAAGGACGAGTAGGAACTAAGCTTGGGGATGTTGATACATCATAAACGTATCCTTAATTTCTGATGTTCCATGTTGTTTTCGTGTTGTTTCCTACATATTTGCTATACACTTTATGTCATTTTATCGATTTTCCGGACTAACCAATTGACAAGATGCCACAGAGCCAGTTCCCTGTTTTCTGCTATTTTTAGTTTCAAAAAAGTTGTTCCGGAAATATTCTCGGAATTGAAAAGTTCAAAGTCCATAAGTGCTAGAATTCCCGAAGGCTCCGTGACCGCGCCTGGGGGGGGGGTGTGGGCCCCTCGGGCATCCACCGCCATCGCCCTTTCGCCTATTTATACCCCCCGGCATATCAACCCTAAATATATACCACTTCGTCCCGAGAAACACCCGAGGCCACCGTCATCATCATCCCGAGATCGGGACGGTTCTCGAGCTCTCCGCGCCACCCTGCCGGGAGGGGAATTCATCACCGGAGGGGTCTACACCACCATGCCCTCCTCCTAAGTGACGCGTGAGTAGTTCATCTGTAACATCCCAATTTTGCTAACAAAAGTGTGTGGTGTTGTGTTCATCTCATACATGCATGAATCAAAATTTTAAATCATATTTCAACCAATTTAATTTGTGAATTTAAATGGTTTGAGAAAATTTCACAAAAAGTACTTAATTTGGGTTCCAAAGTTTTGTATTGAAAAATATTTCAAACACACCAAAGCAAAACATGGTTTTGTTGGAAATTTTATGAGCTTCCCAAATATAATTTTTGCCAAATTTTATTCTTGTAAAAAGGGGCTCAAAAACTTTGTTTTCTGTCCTCCTTTATATTAGAAAAGGACCAATCTGTAAAATTCAGGAACTCCAGGGGGTTTTCGCATTTCCCTCTTTTTTTACCTTTCTTCCAGCTCTGGCCAGAAGGACAAAGGGTCGACGACGTCGCCGCGCACCACGTCCTGCTTTCTCTCTCGCGAGGGGATAAGGGTGAGGAGAGCCCTCCCCGTGCACTACTCCTCCCTCCTGCTCGCTGCTCTACCCTCCTCTCTCTGTTTATCTCCCGGATGAGATCAAACCCTAGCTCCTCTGTGCCCGTTCGGCCGCCATCGATTCCGGCGATTGCCGCCGATGTAGACCGCCTCGACGCTCACTGTTGGTCCCAGGAGCTCCGCCATGTTCTCCCACACCTCCTGGACGAGCCACGTTTGACGGGAGTGGACGAGTCGCCGGAATCGGGTCACCTCCCTAGCCTCCGGCCGCCGGCCTCCTCTACTCGTCGCCGTCGATTTAGGCCTCCCCGCGCCTCTCCGTCAACACCATCACGCCCCCCTCGCTCCGGTGAGCCACCCCGTGCCCTCCTCTAGTCCCCTACTCCTCTGTAACCTCCGCCCGATGTGCTCCGCCGCCCGCCGCCGCGCGGATGGACGCCAGCGAGCCTCCGGCCACCCAATTCCAGAGCCGCGCACACCCCTAGTATCCCCATGCACCCTCCACCCCGTGGTGGGGTTTGATTTTGAAATCCCGCGCGAATTCGATCGAATCTGATCTCTCTGTGAAGAACTAAGGAGGATGAGGTCATCCCTGCGTCATGATGACGTCATAAATCTCTGTTTAATATTTCCAGAAAAATGAATAAAATTGTTTAATTAATAACTTTTGTTTTATAATTCAGAAAAATAAAAGTGAGGTACCAAAATGATCAGAAAAATATTATCTACTCAAATATGTCATTTTCAATCATGTTTGAGAAAGTTGAAAAATGGCCTTTATTTAATGTTGTTTAATCATTTAAAAATAGAAAAATAAGTTTTTATTCACTAAAATTAGAAAATTAAAAGTTATATACCAAATTGCTCAAAATGACAAATGCAATTTATTTATGATGTTTTCAAACCCATTTAAGCAATTAAAACTTGTACTCACTTTCAGAATCGCCCGAAACCCCCTCCGGGGTCTATTTCGGGGTAATTCCAGTAAAATGCTTAACTTTCATATGAACCCTAGCAACCCAACGATCATGCCTAGGGCTTTATTTCAGTGCATTAATTTGCTCATGCATACATATTGCGCATTGCATCGATGCCATGATTGATTGTTGTTCTTCTTGTTTCGGTGTTTATTCCCCCTCGGTAGAATGCGACTCCGAAGAGAAGGCCAGCAATCCAATGAAGAATACTTGATCTTAACCGACAAGTCAAGCACTTATTCCTAAAGACTTTATCTGGTTTTCTTATAACCAAGGCAAGCATAACCTCTTATCTGCTCATATATGTTTTCCAACAACATTTGATTCTCGTACTTTGCATTCGATTCTAAACTATTTGATGCTACTAGATATAGTTCCCCATATACTGCATTGCCACAATGACCTGATCCACTGCTCCTAGCCGCCATAGATTTTCTTGTGCGCATCGCCAGAGCCTCATATCTGCTACCGCTTAGTTTCATATATTTGTTACCTCTGATCCATCCGGTTGATGAATCAGAGCTGCGATAACCTAGTATGATATGATGACGTGGTAAGATGAGCACTGTGTGGTTAATTTGACTAAGGCTTGGACGGGAGGCCACTTGGGAAGTGGTTGTTTGTCCTGTACTTGCCAACCCTAGGAGTAAGGTCTCGCCGTGGAAACCAAGACTGAGCGTGCAACCACACGCGCGAGCCAATGAACCTCGCTCGACTAACTAACTTGTTTGGCCACATCCATGAGTCACGTAGTTTGCTATTTCCATCTGCGTGTGAGTCAGAAAACGATTTGGAGAAAAACTAGGGTGTGACCGGGACAAGTGATGGACGTACACGGATCTTGATCCCGACTCACAGAACATGTGCCGTCAGGAGGTGGCCAACTCACTGTTGACGGGGTGGCCCTGTTTGGGTTGACTCATGGATAGGGTCGAGCAAGGTAAAGGTCGGAGCCAACCACACTCGGCTGGCACATCGTCGGAATTGTGCCAATAGCTTGGCATTAAGAGTCGGATGGTACGTGTGGGTAAAGTGTACCACCCTGCAGGGACAAATCTTTCGGAAAGCCGTGTCCACGGTTAAGGACGACTTGGTGAATGTCACGTGGCCATAGATAACTTGAAAGTGGCGTAAAAGATGTTGGCAATGAGTGAAGGGTGCCTCCCCGGAGATGCCGGGAGGGGTGATCCTTGTAGCATGTGAGTTTATGGGAAATAATGTTGGTGGTTTCAAAAGGTGATGATTACAGTAGTGAGCTTCTCATCTATTTTGAAAACATTCTATGAGACGTGCTATTCTTCCTCGACTTGGAAAACAAAGATTGCTTTACGCAAAACAGCCTTCATAAAACCCTTTCTGAAACCAGCAGATATATAATAGGTTAACTAAGTCTTGTTGAGTACCTCCCGTAATCAGGTTTGCTTAATTTTGGTTCAGGTGGAGTTCGTCACTTCAGTGATGGTTCAACGTGGACATCGACGAGTAGTTTGGGGTTCCCAGGTAGCATCCTGGAATCTATGGGCTGGGACGTCGCTTTATGTTGCGGCCTCTTAGGCCTTTTTGGTTCTTGTTGATTAGCAACATAATTTGCCTTCCGTTGTCTGATGTGATGTTGGGTCGTGTGACCTCTGTTTGTAAGCTATACTCTAGTAACACCAAGTTTAATACAATTTCAATGTCTAGAGTGTCGCTTTGATCGGTTGTTGGTTTCGAGCTCATTGTTATACAGTTTTGGCTATGCCTGCATAGTTGTCGCAGTCGAGGGGTTGTGGAGCCGATGATCCATGTCCGAGCCCGCCTGTCGATGTGATCGGCCTGGGGCAAGGTAACCCCAGTAACCCTCGATTGTTGTTGCACTTTCTGGACACATAACATCTCTGTATAGCTTTGGTCCCATTTCCTTCAGTTTCATTCGATTCGTGGACGCTTTGATATGCATAGTTGGTTATGACTAGCATGGATACAAGGAGTAGTAGACTGGGGATCCGGACTACGTGCCGATGAATCCAGTCTGCGTGCCATTGTTTGTTGCGGCTGGGGCTGGTAACCCTGAAGACCTTGTGAGTCCATGGCTAGGAGCACATAACAGTATGTATATCTTTGGGTCCGGGGTCGTGACAAGTCATGGTATCAGAGCAGGACTTCCTGTAGGAAAACCTTACTGCTTGGTCGATGCCGAGTCTAGAGTTTATGAAAACTATTTTGAAACTCGAAATGGATTGTGAAAAACCTTCTTAGGATTCTTTTTACTCCGTATCTGGTATCGCTCTAACTCTGGGTCTCCTTACCTGTTTTGATTTGAAAAGGTTCTGATTATTCAAAACGTAGGTGCCTTCTTTGACAATGACGTTTTTACCCCAGTTGACCTAGTGTTAAAGTTTCTAGAGTCGTGTGTGTTCCATACTCCGTTATTTCTTAAACTGTGAGATTCCCTTTCGTTCATAATCTCTCAAAGCGGTGTGGGTTCCATATACTCCTGTTCTAAAGTCTCTAAATCCTGAACCTCGAGATCTGCTTTCTGTAACATCCCAAGTATGAAAATCATCCACTTAGAATGTTTGTTGCATGCTTATTAAAGTTTTGCATCATGTCATCATATTGATTCCATGTTGTTTGCATTTGTTTCTTATTTGTTGCATTTGTTTTCCACTGTTTTCACAACTCAAATTCAAACCTTATTCAAACAATGGTTTCATACTTGCTCTGTTACAACATTTTGAATAAAAATCACAACTAATAACAACCATTTGGTTCCATGTTTTTCCATAGTGAACACTTGTGAAATTGATGTTTTAAATCAATTATTCATTTTCCAAACACAATTAAAAATTCAAATCAAAGCACCCAAAACAGAACCATTTTGAAATTATGTTGATACCAAAACAAATCAATTCAAATTGCCTAATAACCTTAGGGGTAACCCTATAGAAAATGCTTTGTTTTGCTAATATTAATTAATATTGCAAATTTCATTCAATTGGGTTTAAATTTCAAACAGCAAGCAAACAATTAAATTTTTGAAAACAAAAGCTACCAAATGTTTGCATTTTATCTAAGGAATTTACCCTAATTTTTCCAAATTTTTCCCTAACTTAAAAACTATGTTTTTCTTCCATTTTTGGTTTCAGCAAAAAAAAACAGAAAAGGAAAAAATAAAAAAGGAAAAAACGCAGCGCGCGCGCAGCAGATAACAAACCCAGCCCACCTAATGCCTAGCGCGCGCAAGCCCAGCCCGTCTACCTCCCGCGTAACGCTTTGAAAAGCGTGCGATCGTCTTTTAGACGTACGGCAGCTCATCCGTGCCGCCACCGCGACCGCGCGGCGACTCCGGCGGCCAGCCCTCGCTCTCCTCGCCTATAAGAAGCCCCCCAGGGCCCCGAAGACCTAACCCTACCCCCTAGGCTCCTATTCCCTCGCCACCGCCGCCATTCGTTGCTTCCCCGACGAGGTTCCCCTCCTCTGTCACCCTCGCCGGAGACGGAGCTCTGAATCCGTCGATGGCGCCGCCACCTCCCCCTTCTACCTAGCCATCTGCCACCTGGAATCGGAAGGCCACTGCTTCCTCTACGTTTCGGACACGGGAGCGCCACCGGAGATCAACCACACCTTCCCCGCCGTCGACGACATCGCCGCGGTTGCCGTCGTCAGCGTGCGTCACCGCCACCCCGAGCCTCTGCCTCCTGCTACTCCGGTGGTGAGCCACCGTTCCCTTCACGCTCTCCCTCCTCTCGCATCCGTGCACGTCCTCTGCATCCAGCACCCACTCGCGCACGGCCGTGGATCAACGCCGGCGAACCCCTGTTCTGTCAGTCGAGCAAGCGTTTGGTCGTCAGGTTAAAATTCAGTTAACGTGGCGTATGAACGATAACCTGTATGCGTCTGTATCCCTGTCAAACGAACGCAGTTAGCGCAGTGGCACTGCCCTTGTGCGCGCAGGCGCTGGGCGCGGGTTCGAGCCCCGCAAGCGCCAAACTTTTTGGCTATTTTCGCTTCCAGCGCACGCGGTCCCACCCGTCATCGACTGCCCCTGCCACGCGTGCGTGCGCATCGCCACGCTGGCCTCTGGCCCACGCGGCAGTGACCGTGGCTGGTCACCAGTGCAGTGAGAAAAGGTTTCTGCGAATTCCTGGAATTTCTAAATCATTTTAATTAACAGATTTAAAACAAAAACTTCAAACTTTAATATCTTTTGTTCTGTAAATCCAATAAATAAAAAGTTTATATGTTTTCTGTTCCAAATTTCCTAATCTTTCCAAATAACCTATTTGTGTACTGTTTTGACAATTACAAATGCATTTAAAATTCAAACTTAAATAATTCAAATGCTAACTTCTAAAATCAATAACTAATTATTTATTAATCCAATAAATGCAAATAAAATATGTTTTCAAGGCCATTTTGAATAACCTATTCAAATATAATTTTTGTTTTCTGGTTTGAATAATTTAAATTGCCTAAATAATTTAATACTTGTTTAATTCATTTAAATTGGATAAAATCATAACTTGCTCAAAATAAAATATTTTTGAACATGCAAAATATGTTTTCAAACCATCAAAGTGTGAACTTTTCAAATGTGAGTTTGAATTCATGTTTTGAACAAATAAAAATTCATTTAATTTCAAACTTGTTTTAAATTCATTTAAAACTTGTTTAATATTGTTTAATTCATAATTAAATAATCCAAATTCCAATTTCAATATTTGAAACATGTAATCCAACTAAAATTTGATGTTCTTTTCAAATATAAACTTTGTTATTTGTTTTGAACATTTTAAATGGGTGAAAACAACAAGTATTTGTGTGTCACCTTTAAGGCACCCAAAAATTCCCTAAATTGATAATAAAATTCTAAATTGCTACACCCTATTTTAATTTGATTCTAATGTTGTTATTTTGTTGTTTTCCTTTTGCATGCATCATACTAAACCACCAGCACCTGTTGATTAGTTGGAAAACAAATAATCTAACCAAAATCCATGGGCTTTTCATATGCAACTCAAAATTGCATATGTGTCCATTTAAATTGTGTTATCCTATCAATTAGTTTATTTTGATGCATCTATTAACTTGTCATGCATCATATTTGATTGTGCACTATGCCATGATGATGATTGTTTATATTTTCTGCCTTGTTTGTTTGCTTCTTCTCGGATAGACGACGACGTTGATACCGACGACCTTTACGACACCCCTTCTGAGGATCTAGCTCAGTACCCGGCTACTGGGTTTGCAGGCAAGTTATCACTCACATGAACCACGTGTTCCTTTCAACTTGGTTACCGATACTTTCCGTTATTCTTTTCTGCTAGCCATAGTGGTAGTTGTTTCTGTTACGAACCTACCACATGATACCCTAAACCCTGATATTGCCACACCTCCAGTCCTAAAACCCCTTTGCTTGGGCCCGTGTCTTACTAGCATGCTTAGGGTTGTTTTTGCTCGAGTCTGCTATCCGTTACTTTCTGTTATTATATTCTGCTATATTCTGGGCTCGATGTTAACAACACTTGTTAATTTGAGGTAATAATAATTTGCTGATAAGGCACCGGAGGAGGCCCGACGTGGTTTTGAGGCCTGCTAGTGTCGACCCTAATAGGAAAAGGGTCTTGTCTACTGATCCATGATGAGCGCACTATCCGCATGTGGGAAGCGTGTATGGGCGCCCCCCTCAATTTGACTCGATCCGCATCTCGTCCAAATCACCACACTTAGTTCGGGCTTTCCATTTGATGCACGCATATGCAGGTACGAACCCGAGGCCAGGGTGGAATTTTTGTAGTCGGCATTTAGGGCGGCGTGGTCTTCCAGTGCTATGAGGGTCCTCCTTTTCTTCGGGGGGCTCGATTAGCCGCGCACGCACAGCACGTGGTGCTTTGGGCTTGATGCGAAGAAGAGTTGAGTTGTGTTGAGTGCCCGCTTGGTGGGAAGGCCTTCCCATCTGGCGGTTATTCTTACGTGTACGGCCAAATTGGTGCACCCCTGCAGGGATAAATCTTCTCGAGAAGCCGTGTTTTCCGCGGTTATGGTTGACTTGGTGAAAGTAATGGCTAACAAGTACCCAGAACAACTTACACCTAACTAATGATAACTTGACTAGTAATAGGCTTATTGACACAATAACTTGGTCCATCATTAATCCAACTGTGTGAGTTATCCTCGGATTGCTTCTTTGGATAAGGGGCGAGATCCAGGATGGGTTTGTTTGGTGGTTAGCTATAGTTGGTTACGAAACGCTATCTTACCTCTTTCTGTTACCCCAGAAGTTGTAGTAAGTTCTGTAGTTGGTTAGTGCAGCCAGTTGCAGCATCTTTTATACCTTCCCTTCCGTTGATCCCAAGGCATTGCTTGGTGTTGACGGGTTACACTTTGGTGAACTGTGAGTCTTGCTTGCCAGTACGTTGTTGTACTGACCCCTTTGGGGCTGTGGTTTACGCAGACTACGACTACGGCTACGATGACCACCAGGATGGCTACTTCGTGGAGTTTGACGAGACTGCAGACGAGTAGATAGCTGGACCAGGGCTGGATCCAGGACCTACGTGGATGGGCTTCGTCTTCTTTACTTTCTCGGCTTCTTAAGCCTGTTGGATTTGTCTGTACCCAGACACCGTTGATTGCTTCCGCTGATGTAATGAATGTTATGTTGGGACATGTGTCCTCTGGATGATTGTATTTGCTATTTCTGCCTTAGTGAAGGCCATTTGCAACCTTATCTCCATCTTTTGTGTCTTAGAGGCATGTTGTGTTATCCCTTTGTTCAAAACCGTTGACGTACCATGTGTGTATGGTATGAAGTACGTCAATGGTAGTATCCTGATTTCTACGGGATAGTTTACATCGACTGTGAACAGTAACGGTTGGTTGTCGCACATAAGTGCTGGCCTACCCGTAAGGGGACGCGGGAGCCGTTAAGCCCCGTAATCCAACCAAAATACTGTTCAGTTCGTACGGTGAGTATCCTCTAGAAGTCCGGGTGCGACAAATGGTATCAGAGCCTGTCTGCCTGTAGGATCCCTTTTTACTGGTCGCAGTTGAGTCTAGAAACTATTTTGTAGCTATATAGGAAAAATGAAACGTGAGAGTAGGAATTCTGCCATTTTTCTTCTTTCCCCACCCACCCACCCTTTTCTGGTAAGGAAGTGCAACGTTGTTTTCTGTTCTCACCTAAACTTTCAAGTTAGGATTTCACGTGTTTTGGGTTCTCCGTAGTACCTCAGGACTTGTGGTCTCGTTTTCCCGATGTTGCTTCGATATCCTGTTCTTCTAAAGAACCTTTCGTCCGTTGAAACCTTGCTGTTGTTTTCCACTTCATTTCTTCTACCGGAGTCTAATCAAAACCTCCCAAAATCATCTGCAGATGGATCTCAGGTTCTTCCCGCAGGTGGTTCGGATGACTCGCTGTGAGAGCACTGCCGGTTATCCGGAGATGCTGAGAGACATGGTGACTTATCTGGGGTTCCATTGGGCACCAGAGTACCAGGTCTACGAGCAGCAGCGAGAGTTTGACCAGACCTACTACCGGGCTATCGTCTACATTCTGTCGGATGATGGCAGGAGCGTTGTCCACCGCTACGAGGCAGTAGGTTCCACAGTGGATATGGCCGTGCAGCAGGCAGCTTACGTGAGTCTCACCGTCCTCCGTGCTGACTACTGGGGGTTTGACGATTCTATCTATCGTCACATTCCCCGTGGTTACATCACGTCAGCGGGAGTTCACTTCACTCTCCACGGCAACCTGGATACCTACGAGTCTGATAGCTCCAGGCTGCACACCACTGCTCAGTTCGTGAGGCACAGTGACGCAGTTGCTTCCACACTTTCTCAGGAGTTAGCCTCAGTCAGGGAGCAGCTCCACCTTGCTCTCACTCGTCTGGCGACGTACACCACAGACTTTGTTGGAGATGAGCGCTTTGCACGTTGCGTTCAGACAGCTGGGTTACCGCTGCCAGATGCTGGAGGTTACGAGCCGATCAGAGGTCCACTTCTCGACCTCGGAGCTGGTTACACAGGGATTCCCCGCTAAGGAGCACATGGAGACGACGCTTTCTACTTCACCACACCGAGAGTTGCTCTCAGAGCAGTCCCGCTCTACGTGGATCGTC
Organism: Alopecurus myosuroides; assembly: GCA_028641055.1. Classification (NCBI taxonomy): domain Eukaryota; kingdom Viridiplantae; phylum Streptophyta; class Magnoliopsida; order Poales; family Poaceae; genus Alopecurus; species Alopecurus myosuroides. The sequence goes on along the minus strand of CM054057.1, from coordinate 580,764,847 downwards.
GTCATACCTACTTCCGTGGGATTCCTCCTCACCGTATCTCTCGTCGTACTACTCACCGCCGTCCTGCGTGATGAGCATGGGAGTACTGATGTATCCATTCATAGCTATGTTTAGTTATCCTTGTATTTCGAACCATGTATTGGTGTGTTGGATATTCTGATGTATTTGAACATGTGATGATGTACCTGTTGGTTATCTATTTCATGCGTCGGAATAATCTCTCTTTCGGTTACCAAGTCTATCCTTTGCTGTTATTGTGCTAAAATGCATTTCTGTTCAGGATGCCTCCAACCAGGAACACCATGCCTGAACCACCTCCGCTCACGGAGCTGTTGACTCAGATGACTCAGGTCGTGGCTCAGATGGCCTAGATCCAGGCTAACCAGCACAACAACCAGAATGCTCCGCGAGTCAGCATCAAGGAGTTTCTGAGCTTGGGGTCGAGAGCTTTCGTGGCAACACGTGAGCCTCTCGATGCTGATGACTGGATCAGGGAGATGAACAGGGCTCTGGAGATTGCTCATGTTGCTGAGGAAGATAAGGTCAAGTATGCCACCTACCTACTGAAGGGTCAGGCAGCTACCTGGTGGGAGAACTACCAGACCATGAGAGCTGGCTATCCTATCACCTGGGGATGTTTCAAGGATGCCTTCCTGAAGCACCACATCCCAGATGGTCTCATGGAAAGGATGCGTGAGGAATTCTGCTCTCTCAAATAGGGCAAGCTGGACGTCCTCGGCTACCAGAACGAGTTCAATCGTCTCGCTCGATACGCCGGTGACGAGGTGTCCACTGAAGCCAAGAAGATGGAAAGGTTCCGCCGAGGTTTTAACCCGGAACTGAAGTACGCTCTCACCAACATCAAGTGCAAGGACTTCGTGGAGCTCGTGAACACCGCGCTCAATGAGGAGAATGGGCGCAAGGCGTTCGAAGAGTCGCGCAAGCACTCGCGTGAGGGTGGTTCCTCCTCCAACATGACCACCCCTCCGCAGAAGCGCCGCATCTGGGTGCCAAACAGTGCTGTCACTAGGGCTCCAAATGCCCAAGCTTCTCCAGGCTTTGGTCCCGCCCACCCAACCCATCTCAGATGCAGGGACAGAGGTTTCCAATGGGGCAGCCAAGGCCAGGTCCTCCTCGTGTCGTCACTTGCTTCAAGTGCAAGGAGACTGGGCACTACGCTGATAAGTGCACTCAGAGGCAGCTACCTCCACCACCTCCTCGCCCCAACACCAACCAGGCTATGGTGCGCGCTCCTCCGGCTAAAGCCTTCAACTCCAACAACAGGCCTGTCGGGAGGACCGCGAGGGTGAATCATATCAAGGCCGACAAAGCTGAGGAAGCTGCTGACGTCGTTCTCGGTACATTCCCCGTAAACTCTAACCCAGCTAAAGTGTTGTTTGATACCGGAGCATCGCATTCGTTCGTGTCAAAGATCTTTGCAACAGCAGTTAAACTACCTTTTGATGGTTTGGGTTCCCCGCTAGTAGTAAACTCCCCTGGAGCAACTATGCAAACTTCCAAGATCAGTCACGAGAATCAGATCTTGATTGGAGGTCACATATTCCTTGCTTCCCTCATTCTGCTTGGCAATTCTGACATTGATGTCATCCTTGGCATGGATTGGTTGAAGGCCAATAAAGCTACGATTGATTGTGCTAAGAAGTCAATAACTCTGTTCCACCCTTCCGGCCAGATAGTCTATTTTCCAAGTGAATCAAGTTCTGTTCAGCTGTACACCCTGGATGCTAAACCTCTACCTCTGCTTGAAAATGTTCCGGTGGTTTGTGAATTCCCTGACGTCTTTCCAGAAGAATTGCCAGGGATGCCTCCGGACAGAGCAGTTGAGTTCGTGATCGAGCTTGAACCAGGTACTGCTCCAATCTCTAAGCATCCATACAAGATAGCTCCTCCTGAACTGAAATTGTTGAAGGAGCAAATCGATATGTACATGGAGAAAGGTTACATTCAGCCTAGTTCCTCCGCTTGGGGTTGCCCAACTCTGTTTGTTGCCAAGAAGGATCAAACAAAAAGACTCGTGGTTGACTATCGTCCTCTCAACGAGAAAACCATCAAGAACAAGTATCCAATTCCTCGTATCGATGATCTTTTTGATCAACTTGCTGGAGCCTCAATATTCTCAAAGTTGGACTTGAGGATGGGTTACCATCAAATAAAAATCAGAAAGGAAGATATTCCAAAAACAGCTTTCACCACTCGTTACGGGCTATATGAATACACCGTCATGTCCTTTGGTCTCACCAATGCACCGGCAACCTTCTCAAGACTCATGAATTCTGTGTTCCATGAATACCTCGACAAGTTCGTTGTGGTATATCTTGATGATATTCTAGTCTACTCAAAATCCGAGGAAGAGCATGGAGAACACCTTCGTCTCACTCTCATGAAACTTCGCGAGCATCGTCTGTATGCCAAATTCTCCAAATGTGAGTTCTGGATTCCAGAAGTTGCATATCTTGGTCATATCATCTCTGCCAAAGGCATAGCCATTGACCCAGAAAAGGTTAAGGCAATTGTTGATTGGAAACCCCCTAAGACGGTGAAGCAAGTCAGAAGTTTTCTTGGCTTGGCTAGCTATTGCCGTCGTTTCGTCCAAAACTTTTCCAAGATTGCCAAACCTCTCACTGATCTCACAAAGAAGGACAAAAAGTTCATTTGGACTCCACAGTGTGATGAGAGTTTCAATCTCCTGAAGACTAAACTCACTTCTACCCCAGTTCTGGTTGGCCCAGATACTACCAAACCTTTCCAGATATTCTGTGATGCATCTCTCCAAGGACTAGGAGCAGTTCTTATGCAAGAACGCCAAGTTGTGGCTTATTCTTCACGTCAGTTGAACACACATGAGCAAAACTATCCCACACATGATCTTGAACTTGCAGCAGTTGTGTTTGCCCTCAAGAAATGGAGACAATACTTGTTGGGTAACAAAACTGAAATCTTTTCCGATCATAAGAGTCTGAAATACATCTTCACTCAACCAGATCTTAACCTCAGGCAAAGGAGATGGATTGAAAAGATTAAGGACTTTGATCTCACCATTTCTTACACTCCAGGCAAGGCTAATGTTATGGCCGATGCTCTCAGTCGCAAGTCCTACTGCAATAATCTCATGATCATGGAAAGCCAACCTCCACTTCATGAGGAATTCCAGAAGCTGAACCTTGGTCTTGTTCCTCAAGGCTACCTTGCTAGCTTGACAACCAGTCCAACTCTCGAGGACAAGATTCGTTCTGAACAACTTCGTGATATTGAAATCAAGAAGATGGTTGAGCACATCAAGGAAGGCAAGGAGAAATTCAAGTCTTTCTCAGTTGATGATAAAGGAACTGTGTTCTTTGAAGGACGCATTGCAGTTCCTCAGGTTCCAAGTCTCAAAGATATCATTCTCAAGGAGGCTCATGAAACTCCTCTCTCCATTCACCCTGGAAGTACAAAGATGTACCAGGATCTTAAGACTCTGTATTGGTGGCCTGGCATGAAACGTGAAATTGCTCAATACGTTTCTGAATGCGACGTTTGTCAACGTGTTAAGGCAGTCCATCAGAAAACAGCAGGTCTACTCCAACCTCTGAAAATTCCTGAGTGGAAGTGGGACATGATTGAAATGGACTTCGTTACTGGGTTTCCAAAGTCCAAAAAGGGCAACGATGCAATCTTCGTTGTTATTGATCGTCTCACTAAAGTAGCTCACTTCTTTGCTGTCAAGGAAACTATCTCAGCTAGCCAGTTAGCAGAACTCTACACAGCAAAGATTGTTCCCCTTCATGGTGTTCCATTGGAAATAAGCTCAGACAGTGGAAGTATCTTTACTTCTCATTTCTGGAAAAGCTTTCAAGAAGCATTGGGCACTAAACTTCTGTTCAGCACAGCTTATCACCCTCAGTCTCAGGGGCAAGTCGAAAGAGTCAATCAGATTCTCGAGGATATGCTCAGAGCATGTGGTATCTCCTTTGGCATGAAATGGGAGGATTGCCTTCCATATGCTGAATTCTCCTACAACAACAGCTACCAGGCAAGCCTAGGCATGGCACCATTTGAGGCACTGTATGGTCGCAGATGCAGGAGTCCAATCAATTGGTCTGGAGCTGGTGAACGTTCACTCTTAGGCCCTGACATTGTTAAGGAAGCCGAGGAGAAAGTTCGTATCATTCGTGACAATCTCAGGATTGCTCAGTCTCGTCAGAAGAGCTATTATGATAGCAAGCACAGGGATATGATCTATGCACCTGGTGATAAGGCATATCTCCGTGTAACTCCCCTCAGAGGCACTCATCGTTTCAGTGTGAAAGGAAAGCTTGCACCAAGATACATTCGTCCTTTCAACATTCTCTCAAGGCGTGCAGAAAATGCTTATCGTCTTGAACTTCCAGAAAAGCTATCCAAGGTGCACGATGTGTTCCACGTGTCACAGCTCAAGAAGTGTTTCAAAGATCCAGATCGTGCAGTTGATCATGATTCCATCGAACTGCAAGATGATCTCTCTTATGAGGAGCACCCTATTCGTATTCTCGATGAGACCGAGCGTAAGACTCGCAACAAGAGCACCAAGTTCTTGAAAGTGCAATGGTCGCATCATTCCGATAAAGAGGCAACGTGGGAGACCGAAGAGGATCTTCGCAAGAAGTATCCGGACCTTTTCATTTCTCAGTAGGAATCTCGGGGCGCGATTCCTTCAAGGGGGGGCGTTTTGTAACATCCCAAGTATGAAAATCATCCACTTAGAATGTTTGTTGCATGCTTATTAAAGTTTTGCATCATGTCATCATATTGATTCCATGTTGTTTGCATTTGTTTCTTATTTGTTGCATTTGTTTTCCACTGTTTTCACAACTCAAATTCAAACCTTATTCAAACAATGGTTTCATACTTGCTCTGTTACAACATTTTGAATAAAAATCACAACTAATAACAACCATTTGGTTCCATGTTTTTCCATAGTGAACACTTGTGAAATTGATGTTTTAAATCAATTATTCATTTTCCAAACACAATTAAAAATTCAAATCAAAGCACCCAAAACAGAACCATTTTGAAATTATGTTGATACCAAAACAAATCAATTCAAATTGCCTAATAACCTTAGGGGTAACCCTATAGAAAATGCTTTGTTTTGCTAATATTAATTAATATTGCAAATTTCATTCAATTGGGTTTAAATTTCAAACAGCAAGCAAACAATTAAATGTTTGAAAACAAAAGCTACCAAATGTTTGCATTTTATCTAAGGAATTTACCCTAATTTTTCCAAATTTTTCCCTAACTTAAAAACTATGTTTTTCTTCCATTTTTGGTTTCAGCAAAAAAAAAACAGAAAAGGAAAAAATAAAAAAGGGAAAAACGCAGCGCGCACGCAGCAGATAACAAACCCAGCCCACCTAATGCCTAGCGCGCGCAAGCCCAGCCCGTCTACCTCCCGCGTAACGCTTTGAAAAGCGTGCGATCGTCTTTTAGACGTACGGCAGCTCATCCGTGCCGCCACCGCGACCGCGCGGCGACTCCGGCGGCCAGCCCTCGCTCTCCTCGCCTATAAGAAGCCCCCCAGGGCCCCGAAGACCTAACCCTACCCCCTAGGCTCCTATTCCCTCGCCGCCGCCGCCATTCGTTGCTTCCCCGACGAGGTTCCCCTCCTCTGTCACCCTCGCCGGAGACGGAGCTCTGAATCCGTCGATGGCGCCGCCACCTCCCCCTTCTACCTATCCATCTGCCACCTGGAATCGGAAGGCCACTGCTTCCTCTACGTTTCGGACACGGGAGCGCCACCAGAGATCAACCACACCTTCCCCGCCGTCGACGACATCGCCGCGGTTGCCGTCGTCAGCGTGCGTCACCGCCACCCCGAGCCTCTGCCTCCTGCTACTCCGGTGGTGAGCCACCGTTCCCTTCACGCTCTCCCTCCTCTCGCATCCGTGCACGTCCTCTGCATCCAGCACCCACTCGCGCACGGCCGTGGATCAACGCCGGCGAACCCCTGTTCTGTCAGTCGAGCAAGCGTTTGGTCGTCAGGTTAAAATTCAGTTAACGTGGCGTATGAACAATAACCTGTATGCGTCTGTATCCCTGTCAAACGAACGCAGTTAGCGCAGTGGCACTGCCCTTGTGCGCGCAGGCGCTGGGCGCGGGTTCGAGCCCCGCAAGCGCCAAACTTTTTGGCTATTTTCGCTTCCAGCGCACGCGGTCCCACCCGTCATCGACTGCCCCTGCCACGCGTGCGTGCGCATCGCCACGCTGGCCTCTGGCCCACGCGGCAGTGACCGTGGCTGGTCACCAGTGCAGTGAGAAAAGGTTTCTGCGAATTCTTGGAATTTCTAAATCATTTTAGTTAACAGATTTAAAACAAAAACTTCAAACTTTAATATCTTTTGTTCTGTAAATCCAATAAATAAAAAGTTTATATGTTTTCTGTTCCAAATAACCTATTTGTGTACTATTTTGACAATTACAAATGCATTTAAAATTCAAACTTAAATAATTCAAATGCTAATTTCTAAAATCAATAACTAATTATTTATTAATCCAATAAATGCAAATAAAATATGTTTTCAAGGCCATTTTGAATAACCTATTCAAATATAATTTTTGTTTTCTGGTTTGAATAATTTAAATTGCCTAAATAATTTAATACTTGTTTAATTCATTTAAATTGGATAAAATCATAACTTGCTCAAAATAAAATATTTTTGAACATGCAAAATATGTTTTCAAACCATCAAAGTGTGAACTTTTCAAATGTGAGTTTGAATTCATGTTTTGAACAAATAAAAATTCATTTAATTTCAAACTTGTTTTAAATTCATTTAAAACTTGTTTAATATTGTTTAATTCATAATTAAATAATCCAAATTCCAATTTCAATATTTGAAACATGTAATCCAACTAAAATTTGATGTTCTTTTCAAATATAAACTTTGTTATTTGTTTTGAACATTTTAAATGGGTGAAAACAACAAGTATTTGTGTGTCACCTTTAAGGCACCCAAAAATTCCCTAAATTGATAATAAAATTCTAAATTGCTACACCCTATTTTAATTTGATTCTAATGTTGTTATTTTGCTGTTTTCCTTTTGCATGCATCATACTAAACCACCAGCACCTGTTGATTAGTTGGAAAACAAATAATCTAACCAAAATCCATGGGCTTTTCATATGCAACTCAAAATTGCATATGTGTCCATTTAAATTGTGTTATCCTATCAATTAGTTTATTTTGATGCATCTATTAACTTGTCATGCATCATATTTGATTGTGCACTATGCCATGATGATGATTGTTTATATTTTCTGCCTTGTTTGTTTGCTTCTTCTCGGATAGACGACGACGTTGATACCGACGACCTTTACGACACCCCTTCTGAGGATCTAGCTCAGTACCCGGCTACTGGGTTTGCAGGCAAGTTATCACTCACATGAACCATCGTGTTCCTTTCAACATTGGTTACCGATACTTTCCGTTGTTCTTTTTTGCTAGCCATAGTGGTAGTTGTTTCTGTTACGAACCTACCACATGATACCCTAAACCCTGATATTGCCACACCTCCAGTCCTAAAACCCCTTTGCTTGGGCCCGTGTCTTACTAGCATGCTTAGGGTTGTTTTTGCTCGAGTCTGCTATCCGTTACTTTCTGTTATTATATTCTGCTATATTCTGGGCTCGATGTTAAACAACACTTGTTAATTTGAGGTAATAATAATTTGTTGATAAGGCACCGGCAGGAGGCCCGACGTGGTTTTGAGGCCTGCTAGTGTCGACCCTAATAGGAAAAGGGTCTTGTCTACTGATCCATGATGAGCGCACTATCCGCATGTGGGAAGCGTGTATGGGCGCCCCCCTCAATTTGACTCGATCCGCATCTCGTCCAAATCACCACACTTAGTTCGGGCTTTCCATTTGATGCACGCATATGCAGGTACGAACCCGAGGCCAGGGTGGAATTTTTGTAGTCGGCATTTAGGGCGGCGTGGTCTTCCAGTGCTATGAGGGTCCTCCTTTTCTTCGGGGGGCTTGATTAGCCGCGCACGCACAGCACGTTGTTCTTTGGGCTTGATGCGAAGAAGAGTTGAGTTGTGTTGAGTGCCCCGCTTGGTGGGAAAGGCCTTCCCATCTGGCGGGTTATTCTTACGTGTACGGCCAAATTGGTGCACCCCTGCAGGGATAAATCTTCTCGAGAAGCCGTGTTTTCCGCGGTTATGGTTGACTTGGTGAAAGTACTGGCTAACAAGTACCCAGAACAACTTACACCTAACTAATGATAACTTGACTAGTAATAGGCTTATTGACACAATAACTTGGTCCATCATTAATCCAACTGTGTGAGTTATCCTCGGATTGCTTCTTTGGATAAGGGGCAAGATCCAGGATGGGTTTGTTTGGTGGTTAGCTATAGTTGGTTACGATACGCTATCTTACCTCTTTCTGTTACCCCAGAAGTTGTAGTAAGTTCTGTAGTTGGTTAGTGCAGCCAGTTGCAGCATCTTTTATACCTTCCCTTCCGTTGATCCCAAGGCATCTGTGCTTGGTGTTGACGGGTTACACTTTGGTGAACTGTGAGTCTTGCTTGCCAGTACGTTGTTGTACTGACCCCTTTGGGGCTGTGGTTTACGCAGACTACGACTACGGCTACGATGACCACCAGGATGGCTACTTCGTGGAGTTTGACGAGACTGCAGACGAGTAGATAGCTGGACCAGGGCTGGATCCAGGACCTACGTGGATGGGCTTCGTCTTCTTTACTTTCTCCGGCTTCTTAAGCCTGTTGGATTTGTCTGTACCCAGACACCGTTGATTGCTTCCGCTGATGTAATGAATGTTATGTTGGGACATGTGTCCTCTGGATGATTGTATTTGCTATTTCTGCCTTAGTGAAGGCCATTTGCAACCTTATCTCCATCTTTTGTGTCTTAGAGGCATGTTGTGTTATCCCTTTGTTCAAAACCGTTGACGTACCATGTGTGTATGGTATGAAGTACGTCAATGGTAGTATCCTGATTTCTACGGGATAGTTTACATCGACGGTGAACAGTAACGGTTGGTTGTCGCACATAAGTGCTGGCCTACCCGTAAGGGGACGCGGGAGCCGTTAAGCCCCGTAATCCAACCAAAATACTGTTCAGTTCGTACGGTGAGTATCCTCTAGAAGTCCAGGTGCGACACTTTCCATCTCGAATGTATCCGTTATCCTCTGCTCAAGTTCTTCCGGAGTTATGTGTGTATTTTGAAAGACATTCCGTGATTGCTATTCGTATTGTCCTTCAAGGCACTCAGATAGTAGTTACTCCTTTCTTTTGGTTTTTAACCTTGGACTTGAACCGAAGGTCCCGGAATGTGCTGAATTGCGGTGGGTTGAATCGTGTGGTCATAACCATGTAATGCTCACACTATCAGTACAGGATGCTGACCTTTAACCCAAGTTCTGTTCCTTTGGATCCTGAGGAATCCGTTCTACCTCAGGATGGCTAGGTAATCTCAACTCCAATAGCCATAGGTTTCCTCTTGGAATCAGAAGGATCGCAACAGGAGTGATCATTATGAGTTCCACATCTTTCTTCTTGATTCAGCTATATTTCTCTTCTTGGCATGGGTTCTACAAATGAGTATTACCCTGTGCAATCAACGTGATCTTAGGAATTCTCCTGAGCATGTTTCCACCTCCCAGTTGCTCTCAAATCTCCATCCGTTGCTTTGGACATCAAGTTGCATACGGGTGTTGGATATTCCCATGCATTGCTCTTGTTTTTCGTCAGAACATTCCACCTTGGAATGTCAGGAGAAACAAACTCCAGTACCTCGTTCATCTCTAAAACCAGGTCAAAGTTTTGTAATCCACAGGATAAAGAAGTTTCAATAGCTTCTGTTTTGTTCCACCTTCGAGTATCACACTCTTTGGCATCAAGAGGTCATGCTGAATCTCATGGCCTTACGGATGAAGTGATGCTCCTACACATTTTCACTCCCCCTTCCTCCAAGCTTGAATGCTAAAGAATGTTGGGTGTGCATTGCTATGTGTACCAGTTATTCTTAGCAATTTTTATTGCTTTGAAAAATCTAAGAAACATCTGTACCCTTCTTAGCACTACTGGTCACCCAGCCTCTTTTTAAAGTTGAAGGTGTTCCAAATCCGTTCATGCCAGTGCACATCCTCGGTCAGAGAGTTAGGTTCATGCGAAAGTTCTCCAGACCATCTCGGTTGCTTTGAAAAGCATTCCTCGTTTCGATTTCTAAGACATACCGGTAGGTTGTGATATTCTAGTTGTCTCTCTAGAAGTATCACCAGGTTGTTACCTGACCGTAATGTCTAAGCAAGGGGTAGTTTGAACCACTCCTTTCTCCAAGGAACCCTGCTGGATATCCTGGACTAGTTGGTTGAGCCTAATCACTAACTTGGAGAGTTGAAAGACAAAAGCTCCGCCTAACTTGATCCTTCGTTATGGGATGTCCACTTTCCTTTGCGTTGAAGCATGATAGTATCTCCTTAATGGACATGCTATCTTTCCACCCTTGATTTGGTTTGGTCTATCGTCAGATCAAGTCCAGATTCAAGGCTCATCTTGATGGTGTTCTCACTCATGGTGTTTTGCTCGAGTACACCTTCATGTCCTTTGGTCTGACCAATATTCTGCTTTGTTCATATAGCATATGAATCCCTCTTCTCGGAGTGTTTTGATAAGTGTGTTTTCGTCCATCGATGACATTCCTATTTTCTCCAAGTTGCGAGCGGCTCATGTTGAACAATTGGCAACAATGTTGGAAACTTTCGAGAACCGTCTTTGTGTCATCACGAAGTTGTGTTCTGGATGTTCGAAGTGACTTTCTCGGGTTCGTGTGCTTATGGTGAAAGTTGTCGCCATGGATTCGAGTAAAGTTTTCTTGTTTCCCTCGGGAATAATCCCAGTCGGTCATGCGTGTGTGGACTACTCTTAAGATGATAGGTTGTTACCTCCATTCATTTGAGGAAGTTGCATCCACGCTAAGCCACTGATTGATCGTTCGTTGAAAGAGAAGAAGTTTAAGAACTTCGTTATCTTTGCAATCATCCCTCCAACAAGGACTCCGATGTATTATTTTAGAAGTAACCCATGTAGGTGCAACCGTCTTTCACAAGTTGCTAATACATGAGTTCCATAATCCTGCTCATTTTCTTGAGTGTGGCATCGTAGTCCATATCTTGGGAATCCAGCATATGTATCTTGTTGATAACCGGTGCAATCTTCCTGATCAAACATACCGAGTCTAAGTTATCAACCCACTAACCAGAGCTGAATCTAAAGTAGCAACGATGGTTGGTGTTTCCTCAAGGATATTGAATCTGGTCCTTCCGAAAATCTGGCATGGTTGATGTGGTGGTTGGCACAACTAGCCGGAAGGCCTAATGTCATATCTCTTTGAATCCGTACAAACAACCACTCCCCGTGAGGATTTCTGTGATGCTTCTTCTAGAATTCTCCCTCATCGTTCTTTTGAACCGAAGTTCATCTTTCACTTGATGACCTATAGAAGGCTTGTCGTGAGCCTGCTGTTGGTATTTAGAACACCAAGGATCACTTGAAAGTTGATCTTTCCAATACCTCTCTGTTGAACCTCCAACGTTGTTGTCCTAGCATAACCAAGTTCATCACGAGAACATCACTTGGTGTTCTACCGCCATCGATCAGTTTCCTTCTCAAGTCGTTGGTACTTGAAGTTCTGTTCATCTCACACATTGTGTGAATTTGTCAGTCACTTCAGCCATGGGATCTTAACCATGTGTTTGATGAATTGTTATGTCAAATCCACAACAGGAAAGAGATTCCCTATCCTCTTCCGGTGTTTCAATCCTCGTTGGTTAACCAGTCTTATGGTGTGACCAAGAGTTCCTCCTCCATTACGGTGTTCCAACGTCCTTTGGTTACTCATCTTCTGTGATGAAGTAACATCATGACCTTTGACAAAGTTTTCGACAAATTTTGACGGAATGAAAGTTCCTTCATATTCCATGTCCATTCCAAAGAGTGAACATGATTCTGTATCAAAAAAATTCTCTGACGCACGAATTACAGTGTTTTCTTGCGTTTTCCCTTCGTCTACGGATATTATGATGTGGTATCCAAGACCATCCTCTCCATCTTGGTTTTCTGTTTGAAGAAACCTCGGTGTCACAAGTTGTTCAACCTATCTTTTCCAAAAGGATTTAAAGTTTTGTGCAAAGCTCATATTCTAACATCCTTTCAAGACCACCTGTCCGCAAACTTGAAACCTTCATATGTTCACTCCGTTACCTTGATGTGTTTCATGTCTGATAACTCAAAAGTTCTTTATGAACATTTCTGTCCTGAGTTAGCCATGAGATACTCGATCTTCGTGAATATCAAATCTTAAGAGTTTTCCCTCTCACCTAAGGTGTAGCCGCTGAAGAATCTTCGCAAGTGCTACGGATCAACCTCTTCAAGAAGAGAACCGTAAGGTTCAAGAAGATCGTTCAAAACCGGTGTTCCTTCTTTCTCCTCCTTCGGGAATCTCGGGACGAGATTCTTGTAAGGGGGTAGATTTGTAACATCCCAATTTTGCTAACAAAAGTGTGTGGTGTTGTGTTCATCACATACATGCATGAATCAAAAATTTAAATCATATTTCAACCAATTTAATTTGTGAATTTAAATGGTTTGAGAAAATTCCACAAAAAGTACTTAATTTGGGTTCCAAAGTTTTGTATTGAAAAATATTTCAAACACACCAAAGCAAAACATGGTTTTGTTGGAAATTTTATGAGCTTCCCAAATATAATTTTTGCCAAATTTTATTCTTGTAAAAAGGGGCTCAAAAACTTTGTTTTCTGTCCTCCTTTATAGCAGAAAAGGACCAATCTGTAAAATTCAGGAACTCTAGGGGGTTTTCGCATTTCCCTCTTTTTTTACCTTTCTTCCAGCTCTGGCCAGAAGGACAGAGGGTCGACGACGTCGCCGCGCACCACGTCCTGCTTTCTCTCTCGCGAGGGGATAAGGGTGAGGAGAGCCCTCCCCGTGCACTACTCATCCCTCCTGCTCGCTGCTCTACCCTCCTCTCTCTGTTTATCTCCCGGACGAGATCAAACCCTAGCTCCTCTCTGCCCGTTCGGCCGCCGTCGATTCCGGCGATTGCCGCCGATGTAGACCGCCTCGACGCTCACCGTTGGTCCCAGGAGCTCCGCCATGTTCTCCCACACCTCCTGGACGAGCCACGTTTGACGGGAGTGGACGAGTCGCCGGAATCGGGTCATCTCCCTCGCCTCCGGCCGCCGGCCTCCTCTACTCGTCGCCGTCGATTTAGGCCTCCCCGCGCCTCTCCGTCAACACCATCACGTCCCCCTCGCTCCGGTGAGCCACCCCGTGCCCTCCTCTAGTCCCCTACTCCTCTGTAACCTCCGCCCGATGTGCTCCGCCGCCCGCCGCCGCGCGGATGGACGCCGGCGAGCCTCCGGCCACCCAATTCCAGAGCCACGCCCACCCCTAGCATCCCCATGCACCCCTCCACCCCGTGGTGGGGTTTGATTTTGAAATCCCGCGCGAATTCGATCGAATTTGATCTCTCTGTGAAGAACTGAGGAGGATGAGGTCATCCCTGCGTCATGATGACGTCATAAATCTATGTTTAATATTTCCAGAAAAATGAATAAAATTGTTTAATTAATAACTTTTGTTTTATAATTTAGAAACATAAAAGCGAGGTACCAAAATGATCAGAAAAATATTCTCTACTCAAATATGTCATTTTCAATCATGTTTGCGAAAGTTGAAAAATGGCCTTTATTTAATGTTGTTTAATCGTTTAAAAATAAGTTTTTATTCACTAAAATTAGAAAATTAAAAGTTATATACCAAATTGCTCAAAATGACAAATGCAATCTATTTATGATGTTTTCAATCCCATTTAAGCAATTAAAACTTCTACTCACTTTCAGAATCGCCCGAAACCCCCTCCGGGGTCTATTTCGGGGTAATTCCAGTATAATGCTTAACTTTCATATGAACCCTAGCAACCCAATGATCATGCCTAGGGCTTTATTTTAGTGCATTAATTTGCTCATGCATACATATTGCGCATTGCATCGATGCCATGATTGATTGTTGTTCTTCTTGTTTCGGTGTTTATTCCCCCTCGGTAGAATGCGACTCCGAAGAGAAGGCCAGCAATCCAATGACGAATACTTGATCTTAACCGACAAATCAAGCACTTATTCCTGAAGACTTTATCTGGTTTTCTTATAACCAAGGCAAGCATAACCTCTTGTCTGCTCATATATGTTTTCCAACAACATTTGATTCTCGTACTTTGCATTCGATTCTAAACTATTTGATGCTACTAGATATAGTTCCCCTATATACTGCATTGCCACAATGACCTGATCCACTGCTCCTAGCCGCCATAGATTTGCTTGTGCGCATCGCCAGAGTCTCATATCTGCTACCGCTTAGTTTCATATATTTGTTACCTCTGCTCCATCCGGTTGATGAATCAGAGCTGCGATAACCTAGTATGATATGATGACGTGGTAAGATGAGCACTGTGTGGTTAATTTGACTAAGGCTTGGACGGGAGGCCACTTGGGAAGTGGTTGTTTGTCCTGTACTTGCCAACCCTAGGAGTAAGGTCTCGCCGCGGAAACCAAGACTGAACGTGCAACCACACGCGCGAGCCAATGAACCTCGCTCGACTAACTAACTTGTTTGGCCACATCCATGAGTCACGTAGTTTGCTATTTCCATCCGCGCGTGAGTCAGAAAACGATTTGGAGAAAAACTAGGGCGTGACCGGGACAAGTGATGGACGTACATGGATCTTGATCCCGACTCACAGAACAGGTGCCGTTAGGAGGTGGCCAACTCCCTGTTGACGGGGTGGCCCTGTTTGGGTTGACTCATGGATAGGGTCGAGCAAGGTAAAGGTCGGAGCCAACCACACTCTGCCGGCACATCGTCGGAATTGTGCCAATAGCTTGGCATTAAGAGTCGGATGGTACGTGTGGGTAAAGTGTACCACCCTGCAGGGACAAATCTTTCGGAAAGCTGTGTCCACGGTTAAGGACGACTTGGTGAATGTCACGTGGCCATAGATAACTTGAAAGTGGCGTAAAAGATGTTGGCAATGAGTGAAGGGTGCCTCCCCGGAGATGCCGGGAGGGGTGATCCTTGTAGCATGTGAGTTTATGGGAAATAATGTTGGTGGTTTCAAAAGGTGATGATTACAGTAGTGAGCTTCTCATCTGTTTTGAAAACATTCTATGAGACGTGCTATTCTTCCTCGACTTGGAAAACAAAGATTGCTTTACGCAAAACAGCCTTCATAAAACCCTTTCTGAAACCAGCAGATATATAATAGGTTAACTAAGTCTTGTTGAGTACCTACCGTACTCAGGTTTGCTTAATTTTGGTTCAGGTGGAGTTCGTCACTTCAGTGATGGTTCAACGTGGACATCGACGAGTAGTTTGGGGTTCCCAGGTAGCAGCCTGGAATCTATGGGCTGGGACGTCGCCTTATGTTGCGGCCTCTTAGGCCTTTTTGGTTCTTGTTGATTAGCAACATAATTTGCCTTCCGTTGTCTGATGTGATGTTGGGTCGTGTGACCTCTGTTTGCAAGCTATACTCTAGTAACACCTGTTTAATACAATTTCAATGTCTAGAGTGTTGCTTTGATCGGTTGTTGGTTTCGAGCTATACTCTAGTTGTCGCAGTCGAGGGGTTGTGGAGCCGATGATCCATGTCCGAGCCCGCCTGTCGATGTGATCGGCCTGGGGCGAGGTAACCCCAGTAACCCTCGATTGTTGTTGCACTTTATGGACACATAGCTCTGTATAGCTTTGGTCCCGTTTCCTTCAGTTTCATTCGATTCGTGGACGCTTTGATATGCATAGTTGGTTATGACTAGCATGGATACAAGGAGTAGTAGACTGGGGATCCGGACTACGCGCCGATGAATCCAGTCTGCCTGCCGTTGTTTGTTGCGGCTGGGGCTGGTAACCCTGAAGCCCTTGTCAGTCCATGGCTAGGAGCACATAACAGTATGTATATCTTTGGGTCCGGGGTCGTGACATCATCCCTAGACTACAGGTCCATAGCAGTATATAGATGGTTGTCTTCTCCACTTTGTACCTCATGTTTAGATCTCGTGAGCTGCCCTACATGATCGAGATCATCTTTATGTAATGCTACATGTTGTGTTTGCTGGGATCTGATGAAAGTTGAATGCTATGTTTTCTGATTATAAATATATCATGTTATCCTCATGCATATGTTATTTATGATCTTGCATTCTCTCCATTATTAGTAGATGCTCTGTCCAAGTAGATGCTAGTAACTCCAAGAGGGAGTATTTATGCTCGACAGTGGGTTCATGCCTCCTTTGCATCTGTGCTCGAGTGACAGAAACGTGACTGATGGAGGATCTGTTGTTTCCATTAGGGAGAAAACAACGGTGTTTACCTAGTTTACATTACACACTTTGTTTACTGCGATAATCTATTGCTTGCAACTTAATATTCAATGTCTGTTCGGATGATATTCAGAGGGTGGATTATTAGACATAGATGCAGTTGGATGACGTTCTATGTATTTTGTTGTAATACCCGCATGAATCACATAGTAATCTTTATGTCTTGCATATGCACTATGGTGCAGCCTTCATTTCTATCAATTGCCCAGCTGTAATTTGTTCACCATACATGTTATTTATATTTCATGGAGAGACACCACTAGTGAACTGTGGACCCCGGTTCATTTTCTCATACTGATAGTACACACTGCTTTCATACTGTGGCTACTGCTCTCATACTGTTTTAATACTATTCTCCACACCATACGTTTAACCTCTTTGTGTTCAGCAAAACCGGTGCGATTGACAACCTCACTGCTTCGTTAGGGCAAGGTGATTTGATTGTGTTGTGTAGGTTTCACGTTGCTTCTGAACTGGTAGTGCTCCCTGCCATCTCAGCTGCATCAACCTTCTGAAGTTACTCCTTCCTCCTACTGGTCGATTCAACCTTGGTTTCTTTCTGAGGGAAACTTGCTACTGCACTCTTGATACCTTCCTCTTGGGGTCTCCCAACGAACGTATGTTCACACGCATCATTCGGTGTGCCCACTCAATGCAAGAATTTAGCCGAGCCATCAAGTTTTTATACCAAATACTTTTACTTCTTTATAGTTAATTTTTTTGTATCTCAACCAGTTCTCATATAACGTCCTTTAGCTTCCTTAATTACTAAATTTTTATTGTATATACTTAAAACATGACTATGTATTATTAAATTTCAAAATTTGTTGTTAGGCACGGAAAATGTGTCCACTACGTACAAACACTAGTGTTTAAATAGAAATATATTTTATTAAATAAATAATACAAATCTTATGTGGGGATATTGCTTAATTATTTTCTTAATCTAAGACAATCATAAAATATGGCATAATCACATTTATCTAAATATATTTGGAAATTTTTATGTGCTATAGTATGTTTATTTGCGTTTGCATCTATTTAGCATCTTCTAATATCTTGAAAACTGGTTCTAACACTAGTAGATAACCCCCCCCCCTCATCGTGGTTTATAAGAGCTATCAGTCCCGGTTGCCCAACCGGGATGGGGAAGCCGAGACAAATGCCCCTCCCCATTCGTCCCGGTTGAGTTACGAGCAGGGATGAATGGGTAGTCCACGTGTCCACTGGACCATTTGTCTCGGTTCGTAACACGAACCGGGATGAATGCCTCCTCCCCATCTTTTTCAAAAAAAAAAATCATTTTTTTTTAAAATTTAACCGGTTAATCGCACCGAAGACTCATTTATCTCTAACCATTCTTAATTACCATCTAAATTACTTGCCTCTAATAACACTTTCCCACTGGTCACTCATTCTGAGACTACTCTACCACTAGCACGCTTAACTTCTTAGTTCCTTACCTATGAGCGACCTAGAAAGAACAAATGCTTACCTGACAATAGTATCCTATCAATTCTATTAACCCATGGTATATGATGTCACACAACTTTATTTTATGTATCGAAATAATTGTTTAAATAAAAAGAAATTAATCATTAATAATAATGTTGAATAAAAATATTCTTGAATGCAAGTAATAATTAACTTATTTGTTTTTTATTTAATAATGAATAATTCATATCTGCAAATCCGTAAATCGAAATTTTACAACTAATATGTCTAAATTGATTAGAAAAATGAGAGAAATCCAAATATGAAATCCATATCATCTATAACCCAGCTCTTGACAAGTTTTCCTCCAGCTTGTCCAATCGGGGACTATCACGCTATAAGTGCATGTAAACTCTCTAGAGAGAAGTGGATGCCGGTGAAGCATGTCACACCCCGGAGTGCAATGTTTGCAATCCAAAACCTATAAAACAATTTTACACACATGGTACGGAACCCACTAGCTTGTGGTGGGAACTCGACGCTCTGGAGCCCCACTAGGGCCGATGAAACACTAGAAAGAAATGATTTTTATTGCAAAGCACCAACCACAAATATGTTGGAAAAATTGGGAAATACATTTTTTGAAAACATTAGACCATGTTATATGCACAAATAACCAAATTGTTTCCTCTGAAAAGGTTTTCATCCACCTCTTTTGAAAAACACAAGTTTCTGTCGATTCAGTTGGAAACAGGTCAAATTTGAACTACAAGTGCCTCGTAGTTTGCTCATGATTTTTGGCAAAAATCATTTTTAGCTACACGACTACCTATTTCAACACAGATACACCGAGAGTTTCTCAATATTCAACCCCTAGCTACGAACGACAATGACCGCCGTCTTGACTTTTCCCTGAAACCAGCTGAGAAAATTCCAGAAAATTCAAAAAAAAACCCAAAATGATGCAAGACCTTCGCGTGGTGTCCTCATATATGTCCTAGTATCCACCAAAAATAATAAACTTGAAATACGACAATTGTGTTGAAAATTTGTTCACAAAATGAGCTATCTCCTCCAAACATTCCAGGGTTTCGGTGCAAACGATGGGTGTTATGGCCAAATCAATGGCACAGTTTATTTTAATGTGCCCATATTGCACACAAAAATGCATCTTGGAAACACGGACAATGTTGACGGAGGAGGTTTTCCTTTTTACTGAGTAAAAAACTTTTTTTCCGAGTGTCAAAATGGTTTTTTTTATGAAGGACCTACCACAAATATGTTGCAAAACTTAGGAGCTGCATTTTTTGAATATACTTGACCATGTTATATGCACAAATAAACAATGTGTTTCCTAATAAAAGGTTTCCATGCACCTCTTTTGAAAAAAAACAAGTTTCTGCCGATTTAGTTGGAAACGGGACAAATTTGAACTACAAGTGCCTCGTAATTTTCTCATGATTTTTGGAAAAAATCATTTTTTAGGTACGCAACTACCTATGTAAACACAGTTACACCGAGAGTTTCTCAATATTCAAGCCCTAGCTATGAACGACAATGCCCGCCGTCTTGACTTTTCCATGAAACCGACTGAGAAAATTCCATAAAATTCAGAATAAACCCAAAATGACGCAAGACCTTCGCGTGGTGTTTTCCTATATGTCCTAGTATCCACCGAAAATAATAAACTTGGAATATGACAGTTGTGTTGAAAATGTGTTCACAAAAGGAGCTATCTCCTCCGAACATTCTAGGGTTTCGGTACAAATGACGGGTGTTATGGCCAAATGCATGACATAGTTTCTTTTAATGTGCCCATATTCCATGCAAACATGCATCTTGAAAGCAAGGACAATGTTGACGGAGGAAGTTTTCCTTTTCATTGAATAAAAAATCATTTTCCTTTTTCTGAGTGTCAAAAATGGTTTTTTTTTGTGAAGGACCTACCACAAATATGTTGCAAACCTTGGGAGCTAGATTTTTTGAATATACTAGACCATGTTATATGCACAAATAAACAATTTGTTTCCTAAGAAAAGGTTTCCATCCACCTCTTTTGAAAAAAAAAGTTTCTGCCGATTCAGCTGGAAACGAAACAAATTTGAACTACAAGTGCCTCGTAATTTGCTCATGATTTTTGGCAAAAATATTTTTTAGGTACACAACTACCTATTTCAACACAAATACACCAAGAGTTTCTCAATATTCAACCCCTGGATACAAACGATAATGCAAGCCGTCTTGACTTTTCCCTGAAACCGGCTGAGAAAATTCTAGAAAACAAAAAAAATGACGCAAGACCTTCACGTGGTGTCCTCATATATTCAACACAACCAATCAAATAGGTACACTTTTATACCCCGTTTTGACGCTGGTACCGGTTGTATTCGTATAAGTCTCGGTTTACTCCAACGGGGCTAGGGTTTCACCGGAGTGGGGCTCCGGAGCGTCGGATTCCCACCACAAGCTAGTGGGTGCCATACCATGTGTGTAAAAGTGTGTTATGGGTTTTGGATGGCAAAGATTGCACTCCGGGGTGTGACCTGCTTTCCCGGTTCCAGACATGAACCTTTAGCCCCTGTTCCAGACACGAACCGGGGCTAAAGGGTGCCCATTTATTAATCACACATTATTTGGCATAACTTATAATTATCTTAATGGCATATATAACTAAATCCAATAGGATCAGTAACATTTATTAATCACACATGAATGAAAATGATGTTTTCTGTTGGACATTTTCTTCCTAAGCATTTTGATATTTTGCTTGCAATTTTCCGAGCATTTATGAATATTTGGTGAATATTTTCATATAGCAATTGTCGATTGCTCATATCAACAAATCTCTCGGGTGAACCGGTAGGATTTTGAATAGAGGAACGATGTAGGCGCTGGCGTACTCGACGGCTAACAGGGGCACAATTTTACCCAGGTTCGGGGCCCTCGTAGAGGTAATACCCTTACTCCTGCTTGTCTGTTTCTGTATATGATGTTTAGTTACAATGGGGGATGCGCAGGTCGAGAGATTGGATCTCGAGGTGCGGCTTAAATGGTGTAAAACCTAGATTAGATGCCATCGGGTGGTTCTCCTAGCCCTTATATAGGTGGCTAGGTCTCAAACCCGTACCCGGGGGGATTACAAATCCTAGTTCTAGTCGATGGAAGTCTTCCATCTTCTATCGCAAGAATCACGAGCGAAACGTATCTGTGCCTTCTAGAACCATGAGGTGGCCCTCCACGCTGGGCTTCAGTGCTGGGCCTCAGACCGGGTAGGCTCATCCGACAGGCCTGGGAGTCATCCCCACGTCATCAATTGAATCTGCCATTTTGGGGAATGCAATTTAGTAATGATACCAAAGTTCATTATTGGTTAAAAATGCTTGAAAATAGATTGTTCACCTGAACATTTTGAGCCATTAGGCATGATTTTTGGAATTATTTGGAATTAATTCTTAATTTCCAAGAAGGGATTTCTATTCTGCAATTTTTAGTGTTGCATTTAAATAGAGCAGAAAAATAACTCAGTTCTTTCCAAATAAAAATATGGATGTGTATAGTTTGTTAAGACAAACATTTTGACACTTTATTTGCTCAATCTGGATTAACACGGCAAAAGTTTGGATTTTTCCAAGTTCCATTTTTATTAAGAAATTTCTGTAATTATTAAATAAGTGCCATATAAAATATTTTTCATGTTTCAAAATGACAGAAACATGTACATCACACTTTTTGAACATTCTAAAATTTGAATCACCCAATTTGGAGCATTTTTCAATTAGTTGTGGATTTTACAAATAATCCCTTTTATCTGAAGAGGGCATTCGTCCCGGTTCGTGGCTTGAACCGGGACCAACGCCCTGCGCAGGCCACGTGGCGTCCAGCAGGGCATTGTTCCTTGTTCAAGCCACGAACCGAGACGAATGCCCCCTTACCAACCAGGACGGATGCCCCACAGGGCCTCTACACGCCCCCGGCCGTCCGAACCGGGGCGAATGCATAGCATTCGTCCGGGTTCATTACACAACCGGGATGAATGCCATTTTGGCTCTGGACGAAAGGTGATGTTTCTACTAGTGTAAAACATACAATTTTAACATATATAATGGGTGATAGCAAAGGTTTGTCTAGTAGGACTATATTGTTGAATTATCAGCATATTTTGTAGAAGAAACTCACTTCGTGAGCCAACCACACAAGTGGCGGATACCCGGACAACTTCCCAAGCTTCCGGCCGGTGGTGTAGCGTAATATGTTGGCTAATTAAAAGATAATTAGGATAATAAGCCTCAGAATTAGTACTTTGCCCAAGCTTTAAATTTTTGCTGGGTCCGCTAATGAACCACACGTTTGTGTACGTCAATTGGATTATTATCACATTCACACATGAAAGTAACTTAGAATCAAACACGCAGATTTATATCATGTATGACTTACTAAGTTGGAATGGTAAAAACAAAATTGTGTTTGATCCAATTTGGTGGCAACTAATTTTCGTTACAAGGCACAATAGTCAAAGCCAAGAGCTTTATCTAGGTATGCGATGACGCGATATGCATAGATATTCTAAAACATACACTAAAGGAATGGCTTACCGTGCCGACGGAAATTTGTCGGGGCCGTCGGAATAGACCCTAAGAGGGAAACCAAATTGCGAAAAAAATTGAGCTATGCCGATGGCAATACCGTCGTCCTATAGTTTTTTTGAGCTATGCCGACGGCAATGCCGTCGGCCTAGCCAAGCTCAATTTTTTTTACTTAATCGATGTTTTGAACATAACTTTTGCATTCAAACTCGGATTTCGACGTTCTTTAGCACGTTTCGAAAAGAAGAAAAATATCTAAATTATCACGCATATTTTTAAAGCTACACTCTTAAAAAAATAATGAGAAAGAAGGGAACTAACAATAATGGGTTTCGTCGGAGAGGGCTATGGGGCATCTGGATCCAACCAAAATCTAGGTGGTACCATACCAAGTGTGTACAAGTGTGTTTTAGGTTGTATATGTTCAGTATTCCACTCTGTATGTTAAGGATTTCACCGTCATCATTTTTTTTTGAATTTGTTTGAATTTTCTATGCCTATTTCAAAAAGAAGTCAAGACGGCGGGCATGACCGTTCATAGCTAGGGCTTGAATATTAAGAAACTCTTGGTGTATCTCTGATGAAACAGGTAGTTGCGTACCTAAAAATGATTTTTGCCAAAAATCATGAGCAAACTATGAGACACCTGTAGTTCAAATTTGATTCGTTTCCACCTAAATCGGCAGAAACTTGTGTTTTTCAAAAGAGGTGGATGGAAACCTTTTCAGAGGCAACAATTTGGTTATTTGTGCATATAACATGGTCTAGTATTTTCAAAAAATGCAGCTTCGAAGTTTTTCAACATATTTGTGGTTGGTGCTTCACAAAAAATGCCATTTTTCACACTCGAAAATGGAAAATGGTTTTTTATTCTATGAAAAGGAAAAATTTCTCCGTGAACATTGTCCGTGCTTCTAATGTGCATTTTTGTGTGGAATATTGGAACATTTAAACAAACTATGCCATGGATTTGGCCATAACACCCGTCATTTGGCCCAAAACCCTACAATGTTCGTAGGAGATAGCTCATTTATGTGAACAAATTTTCAATAGAACTGTCGTATTCCAAATTTAATATTTTTGGTGGATACTAGGACATATATAATGACACCACGCGAAGGTCTTGCATCATTTCGGCGGTTTTTTTAAATTTTCCGGAATTTTCTAAGTCGGTTTCACAAATAAGTCAGGACGGCGGGCATGACCGTTCGTAGCTAGGGGTTGAATATTTAGAAACTCTTGGTGTATCTCTGATGAAACAGGTAGTTGTGTACCTAAAAATGATTTGTGCCAAAAATCATGAGAAAACTACGAGACACCTGTAGTTCAAATTTGACTCGTTTCCAACTGAATCGGCATAAACTGGTGTTTTTTAAAAGAGGTTGATGGATACCTTTTTAGAGGCAACAATTTGGTTATTTATTCATATAACATGGTCTAATATTTTCAAAAAATGCAGATCCCAAGTTTTGCAACATATTTGTGGTTGGTGCTTCAACAAAAAAGCCATTTTCACACTCGGAAAATGGAAAATGATTTTTCTATTCAATGAAAAGGAAAACTTTCTCCGTGAACATTTTCCGTGCTTCCAATATGCATGTTTGTGTGAAATATTGGCACATTTAAACAAACTATGCCATGGATTTGACCATAACACCCGTCATTTGGCCCGAAGCCCTAGAATGTTCGTAGGAGATAGCTCGTTTATGTGGAAATTTTTTCAACACAACTTTCATATTCCAAGTTTATTATTTTTGGTGGATACTAGGACATATATAATGACACCATGTGAAGGTCTTGCATTATTTTGGGGTTTTTAAAATTTTCTGGAATATTGTAAGCCGGTTTCACTAAGAAGTCAAGACGACGGGCATGACTGTTCGTAGCTAGGGGTTGAATATTGATAAATTCTTGGTGTATGTCTGATGAAATAGGTAGTTGTGTACCTAAAAATGATTTTTTTCAAAAATCATGAGCAAACTATGAGACACATGTAGTTCAAATTTGACCCGTTTCCATCTGAATCGGCATAAACTTGTGTTTTTTCAAAAGAGGTGGATGAAAACCTTTTCAGAGGCAAAAATTTGGTTATTTGTGTATATAACATGGTCTCGTATTTTTTTTTTAAATGCAGCTCCCAAAATTTTCAACATATTTGAGGTTGGTGCTTCACAAAAAAACCAATTTTCACACTCGAAAAATGGAAAATGGTTTTATATTTAATGAAAAGGAAAAATTTCTCTGTGAACATTGTCCGTGCTTCCACTATGCATGTTTTTCTGGAATATGGGCACGTTTAAACAAACTATGCCATGGATTTGGCCATAACACCCGTCATTTGACCCCGAAACCCTAGAATGTTCGTAGGAGATAGCTCATTTATGTGAATACATTTTCGACACAACTATCGTATTCCAAGTTTATTATTTTTGGTGGATATAAGGACATATATAATGACACCACGCGAAGGTCTTGCATCATTTTGGTTTTTGTTTTTAATTTGTTTGAATTTTCTATGCCGG
Organism: Alopecurus myosuroides; assembly: GCA_028641055.1. NCBI lineage: Eukaryota > Viridiplantae > Streptophyta > Magnoliopsida > Poales > Poaceae > Alopecurus > Alopecurus myosuroides. The sequence continues at coordinate 580,739,851 of CM054057.1, read as the reverse complement.
TTTCACGAGAATGTCAGACGACGGTCATGACCATTCGTATCTACGGGTTGAATATTGATAAAATCTTGGTTTATATATAATGAAATAGGTAGTTTTTTACCTAAAAATTATTTTTGCCAAAAATCATGAGCAAACTACGAGACGCATGTAGTTCAAATTTAACCCGTTTCAAGCTGAATCGGCGGAAACTTGTGTTTTTAAAAAGAGTTGAATCGAAACCTTTTCAGAGAAAACAATTTGGTTATTTGTGCATATAACATGGTCTAATATTTTCAAAAAATGCAGCTTCAAGGTTTTGCAACATATTTGTGGTTGGTGCTTCACAAAAAAAGCCATTTTTCACAGTCGGAAAATGGAAAATGTTTTTTTATTCAATGAAAAGGAAAACTTTCTCCGTGAACATTGTTCGTGATTCCAATATGCATGTTTGTGTGGAATATGAGCACATTTAAACAAACTATGCCATGGATTTGGCCACAACACCTGTTATTTGACCCGAAACCCTAGAATGTTCGTAGGAGATAGCTCATTTATGTGAATAAATTTTCAACACAACTATCGTATTCCAAGTTTATTATTTTTTGTGGATACAAGGACATATATAATGACACCACTCGAAGGTCTTGCATCATTTTTTTTTAATTTGTTTGAATTTTCTATGCCGGTTTCACGAAAAAGTCACGACGACGAGCATGACCATTCGTATCTGGGGGTTGAATATTGATAAAATATTGGTGTATATATAATGAAATAGGTAGTTTTTTACCTAAAAATTATTTTTGCCAAAAATCACGAGCAAACTACGAGACGCCTGTAGTTCAAATTTGACCCGTTTCAAGCTGAATCGGCAGAAACTTGTGTTTTTCAAAAGAGGTGGATCAAAAACTTTTCAGAGAAAACAATTTGGTTATTTGTGCATATAACATGGTCTAATATTTTCAAAAAATGCAACTTCAAGGTTTTGCAACATATTTGTGGTTGGTGCTTCACAAAAAAAGCCATTTTTCACAGTCGAAAAATGGAAAATGGTTTTTTTATTCAATGAAAAGGAAAACTTTCTCCGTGAACATTTTTCGTGCTTCCAATATGCATGTTTGTGTGGAATATGAGAACATTTAAACAAACTATGCCATGGATTTTGCCATAACACCCGTTATTTTGCCCGAAACCCTAGAATGTTCGTATGAGATAGCTCATTTATGTGAACAAATTTTTCACACAACTGTCGTATTCCAAGTTTATTATTTTAGGTGGATACTAGGACATAAATAATGACACCACGTGAAGGTCTTTCATCATTTTGTTTTTTTTTTAAATTTTCTGGAATTTTCAAATCCGGTTTCACAAAAAAGTCAACACTGCGGGCATGACCGTTCGTAGCTAGGGGTTCAATATTGAGAAAATCTTGGTGTACCTCTGATGAAATAGGTAGTTGTGTACCTAAATTTTTTTTGTGCCAAAAATCATGTGCAAACTACGAGGCACATGTAGTTCAAATTTGATCTGTTTCCAGCTGAATCAGCAGAAACTGTCAAAATTGCTACCATGACTATTCATCAAAAGAGTTCAAATTTTCTAAAAACTATCGATGTTTCTATGATATGAATGTCATATTTGAATTCCTCTAATTTTTCTAATCGACTTAGACATTTTATTTGTCAAATTTCGATTTACGGATTTAAAGATATAAATTATTCCATATTAAATAATTTATTCAAAAAATAAAGTAATTTCTAACATTGTATTGTTATTTATTAAAAAAGATCATTATATAATCATTGTAATTATTCAAATCTATTTTTTAATTTAAAAAATAGAATAGTTTAACATCATTCCCCACATGTTAATATGATTGATATGATAGTAATATCAGTAAGTCCTAACATCTCATTTAGAATCTAGTTTGGAAGGAACTCAAAGGTTAAGCGTGCTTGGGTTGGAGGAATTTCAGGACGGATGACCGAACGGAAAGTTTGACTAAGTTAAGTATGTTGACCAAATTAATTATATAATTAGAGATTAAATATGTGGCTAAGTGCAAAATTCCATAATAGAATTTTAAAAAAACTTCAAAAAAATAAAATTAAAAAAGTCGATTTTTTTTATTTTTTTTAAATTATTTTGAAAATATTATGCCGACGGCTTTGCCGTCGGCGTAGGGCGAGCTATGCTGATGGAAACGACATAGCCCTACGCCTACAGCTTTTAATATGCAGACGGTAATTTAGCCTATGGCGCCGACACCCTATTACGCCGACGGCCATATGCCGACGGCAGCCATCGGCGTAGCCTATGCCGACGGCTTTTGGCCGTCGGCATATTGACACATTCCTACCGTGATAGTTATGAAACATTAAAAAGCCATGGAAAAAAGTGCACGTACATATTTGAATCTATTATATGCTTGTATGTTTTCATTAAAAAACACACATCCCTTAGAAATCTCAATAAGAGTATACTTTTTTCACTTGAAACCACTTGCTTTTGGGATATGTTCTGGGTACACCTTTGAATTCATTTGAATTACTACTAGGTCCCCAAGAATGAAATACCATTAGAGCATCTCCCGTCGTGCCCCCGAATAGGCGTCCGGAGGGGCGCCGGAGATGGCCCTTTGGGGGCTGTCCGGACGGGAAGCCGGCTTTGGGGTGTGGCGTTCCCCGCTCGCAGTCCCAAACAAACACCCCCCGCCCCCAAAAAAAATTTAAACAAAATTCAAACTTTGATTTCGTTAAAAAATAGGAAATTTTACATAATTTTGAATGAAATTTAAAATAAACTTAAACTAAAACTTAAAAATAAAACTAAAATCAACGTGTTCACTGGTAGAACACGTCGAAGTCTTCCTCCTTAACGCGTAGCCATCGTCGTTGCTCCCGTCGCCCGGAGAGGGCGCACGGTTGCTCGGCCCCGCCTCGTCGTCGTTGGCCGCTGAGTAGAAGACACCATCGCTGTCCAGGTCGATGATGGCCCCCCCCCCAGGTGATACCGGCGTGGTCGCGAAAGGACCAGGCATGTGCGACGGCCTCCGGCAACGCCACCGGCTTGTTGTAGGATTCGTCGAAGGCCGCCGCCTGCCCCTCGGGGTCCTCCTCCGTCGCCAGTGAGCACTGGAGGTAGCATCTCGGCAAAGAGAGTGGAGACGGGCGCCTCCGTCTTCACCTTGAGTTTCTTCGGCGGCGGTGGAGTGGCCTGACGCGCGGGCTCGCCGATGAAAAGCCCGTCGGAGCGGCGGGTCGAGGAGCGCGGCTCTGGCTTGGCCACGCGCATGTGCAGTGGCGCGAAGCGGAGGGACGAGTCGCCAGCGGAGGACTGGGAGGAGGAGGAGCAAGAGAGGGAGGATGACGGTGTCGCCATAGTGCACCTCGCCGCCCAAAAGGTGGGCGCCGGCCAGGGGAGGCGGGGCCGGTCGCCGGCCTAGATGTGGACGAGGACGAAGTCCATCGTGAAGCCATGCTGCGACCAAAAGGCCGAGCGGCCACTGCGGTTGAACTTACCGGCGGGAGGCGCTGGGTTGGAGCCGTCCCAGCGGTTCATACTCTCGGTGTGCAGGCTGTGGAACGCCGCCTCGTACCTCGCCGTTGAGGAGGGGCTATGCGGATCCCATGCCGGATCCTGGCACTGCTCCGGCGTCAGCACCTCGTAGAAGTGCGCCAGCACCTCAACGCCCTAGGAGGCGTTGCTGACGCGCGGCGCATCGGGGATAGGGACGGCGGCACGCCCGATGGTGGACGTGTGCCCGACGCGCATGTCGGGCGGGCACGGGTACCAGGCGGTGAAGAGGGCACGCACCTGGTGCTTCAGGAGGGAACGGTGCGGGAAGCCGTTGGCGGCAAGGGGATCCATTGACGGGAGAGAGGGGAGGGCGACGGTGAGGCGGAGGGGAGCACGCCGGAGTTGCACATGCGGTGGACGGCTGTGGAAATGTGGCGTGGGGACGGCGTGGGGCGAACGCCATTTTACACCGCGGCGGCAGGTCAAAGGGTCGCTCGCATTTACTCTGGCGCCCGCGTGGGGAAGCGGCTCGTCCGCCGCGTGGGCGACAGGATTGGGCGATGGGACGGCCCCCTGCGCTTCCGCGCCGCCTCGGGAGAAGACGAAGATCCGGCGCCGCTTTGACTATGCGCCTCTCGCTGACGGGGCGGGCCCGCGGACGTCACGCGGCGTTTTTTCTTCCCGTCCGGAGACCCACGAGAGCCCCTATGCGGCGGGGTTGGGCTGGGCTTCAGAACAGGAATCGGGGGCGCGTCCGTATGGGAAGCCCCAATGGGGCCCGCGAGTGGGTGCGTTGGGTCTCCTTTGGACGGGAAAAGGCTTCAGCGTCTTTTGGGGACGCGACTGGAGATGCTCTTAGGTTTTACTCTCCTGAACGTGGATGCATGTTTCCAATACTAAGATATCACGCTTTGCAAACCTTTTGGAATAAAGAAAACATCTACCAAACCAGTGGATACTACATTGCTCCTTATAGCATCATCCAAACATAGACCGTTCTCTCAAGTCACATATATCATAAACTTTGGGATGGCAATTATAACTTCAGTGCCCATAACGAAAGCTTTCATGAAAGCAACCGCTCTGCTTGTGTCACCCAGCTAGCTGCAGCCTCCAATAATTTCTAAAAGCTGGAAAGAGACAAAGATTAGCTTTATGGTCTTGACGATCGTTAATAGGTTAGCTAGCACGATCACCTTAATTAGCCGGTGATGCGATGCATGTCAACTTTCGTCAGCTTTCTCTCCCACCTATAGAACAGGTCTCGCTGGCGAGCGATGCCGAAAATACCCTCCGGTTTCACGAGCCTATCACTAGTGGAAACAGGGCCTTTTGTCCCGGGTCGTAAGGGCCATTTGTCCCGGTTGCGCAACCGGGATGGGCTAGCCGGGACAAATGGCCCTCCCCATTGGTCCCGGTTGTGCCAGCACCCGGGATGGTAAGGCTGGCCCACGTGGCGACTCTGGGCCAGGGACCGCGAGGGAGTTCGTCCCGGTTTCGTTTTAGGGACCGGATGGATGCCTTCTTAAAAAAGAATAAAGTCCGCCCATTTTCCCTGCCGCGGCAGGTTTTTTTTGTTCGTTTTTTTTTTCTCCTGCCTCGCAATCGCCAACCGGCCTCCCCTTCCCCAACGGCTCCAGGCCCACGTCTTTAATTAAGCCCACTGACACATTTTTTAGTCAAAAAGGCCCACTGGCCCGCGTCTTTTATTTATGGACAGTCAACGGTTCGAAGGGCCCACTCTGTTATTATGGCCAGTCAACAGGGGCCACTGGCCAGCGGCCTGGTGGCTGGTTCGCCTGGTCCATTAAACTAAGACCGAAGGACGGTCAAAGGGCCGCTGTCCGCCTCGTCTTCCGCCCGCCTCGTCTTCCCGCCCCGCCTCGGCTTCCCACGCCCCACTCCCCACGCGCCACGCCTCGGCTCCCCGCATTCATGGCCGCCTGCAACCGCCGCCACGTCCAGGCCGCCGGTTGGCATGCCAGCCCACCCCGGGTCCTTTTTAAAGGACCCCCGCCGCCCGTACAACCCACCCACCCCGGCCGCGCCCAAGGCAGAGCAACCCTAGCCGCCACCATGTCCCGCTGGTTCTCGAACTCCGGCAAGCGCCCAAGGAACGACGACGGAGGCTCGTCGAGCGGCGCCGGCCGCATCCCGCCCCCACCGGCGGAGGCCTTCGGCTACGGCCCTGGAGGTGTCCGCCTCGGCGGGTGCCGCGCGTCCCGCGCCACCACCGGCTGCACGCCCGCCGCCCCGCGCCGCGCCCCGGGCAAGCGGTTCCGCAGGTACGTCCGGGTGGACGAGGCGGAGTGGCACTGGAACAATGCCACTCCGGTCTTCTACAACGACGTGCACCTCCCGGACGGTTGGCACCTGAATCCCCAGCGGATCCCAGTGCCGCCGGCCCCGACCGGCGCGGCGCTGCTCGAGGAGATCGAGCGCCGCCGCGCTCCTGCCGGCCCCCGTCCGCAGGGAGCGGATACGCGCGCAGCTCCCCCTACTGGGCCGCCTGGCTCGAGCAGGAGCACGAGCAGCGCCGCCGCTCCTTCATCCCCGCCCCCCTCGAGGCCAACGTGGACGACTACCCCCCGCCAGCGCCCGGCCGGGAGAGGGAGCTATGGCTCCTCGTCGACGAGCCGGACTTCTCCGGGGAGCCGGACCCCGAGCTCCGGGCCCAACTGGAGGAGGCCTGCGAGCGCTCCCGCCGCTCCCTCGTCGACGACGAGATCAAGAGGTGGCACCGTGTCGTGGCCGCCGCCGCCGCCGACGCCGCTGCCATGCCACCGCCGCCGCCACCCCCTAACGAGCCTGCCATCCCCTGGTGGCAGGCCATGAACGCCGAGCTGGAGGCGTCCGAGGACATGCCGGAGCCGCAGCCGCTCCCACCAGGCCTGGAGTATGGCATGACCTGGGCCTGGACCGGCGGCGTTTGGGCGCCGGGGTCGCCGGAGCAGGAGGAGGAGCTGCCCCCGCCGCCGCCGCTGCCACAGGAGGTACTGCCCCCGCCGCCGCCGTACGCGCCCCCGATGGCCCCCCGGGAGCCGGCCCAGCCGCCTGCCCACCTGTGGAAGGCACCCGAGTATGTGCACCTCTCCGACGACGAGGACGACTAGGTCGCCGCCGCCCCCCTATTATCTATAGACAACGCCCCTAGCTAGCTACCCCCCAAGAAACGGCCGGCCCGCCTGTGGCCGCGCCGCCGCCCCTAATGCAAGTACGGCCGGCCGCCTGTGGCCGCGCCGCCCCTATGTAAGCAAGGCCCCTGGCCCTATTTTTAATATAAGTTGTGTTCCTAACCTACTGTGCCCCTAGTCCATCCCCGCCGGCGTTCCGCCGGCGAATCTGTCCACTCGTTCCCGCCGCCGGCAGGGCTTCGCCCAGCCATATCCACTCGTGCCCGCCCCTGGGGTAGTGTCCGCTCGGCCTGGAGAGAGGGCCGCGCTTTTTTATACACACTTGGGCCTTTAGTCCCGGCCCGTGCCACCAACCGGGACTAGAGCCCTTTGGTCCCGGTTGGTACCACGGCCCGGGACCAAAAACAAATTTCGAATTTCGGTGGCTCTGCGCGCCCAAAATTTTTTAGCGCCAAAATTTGAAAAGTGTTAAGTTTGCACATTAACAACTTTTTTATATACTTCCAAATTTGACAAAAATTCCAACATGAAAAATGCTAGAATTTGCAAAACTAATTTAAATCCATTTTTCGTTTAACTAAATAATTATTCTAACTATTGAAACTATTAATTATTTTTCATTTGTATATAATTTGAATATAAATTATGGAAATTTATTTTCAAATTATAAAGCGGCTCTGTGTCATACAAATTTCTGGAAATTTCCACCCATACACTTTTTGAGCTAGGGCCTCATTTTCATAGTAGAAGTAGGGTGGCTTGTTCATCCTCTAGAGTCGATGTCAGTCCTGACTGCTTGTCCATCCTCTACAGTCTGCTCTGCTCTGCTCTACTGCTCCTTGCGGCTCAGGTTGGTAACGGTCCATGCTTGCGTATGCTTTGTGAACTTATGGTTTGATTTGAGAATTTCAAAACTTTGATTTGATAATCTTTTGGCCGGAAGCACCTAGCAATATCTTTTAAACCTTGTTTCTCTCCCTATGCTATTTGTACTTCTCATCGGCCCTAATGTTTCTCTACCTGATTTTACTTCTCCTCTGCCTAGTTTACAGATGTTTTCTCTTTTCTGTAGATGTTTCTACACTGTAAAATGGGCATGTCCCAGTAGTGGTGATCAGCGCCTTGTCTGCATGTTTCGCAGGACATGTCCATTTTACAGTGTAGAAACATCTACAGAAAAGAGCAAACATCTGTAAACTAGGCAGAGGAGAAGTAGAATCAGGTAGAGAAACATTACAGCCGATGAGAAGTACAAATAGCATATGGAGACAAATCAAACCATAAGTTCACAAAGCATACGCAGTGCAGTGCATATCGGACATTCATCCAAATTCTCGTACTTCTCACCGCGGAAGAGAATGCAGTCATTAATGAATGCATGTATCTTCTGCACATCTAATCCTAGAGGGCAGAGAGCTTTCTTTGCTTCGTACGTACTCTCAGGCAATTCGTTATCCTTTGGAAGTTTTGGCTTCATTAGTTGAAGTAAAGTCTCAAATGCCTTGTCAGTCACACCGTTTTGTGCCTTCCATTTCAGCAACTCCAGTGTGGTACCGAGCTTTGTGCTACCATCTTCGCAATTTGGGTATAACAATTTTTTGTGATCCTGTAACATGTTGTCCAGTTTCAACCTCTCCAATCTATTTTCACAGTCTTCCCTTGCATCAGCAATAACTCGGCCAAGATCATCATCGGGCTCTTCTGATGCCTGTTCTTGATCACCTCCTTCTTCTGCATTCTCTTCCATTGCAGTATCGTCGTATTCAGGGAACAAAGGATCTTCTTCTTCTTCTTCATCGTCTTCCATCACAACCCCTCTTTCTCCATGCTTGGTCCAGCAATTATAGCTGGGCATGAAACCTCTCCGAAGTAGATGGCCGTGAAGGATTCTTTCGGAAGAATGTTCTCTGACGTTCCGACAATCAACACATGGGCAACACATGAAGCCATTATCTTTGTTCGCCTGAGCTACAGCAAGAAATGCATTCAGGCCTATACTCGGAGGTGCGTCGGTCACCGTACATCCATCGCTGCCGTGCATCCATCTGCATCATATAATTAAGTTTATCAAAATACATATTAATACAGAGATAACCACAGTACATCGACAAATAATACTTTTTTTATGTATCAGTTACAGATGAAAAGATAATTTGTTAACCTCGGTCGAAGAAACCATTTTCAGTGAGCTTGTGTGCGTCTCGGGAATTTCGTCGAACACCTCGTGCATAGTAAAAAAAAAACAGCAAACACACTCTCTCACACCTCCAAGCAAAAAAAAAGATGGAAGGAGGGGGGGCTGGGGCAGTATATATAGGGGAAGGGGGCATTGGTCCCGGTTCGTGGACTGAACCGGGACAACAGGTCATGCGCGTGCCACGTGGCCTGTGGCTAGGCATTGGTCCCGGTCCGTGGCACGAGCCGGGACGGATATGCCCCCACGAACCGGGACCAATGCGCCCAGGCGATTCCTGTTGCCCCGGGCGCACGAACCGGGACCAATGCATGGCATTTGTCCCGGATTTGGTTGCAACCGGGACAGCTGCCCCCCGGCCCCCTGGACGAGAGGGGTTGTTTCCACTAGTGTATCCAACCCAGAAAGCGACTGCTACGAAAATGGCTCGGTACCTGTTGTGGAAAACGTTTTATCAGGATTGTATCGCACACGCTTTCAGAAAAGGGATTGCACTGTACGCACGCTGATGGACCTTTTCATGGAGCTACCACCCGAGCACCTTTCTTACTTCAGTTCTCGAATGTGGCAAGAAAACGTAGCATTGGTATGTGAAAATATTGTGTCTCTATGTATTTTAGCTAGTGCTAGGTACATCCATTTTTACCTATTTTAACTACACTTATTTTAATACGAAAGGAGTAGAATTCAACGCAAAATTTATTACGACGTGCCATTTTTGTTTGCCATAGCTTGAAAGCGTAGCAAGAGGTCCGTGCTTCAATGGCTAGAGTTGAAGGTGTGGCAAACAAAAGTCTGCGATTGATTAGTGCCGTCAAGCAAAAGCACCAAAGTTGTGGCGATTAGCACTTCTGCTTATCAGACTAGTCAACGAAATACTAATTGAAGATTACCAATCACGGGCCGAGCCCAGTCTTAGAGCATATCTAACAGCTCCCTAAAAGATGGCTGACCATATAAATCTCACTTATAGGACAATTTTGGGTCAAAATAACGCTCTAGCGGCTGCCCTATAATATTTTAGGGCAACTATATATTTTGTCCAAGTGTGGTGCAAATTTGGGGCAGTCCGTGCCATGCTGCAAAACACACCATAACGCGCGCACCCAACACCCACATTAAAATATCTTCCGCGGCTCACACAGTGTTCTCCATCCCTTCACACACACCCCTCCTCCCCACCCACACGCGATCGCCTGCTCCATGGACACCAAATCGGCCGCCCGTCGCCGTCTCCGACCAGACCTGCCCGCCTCTCAACCGTCCCCACCATCGAATAACCTTCTTTCCACAGAATCGTCGTTTTCCAGCGCCGCCACCCGAAGAGCAGCGCCAGCTACCTTGCCGTGAGGGATGCCCGTCCGACCGCTTAGCCGCCGAAATCACGACAAACGACATCCACTGGTGCATTGGGACATTCGACACAACATACCTCGTAGCGCGTGTACGACGAGGCCACATGGAGGTTTGACCGCCCACGCGCGGAGATGAACTTCCCCACGTCCAATACCGAAAGTAGGTCTTCTTCCTCGCGCGTCCGCTGCAATCCGCCGACTGCACCGTGGCTCGGCAGCTCCGCTGCGACATGATGAACCGCTGAGCCACCTAGATCAACGAGCTCCGGATGGACGTGCTCCGCCGTGACCATCCCGAGCTCATGCAGGCGGAGCACGACTTCTATGTGGCAGGGAAGAAGAAGAGGAACTCCGGAGAAGGTGGCCCCTCCACTCCTGCGCCACTGCCACCGTCCACCGTCATTGTCGGCTCTGATTTGTCGGAGTTGGACTTGATCTACGGGAGCGACATGTTGGACAACAACGACTACGACAACTAGGTCTGGGAGTATCTGGATGCAATTTGGGTCGAATGATTGAAGTTTAGATCAAACTTTTTAAATTTAGCTCAAGTTGTCACGGTTTCAGTGTGAAATGTAGTCGAATTTGGTTTGAAATTTCACGTTTTGTATTTATGTATGACCTAAAATAGAGCCGCCGTTGGAGCAGTCGCGCCTTAAAATAGGATAGCTGATAAAGTCGAGAATGTTTTGCTACCCCATAATCAAAAAACATTGTCCTATTATAGGGAAGCCGTTAGAGAGGTCTTAGCAACGATTGTAACATCCTAAATACAAGCTATAGCTGAAGAGCGCCTAAGCTTGGAGCTCGATCGCAATAGGACGGTCTTGTATAAATTAAAAAAAAAAAAACTAGAGTGTAGTAAACCATCTTTGAAAACACATGCAGCAAATTCAGCCTTGTTATTGTCCGCGATAAAGAAAGATTTATTACGTGTATTTTATCATATTTCTACTTTTCTTTGTTAACATTTCGCGGATCTTGTGATGGAAGCAAAGATGTTGATTAGATGTTTTTATCGGAAACCATTTTTGCCTTTTAGAAATGATGAACGCAACTCTCCTTTTGCGTGGCATGATTGGTGGGCCCCATCCGTTAATTTCGTTCCAAAAGTTTTGGGCGACTCGGCGGTAGCGGCGCACCAGCGCAACGCGTCAGTGTCACGATCCGGGCGGGAGAATGTTGACGCTTACTAAAAATCCCGACATGGACGCGACGAGTCGCCACGGCCCGGAGGGGCAGCGCCGTCAATTCCGCGCAGTGGCCGGTGACGAACCGCATGCCGTCATTTCGGCAACGCAAACGGATCCACTGCGGTAACGACCGTGTGACCCCGCGCGTCTTTGCGCTGAACGAATTTGAGCAAGGCGAAAAACCAGGCCACTTTGTTTCGGCGCGCGCGCACGGGATCCTGGCTGGAGGACTCAGCCCCAGCTCGGCAGATGATTGGTTTATCCGCCAACATCTCGGAGGAGGACCCACCTCCCCGCGGTGTGAAGCTTTCTCCACGTGATCCGGGAGATTTTGGGGTTTGCTTGCCATGATGCGAGGATCCCATTATTGTTATCGACAGATCACTCTCACGCCTTTTTTCCACACTGAGCAGGTCTTGCTATGCTGGATCCATCTTGCTTAGATTTTCCGGCGCCGAAGTGGCTCTCACAAGTGGAACGGGACATGCGTGTCCTCAAGCACGAAATTGTACAGGCCCCAGGCGATGAAATTTGCCAGCTGGCACGTCTACGCTTCCGGGCTGGAGTGATGTTTCGGACGCTGATATAGACCTGATCTGTACATATACTCCTATATACATACGATTTTTGAATTACCAAATTGAGAAAAATAAGTCGGCATCAGTAGTCGAGTTATTTGCAAGTTTGACCGCAGGGGTGTCCGAACGTCCAAACCTCCATCTGTTCCGCAAATTGCGTAACTGAGGAAGAGTCACCGTTTGCTCGGCTAGCGACAAGCCTGAAATGTATGTCCACCTCAGTCAGGCCAGGTTCCTTCCATTCCATGGCCGCAACGCTGCAGCCTGCCTATCTTTTTTAGACGGAAGGCTCGAGCAGAGCCCGGCTTTAAATTAATAACCAACACCGGTCAAGAGTACAAGGAGGCCAAGACTCGAGGTCGAAACAACAACACCAACAGGAAAGTAAATATGTAACACCACACGCAGGCGGGAAAGAGTACGCTCCCGATCAAGGCCCCTACACTGTTCGGGGAGAGGGAAGCTACTACAACACAGACACAGACATAAAAACTAAGGATACACACAGGAGAGCTAGGTCTGTCGCATGGTAGCCTGGAGCGCACGAATCCTGCCAATCGCGAGCCCCACCGCCTCTCTATCCCGCCGTCTAGCCACTGGTCGCCACACCTATAAGAAGACCGACATTTTGTATAACAAGTCAGCGGGGTGAGATGGAAATTTCCCCTCAATCATAAATTTGTTCCTAGTCGTCCAGAGGGTCCAACATAGAGCAGCGCAGCAAATGAATAAGACACGTTTTAGTTGCCCCTGGCAGCTGCTAATAGATCGGTAGATATCCGCAAAGCAAGAGGGATTCCAGTCCAGCTGGAGAAGGTCCCTGATAGCACTCCACATGAAGCGGGCCAGGGAGCACGTGAAGAAGATATGATTAGTATCCTCCACGTCCCCACAAAGCGCACAACACCCATCGGAGGGCCCCTGACGGCGCTTGATGTTCTCATTAGAGGAAAGGCGCTTCCAAATGAGCTGCCACATGAAGATCCGGATCTTAAGCGGCACCACTATCTTCCAGATCTCAGCAAAGTGTTTGCGAGGAGTGCTCTGGCAAAGAGCTCGGTACAGGGATTTCACCGAACCGCCCCGACGGTTCTAGTGCCCAAGTGAGCTTGTCCGGGTCCGTGGAAGTCCCAGAACCCTCTAGCTCGTGTGCAAGAAGATCCCAATCCGCTCTCTCGGCGGGGCCAAGGGATCGACGTAGTGGGATGTGCCATTGCTCCACCCGGCAAGCACAGGCCACCGAACCCTCGGGAAGGTGAGAAATGGCCAAAGGCGAGGGAATCTGGCACACAGAGGACCAGAGCCGGTCCACCAATCTAGCCAAAAGGCTATGGACGTGCCGTCACCAATCTCATGTTTCGCCCCAAGCGTAACAGAGGCTTGAGACGCTTGAGAGCGTTCCAAAATTGGGAACCAGGCCCATGTGTATCAACCAATAGGTCTTTTTCCCGTAGGTATTTGTTCCGAATGACCATCGCCCAGAGACCCCTATCTCCGGCGTAGATCTTGCAGATCCATTTGAGCATGAGGCATGTGTTCATGATCTTGGTGTCCATGATCCCCAGCCCGCCCAGGTCCTTGGGTTTACAAAGTGCGTCCCAACGCATCCAGTGATATCTCTTCTTGGCGGAGTTGCCCTCCCAGAAGAACCTGGACCGATGAGAGTCCATCGCGCGATGAACCCCATCGCCCAACATACATACCCCCATCGCATGGAGAGGGAGACTAGAGAGACAAGCATTCATGAGGGTGAGCCGGACCGCCGATGACATGAGTTTGCCCCACCAGGGATCTGCTCTCTTCCCCACCTTCCCGGTGAGGAGTTCCCAACAGCTCGCAGTCAGGGCCCGGTCGCTAACTGGGAGGCCTAGGTAAGTGAACGGGAAAACCCCAAGCTTACAATTAAGCATGTTCGCGATGCGCTGTTTCACATACATTGGTCCCCATGACCATGACTTCGCTTTTGTGGAAGTTGATCCTCAGACCGGCCATGTTCTCAAAACAAAGCAAGAGAAACTTCAGGTTTGCAATGCTCAGATCATCAGGTTGAATCATAATGATCGTGTCATCTGCGTATTGCAAATGGGAAATCCCCCAGGGATTAGGTGCGGGACCAAGCCCGAGATGTGACCTGCTGAAAGTGCATTTTGCATCTTTGATCTCTCTTACCTTTTGGAGTTGATAACAACACCACTAAGCTTCTAACAGTGCGTCAAGTATTTCAGGGTATATCAACTAGACGCCAAAAAGGTGAAGAGAATTCCAAGACATTGCCACCAAAATTGATTTGGTCCAGCGGTAGTACCGGCCTTGGCAGCGATAGTACCGCTCTGCACAGAGAACGGTAGTACCGTGCCCAGTACCGCTAGAAGTACCGCCAGGAGAAAAATGCTCTCTGTATCGCACGGTACTGAGGCGGTAGTGGCTCGGTAGTACCGCTGTACTCATTTCGATTTTGAGCAAAACCTTGCTCGGCGGTAGTAACGCTCCCTACAAGAAGCGGTAGTACCGCCCTCATTACCGGCCCTTGTACCGCTGGCTATGTTTTGCTCTCTGTATCGCATGGTACTAGAGCGGTAGTGACCTAGTACTACCGTCAGCCACTTCAAATTAATTCGAAGATAGTGGCCAGCGGTAGTACTGGCGTGCACTCGCGGTAGTACCTGTCGTGGCATAATCACGACAGACGTTACCAGGGGTAACTTATCTTGGGGTAAATCGACTCTGGTGTTTGGGAGAGGGTTTTGCTCAGGGGAAATCATGGTGGTGAAACGATCTGGCAGCCGGCAATCAAGTCGCCGAGTCTCCGATCTAGATCTTATTATCTCAATCCTGGTATTACAAAGGATACTTGAATAGCTAGGGAATCTCGTGTCTCTCGTCTAACCCTAGGGGCCGGCTTATATAATATCCGTACCCCCTGGCTTACCATCCAAGGCATACTCGGAGTCATACCCAGACACTGCTTACAAACCCTAAGTTTCCCTATCGGAACCCACAAACCGGGTTACGAGGCCTACACTCTTGGGCCTTCTAGAAACTCCTTTTCCCTAAGCCGGATCTTGCGCAGCGCCCTTTGGGCCGAGTTACACCTTGGTGTTAGCCTACCGGGTTATCATCCCTCCATCAGTAGTCCCCAGAATAGCTTGGGCTTCACGGGATCCTCCTTGAAGCGCATGCTATTCCCTTCAAAAATAACAAACATACAAGTTCATAAAGTTCGGGTTAGGTTGCTTTGATAAATAGCTAGGCCTAACTCCACTGGTGGTCCATATAATAACCCGGTTCTCTCTGAGTCCGTCTTTATTTTCCCGGGTCAATACTCCGAAGAAAACGCAGAAGACCCGGCTCACTTTGTTCACTGGCCAGTCCGAATATCACGGAAGGGATTTGCTTCTGATATTTTCCGGATATCGCGCACGGGTACTTTAATGCCTATCCCAAAAAATCCGGACGGGTATCCATCTCCAAAAATTTCGGCTCCCGCTCACTAACCTAGGTCTCTCCACCAGCACTTATAAATAGGCACCTTAGGGGGTAACCTAGATCCATACCCTCATTTCTTCATCCTCTCACCGCGCACTCGCGCTCAAGCTCAACCTCGACGCCGCGCCGCCACGGAGCCCGCGAAAGAGCAGCCGGAAGCGAGCCGCCGCATCCTGCGCTCCGCTTCCGCCCGCGCCGCGCCGCCGCCAACCGCCGCCACCGTGCCGTCGAGCTGCACACCGGAGGACCCAGAAGGCCACCGCAACTGCGCCGTTTGCCGCCGCCGCGCTCTCCTCCGGACCTCGCCGGTAAGCCTTCCTCCGCCATGAATTTCATTTCCAAGCGCTTTGCTTGAACTAGATCGAATCTAGGTCCGCCCGTAGATTATTTCCTTACCCCGTACCGATTTAGATCGCTCAACTCCATTCTTGCTTGTCCAATTGCTCAATGATAGATCCAATAATACTCTACTGTCGCTCGTAACCATTAATTTCTCCGCAAATTTCTCTGCAAATTTCCCAATCTAGGTGTAATCTGTTAAGATTTTCCGTAGTTGTTCTTCGTTACCCGGATAATCTACTATTTCTGGATCTTTAAGTTACTCTCTAGTTAACCATACAACCAACCCTCTTCCATAATTGCTCACTGATACTAGGATTACCTGTAATTTCCGTAACTGCTCGTTGATACTCGGATAACCTGTAGTTTCCGTAAATGCTCGTTGATACTCGGATAACCTGTAGTTTCCGGGTCTTAGTTACTCATGTTCTGCACTCTTTTATCCCCTGTTTTGTAGGCCGCACACATGGCTCCCAAGAACAAGGGAAAACAGCCGGCCAAAGCTAGGCCGACTCAAGCTATTTCCGCCAACTGGGCTAAGTCCACTGTGACCCAGGCCAAGCTGGAGGATCTTGCCGAGTCAGGCGTCCTTCCTCCTCAAAAGGAGATCCACTGGCATGTTCCGGGTGATGAAACCCGGCCATCCCCTGGTCCAAATGAGGTAATATGTTTTGTAGAGCACGTGATCCGGGGATTCCGTCCCCCGGGTCACTCTTTTTTCCGCGAAGTCCTCAGCCACTACGGCCTCCGAGTCTTCGACATAGGGCCTAACTCTATGTTGAATATAACTCACTTCATAGTCCTTTGTGAATCCTACCTGTGCATCCCACCAAACCTTGCTCTCTTTCTAGAACTGTTCCAATGCAAACCGTGCCGCGAAAGCGGTTACGGGGCCCTTTTGGCCTGCGGCGGGGTGTCCATTCAACGCAAAAAAAATTCACCTATGCCGACTCTTAGTTTAAACTCCCACGTCAAACATTGGCAAAAATCCTTCTTTTATTGCTGGGACGCCTCCCCACCCGGCGAAAAGAGATTGCCGGGTTTCTCGGAGGGCCTCCTTGATATCTCGGACACCTTTAATGCCTTCGCCTCAGAGTCGGACAGGGAGTCCATCCAGCCCTTCCTAGACAAGATAGCCGCCCTTTCCGCCCATGGTCTCCTTGGGCTCAACTTAGTTAAGACTTGGGTAGATTTCCGGATTCAGCCCAACGCCATCCGGCCTAAGATGATGTCCGAGTATTCCGGGCACGTGACGGATTCCCTCTGTTATTCTTCAAAGAACTATCCGGTTGGTGATACGAACAAGACCATCAAAAGTTTCCTGACTGAGAAGGTGGAAGTAATCCGGAACATAGCCGGGTTAGAGCCATACACTCGGGACAACCCAGCCCCAGCGGTAAGATCCGACTCTTGCTCTACTATTCTCATGCTTTTACCCGATGCAATTACTAACTTTTATCTTGATACCTTTATTTCAGGAAAATAGCGCCTTTTGGAACATCGAGACTCCTCCTTCCTCCGGGAACCCAGAGGAGGACGAGGAGGCGGCTAACTCGGAGGAAGGTACTTTCCGAGTTTCACCCAACTCAATTTCTGCTAACTTATTTTCCTATAATTTCTCTTTTTCCGACTGTATACTATGTTTCTCAGGAATGGAGGACAAGGAGGACAAGGAGGAGAAAGAAGATCCGGAAGATGGGGAGGAAACCCAAAGTGATGAGAGCGAAGCAGAACCGGTCATCGAGGTCGGAGCCAAGAGGAAACCCAGAGGGGTTGTTTTTAAGGTTCCATATCGCTCCCTCGCTTCCAAACCATACACTTTTGCTAATATGTGCGAGCTAAACCGAGAATTATCCGACTGTCCATACTTGAAGGAGCCCCCATGGTCAAGCGCAGGGTGACCCGAAACTCTCCGGGTGAAACCACACTCAACCCGGGTATCCCATCATCTCCAGCCCGGCGCGCCGGTACTTCTCAATCTCAACCTTCCAATTTACCTCAAAGATTTCCTTCCCCCAATCACCCCTTAGCGGGACAACTCCGAGTCTCACTTTCTTAATCTTTATCAGCTTCGTCCGGGTCTAGCGAGTTCTCAGATTTCATGAACTCTGGGTAAGATTCCTCTCCTATTCACACTTTTTTTTTTTTTTTATTCTACTTTTGTACTTTTCTCAGAGCTAAGGTCACAACCAGTGACCCAGATAATATGGAGACTGATGACCCGGCCAAAGAAGATCCGGTTGATGACGTGAAGGCCGCGGCTGGCGGCGACGAAGAGCAACAAGTGCCACCGAAGGACCCGGCTGATCAAGAGGCCGAGTATCCGATGGCCTCGCATGCACGCGAGGATGAAGAGGTCATAATCCTGGGCACAGGGGGAGGTGAGCCGAACTCCGACACTCAAGCGACTCGGATGCCTTCCCCCGTAAAGGAAAAAACTCCGTCTCCGGGTGACCAGGATCCCGGGTCTTCCAATCTGGGTCTGGGCAACCACTCCTTTGACCAGATGATGAGCGCCCTCCTCGCCATGAAGGCCACAGAGAAAGATATACTAGAACGCATGGCCGCTGAACACCAGGTAGACTGATATACTAGTCCCCAAGTTCCGAGTTTATCTTGTCAAAGTTTTACTCGATACTTCCTTTGATATCCGGCTTATTGTTATATCCGGCTAACCTTTACCTTTCCTTCCCTTATAGGCACAGATGGCCCGGTCCGAGGAAGTTTTGGCCAAGACCAATCAACTCCTGGAAATCGAGGTAAAGCTGCGAGAAGCACTTGAGGCTGAGGTGGAAACGCTTAAGAAAGATGCCACGAAATACAAGAAAAAATACACCACCGCTCAAGCTGCGCTGAAGAAACTATCAGCTCAAGTTGCCGACACTTATCGTGTCCTACTTGGTAAGATTTTGTTACTTGCTGTTTTGTAACTCGGTTTCTTCTTGATCCATGGTACCCGGGATTTTTGCTTTAACCTTTG
The DNA here is from genome assembly GCA_028641055.1 of Alopecurus myosuroides. Classification (NCBI taxonomy): domain Eukaryota; kingdom Viridiplantae; phylum Streptophyta; class Magnoliopsida; order Poales; family Poaceae; genus Alopecurus; species Alopecurus myosuroides. The sequence continues at coordinate 580,721,097 of CM054057.1, read as the reverse complement.
CTGTTTATACTGTAGGCCCTGGTCTTGCGCCCCCAGAAGAAGATGATGTCCAGAAGGCAAAGAACTTGAAGACTGTGCTCCGGAGGTTCTGCGCCGGCACTAAATGGATCCTAGACGCCGTGCAGTGGCCGACTGAGGGATATCCGGGTATGGACACCTTGATCCATGCGTGCTCCACTGTCCCCTCATGGATTGAGCTCTGGAAGCGCTCGGCATGCCGGGTTGGGATGACCCGGGGGCTCATGCTGGCTAAGGCTTACTTTCCTAAGCTTGAGCCGGCAAAGCTGGTGGCCGGGTTTCCAGAATTCAAGGTCGATGGCTCCAAATTCTCCGCCAAGGACTTCAAGGCTATACAGACTGAGGTTCGTCACTCGGAAATATTACAATTGCGATACTCTGGACCTGGGTAGATTGCAACTCCTATGATGCCGAAGATAAACCGGTGAAGGTAGATATGCCCTTGCCCTTTGATATCTGGAGAAGTGGAACGCAGACTCGGCCAAGAGGAAGGAGGAGGCGCGAAGAGGAAGCCGAGCTTGAGTCTGCGCCTACACCTCTACTCGACTGTTCGCCCGATGTTCGTCCTGACATGCCAATCAGGGTGACGATGAGGAAGGCCCCTGAGGAGCGAACCAGGACCAAGACCCGGAAGACAAGGGCAATTCTGTAAACCCGACCCAGGAGGCGAGTAAACTTTTATCCGCTACCGTCTCAACACTTCATTCGGCCGATGGGCCTTTAAAACAATTTTCTTTTGATAGTGCGCATGTGCATTTTGATACTACTATAGTGGTTTGTAATGCATTTAAAACCTTATTAGCTTTCGTGGCCCTTCTGGCCTTTGCGTAAATTTGATATTTCCTGTCTTTTGTATTTTTTCATTCCTGATTTTCCGACTTTTTGCTATGGTTCCTTTTGTGAGACTCGGTTTCAGGTCTGATGGGTTTTGACAAGTGGGCTTTTTTTAAGTCCCCAAGTCCCAAGACTCGGAATTTTTGGGTTTTGAGCTGAATAGCTAGATAATTTGTTTCTTTTTTTCAAATTCCTAAGTCCCCAAGGCCGAGTTCCGAGTCTAGGGTGTGGGGTCTTTTGAAAGGAACAAATTGTTTCTGCTAAGCCCCAAACCTAGAGACGTTTCATTAGACTTTGTAGTTATGCTTAATATACTTTGAGTTTCGGCTATTAACCTTGTACTCTGCATAGCTTGTGGTTTAGATGTTCTTTTGACCTTCTTCTACTATAGCGGCTTTCGCGTGGATGATCAATGTTGTACAGCTGTACGAAGACAGGGTTAGGCAAGTCCATTGGGCATCATGATGATTGTAATCATACGCTAGCAAGCATGCCACATTAGTGCGAGTCACATCAAGCTTAAGTAAGAAAAGTCAAGAAAGTTTGGCTCCTTTGTCGGTTTATAGCTTGCAGCCGTACTTGTTACAAGTAATCGGCCCTTATAACTCAATGGAATCGTGCAGGGTCTTTGAGTTTGCAACTGTGCTATTCAAGCAATCAGCCCTAAGACCTAGATATATGCATTTTACTAGAGAAACTAATATACTAAGAACAATAAATAATACTTACCTGGAAGAAAAAAAAAAAATAACGGAAATATAAAAAACTTGATAAAAAATACACAAAAAAGGACAATATATTGTTTAACCATCTCTTTTATTGATATGAGAAAAGTTAGGTCAGCAAGCCGCCTCATTAAAAACCCTCCAGTCCGTTAGGTACCTGGATAGGAAAGAGTGCGTCTGAAACCTGCTGCTGTTTACATCGTGTAATTCCACTTGTGAATCTAGCCTATACTAGGTATAGTAGGGACGCAGCTGAGCCACGTTCCATGGTCTTTCTCTTCTTGCATAGATGAAGTGGTTTGAGCGGTGTCATTAACAGTAGCCGACTCTTCCTTGCATCTACCAAGTAATTATGATCCATTGTGCAGATTTCTGGTTATAATGAACGGTCCCTCCATGGTGGGGATAACTTGTGTTTTCCTTCCTTTGACTGTACCAGGCGCAGAACCAGGTCTCCTTCCTGGAAGACCGGGTTTTCACACGCGACTATGGTATCTCCTCAGATCCTGCTGGTATATGGCTGATCTCCAAAGCTTGTTCCCTGTGTTTTCTAGCAATTATCCCGGCGTCCTGCCGGGTCTTCTCATTCTCCACCTCGACGTAAGCCGACACTCGAGGCGAGTCGTGAATAATATCACTCGGCAAACCGCCTTGCACCATAACCATGAAAAACGGTGTCATCTGAGTAGATCTGTTAGGTGTGGTGTTGATACCCCAAACCACTGAAGGTAACTCTCAACATGCACCAGCACCTTGATTACACGGTACCGCAGCGTGGCTTTAATCCACGAAGCAACTCCTGATTTGCCCTCTCCACTTGTCCATTAGCCTGTGGGTGGGCCATCGAGGCTATGTCCAAGCGGATGCCATTGTTTCCACAGAATTTTTCCATCTCACCTAAAGACATGTTGGTTCCATTGTCCGTTATTATGCTGCGAGGGTACCCAAACCGATAGATAATCCTTTTCAGGAACTTGACTGCTGTAACTGCTTCGCAATTGGTAACTGGCATAACTTCGACCCACTTGGTAAACTTATCAACAGCCACCAAGAGATGTGTCTTTTTGCAAGGTGACATGTGGAAGGGGCCAACCATATCCATACCCCAAACAGCAAACGGCCAGGTTAACGGGATAGTCCGCAGTTCCATAGCCGGCACATGGGTTTGGCGAGCGTACCTTTGACATCCGTCACACCTTTCCACCAAGCGCTCTGCGTCTGCTAGGGCCGTGAGCCAGAAGAAACCGTGTCGATAAGCTTTGGCCACAAGGGATCTTGTGGATGCATGATGCCCACAATCACCTTCATGGATCTCCTTCAGGATCTATCGGCCTTCTTCTGGTGCTACACAGCATAAAAAGACTCATGCTGCACTTCTCTTATACAGCTCTCCATTGATGATAGAATAGCCCTTTGCTCGCCTCAAAATTTACCTTGCTAATACCCCCTGCGGTGGTAACTCGCCTCGTGATAGGTAGGCCAGAAACGGCTCTGTCCACTCGGGAACAACACGTACCGTGGCCACGAGCTCCAAATCCGGGTCTTGGTTTGCCACCTCTTCTTCAGACTCGGTTTTAACTGAGGGCCGCCATAGCTCGTCCAGGAAAACATTGGGTGGAACCGGCTCTCTGCGCGAGCCGAGTCTGACGAGTGCATCTGCTGCCTCGTTCTTTCGCCTGTCAATGTGCTCCACCTCATACCCGGAAAAACACCCGGCAACCCTGTCCACCTCTCTGCGGTATGCTTCCATAGTTGCATCTTTTCTATCCCAAGTTCCCGAGACCTGCTGTACCACAAGGTCCGAATCTCCATAGCATCGTATCCTCTTAATGTTCATCTCCTTGGCTATCTTCAATCCATGCAATAATGCCTCATACTCGGCCACGTTGTTGGAACAATCAAAGTGAATTTGCAACACGTAGCTCAACTTGTCTCCTTTGGGTGATGTGAGCACCACTCCAGCTCCTGATCCCTCGTATTGCTTGGAACCATCAAAGTGCATTATCCAAGACTCGGAACTTGGAGTCGTTGTGGGCATGCTTGTGTGAGTCCAATCGTTAATGAAATCAACTAGAGCTTGAGATTTGATTGCTGACCTGGGCTCATAGTTGATATGATAATCTCCCATCTCGATCGCCCACTTGGCTATTCTACCTGTTGCATCCGAGTTTCTGATGATATCCGACATTGGTATAGAGCTAACCACTGTTATGGGGTGTTCCTGAAAATATGGCTTCAATTTCCGGCTGGCCATGAAGACCCGAAAAACCAGCTTCTGCCAATGTGGGTAGCGTGCTTTGCTCCGATAATCTCACTGACGTAATAAACCGGCCTCTGAACCGGGTGATCTTTCCCATCCTCCTTGCGTTCAACACCAACCACCGCGCTAACCGCCCGGGGCCCGGCTGCAACGTACAATAACATGGGATCTTTAGGACCCGGGGCTGCTAGGACTGCTGCCTCAGATAGCTGCTTCTTTAGTGCCTCGAACGCCTCATCCGCCTCTTGGTCCCAAACGAATTTATCAGATTTCCTCAAGAGCCGGTACAAGGGTATTGCCTTCTCTCCGAGTCTTGATATAAACCGGCTCAGCTCTGCTACACACCCTGTAAGCTTCTGAACATGCTTCAGGTTTTCCGGTTTTTCCAGACTCTGGATAGCTTTGATTTTATCCGGATTTGCCTCAATCCCTCTCTCTGAAACGATAAAGCCGAGTAACTTCCCTGCTGGAACTCCAAACACACACTTTGTCGGGTTAAGTTTCATCTGGTATCTTCTCAGGTTCTTGAATGTTTCCTTTAGATCGTCAATAAATGTCTCCGCTTTTCTGGTCTTGATCACCACATCATCCACATAAGCATGAACGTTGCGTCCGATTTGGTCCTCAAAACACTTCTGAATACATCGTTGATAATTTGCGCCAGCATTATTCAATCCAAAAGTCATGGTCTTGTAACAAAAGGCCCCAAAAGGGGTTATGAACGACGTTTTCTCCCAGTCCTCCTTCTTGAGCTTGATCTGATGATACCCGGAATATGCATCCAGGAAACATAATAGGTCACTTCCAGCCACTGCGTCTATGATCTGATCTATCCTCGGAAGGGCAAACGGATCCTTTGGGCAATGCTTGTTGAGACTCGTATAATCAATGCACATCCTCCACTCATTGGTCTTTTTCATCACGAGAACCGGATTTGCCAACCAATTCGGGTGAAATACTTCCATGATAAAGCCGGCTGTTAATAGCCGAGCAATTTCTTCCCCTATAGCTTTCCTTCTTTCCTCATTCATCTTTCTCAGGCCCTGCTTCACGGGCCTAGACCTGGGATCAACATGCAAACTATGCTCTGCTAACTCTGTAGGGATACCCGGCATATCGCTAGGTGTCCAAGCAAAAACATCCTGATTGGAACGAATAAACTCCACGTGTGCTTTTTTCTGCTCATTGTCCAGGTTAGATCCTATAGCAAATTGCTTAGAGGGGTCACCTTCGACAAAGGACACCATCTTGGTGTCCTGTGCTGCTTTGAATTTTGCTCTTTCATCCTCAGTGTTCGGCCTTTTCAACGCTGTTCTGTCATCCGGGTCTACTTGGGACCGGTAATACTTGAGTTCTTCCTTCCTGCAGGCCTGCTCTGCCATTGCCGCGTCTCCTTCGTCACACTCAGCTGCTATAATCCGGCTTCCGTGTATGGTAATGGTTTGCTTTGGACCCGGAATCTTTAGCTGTAGGTATACGTAACACGGCCTGGCCATGAACTTAGCGTAAGCCGGCCTTCCAAAAAGCGCGTGATAAGGGCTGTGCAACTTTACCACCTCGAACGTGAGCCACTCAACCCGGAAATTGTCCTTCGATTCTCCAAAAGCAACCTCCAAAGTGATCTTTCCCTCGGGGCACGCCGAGTGACCCGGCACAATCCCGTGAAAAACTGTTGAACTTTTTTGTAGCTGAGACTCCTTGAGACCCATGCGTAAGAAAGTTTCCCAATATAAGATGTTGATGCTACTTCCACCGTCCATTAAGACCTTTTTCAGCTCATAACCATTAACCTGCGGTGCAACCACCAAAGCTAACACACCCGGATGTTCTATCGTTTCCGGGTGATCCTTCTGCTCCACGTCCCTCTTGATCTGACCATCTCAAGTACCTCGGAACAGCTGAATTGACCGCGTTCACTGCTCGTTTGAGTATCTTTCTATCCTTGTTGGAAGTTCCTGTAGTATGTACATGATATTGTCCCAACTGCTTGGGGTTAGCTTGGAAACCTCCAGCTCCCCCTTGGTTGTTACCCGGATTTCCGTCTCCCGGGTTGCCTGCTCGGGGTGGGCCGTTGCCCGGGTTTCCACCCGGACCCGGTCCTCCTCCCCGACCTGTACCTCGCATAGCCTTATTTACTTCCTCGTTCTTCCATCTCTGTAGATCCACACACTGCTCCAATGAGTGGTTAGCCGGCCTTCCGTTCCTGCTGTGCTTTGGGCACGCCATTCTGAAAATATCCCAGTTATTACCCGGCCTTGGTGGCCCTTGATAGTTTCCTCCATTATGGTTTCCTCCGTTGAAATTTCCTTCTGCTCTGGGTCTCGAAGACCCGGCTTCCGTACTGGCGACAAAATCAGAACTTCCCTCAAACGGGCGCCTGTTCTGGTTGCTTCCATTGTTACCTCCGTTACTACCCGGCGTTGATCCATTGCCGGCTCTTCCATTATTGCTCGTGTTTGCTTTTGCTTTTTTGTCATCGACGTACTCTTATGTGGTATCCGTTGCAGCGTGCTTGTTGCATGCGTCCATTAGCTCTCCCATCGTAACCTCTGAAGCATTCCGACTAGATTTCATGCGAGTTAACTTTTGCACTAAAGGTATATATTTGCATGTCTTTGCCATAGCTTGTAACGCGTCCTTTGGCTGAATATCCGTGGATGAGTGAAGTATCTCCATAACCCGGCGCACCCAGCTGCGCGCCGATTCTCCCTTCTTTTGCACACACCGTTCTAGGTCGTCAATAGTGAATAACTTCCTGCATGTCCCATGAAAGTGCTTGATAAACGCCGTTTTCAACTCATCCCATGATTTGATAGATCCTTCTGGTAAATTGTTGAACCACAACTTTGCTGCTCCTTCTGACATTATTAAGTACATGAACTTGGCTTGAAGATTTTCAGATGCGTTGCGAATTGACATAGCCATCTCATAACTGCTCAACCATGTTTCTGGATCCATAGTCGGCTCATAATTCACTACTTTACCTGGTTCCTTGAATTTATCCGGGTAAGGCTCTGCTCTGATGTTATCCGATAGACACTTGGGCCCAGCGAGATTAGTTGGTACTGGTCTCACTCGGGAAACATGCGATCCTGCGGGGGGTACGGCTGGACGTGGTACTGCTGCTGGTCCGTGCACCGCAGACCCGGCCGCGGCTCGCCTGGCTCTGGAACTATCCACAATAGCTTGCGTTGCTGAGGCTGCTGGTACTGCCTAAACGCGGGGAGGAGGCGGCATTTGCTGCTGCTCTGCCCTCCGTCGCGCTGAACTTGATTGGATATTGCCGGTATTGGCCTGTTGCCGGCTGATATATGGTGTCCCATGCATTCCACTCCTATTATCCGGGTAATTAACTTGCTGTGCTACTGCAGTGCGCAATAGATCTATCGCCCGCCGGGTCTCCTCCGCGTGGGGTGATTCTCTTACGGGGATCTGATTCAATGCGATTGTTGCTGCGTATACGTTGTCCATGGGGTTGTTGAAGTGACCTGGCGGCGTGCGAAATCGTGATGGTGGTGGTGGTGGTACTGTATTGCCGGCAGTGACCCCAGTCTGCAATGTGGGTAACCCGGCCTGCACGTTTGCCGGCTGTCTTCCTCCAGTTGCGGGCTGAGGTACAGTTCCTTGGTTTGCGGCTGGGATTGGTTGATCCTGAGGTGTGATGAATAATGCGGTCGGGTTTATGACTCCACCCATTGCCGGATGTCTTTGGTGCACCCTGGTTGTCTCTTCCCAGAGCCGGTTCTCCAATGCATCCAGCTCACGTTGGCGCGTGGCTATCCCTTGCTTTTCTGCTTCCACTTCTCTCCTCTGTTGCTCCAATGCACGACGGGTTACATCCAGATCCCTAGCACGTGCCGCTGCGTTCTCCGGGGTTATGACTGTGGCTAGCACGGTGGGATCCAGGATCATGTTGTTATTGAACAGGGCCGGGTGTTGTGGATTTGAAGGAGCCGCCCCTGGCGTCCGGTTTGCCAGATACCCGAACATATTCGCCTGCAACTCGCTATCCGCCGCCCGGCTGGTAACTGAAGCCGACTCTCCGTCAACCCGGGCCAGAATCGGATTTCCGTCAGTCGGGTTTTGCTGCTGGGCCAATGCTTGTGCTGCTTCGACCGCGGCCGTGGTCACGTTCCCCTGATTGAGATTAGTTGCAGGAGCCGTGTAGACCGCGACCTGGCGCACGATGCTTGGCGTAGACTCATATTCTTCTTCATCACAACTATCCTCCTCGTACCGGTCCTCCAGCAGGTGCAGAATAGACTCGGTATCATCTTCTGTCATGACCCGGCCACGCGGGGTCCATGCCGGCTCCTCTGGCTGTTCCCTCTTCGTGGTGGGCTCTTCTATCGGATCCACCGTCCCGACCGATGCTTCTCCGTCCGACTGAACGTGGGTGGCCTCTCCTGACACAGAATCAAATCCAAAATCGTCAGGGATTGAACCGGACGTACGTACCATGCCGATGAAGACGTTGACCCGGCCGATTGTCACGACAGATCCGGATTCGAGAACATCCGACTCTGGCCCCTAGCCAAAATCGTCCACCATCTTCTCTCCGTCGGGGTTGGTGTAGATCTCGCCGATGACGAGGTTCTTCATGTTCTCCCGAGCTTCTCCCGTGATGTAAACACCTTTGGACGTAGGCCCCACGGTGGGCGCCAACTGTCGTGGGATAATCACGGCAGACGTTACCAGGGGTAACTTATCTTGGGGTAAATCGACTCTGGTGTTTGGGAGAGGATTTTGCTCAGGGAAAATCATGGTGGTGAAACGATCTGGCAGCCGGCAATCAAGTCGCCGATCTAGATCTTATTATCTCAATCCTAGTTTTACAAAGGATACTTGAATAGCTAGGGAATATCGTGTCTCTCGTCTAACCCTAGGGGCCGGCTTATATAATATCCGGACCCCCCGGCTTACCATCCAAGGCATACTCGGAGTCCTACCCGGACACTGCTTACAAACCCTAAGTTTCCCTATCGGAACCCACAAACCGGGTTACAAGGCCTACACTCTTGGGCCTTCTAGAAACTCCTTTTCCCTAAGCCGGATCTTGCGCAGCGCCCTTTAGGCCGAGTTACACCTTGGTGTTAGCCTACCGGGTTATCATCCCTCCATCAGTACCGCTGCTGGAGTAACACGGTACTTCAGCAGTAGTACCGCCTGCGCCCTGCGACTATGCCTCCCTAGTACCGCGTGCATACCCAGGTAGCGGTAGTACCGCTGGCTCCAGCGGTAGTACGGCCAGGCACGAAAAGGGTCAAAACGGCTAGTTTGGGGAGGGGGCTATAAATACCCCATCCCCTTCTTCCCCAAGAGGTTGCTCACTCCAGCATTTAAGTCAAGCATTTATTGAGCCTCCAAAGTTAGATCTCTCCCAATCCCTCCACCCAAACTCGTTGATTCTTGGAGGATTGAAGGAGAAGATCCGGATCTACATCTTCATCGAGTCGTTCTTCATTTCCCCCTCTCTAGCTAGAGGGATCTAGCCTTGGGTTTCCTCTTGTGGAGAACCTAGGCATCTTGCTACTTGTTGGTGATTCAAGAAGAGTTGGGAGCCCCCAATTTGGTTGTGGGTGTGTGCACCAAGTTGTTTGTAAAGGACTCGATTCCCGCCACAAAGGGGATCAATAGTGGAAGGTGAACTAGGCCTTTGTGGCGTGGTTCATCGGAGAATAGGGTGAGGTCTTTGTGGCGTTGAGTAGGCCTTCGTGGCGAGCTCACACCCCTCCAACGAGACGTACTCCCTTAACAAGGAGGAACTCGGGATTACATCCTGTCTCCGTGTACTTCACCCTCTGTTGATGGCGATAAGGGATCGCCCTGACGGAGAGGAGATAAGGGATCGCCCTGACGGACTCCCCTACCATTCCTAAAAAAGTTACCGACCTCTCTGTTGATAGAGATGGCCGTATGGGCCCCCAAGACCAAAAACATCGCACGGTGAACCCACCCAGGGTCAAATCCTTTACAAAGAAAGACCTCGCGTAAGAATTGCCAATTCACGCGGTCGTAGGCTTTCTCAAAGTCCAGTTTAAGGAAAACTCCCCCAAGTGTCCTGGCTTTAGTCTCATGGATGATCTCCTGCAGTGAGACCACCCCCTCGTGGATGTGTCGTCCCTAAATGAAAGCAGATTGGGTCCAGCTAATCGTACGGTGCGCAATGGGTGAAACTCTAGTCGCATATGCCTTCACAATAAATTTGAAAATGACATTGATGAGGACAATGGGTCGAAATTGTTTGATGTCCTCCGCACCCGCTACCTTAGGAATCAGAGTAAGGATCCCATAATTTAATCTTGCTACGTCCACTCTCCCAAGAGCGTAGCCATTCGCAATAGCTAGGACGTGAGGTTTGGCGAGGTCCCAGAACTTCTTGAAGAAGCTGACCGGCAGGCCATCCGGTCCAGGGGCGTATCAACTCTCATACTCTTGAGAACTGCGTCAATCTCCCCCTTAGTGAAAGAAAGCATGAGATCCTCGTTCTCCTCTTTTGAGACATGGACCTGGGTGTCCCAGAAGGATGGGGCAAGAGAGAGAAGGCGCACCTCGCCCCCCCCCCCAAGGAGGGAACAGTAGAAGGAGTAGATATGCTCCTGCAGAGCCAAGGGCTCCGAGATGATCCCCCCCTCTGAGATAATGTGAGGGATAGCACATTTCCTACTGTCGCACCCTGATTTCTAGGGGATACTCACCGTACGAACTGGATAGCAGATGCTTGGATTATGGGGCATAACTGCTCCCACGTCCCAGCTTCCTGGTAGGCCTGCGCTTATGCGCGACAACACAAGCCCTGCTATTCCATCGTCGATGTAAACTATCCACTAGAGATCAAAGGCACTTTCGTCGACGTACTTCAACCATACACACATGGTACGTCAACGGCGTTTGAACAAGTGATATCACAACAGATCTCTACGACACAAAAGATCGAAATAAGTTGCAAATGGCTCTCACTAGAGCAGAGATAGCAAATACAATCATTCAGAGGGCACATGCCCCAACAATACATCATTACATCACAGCGGAAGCATTCAAAATGTCTGAGTACAGACAAGAACCAAATAGGCCTAAGAGGCCGGAAACGAACAGACGGAGGCCATCCACGAAGTCTCGGATCCTGCCCGGGTCCGCTATCTACTCGTCAGCAGTCTCGTCATACTCCACGTAGTAGCCACCATGTAGATCCTCGGAAACGTAGGTCTGCGGAAACCACAGCCCCAAAGGGGTCAGTACATAAACGTACTGGCAAGCAAGACTCACAGTTCACCAAAGTGTAACCCGTCAACACCAAGCACAGATGCTTTGGGTTCAACGGAAGGAAGGGGAATATAAAAGGTGCTGCAACTGGCTGCGCTAACCAACTACAGAGATTCTAACACTTCCGGCTAACAGAAAAGAGATAAGATCGAGGATTGTAACCAACTGAAAGATAATTTCAAACAAACACATCCTGGATCTCGCCCCTTTATCCAAAGAAGCAATCCGAGGATAACTCACACAGTTGAGTTAATGATGGTTCAGATTATTGTGTCAATAAGCCTATTACTAGTCAAGTTGTTAATCATTGGGTGTAAGGTTGTTAATCATTAGGTTTAAGTTGTCCTGAGTACTTGTTAGCCAGTACTTTCACCAAGTAATCCATAACCGCGGAAAACACGGCTTCTCGAGAAGATTATCCCTGCAGGGTTGCACCAATTTAGCCGTACACGCATGAATAACCCGCCAGATGGGAAATCACCCCACCAAGCGAGGTACTCAACACAACCAACCCTTCTTCGCATCAAGCCCAAAGCACCGCGTGCTGTGCGTGCGCGGCTAATCGAGCCCCCCGAAGAAAAGGAGGACCCTCATAGCACTGGAAGACCACGCCGCCCTAAATGCCGACTACGAAAGTTCCACCCGGGCGCCAAGGGCTCGCAAGATCATGCATGCAGCAAATGGAAAGCCCAAACTAGTACGGCGATTTGGACGAGATGCGAATCGGGTCAAGTTGAGGGGGGCGCCATACTCGCTTCCCACATGCGGGTAGTGCGCTCATCATGGATCAGTAGACAAGACCCTTTTCCTAATTAGGGGGTCGACACTAGCATGCCTCAAAACCACCCTGGGCCTCCTGCCGGTGCCTTATCATCAAATTTATTATTAATAGTAACATTAGCATGATTGATTGATTAAACATCGAGCCCCCAGAACATAATAGAACTAGTAACAGAAAGTAACGGGTAACAGACTCGAGCAAAGCAACCTAAGCATGCTAGTAAGACACTGGCTCAACCAAGGGGTGATAGGAGTGGAGGTGAGGCAATATCAAGGTTAAGGGATTCATGTGATGGGTTCGTAACAGAAACAACAACTACTAAGGCTAGCAGAAAAGAACAACGGAAAGTATCGGTAATCAATGTTGAAAGGAACACAGTGGTTCATGTGAGTGATAACTTGCCTGCAAACCCAGTAGCCTGGTACTGAGCTAACTCCTTAGAAGGGATGTCGTAAGTATCGTCGGTCTCAACGTCGTCGTGTATCCGAGAAGAAGCAAACAGACAACACAGAAAGATAAGCAATCAATATCATGGCATAGTGCACAAACATGGGATGATGCATGACCATTTAATTGATGCAACAAAAAATAAACTAGTTGACAAGATAGAAACAGGATTAAATGGACCCACATGCAATTGGATTGCATATGGAAAGCCCATGATTTCTGGTTGAATTAATTGTTTTACAACTAAGCAACATGTGAAAGTGGATTAGCATGATGCATGGATGAGGAAAACAGCAAAATAACAACAATATGAGCAAATGGAAATAAGGGTTAACAAGTTTGGAAATTCATTTATTAAGTTAGGAAATTTTGGTTACTTAAAGGTGTTGCTCAAGCAATTGTTGTTTTCACCAATTTTAATTGTTCAAAACAGATAACAAAATTCATATTTGAAAAGGTTATGCTTTTATGGTTTGAAAACATATTTTATTTGTGGAAATTGGATTTAAAATGAGCAAGTTATTATTTTGGCAATTTTAAATGCATTAAACAAGAAACAGTTGTTTTCAGCAATTTAAATTATTCAAAACAGCAAACAAAATTTATATTTGGAAAGTACATGAAAAGTTGATTGGAAAACATATTTGGTTTGTTGAATTTGGAATTTTTATGAACAAGTTATGAATTTTGCAAGTTTAAGTAATTTAAAGAAGAATTCAAATATTGCACCAATTTAAAAATATTCAAAACAGTAACAAATTGCATTGAAAAGGTTGAAAACATGTAGCAAAGGTTTCATTGAACATTTTGGGCTATCAAACATAATTTTTGGGTGATTATTGAATTTATTATGCCATTTTCCATAAATAGTTTTATTCTGCCCTTTTTAGTAAACAGAGGAAAACATGTTCAAAATTAATTCCATTGTGCCCAAATAAAATACCAATGTGTAGAGTTTGTTAAGACAAATTTTTAGAGTTCAAATTTGCTTAAATTGGATGAGCCAAACTTAAGTTATGAAATTTCAAAGTTTCCACTTTTTATGGCATTTTCAGTAATTAATTATTTAGGGCAAAAAGCATTACAGAAACATGTTGCAATTTTGTTACTAGTAGAAAGAGCACAAAAAATTGAATCCACAGAAACTTGAATCATTCAATTTGGAGCAAGATTCAATTTTTAATGGATTTTACAAGTAATGTTTCAGATCTGCTTTTCTGAATTTCGAGCAGAAAAGAAAAAAAAACAGCAGAAAATAAAAGATGGGGCTTGGGGTTCGAACCCAGCACCCCTTGCTGCGTGCACAAGTTCAGGAACCAGTGGGCTAGTGCTAGTTTCGTTGACAGATAAGGGGGCGATGTTGGTTAAGGTTCAGAACTGCGCTGAGTTCAACTCGGAAATTAAACAGGAAAAAGGTTGGGGCTGGGGATTTGATCCCTAGACCTGAGGCTTGCGCGCTGGGTGTCTCTGCCAGTGCGGCTGCTCTGCGTGTGTTGAGAGGGAGTGGAACTCGGGGAGTAAGAGCTTCTGTTCCGCGGGAATTTTCTGAACCCAAAAAAACTGCACCTAACTGAACCATACAGGGAACCGTTCGCTGCAATCTTAACAGAGGAAGGGGGCGGACGCTGGCCAGCGAGGGCGGCTCGCCGGAGGGCCGTGGTGCTGCGGCCACTAGGGGAGGAGGTAGAGGGCGAGAGGGAGGAAGTCGAGGGAGGAGCGGCCTCACCTGGTGCGGTTGGAGGCGAGGAGATCGGGTCGAGGCAGGAGCAGGCAGGGACGAACGCCGGCGGAAACGCGGACGGCGCCGGAGCTCCGGGGGCTCCCGGCGGAAACCGAGGGGCACCGGGAGGACGAGGGCAGCGGGGCGGTTCCATTCCCCTACCGGTTGCTCCTCGAGGTGACCATGGCAGGGGATGGCCGCGAGCTCTCCCCTCTCCTGTATCCTCTCTCGTGCAGGTTCGTGGACAGGCAGAAGGAGCTCGAGGTGGAAGGAAGAGGGGTTGGCGGCGCTAGGGTTAGGTATCTAGGGTTAGGGCTAGGATGAGGGGATCGATGGCTGTTTTTATGGAGCAGCAGGGCACTGGTACGGCAAGCATCGAGCGGGGAAGAGAGATCGTGTGGTTGTTTTGGTGTTCGTACACAGGAGGGTGACGCCAGCGAGGAAGAAGGGGGTATCGGGCTGGAAAAAAGAAGTGGGTTGGGCTTAGGTAGAGGCTAGTTAGCTGCTGCTCCCTCTTCCCTTTTGTTATTTTTATTTTTGTTTTACTGTTTTTTTTTTTTGTAGCCTTAGCTTTAGGAAGAAAATGATAGGTTTAGATTAATGAAAAATTTGGAAAAAATTTGGAGGAGTTCCTTAGGCCAAAAACAACCAGTTGGTAACTTTTATTTTCAAAATTTTAAAGATTTGATTGCTGTTTAAAATTTAAACCAAATTGATTGAAATTTGCAATATTAGTTAATATTAGAAAACAAAGTATTTTTCAATAGGGTTTTCTTTAGGGTTTAAAAGTGATTTAAGGAATTCAAATTAGTGGTGCACTTCATGGATTCAAAAGTTTAATGATTTTGAGACATGGTTTGAGTTTGGAAGTGATTTGGAATTAACTGATTAAAGTGATTGATTGGATTAAGCAACAATTTAATAAGTGATCCAATATGAAATAAAATGGAACAATTTGGTTGTTTTCACTTGTTATTCTTATTCCAAAAGTTGTAACAGAACAAGTATGAAAACATTGTTTGAGTAAGGTTTGAATTTGAGTTGTGAAAACAGTGGAAAACAAATGCAACAAATCAGAAACAAAAGCAAACAACATGGAAACAATATGATGACATGATGCAATACTTAAGTAACAAGAAATCAAACATTCTAAATGGTAGGTTTTCATACTTGGGCTGTTACAAAACGCCCCCCCTTGAAGGAATCGCGCCCCGAGATTCCTACTGAGAAAAGAAAAGGTCCGGAAACTTCTTGGGTAGACGTCAGGGAATTAGCAAACCACCGGAACATTTTCAAGTAAAGGGGAGAGATTTTGCACCAAGGGTGTATAGCTGAATGGAACTTGATTCATTTGGAGAATAGATTATCTGGCTAGAATGGTGGAACAGAGTTATTGACATCAATGCAACACCAAGAATAATCATCAATGTCAGAATCATCAACATGAGAGTAACGAGGAATATTTGGTCTCCCATTAGAATTGGATTGTTCTTACTTATGTTGGAAGTCAACATTTGAGATCCCGGGGAGTGAACAGGGTTTTGATTGCTTAGTGGAACCAGAATTGGGTTGTATGTTGTGGAAAAGATTGTTGATACAAAGGAATGTGATTCTCCGGTATGAAATAACACTTTAGTTGGACAAGAGTTTACGAGGAAGTTTTGATTAGACGCCGGTAGAAGATTTGAAGTGGAAAACAACAACAAGTTTTGAACGGACGAAAAGGATGTTGAGAAGAACAGGATATCAACATCGGGGAAAACGAGAACAAAACTCCTGAGGTACTACGGAGAACCCAAAACACGTGAAATCCTAACTTGAAAGTTTAGATCAGAAGGGAGAAATCAACGTTGCACTTCCTTACCAGAAAAGGGAGGGAGGGTGGGGAAAAGAAGAAAAAAAGAACAGAATTCCTACTCTCACGTTTCATTTTGTTCCTATATAGCTACAAAAATAGTTTCTAGACTCAACTGCGACCAGTAAAAAGGGATCCTACAGGCAGACAGGCTCTGATACCATTTGTCGCACCCTGATTTCTAGGGGATACTCACCGTACGAACTGGATAGCAGATGCTTGGATTATGGGGCATAACTGCTCCCACGTCCCAGCTTCCTGGTAGGCCTGCGCTTATGCGCGACAACACAAGCCCTGCTATTCCATCGTCGATGTAAACTATCCACTAGAGATCAAAGGCACTTTCGTCGACGTACTTCAACCATACACACATGGTACGTCAACGGCGTTTGAACAAGTGATATCACAACAGATCTCTACGACACAAAAGATCGAAATAAGTTGCAAATGGCTCTCACTAGAGCAGAGATAGCAAATACAATCATTCAAAGGGCACATGCCCCAACAATACATCATTACATCACAGCGGAAGCATTCAAAATGTCTGAGTACAGACAAGAACCAAATAGGCCTAAGAGGCCGGAAACGAACAGACGGAGGCCATCCACGAAGTCTCGGATCCTGCCCGGGTCCGCTATCTACTCGTCAGCAGTCTCGTCATACTCCACGTAGTAGCCACCATGTAGATCCTCGGAAACGTAGGTCTGCGGAAACCACAGCCCCAAAGGGGTCAGTACATAAACGTACTGGCAAGCAAGACTCACAGTTCACCAAAGTGTAACCCGTCAACACCAAGCACAGATGCTTTGGGTTCAACGGAAGGAAGGGGAATATAAAAGGTGCTGCAACTGGCTGCGCTAACCAACTACAGAGATTCTAACACTTCCGGCTAACAGAAAAGAGATAAGATCGAAGATTGTAACCAACTGAAAGATAATTTCAAACAAACCCATCCTGGATCTCGCCCCTTTATCCAAAGAAGCAATCCGAGGATAACTCACACAGTTGAGTTAATGATGGTTCAGATTATTGTGTCAATAAGCCTATTACTAGTCAAGTTGTTAATCATTGGGTGTAAGGTTGTTAATCATTAGGTTTAAGTTGTCCTGAGTACTTGTTAGCCAGTACTTTCACCAAGTAATCCATAACCGCGGAAAACACGGCTTCTCGAGAAGATTATCCCTGCAGGGTTGCACCAATTTAGCCGTACACGCATGAATAACCCGCCAGATGGGAAATCACCCCACCAAGCGAGGTACTCAACACAACCAACCCTTCTTCGCATCAAGCCCAAAGCACCGCGTGCTGTGCGTGCGCGGCTAATCGAGCCCCCCGAAGAAAAGGAGGACCCTCATAGCACTGGAAGACCACGCCGCCCTAAATGCCGACTACGAAAGTTCCCCGGGCGCCAAGGGCTCGCAAGATCATGCATGCAGCAAATGGAAAGCCCGAACTAGTACGGCGATTTGGACGAGATGCGAATCGGGTCAAGTTGAGGGGGGCGCCCATACTCGCTTCCCACATGCGGGTAGTGCGCTCATCATGGATCAGTAGACAAGACCCTTTTCCTAATTAGGGGGTCGACACTAGCATGCCTCAAAACCACCCTGGGCCTCCTGCCGGTGCCTTATCATCAAATTTATTATTAATAGTAACATTAGCATGATTGATTGATTAAACATCGAGCCCCCAGAACATAATAGAACTAGTAACAGAAAGTAACGGGTAACAGACTCGAGCAAAGCAACCTAAGCATGCTAGTAAGACACTGGCTCAACCAAGGGGTGATAGGAGTGGAGGTGAGGCAATATCAAGGTTAAGGGATTCATGTGATGGGTTCGTAACAGAAACAACAACTACTAAGGCTAGCAGAAAAGAACAACGGAAAGTATCGGTAATCAATGTTGAAAGGAACACAGTGGTTCATGTGAGTGATAACTTGCCTGCAAACCCAGTAGCCTGGTACTGAGCTAACTCCTTAGAAGGGATGTCGTAAGTATCGTCGGTCTCAACGTCGTCGTGTATCCGAGAAGAAGCAAACAGACAACACAGAAAGATAAGCAATCAATATCATGGCATAGTGCACAAACATGGGATGATGCATGACCATTTAATTGATGCAACAAAAAATAAACTAGTTGACAAGATAGAAACAGGATTAAATGGACCCACATGCAATTGGATTGCATATGGAAAGCCATGATTTCTGGTTGAATTAATTGTTTTACAACTAAGCAACATGTGAAAGTGGATTAGCATGATGCATGGATGAGGAAAACAGCAAAATAACAACAATATGAGCAAATGGAAATAAGGGTTAACAAGTTTGGAAATTCATTTATTAAGTTAGGAAATTTTGGTTACTTAAAGGTGTTGCTCAGAAATTGTTGTTTTCACCAATTTTAATTGTTCAAAATAGATAAAAAATTCATATTTGAAAAGGTTATGCTTTTATGGTTTGAAAACATATTTTATTTGTGGAAATTGGATTTAAAATGAGCAAGTTATTATTTTGGCAATTTTAAATGCATTAAACAAGAAACAGTTGTTTTCAGCAATTTAAATTATTCAAAACAGTAAACAAAATTTATATTTGGAAAGTACATGAAAAGTTGATTGGAAAACATATTTGGTTTGTTGAATTTGGAATTTTTATGAACAAGTTATGAATTTTGCAAGTTTAAGTAATTTAAAGAAGAATTCAAATATTGCACCAATTTAAAAATATTCAAAACAGTAACAAATTGCATTGAAAAGGTTGAAAACATGTAGCAAAGGTTTCATTGAACATTTTGGGCTATCAAACATAATTTTTGGGTGATTATTGAATTTATTATGCCATTTTCCATAAATAGTTTTATTCTGCCCTTTTTAGTAAACAGAGGAAAACATGTTCAAAATTAATTCCATTGTGCCCAAATAAAATACCAATGTGTAGAGTTTGTTAAGACAAATTTTTAGAGTGCAAATTTGCTTAAATTGGATGAGCCAAACTCAAGTTATGAAATTCCAAAGTTTCCACTTTTTATGGCATTTTCAGTAATTAATTATTTAGGGCAAAAAGCATTACAGAAACATGTTGCAATTTTGTTACTAGTAGAAAGAGCACAAAAATTTGAATCCACAGAAACTTGAATCATTCAATTTGGAGCAAGATTCAATTTTTAATGGATTTTACAAGTAATGTTTCAGATCTGCTTTTCTGAATTTCGAGCAGAAAAGAAAAAAAAAACAGCAGAAAATAAAAGATGGGGCTTGGGGTTCGAACCCAGCACCCCTTGCTGCGTGCACAAGTTCAGGAACCAGTGGGCTAGTGCTAGTTTCGTTGACAGATAAGGGGGCGATGTTGGTTAAGGTTCAGAACTGCGCTGAGTTCAACTCGGAAATTAAACAGGAAAAAGGTTGGGGCTGGGGATTTGATCCCTAGACCTGAGGCTTGCGCGCTGGGTGTCTCTGCCAGTGCGGCTGCTCTGCGTGTGTTGAGAGGGAGTGGAACTCGGGGAGTAAGAGCTTCTGTTCCGCGGGAATTTTCTGAACCCAAAAAAACTGCACCTAACTGAACCATACAGGGAACCGTTCGCTGCAATCTTAACAGAGGAAGGGGGCGGACGCTGGCCAGCGAGGGCGGCTCGCCGGAGGGCCGTGGTGCTGCGGCCACTAGGGGAGGAGGTAGAGGGCGAGAGGGAGGAAGTCGAGGGAGGAGCGGCCTCACCTGGTGCGGTTGGAGGCGAGGAGATCGGGTCGAGGCAGGAGCAGGCAGGGACGAACGCCGGCGGAAACGGCGGACGGCGCCGGAGCTCCGGGGGCTCCCGGCGGAAACCGAGGGCACCGGGAGGACGAGGGCAGCGGGGCGGTTCCATTCCCCTACCCGGTTGCTCCTCGAGGTGACCATGGCAGGGGATGGCCGCGAGCTCTCCCCTCTCCTGTATCCTCTCTCGTGCAGGTTCGTGGACAGGCAGAAGGAGCTCGAGGTGGAAGGAAGAGGGGTTGGCGGCGCTAGGGTTAGGTATCTAGGGTTAGGGCTAGGATGAGGGGATCGATGGCTGTTTTTATGGAGCAGCAGGGCACTGGTACGGCAAGCATCGAGCGGGGAAGAGAGATCGTGTGGTTGTTTTGGTGTTCGTACACAGGAGGGTGACGCCAGCGAGGAAGAAGGGGGTATCGGGCTGGAAAAAAGAAGTGGGCTGGGCTTAGGTAGAGGCTAGTTAGCTGCTGCTCCCTCTTCCCTTTTGTTATTTTTATTTTTGTTTTACTGTTTTTTTTTGTAGCCTTAGCTTTAGGAAGAAAATGATAGGTTTAGATTAATGAAAAATTTGGAAAAAATTTGGAGGAGTTCCTTAGGCCAAAAACAACCAGTTGGTAACTTTTATTTTCAAAATTTTAAAGATTTGATTGCTGTTTAAAATTTAAACCAAATTGATTGAAATTTGCAATATTAGTTAATATTAGAAAACAAAGTATTTTTCAATAGGGTTTTCTTTAGGGTTTAAAAGTGATTTAAGGAATTCAAATTAGTGGTGCACTTCATGGATTCAAAAGTTTAATGATTTTGAGACATGGTTTGAGTTTGGAAGTGATTTGGAATTAACTGATTAAAGTGATTGATTGGATTAAGCAACAATTTAATAAGTGATCCAATATGAAATAAAATGGAACAATTTGGTTGTTTTCACTTGTTATTCTTATTCCAAAAGTTGTAACAGAACAAGTATGAAAACATTGTTTGAGTAAGGTTTGAATTTGAGTTGTGAAAACAGTGGAAAACAAATGCAACAAATCAGAAACAAAAGCAAACAACATGGAAACAATATGATGACATGATGCAATACTTAAGTAACAAGAAATCAAACATTCTAAATGGTAGGTTTTCATACTTGGGCTGTTACACCTACGATGGCCATTCGCAATGGCATGAAAGTAGGCTGTGTTGGCATCACCCTCCAAGAGCCATCAAACCCGGCTCCGCTGACGCCAGTACTCCTCCTCAATTTTGGCTAGGTGCGTCAGTTCCCCCTCGAGGTGATACCGAAGCACCCAACCCTGATCATCGAGGCCATAGGAATCGACGCGACAATCCAGGATCTTAATCTGAGAGAGGATATACTCTTTAGATCATGCTCCTCTCTTCCAATATTGCCCCCCAGCCTCTAAGGAATTGACGCAGGCCTCCCGAAAGGAACTACCAAGCGTCAATCGGGTCCAGGAATCCGCCCCCTTGTCTCTCCAGATCCTTCCACTTGCTCCAGACCAGATCCCCAAAGTCTGGGCGAAGCCTGCCTATCTACGGTACCAACACCTGCCTATCTACGGTACTAGTGTTTTCGAGTTCCTGTAACACACCTGAACAGTTGGTTGCTCTGGTTTGAAGAGAAAAACAGAGGTTGTTTCTCCCCTTTTGTTTCCTATAAAACACAAGAAATACTCAATCGACATCGGCACCCAATTAAACATGCGAGTGTCCCAACATGTATCCGACGGTGAGCAGCATTCTGACGAAGGACGTATAAGTTATCTTCTACTCAAATAATCCATCTAATCTCAAAAATTGCCTCTCGAAAAGCATAAAGCAGCGTACACAAAAGCAGGTTGATCACACCTTCAGTCAATTCTCTATCAATGTCACTCTTAAAACTTCATCAGCATACAGGGAAATCCGGAAAGATACACAACTTAAACTCATCCTCCGTGTACCTGAAAACAGATGTCGGAGCTACACGGATCATGAATTGTATGGTTGATGATTTTTGACATTTATGTTTAATAAAGTCCAGCGGTGTGCATCGTTTCGATGCAGAGGCCGGGGCCGAGGCTCCCATTTCTAAAATAAAAGGGATCATGACTTGGGATTGACTTCGATCGCAAGCGTCATCAAACAATAAATTTCCACATAACCCAGAAACTAACCATATAAATCATTCTGTAGTGGCAAGTATCAACCAGGAATTGAGAATTTTTCTTAGACCAACAACTAGCTTATTGGCAGCACTGGTAATGTGCACATCTATCTAGTTCGTTGCAGAAATAAGCACACATGTCAGTGCATACAAAAGCAAGCAAACATGTTAAGTCTAATGGCTGCCTAATTAAACGTGGCAATGCTAACATCAACTTACAGCAACATGAAAAACTGCTAGTGTTGGACACTGGATTTGCTACTATGGCAGCATGACATCGATCTGCATTTTCAGCCGCTTGGATCAGTTAAGGCACTTGATGCCACTGTTTTAGATACCTGACACAAAAACATATGTGTAACATCCCAAGTATGAAAAACAAACTTTAGTATGTTTGCTTTTTGTTAATTTATGTTTTGCATCATGGCATCATAAGCATTACATTTGTTTTCATTTGTTTTCCCTTGTTTTTCCATTTGAAATTCAAACAAATTTCAAATTCTTGTTTCATACTTGTTCTGTTACAATGTTTCAAACAAAACTTGCAATTCAAAACATCAAATTGTTTCCAATAACTTGGAAGATCAATCCATTAACTTGCTTAAGTTAAATAATTTAATTAATATCAAATTCACTCAAAATTCAATTAAATTACAAACAACAACACAATTTGAAATTTTTGAAAAACAAAAGTTTGCACATTAGTGCTTCTGTAATAACTAACCTATAAAAATTATGCCCTAAATTTTCTAACCCCAAAAACCCACCTGTTTCTTCCTTTTCTTTTTCTGCCAAAAAAAAACAGAATCAATAAGCAGAAAAACAAAAAAAATATAACAGAGAGGGGAGATGGCAGGCCAGTGGGCTGAGCCCAGCCCACCAGCCACGGCCTGCGTGCCCCCTTTCCCTTACCTCTGTACGGCGTTCATCGCCGCTGCCCACGTCGACAGCACAGAGGAGGGAACGGCTGCGCGCTCGCCTCCTCCTCCTTAAAAACCTTGCACCCGAGCTCCTCCTCCTGCCCTAGTTCTCCTCCCTCTTTTCTCCCTCTCGCCGCCGTCATTTTTCCTCTCCTCCCACCTCTGTTCTTCTCTGTTCTGAACCTCCACCGCACCACCACCGCACAAATCCCCGGCGATCGCCGTCGCCAGGATGTCTCACCGCGCGGGCTGAGCACGGGAACGAGCTCCCCGTACTCCCACCTTCCTCCTCGACAACTCCTTGGTGGCTGGGAAGCGCGGGATTGTCGCCGCCGTCCACTGTCACGCACCGAGCCCTTCTTCCTTCCCCCCGGTGAGCACAACATCTCCCTCCTCCTCCTTCCGTCTCTGCTCCCGCGCATCACCTGCACGCGCACGCACACCTCCCTTACGCACACGGCACGCCAGCAGCAGCAGCAGATCCTCGCCGCCGGCGAGCGCTTCCTCGACAAGTTTCAGAAAGACTGAAACTTTCAGTTTCAGTTAACACCCTGAAACTGAACCACAAAATCCCTCGCTCTTCCTTTCTGTCACGAAACAGTCACCAGCCCAACTGGCCAGCGCACGGCTCACGCACGCCCGCGACGCGGGTTCGAGCCCCCGTCCGCGCGGATTAATCCACCCCTTTTGCACCGCGCGCTGACAGGTGGGGCCTCCCTGTCAGCGACGCGTGCAGCCACGCGTGCTGCCACGCAACGCCACAGTGGCCCAGGGCCCCCTCGTCAGTGGCCTAGGCTGGGCCACTGCGAGGTGTAAATCGTTCTGGCCCTTTTCCTTTTAAAATCCAGTCCATGTTTATTTACAAATTGGTCCTTGATTTTCAAATACAAATAACTTGGGCATTTTAAATCCAAACTTAATAAGTAAAATATGTATTCTGCACCAAATTTAATTCTCTACCTGTTTAAATCATTTGTTTTCTGTTTTGAACATTTCAAATGTTTTCAAAATTCAAATTCAAACAACTCATTACAAATTTGGTTAAATTCATAACTAATTCAAATTTAATTTAAATGGCACATATAAAATATGTTTTCCATGCTAAATTAAACCACCTTTCCAAATATAAACTTTGTTTCATGTTTTGAATAATTAAAATTGGTTAAATAATTTTAAACCTTGTTTAAATCATTTAAGATTGCTAAATTCATAACTTGGTCAAGTTAAATTCTTTTTGAACAAATAAAATATGTTTTCAAACCGGAAAAGTATAAACTTTCCAAATATGAATTTCATTAAATGTTTTGAACAAATAAAAATTCAAATAAACTCATACTTGAATTAAATTCATTTAAATCTTGTTTAAACTTGTTTAATTCATAATTAATTCATTTTAATTCCTTTCTCAACAAATGAAACATGTATTCCACCTAAAATTTTGTGTTCATTCCAAATATGAATTTTTTGATCTAATTTGAACAATTAAAATTGGTGAAAACAACAAATGCTTGTGTAACTCCTTTAAGAAGCCAAATTCCATAACTTAATAAATAAATTTCCAAACTTAGTAAACTTCATTTCAAAGTGAAGCTATTGTTGTTTTCTCATTGTTTTCCTCATCCATGCATCATTCTAATCAACTTTCACATGTTGGTTATTTGTAGATCATTTAATACAACCTTAATTCATGGGCTTTCCATATGCAATCCAAATTGCATAAAGGTCCATTTAATTATGTTACCATGTCAACTAGCTTATTTTGATGCATCAATTAAATTGTCATGCATCATCCCATGATTGTGCATTATGCCATGTTCTTGATTGTTTGTCTCTCTGCGTTGTTTGTTTGCTTCTTCTCGAATAGACGACGACGCTGAGACACGAGGTTTACGACACTACTTCTGAGGAGTTAGCCCAATACCAGGCTACTGAGTTTGGAGTCAAGTATTCACTCACATGAACCATTGTGTCCTTTCCACACTGGATATCGATACTTCACGTTGTCTATTCTGCTAGCCTTAAGATTCGTTGCTTGTGTTCGATCCTAGCACATGTTATCCTGTAACCCTGATATAGCCTCACCTCCACACCTATAACCCCATTGCTTGTTGCATGTGTCTTACTAGCATGCTTAGGGTTGTTTATGCTCGAGTCTGATGTCCGTTATTTCTGTTACCATATTTATTATGTTCTGGGGGCTCGATGTTAAACAACAACCTGTTAATGTTTGAGGTAATGCTAATTTGATGATAAGGCACCGGCAGGAGGCCGGGTATGGTTTTGAGGCCTGCTAGTGTCGAACTCAGGAAAAGTTCTTGTCCTCTGGATCCATGTTGAGCGCGCTAACCGCATGTGGGGCGTGTATGGGCGCCCCCCGCAACTCTGATTCGATTCGCATCTCGTCCAAATCGCCACACTTAGTTCGGGTTTTCCATTTGATGCACGCATTTGCAGGTACGAACCTGAGGCCAGGGTGGAAACTTTTGTAGTCGGCATTTAGGGCGGCGTGGTCTTCCAGTGCTATGAGGGTCCCCCTTTTCTTCGGGGGCTCGATTAGCCGCGCACGCATAGCACGTGGTTCTTTGGGCTTGATGCGAAGAAGAGTTGGGTTGTGTTGAGTGCCTCGCTTGGTGGGTTTGATCCCCGTCTGGCGGGGTATTCTTACGTGTACGGCCAAATTGGTGCACCCCTGCAGGGTTAAATCTTCTCGAGAAGCCGTGTTGTCCGCGGTTATGGATGACTTGGTGATAGGTCTGGCTAACAAGGATTAGACAACTTACATCTAACTAATGATAACCTGACTAGTAATAGACCTTATTGACACAATTACTTGACCCATCATTAATCCAACTGTGTGAGTTATCCTCGGATTGCTTCTTTGGATAAGGGGCGAGATCCAGGATGGGTTTGTTTGAGGATAGTGGTAGTTGGTTACGATACGCTATCTTATCCCCGTCTTTTAGCCGGAAGTTGTAGCGTGTTTCTGTAGTTGGTTAGAGCAGCCTGCTGCCGCGCTTATGTATCACCTATTCTTCCGTTGAACCCAAAGCATCTGTACTTGGTGTTGCCGGATACACTTTGGTATCTTGTGAGTCTTGCTTGCCAGTACTTGTCTGTACTGACCCCTTTTGGGGCTGTGGTTTCCGCAGACTTCGTTTCCGAGGATCCCCATGGTGGCTACTACGTGGAGTATGACGAGGCTGCTGACGAGTAGATAGTGGACCCGGGCAGGATCCGAGACATCGTGGATGGGCTCCGTCTTTTCGTTTCCGGCCTCTTAGGCCTATTTGGATCTTGTCTGTACTCAGACACTTTGGATGCTTCCGCTGTGATGTAATGATGAATTGTTGGGACATGTGTCCTCTGGATGGTTGTATTTGCTATCTCTGCTCTAGTGAGAGCTATTTGCAACTTATTTCTATTTCTTTGTGTCTTAGAGATTTGTTGTGATATCACTTGTTCAAATGCCGTTGACGTACCATGTGTGTATGTTATGAAGTACGTCAATGGAAGTAGTCGGATTTCTATGGGATGGTTTACGCAGACGATGGATAGTAGAGAATGGTTGTCACACGTTTACGTGTTGGCCTGCTCACATTGAGATGCGGGTGCCGGTATGCCCCGTAAGCCATTTATCTACTGTTTAGCGGGCTGTGAGTATCCTCTAGAAGTCCGGGTGCGACAAATGGTATCAGAGCCTGTCTGCCTGTAGGATCCCTTTTACTGGTCGCAGTTGAGTCTAGAAATTATTTTGTAGCTATATAGGAACAATGAAACGTGAGAGTAGGAATTCTGTTCTTTTATTTGTTTCCCCACCCACCCTCCCTTTTCTGGTAAGGAAGTGCAACGTTGTTTTCTCTTCTCATCTAAACTTTCAAGTTAGGGTTTCTCGTATCCTGGTTTCTCTAGGATAGTTATATCTACTAGACCATAGGAATGGAGGTGGTTGTGACATGATTTATCATGTTGCCTACTCACGATTGAGAACGGAGGCGTGTAAGCCCCGGAAGCAGATCCTCTATTCCTTAAGCAGTAGATATTGATCCTTTAGAAGCCCGGATGGGTTTTTTCCGTAGTACCTCAGGAGTTTGGTCTCGTGTTTCCCCAATGTTGCTTCGATATCCTGTTCTTCTCAACATCCTTTTCGTCCGTTGAAACCTTGTTGTTGCTTGCCACTTCAGTTCTTCTACCGGCGTCTAATCAAAACTTCCCCGATCATCTGCAGATGGATCTCAGGTTCTACCCGGAGGTGGTTCGTATGACTCGTTGCGAGAGCACTGCCGGTTATCCGGAGATGCTGAGAGACATGGTCACTTTTCTGGGGTTCCGTTGGGCACCAGAGTACCAGGTCTACGAGCAGCAGCGAGAGTTTGACCAGACCTACTACCAGGCTATCGTTTACATTCTGTCAGATGATGGCATGAGCGTAGTCCACCGCTACAAGGCAGTAGGTTCCACAGTGGATATGGCTGTGCAGCAGGCAGCTTATGTGAGTCTCACCGTCCTTTGTGCTGACTACTGGGGATTTGACGATTCTATCTATCGCCACATCCCCCGTGGTTACATCACTTCGGAGGGAGCTCACTTCACTCTCTACGACAACTTGGATGTCTACGAGCATGATAACTCCAGGCTGCACACCACCGCTCAGTTTGTGAGGCACACTGACGCAGTTGCCAGCACACTATCTCAGGAGTTGGCTTCAGTCAGAGAGCAGCTCTACCTTGCTTTGAATCGTCTGGCGACTTACACCACAGACTTTGTTGGAGACGAGCGCTTTGCACGTTTCGATCAGCCAGTTGGACGTCGTCTGCCAGATGCTGGAGGTTACGAGCCGATCAGAGGTCCACTAGTTAACCTCGGTGCTGGTTACACTGGGATTCCACGCTTTGGAGCACAGGGAGTCGACGCTATGTACTTCACCACACCTAGAGTCGCTCTCAGACCACGTCAGATCTACGTGGATCGTCGTTCTACCTACTTTCGTGGGCGTGCTCCTCACCGTACCTCTCACCGTACTCCTAGTCGCCGTCCTGCGTGATGAGCATGGGAGTACCGATGTATCCATTCTTAGCTATGTTTAGTTATCCTTTGGCATTCGAACCATTTGTGGTGTGTTGGATATTCTGATGTATTTGAACATGTCATGATGTACCTGTTGGTTACCTATTCATGCGTCGGAATAATCTCTCTTTCGGTTTCCAAGTCTATCCTTTGCTATTGTTGTGCTAAAATGCATTTCCATTCAGGATGCCGCCAACAAGGAACAACCCGCCTGAGCCACCGCCAATCACGGAGCTGTTGACTCAGATGATCCAAGTCATGGCGCAGATGGCCCAGTTTCAGACTAATCAGCACAACAACCAGACGGCTCCACGAGTCAGCATCAAGGAGTTCCTCAGTCTGGGCCCGAGAGCTTTCGTGGCCACACGCGAGCCTCTGGACGCTGATGACTGGATCCGTGAGATAGCTAAGGCTCTGGAGATTGCTCACGTTGCTGAGGACGACAAGGTCAAGTATGCCTCCTATCTGCTGAAGGGTCAGGCAGCTACTTGGTGGGAGAACTTCCAGGCCATGAGAACTGGGATACCAGTCACGTGGAATTGTTTCAGGGAAGCCTTCCTGAAGCACCACATCCCAGATGGTCTCATGGAAAGGATGCGTGAAGAGTTTTGCTCTCTCAAGCAGGGCAATTTGGACGTCATTGGCTATCAGAGTGAGTTCAATCGCCTCGCTCGTTACGCTGGAGATGAGGTGTCCACTGAAGCTAAGAAGATGGCAAGGTTCCGCAAAGGTTTTAACCCGGAACTCAAGTATGCCCTCACCAACGTCAAGGCCAACAGCTTCGAGGATCTCGTTAACACCGCGCTCAATGAAGAAAATGGGCGCAAGGCGTTCGAGGAGTCTCGCAAGCACTCGCGTGAGGGTGGTTCCTCCTCCAACATGACCACCCCTCCGCAGAAGCGCCACATCTGGGTACCAAATGGTGCTGTCACTCGGGCTCCATACGCCCAAGCTTCTCCAGGCTTCGCTCCCCGCCCACCCAACCCTGCTCAGATGCATGATCAGAGGGCTTCGATGGGGCAGCCAAGGCCAGGGCCTCCTCGTGTCGTCACTTGCTACAAGTGCAAGCAGACGGGGCACTACGCTGACAAGTGCACGCAGAGGCAGCTACCTCCACCACCACCTCGTCCCAACACAGACCAGGCAATGGTGCGCGCTCCCCCGCCTAAGGCCTTCAACCCCAACAACAGGCCTGTCGGGAGGACCGCAAGGGTGAATCATGTCAAGATCGACAAAGCTGAGGAAGCTCCTGACGTCGTTCTCGGTACATTTCCCATAAACTCTATTCCAGCTAAAGTGTTGTTTGATACCGGAGCATCACATTCTTTCGTGTCAAAGATCTTTGCGACAGGAATTAAACTCCCTTTTGTTGGTTTGGGTTCCCCGCTAGTGGTAAACTCCCCTGGAGCAACTATGCAAACTTCCAAAATCAGTCACAAAAATCAAATTCTAATTGGAGGCCACATATTCCTTGCTTCCCTCATACTGCTTGGCAATTCTGACATTGATGTCATTCTTGGTATGGATTGGCTGAAAGCTAATAAGGCAAGGATTGACTGTGCTCAAAAGTCAATAACTCTGTTCCACCCTTCTGGCCAGATAATCTATTCTCCAAATGAATCAAGTTCCTTTCAGCTGTGCACCCTCGATGCAAAACCTCTACCTTCACTTGAAAATGTTCCGGTGGTTTGCGAATTCCCTGACGTCTTTCCAGAAGAGTTGCCAGGGATGCCTCCGGACAGAGCTGTTGAGTTCGTGATCGAGCTTGAGCCAGGTACTGCTCCAATCTCTAAGCATCCCTACAAGGTAGGAACTCCCGAGCTGAAGTTGTTAAAGGAACAAATTGATATGTACATGGAAAAAGGTTACATTCAACCTAGTTCCTCGGCTTGGGGTTGCCCAACTCTGTTCATTGCCAAGAAGGATCACACAAAGAGACTCGTTGTTGACTATCGTCCTCTTAACGAGAAAACTATCAAAAACAAGTATCCAATTCCTCGTATCGATGATCTTTTTGATCAACTTGCTGGAGCCTCAATATTCTCCAAGTTGGACTTGAGAATGGGTTACCATCAAATAAAGATCAGAAAAGAGGATATTCCAAAGACAGCTTTCACCACTCGCTACGGTTTATATGAATTCACCGTCATGTACTTTGGTCTCACCAATGCACCGGCGACATTCTCTCGACTCATGAATTCTGTCTTCCATGAATACCTCGACAAGTTCGTTGTGGTATATCTTGATGACATTCTTGTCTACTCAAAATCAGAGGAAGAGCATGAAGAACATCTTCGTCTCACTCTCATGAAGCTTCGCGAGCATCGTCTCTATGCCAAGTTCTCCAAATGTGAGTTCTGGATTTCAGAATTTGCTTACCTTGGTCATGTCATCTCTGCCAAGGGCATAGCCATTGATCCAGAAAAGGTTAAAGCAATTGTTGATTGGAAACCTCCAAAGACGGTGAAGCAAGTAAGAAGTTTTCTTGGCATGGCTAGCTATTGCCGTCGCTTCGTCCAAAACTTCTCCAAGATTGCCAAACCTCTCACTGACCTCACAAAGAAGGACAAGAAGTTCGTTTGGTCTCCACAATGTGATGAAAGTTTCAATCTCCTGAAGACTAAGCTCACTTCTACACCAGTTCTGGTTGGCCCAGATCCTTCCAAACCTTTCCAAATATTCTGTGACGCTTCTCTCCAAGGTCTAGGTGCAGTTCTTATGCAAGAACGTCAAGTTGTGGCTTATGCTTCACGTCAGTTGAACGCACATGAGCTCAATTATCCCACTCATGACCTTGAACTTGCAGCAGTTGTGTTTGCCCTCAAGAAATGGAGACAATACTTGTTGGGTAATCGCACTGAAATCTTTTCCGATCATAAGAGTCTGAAATACATCTTCACTCAACCAGATCTAAACCTCAGGCAAAGGAGATGGATTGAAAAGATTAAAGACTTTGATCTTACCATTTCTTACACTCCAGGCAAGGCTAATGTTATGGCCGATGCTCTCAGTCGCAAGTCGTATTGCAATAATCTCATGATCATGGAAAGCCAACCTCCTCTTCATGAAGAATTCCAGAAGTTGAACCTTGGTCTTGTTCCTCAAGGCTATCTTGCAAACTTGACAGCCAGTCCAACTCTCGAGGACAAGATTCGTTCTGAACAACTTCGTGATGCTGAAATCAAGAAGATGGTAGAACACAACAAAGAAGGCAAGGAGAAATTTAAGTCCTTCTCAATTGATGACAAGGGAACTGTGTTCTTCGAAGGCGCATTGCAGTTCCTCAAGTTCAAAGTCTCAAAGATGTCATTCTCAAGGAGGCTCATGAAAATCCTCTCTCCATACACCCTGGAAGTACAAAGATGTACCAGGATCTCAAGACACTGTATTGGTGGCCTGGCATGAAATGTGAAATTGCTCAATACGTTTCCGAATGCGACGTTTGTCAACGTGTTAAGGCAGTCCATCAGAAAACAGCCGGTTTTCTCCAACCTCTGAAAATCCCTGAGTGGAAGTGGGACATGATTGAAATGGACTTCGTCACTGGTTTTCCAAAGTCCAAGAGGGGCAACGATGCAATCTTCGTTGTCATTGATCGCCTCACTAAAGTAGCTCACTTCTTTCCTGTCAAAGAAACAATCTCAGCTAGCCAGTTAGCAGAGCTCTACACAACAAAGATTGTTCCTCTTCATGGTGTTCCATTGGAAATAAGCTTAGACCGTGGAAGCATCTTCACTTCTCATTTCTGGAAAAGCTTTCAAGAAGCATTGGGCACCAAACTTCTGTTCAGCACAGCCTATCACCCTCAGTCTCAAGGGCAAGTCGAAAGAGTTAATCAGATTCTCGAGGATATGCGCAGAGCATGTGGTATCTCTTTTGGCATGAAATGGGAGGAATGTCTTCCATATGCTGAATTCTCCTACAACAACAGCTTCCAGTAAAGACTAGGCATGGCACCATTTGAAGCTCTCTATGGCCGCAGATGCAGGATTCCATCAATTGGTCTGGAGCTGGTGAACGTTCACTCTTAGGCCCTGACATTGTTAAGGAAGCCGAAGAGAAAGTTCGTATCATTCGTGACAATCTCAAGATTGCTCAGTCTCGTCAGAAAAGCTACTATGACAGCAAGCACAGGGATATGATCTATACACCTGGTGACAAAGCATATCTCCGTGTAACTCCCCTCAGAGGCACTCATCGTTTTGGTGTCAAAGGAAAGCTTGCACCAAGATATATTGGTCCCTTCAACATTCTCTCAAGGCGTGCAGAAAATGCCTATCGTCTTGAACTTCCAGAAAAACTATCCAAGGTGCACGATGTGTTTCACGTGTCACAACTCAAGAGGTGCTTCAAAGATCCAGATCGTGCAGTTGATCATGATTCCATTGAACTGCAAGAAGATCTCTCTTATGAGGAGCACCCTATTCGAATCCTCGATGAGACCGAGCGCAAAACTCGCAACAAGAGCACCAAGTTCTTGAAAGTGCAGTGGTCCCATCATTCCGATAAAGAGGCAACGTGGGAGACCGAAGAGGATCTTCGTAAGAAGTATCCGGACCTTTTCTCTTATCAGTAGGAATCTCGGGGCGCGATTCCTTCAAGGGGGGGGGAGTTTTGTAACATCCCAAGTATGAAAAACAACCTTTAGTATGTTTGATTTTTGTTAATTTATGTTTTGCATCATGGCATCATAAGCATTACATTTGTTTTCATTTGTTTTCCCTTGTTTTTCCATTTGAAATTCAAACAAATTTCAAATTCTTGTTTCATACTTGTTCTGTTACAATGTTTCAAATAAAACTTGCAAATCAAAACATCAAATTGTTTCCAATAACTTGGAAGATCAAGCCATTAACTTGCTTAAGTTAAATAATTTAATTAATATCAAATTCACTCAAAATTCAATTAAATTACAAACAACAACACAATTTGAAATTTTTGAAAAACAAAAGTTTGCACATTAGTGCTTCTGTAATAACTAACCTATAAAAATTATGCCCTAAATTTTCTAACCCCAAAAACCCACCTGTTTCTTCCTTTTCTTTTTCTGCCAAAAAAAAAAACAGAATCAATAAGCAGAAAAACAAAAAAAAAATATAATAGAGAGGGGAGATGGCAGGCCAGTGGGCTGAGCCCAGCCCACCAGCCACGGCCTGCGTGCCCCCCTTTCCCTTACCTCTGTACGGCGTTCATCGCCGCTGCCCACGTCGACAGCACAGAGGAGGGAACGGCTGCGCGCTCGCCTCCTCCTCCTTAAAAACCTTGCACCCGAGCTCCTCCTCCTGCCCTAGTTCTCCTCCCTCTTTTCTCCCTCTCGCCGCCGTCGTTTTTCCTCTCCTCCCACCTCTGTTCTTCTCTGTTCTGAACCTCCACCGCACCACCACCGCACAAATCCCCGGCGATCGCCATCGCCAGGATGTCTCACCGCGCGGGCTGAGCACGGGAACGAGCTCCCCGTACTCCCACCTTCCTCCTCGACAACTCCTCGGTGGCTGGGAAGCGCGGGATTGTCGTCGCCGTCCACCTCGCTGTCGCCGCCGTCCACTGTCCCGCACCGAGCCCTTCTTCCTTCCCCCCGGTGAGCACATCATCTCCCTCCTCCTCCTTCCCTCTCTGCTCCCGCGCATCACCTGCACGCGCACGCACACCTCCCTTACGCACACGGCACGCCAGCAGCAACAGCAGATCCTCGCCGCCGGCGAGCGCTTCCTCGACAAGTTTCAGAAAGACTGAAACTTTCAGTTTCAGTTAACACCCTGAAACTGAACCACAAAATCCCTCGCTCTTCCTTTCTGTCACGAAACAGTCACCAGCCCAACTGGCCAGCGCACGGCTCACGCACGCCCGCGGCGCGGGTTCGAGCCCCCGTCCGCGCGGATTAATCCACCCCTTTTGCACCGCGCGCTGACAGGTGGGGCCTCCCTGTCAGCGACGCGTGCTGCCACGCGTGCTGCCACGCAACGCCACCGTGGCCCAGGGCCCCCTCGTCAGTGGCCTAGGCTGGGCCACTGCGAGGTGTAAATCGTTCTGGCCCTTTTCCTTTTAAAATCCAGTCCATGTTTATTTACAAATTGGTCCTTGATTTTCAAATACAAATAACCTGGGCATTTTAAATCCAAAATTAATAAATAAAATATGTATTCTGCACCAAATTTAATTCTCTACCTGTTTAAATCATTTTTTTTCTGTTTTGAACATTTCAAATGTTTTCAAAATTCAAATTCAAACAACTCATTACAAATTTGGTTAAATTCATAACTAATTCAAATTTAATTTAAATGGCACATATAAAATATGTTTTCCATGCTAAATTAAACCACCTTTCCAAATATAAACTTTGTTTCATGTTTTGAATAATTAAAATTGGTTAAATAATTTTAAACCTTGTTTAAATCATTTAAAATTGCTAAATTCATAACTTGGTCAAGTTAAATTCTTTTTGAACAAATAAAGTATGTTTTCAAACCGGAAAAGTATAAACTTTCCAAATATGAATTTTATTAAATGTTTTGAACAAATAAAAATTCAAATAAATTCATACTTGAATTAAATTCATTTAAATCTTGTTTAAACTTGTTTAATTCATTTTAATTCCTTTCTCAACAAATGAAACATGTATTCCACCTAAAATTTTGTGTTCATTCCAAATATGAATTTTTTGATCTAATTTGAACAATTAAAATTGGTGAAAACAACAAATGATTGTGTAACTCCTTTAAGAAGCCAAATTCCATAACTTAATAAATAAATTTCCAAACTTAGTAAACTTCATTTCAAAGTGAAGCTATTGTTGTTTTCTCATTGTTTTCCTCATCCATGCATCATTCTAATCAACTTTCACATGTTGGTTATTTGTAGATCATTTAATACAACCTTAATTCATGGGCTTTCCATATGCAATCCAAATTGCATAAAGGTCCATTTAATTATGTTACCATGTCAACTAGCTTATTTTGATGCATCAATTAAATTGTCATGCATCATCCCATGATTGTGCATTATGCCATGTTCTTGATTGTTTGTCTCTCTGCGTTGTTTGTTTGCTTCTTCTCGAATAGACGACGACGCTGAGACAGACGAGGTTTACGACACTACTTCTGAGGAGTTAGCCCAATACCAGGCTACTGAGTTTGGAGTCAAGTATTCACTCACATGAACCATTGTGTCCTTTCCACACTGGATATCGGTACTTCACGTTGTCTATTCTGCTAGCCTTAAGATTCGTTGCTTGTGTTCGATCCTAGCACATGTTATCCTGTAACCCTGATATAGCCTCACCTCCACACCTATAACCCCATTGCTTGTTGCATGTGTCTTACTAGCATGCTTAGGGTTGTTTATGCTCGAGTCTGATGTCCGTTATTTCTGTTACCATATTTATTATGTTCTGGGGGCTCGATGTTAAACAACAACCTGTTAATGTTTGAGGTAATGCTAATTTGATGATAAGGCACCGGCAGGAGGCCGGGTATGGTTTTGAGGCCTGCTAGTGTCGAACTCAGGAAAAGTTCTTGTCCTCTGGATCCATGTTGAGCGCGCTAACCGCATGTGGGAAGCGTGTATGGGCGCCCCCCGCAACTCTGATTCGATTCGCATCTCGTCCAAATCGCCACACTTAGTTCGGGTTTTCCATTTGATGCACGCATTTGCAGGTACGAACCTGAGGCCAGGGTGGAAACTTTTGTAGTCGGCATTTAGGGCGGCGTGGTCTTCCAGTGCTATGAGGGTCCCCCTTTTCTTCGTGGGGGCTCGATTAGCCGCGCACGCACAGCACGTGGTTCTTTGGGCTTGATGCGAAGAAGAGTTGGGTTGTGTTGAGTGCCTCGCTTGGTGGGTTTGATCCCCGTCTGGCGGGGTATTCTTACGTGTACGGCCAAATTGGTGCACCCCTGCAGGGTTAAATCTACTCGAGAAGCCGTGTTGTCCGCGGTTATGGATGACTTGGTGATAGGTCTGGCTAACAAGGATTAGACAACTTACATCTAACTAATGATAACCTGACTAGTAATAGACCTTATTGACACAATTACTTGACCCATCATTAATCCAACTGTGTGAGTTATCCTCGGATTGCTTCTTTGGATAAGGGGCGAGATCCAGGATGGGTTTGTTTGAGGATAGTGGTAGTTGGTTACGATACGCTATCTTATCCCCGTCTTTTAGCCGGAAGTTGTAGCGTGTTTCTGTAGTTGGTTAGAGCAGCCTGCTGCCGCGCTTATGTATCACCTATTCTTCCGTTGAACCCAAAGCATCTGTACTTGGTGTTGCCGGATACACTTTGGTGTCTTGTGAGTCTTGCTTGCCAGTACTTGTCTGTACTTACCCCTTTTGGGGCTGTGGTTTCCGCAGACTTCGTTTTCGAGGATCCCCATGGTGGCTACTACGTGGAGTATGACGAGGCTGCTGACGAGTAGATAGCGGACCCGGGCAGGATCCGAGACATCGTGGATGGGCTCCGTCTTTTCGTTTCCGGCCTCTTAGGCCTATTTGGATCTTGTCTGTACTCAGACACTTTGGATGCTTTCGCTGTGATGTAATGATGAATTGTTGGGACATGTGTCCTCTGGATGATTGTATTTGCTATCTCTGCTCTAGTGAGAGCTATTTGCAACTTATTTCTATTTCTTTGTGTCTTAGAGATTTGTTGTGATATCACTTGTTCAAATGCCGTTGACGTACCATGTGTGTATGTTATGAAGTACGTCAATGGAAGTAGTCGGATTTCTATGGGATGGTTTACGCAGACGATGGATAGTAGAGAATGGTTGTCACACGTTTACGTGTTGGCCTGCTGACATTGAGATGCGGGTGCCGGTATGCCCCGTAAGCCATTTATCTACTGTTTAGCGGGCTGTGAGCATCCTCTAGAAGTCCGGGTGCGACAATATGGGAAATTAGCTTCGCATTGTATAGCTTGAAGAGAGGAGACAAATGTTTGCAAAAGCAAACCGCATTCAGTGGTACTTCTGCACAACTTTCGACCGTTGTTAGAATTTTCAACAAGCATATGAACAGAATTTTGAGCTCATCTTTTTCTTTACCTAAAATCTTGCTACTTCCATGCTTCTAATAATATATTTCCATCAAACCTACTTCCAGTGGTATTTCTGAAGAACTTTTGACTGTTGGAATATTCAAAAATCACATAAACAGAAACCGCAACTGCTTGGTCTTTACTTACAACCTTGATATTTTCACCCTTATAATAAGTAATTCCCACCAAGCATGAAAAAGAAAATTAACAAGTGCTACAAACTATCGGAAAAATGTATCTCTCTCTTTATAAACTTCAGGTCCACAGTGTTCAAACAAATACAATGTTTGGCACCACACTGTATCCTGACATACAAAACAATACTTTAACACACATAAGAAGCCTTGTGATTCAAGAAGGAAAGTATCGGTGCCTAACGAATGAAGTTCCTAAAGCTCAAGTTGGTATGGTACATAGACGACAGATTGCATAAATGAAATCTTAAAGACAACACTTAACAAAGAGAGAAAATGAAACCAATTGTCCTAATATCGAAGTAAATGTTGCCACCACTACTAGATCAATATACCATATACAAAACAGCAAGTGCACTCCAGAACTATTGAATTGACCTGGTGGAAAGACACGCTTGAAACAAGGCACAGAAGCAGCTTTGTGATTCAGGAAGGAAAATATCAGTGTCCGGGGAATCAAGAACCCAAAGGTCAAGTTGGTGTTAGTACTCCTTCCGTTTCTTTTTACTCCGCATATTAGAATTGTCTTAAGTCAAACGTTGCAAAGATTGACCAAATTTTAGAATAAAAGATCAATACTTATAATACTAAATTGATATAATAGGAAAGGATATTACATGGTATGAATCTAATGATATTAATTTGGTAGTATGAATGCTGATATTTTTTTGCAATAAAACTGGTCAAACCTTATCAATTTTGACTTTGGACAAACCTAATACGCGGAGTAAAAACAAACGAAGGAGTACGTAGACGAGAGACACTACTTAAAACAAAATCTCAAAGACAATAGCTAGCATAATGAAAATAAATAATATGGGATAGAAGCTAATTATCCTAATATCTAAGAAAATGCAGAGAGCAGAAAGTGCACTCCACAACTAATAAATTGTCCTGGTGTGAAAAAGTTGAATCAGAGATAAAGTGTCCACACATGGCAATCACCAAAAACGAGAGATAAAGCATTAGAATACAATGGATACTAGACCATAATATTAGACAGGTCACCAAGAGGCAAACCTTGCCGGGTCATTCTTTTGGGTCAAATCCTTCCATGATCGCAGGGAATTTTGGAGGCCAAACCATCATAAAGGGAGTGGCACGGCACAAATATTTATCCTCTTCTTTCAACTCATAAATCTTTTTTGCCACATTGCGTTTAATATCAAACAAGTAGATGGAATCTTCCGCCTCCAATAAAACAAACTCAGAATTTTCCCCAACCGGATGTACCTCAATAAAATTATCCTCATCATCCTCAAACACGTGAATTGGTATCATATTATTAGTGCATACCTCACGCAAACAAACGGTATTCACTAGGAACCAGTTGGAGATGCCATTGTTATCAATCATGTGGAGCCAGATTCGAATTTGCAAGTCCTTCACATGGGTGAGGTGAACCCCAGAATCATCCGTGCGCGAGAGCCCGACACTCAGTGCTGACACCTTCTCCGGGAGGTTAATTAGCGACAAAGACGAGGATATAAGATCTAGCAAGAACAACTTACGCATGCTGTTCACGCTGACAAGATTATAGATCTTGTCGTCGCAGATCAGAGAATTCAGTAGTAGCGAAATTCTAACGATTTCACTTACAGCAGCAGAAGAGTGGATGGCCCAGATACCTTCTTGTAACACATATACATCCACGATTGTCTGCTGCGTTGTAGACCTTGTTGCCAGATAGAAGTAGGACAAGCCATCGCCGCCGTTTGGGATGATCTCACCATCCTCGTATTTCAACCCGTCATGGATGCTGGTGTCCGGGACTGGTGGGAGTCTACCTGTGTTCCTAGCAGGATACATGGGGCAGCGCAAAATTGATGCAGGTGGCTGGTTGTCCACATAGAAGGAGACGAGGAGGAGGCCATTCAAGCATGCCACGTCGAGATAATTGCAACCCAAGGTGTTAAGATCGAAGCTGGCGCGACGCACGACGGCGACGAGCTCAGGGGGCTGAGGAATCACCACGAACCGCGGGGGTTTGTTGCGCATGCTTGAGATATAGAAGCCGAGGAGATGAGGCGGGTGGAGGCCGCGGAAGCGGCGTAGGAACGCGGGGGCGGAGGCGAGGCGGAGCCAAAGCTTGCAGACGAGAGCGGCGCGGACGAGGCTGGTAGGGAAGGCCACGCGGAGGAGGATCTCGCACAGGAGGTCGTCGTCGTCAAGCACGGCCGAGATGGCCGCTGCGGCCGGCGGCGTAGATTGCGGCGGCCCGAGCCCTTCCATGTTCTGTTCAGATGGATTTCCCCACGCAAAGAAAATCGGACTAGCTAGGCCAAGAGGGGTTAGGTCGCGTTCGTCGAATCTTAGCTAGTTATTAATATCGCTAGAGTTTTCCGTGACCTAGCCGCCAGGAGTGGCGACTAGGGGCACGACCGCCTACCACCGATCTTCACCGGCCGGCGCGCCGGTCCCCTCTCCCTCCGACTGCTGCTCCGGCGGCAGGAGGGAGGGGGAACCCCGTTCCTCCGCTCTGTAGTTAGGTTTTGGTTCTGTAGATCGTTGTGCGCCGTTGGGGTGGTGGGAGCGGCGTCGCGGCGAATAAATCTGCCCCAACTCTACTCCCACACCGGCGTCGTGGGACGACGTCTCAGAGTTGATGGCATCGTGTGTTTGCCGATCCTTCAGATCGGTAGCTTTAGAGTTCATGGATGGTGTCGGCGAGGCGGTGGCGGCGATCCCATCAGGTGTGTCTCTCCTTCTGCTCTGTCCCCGTTGCTACGGCGTTGTCTCCGACGTCATGGTGGAGCAGGGAGGATTGGTCGTCCGGGAGTACGCGCAGACAGTTGCCTGCGCAGTTGATAGCTGGAAGATGGTGCATCTTGTGCTGGATTTGTGGTTGGAGGCTGTCAGTTCTGGTATCCTTCTCCGACGTTGTAGTCGTGCGGGGATGCCAGGTCTGGAGTTCGATGGCGTGTCCGGGGACACGTTGCCCCGGTCTGATTCGTTCAACGATAATAGTTTTGCTTTTGGCAAACTACTTTGGAGGTCCGTAAAGCTGCAGATCAGCGATGGAGCCGCGTCGAGCTCAAGTGAAGAGGTGATATGTCTACTTCTCTCTTGGTGGTTGCTTCGGTGGTGCCGAAGGAGAGGGACAAGCGATGGTTGTTTGCACATGATTTTTCTATCCTTTCAGTACTGTAATGTCGGTGTTTACGTGTCTTGTAACCGGATTTTTATCTTATGAATGAGATCGTATTACGTTGCAAAAAAAAGGCCAAGAGGGGTTAGGGTTTCATCAAAAAAAAATACTTAGGACAAAATACTTAGCCAAGTTTATATAGAGGTACGTGTGAGAATATGGAATATATAAATATGTCAAAAGGTAAATCTGAAAGATAGCAGCTCGCAAAAAGAAAAATATGTTGATATGGAACACATAGTACCCTGGCATGTTAACGTTAGATAATCTTGCTACCAGTATTAGCACAAAAATCCATGTAACAAAACAACAAGTGCATTCCACCACTAACAAATTGTCCTCGTTTGTTGCTTTAAACAAAGCATTTGAATCAGACATTAGCATATGCACATGATAAACCTCAGAAACGAGATAAAATATTGGCATACTAGTTACTGGAAACTCGACAGATACATTCACAAGAGGCGGACCTTAAAGGATCGTTATTTTGGATCACATCTTTCCATCATCGATCACAGGGAATTTAGGAGGCCAGAGCATCATAAAAGGAATGACACCATTAAAACATTTATGCTCTTGCTTCAGCTCATAAACCTTCTTTGCCGACTTGCGCTTAATATCAAACAGGTATCGATCTCCAGGAAAACAAACTCAGAATTGACGCCAACAGCCTGCACCTGAACAACTGA
Organism: Alopecurus myosuroides; assembly: GCA_028641055.1. Taxonomy (NCBI): domain Eukaryota; kingdom Viridiplantae; phylum Streptophyta; class Magnoliopsida; order Poales; family Poaceae; genus Alopecurus; species Alopecurus myosuroides. Next base: position 580,680,251 of record CM054057.1, on the reverse strand, counting down.
ATCACTCCCATCCTTGAATATGCAAGTTGGTATCATGCAGTTAGCGCATATCTCACGCAAACAAATAGTATTCTCAAGGCGCCAGTTGGATAGTCCATTGTCATCCATCTCGTGGAGCCAGATGCGAAGCTGGGGTCCCTTTACATGGATGAGATGAAGGCGAGAATCGTCCGTGAGTGACATCTCGACGCACAAGGGCATCATCTCTTCTGGGCAGTTCAAAAGTGACAAAGATGAGGACACAAGATCTAGCAAGATCAACTTACGACTGTTGTTCACGGCGGCCATATTATAGATCTTGCCATCGTCACCAATCAAAGTGCTTGACAACATCAGTTTAATGTTAGGGATTACAGTTACAGCCGAAAAGATGATGGCCCAAAACTTGTCATGTAGCACATACACATCCATAACTGTCTGCTGGTCTTTATACCCCATTGCCAAACAAAAGTAGGACCTGCCATCTTTGGAGATGATCTCACGTTCGTTGTATGTGAAGCCGTCTTCTTGGGTGCTCGGAACTGGTGGGAGGACGGCGGTGTACCTCGCAGGGTACAGGGGACAGCGCACCCATGTTGTGTGTACAGGGCGTTGAGGATACCTATCGAGGGTGGAGAAGAGGAGGAGGCCGTTGCAGCACTCCACGTCGAACTTGTCACGGCTCAAATTGTCCAAATCGAAGCTAGCGTGGGAGAAGTACCTATGGCAAGTTGGGGAGGCTGAGGCAAGGTCACGAACTTTGGGGAGGGGGGGTAGGTGTCCCCGGAACAGACGTAAAAGCCAAGAAGGCTAGGCGGGTGGAGGACGCGGAAGCGGCGGAGGAAGGCGGGCGCGGAGACGAGGCCGAGCCAACGCTTACAGACCAGGGAGGCGCGGACGAGGCTAGTGGGGAAAGCGACGCGGAGGAGAATCTCGCCAAGAAGATCGTCGTTATCGAGCACGGCCGAGACAGCCAAGGGCGCCCCCTTCCTTTCCATCTCTGCACTAGTGGAGGGCAGCTCTTTTGCCCCGGTTGGGGTGGGGGCTTACGCACCGGCTGTCCAACCGGGTTTCGCAAACCCGGGCTAAAGCCCCCCCTAATGACCTGGTGGTTGATACCAACCGGGGTAAAAGGGGTGCCCATGTGTGCTGTGCGCAGCGTGCAGGCAGGCACCCTTTTACCCCGGTTGGTAATACCAACCGGGGCAAAAGGTTCTCTGCCGCGGCAGAGTTTTGGGTGTTTCTCTGCTGCACCAGAGGTTTGGCATGTTTCTTTTTTGGGCTGTTTTTTGGGTATTATTTCTGTGCTGTTTTTTTCGGTGAGGCTGAAAATGATATGTTTTTTGCACGTCGATGGGAATCATCATAAAAATCATTGCATGCATTGATATCATCAAAAGATAATTACATTGATCTCAATTAGATCATTACATCCGAATAGAGTTATACACATTGAGATCATTACATGCAGATCATTGTTTATACTTAACAATGAAATTTACCATTTTCAGCTATGACCTCCTTCAGCAGAAAAGCCGCAAATTCCTCTTGAAGTGCTTGTAAGCGGTCTGCCGGTAGGAGCTCCCTCTGGAGATCGTGGAGCGTTAAATTTATCCTTCTTCTTAACCGCTCATTCACGATTGTCCTTATGTTCTCCATGACATAGAAGCCACATAAATTTGTTCAATGTGGCTGCTGAGGGCACTTAACGAGAAATATAATTGAGTCAAATAATGCTCAAGGAATTAAAGAGCGATGCGTGAATATAGCAAGTACTACTTACGATGAGTGTGTCAAATCTTATATTCAACTCCGTTAAACCGGGTTGTTGCTTCCTGAAGCGCTTCCAAGCCCTGTCCGGGAAATTAAAAAAAGAATATATGGGTTATTGTACGATAATGATTGAACAAAAGGGGACGGTATAGTGCGACAACGATTCAACTTACTTTGTGAGCATTGAAATAATGGGCTTGTACTCCTCTTGGCCTTTATCCATAGAGTCCATGAGATCAACTATTCTGGTGTCAACGTGAATGTTCAAAAGAATCCAGTGAAAACTGCACACGCGATTATATACATAGTCATGCATAACTCATCAATTACACTTAACACCGACTTAGCAAAATAGAAATGTGAAGGAATATGCATAAGACAGTAACACTCACCCTTGTCTGTAGGGAAATAGTATTTCACTACGGTGAAATTATTTCCTCAAAAACATAAATATGTTATCCTCCGTCTCTTCAGGGAATTGCAGTGAAACGATATCATTGATGATATATGGGTCAATGAACCCAATGCCACCGTTTCCATTACACTCCAGAATCTTCATCCTGCATAATATATATCGTGCAATGAGGATAATATATATAAAAAACAATGATCGAACTAGCTGAGGTAGATACTTACAGACAATAGGTGCTGATGATCGATTTGTCGAGGGCGTATATATTATAGAAGAAAAAAAGATCTTCAAAATCAATAAAGATCGAGTCATCGCGGAAGTAATCATGTTCTCTAATTTTCAACATGAGTTGGTCTAGCCCCTCTTTTGCGGTTTGGATATACCACGTATGCAGTTGGCGCTTGAATGTTGTCAAAGAGTTGAGCTGATCAGGTTTGACGAGAGACTTCCCTAACTCATATTTCCATGCCAATTCAGCCTTTTCAAAGTTGTTGGATTGGCCTAAGAGTTGGTCAACTGTTATACCACAATCTCTGGCAAACCTCTCAGCTGCTTCCCGATCAATTTGAGTTTATACAGTGTCCGACACCTTGAGCGGGGGGACCGATTGTTTTGGCTGCTTCCCGAGCTGGGGAATTGTTCTCCCCGCCTTCTTGACTTTGTCATAAGTCGTCGTTAATCCACGATCATAGTCAGATGGCAGATTCATCTTAACTTGGGATGGCATCTCCAGCACATTCTTGAAGTGCTTCTTTACAGCTGGATCTATTTGTTTCTTTGGCGGCTCCGAGATTCTCTTTCCCCATGAAGCCATCTGACGTTTCATGTCCGTAGTCACCCAGTCGTCGGTCTCCTCGTCATTCATATGGTAAGCCAACTTTTCTGGCAGCTTCTTGGCTTTCTTCTTCGTAGGACGTTTCTTCTTCAGGGAAGACTTAGAGGCAGCAACCTTCCGCTTAGAGGACTTAGTGGGCGGTGGAGTCGGCTCAGGCATCGGAGATTGAGCCGGACTCGGGCTGCTGACGTCCATGGCGTCGACGTGTGCTGGCGATGATCGAGCCGGGCCGCGTCTCGGAGAATTAGGTGGCAGCGGTGGACTGCGTCTCGGAGAAGGTGGCGGTGGTGGCGGCGGTGGACTGCGTCTCGGAGAAGTAGGTGCTTGTGCTGGCGGTGGACTACGTCTCGGAGAAGTAGGTGGCGGTGGTGGCTTCAGACTGCTCGGGGGAAACACTATGCCACTCTTTTTCCATTGAATGATGGAATTGACGGCCTCTCCAAGTGTCTCTACCCCGTCACCTCCGGGGATGTCAAGCTGCATTATCCTCCAATCCAGCTGAACATCATCAACACCGACACGAGCATAGCCAGGTGTAATCGGACGGCCATGCGAGGTCGCTCCCTCTACACAAGGTAAAGCGTAGCCGTCCGCCACCTTGATGGATATGTTTGAGACCGACACATATAGCGCACAACTTGTCTTCTCCTTGATTGCATCCACGGCCTCCGTCTGTGGAGGGGCATCAACAAGCATAACTGCAGCGGAAGCCGGTACCTCCGTTGAAGCCACGCTGCTCCGGCGTTGAGATGGGTCTGTTTCGTCGAATGTAGTGTCTTGCGTCTGGGAGTGCCGACCAGTAAGCTCATTAATATGTTCTTGCTGCTTCATCACTATGGCTTCCAAGACGACTGGGTCAAGATGATCCCGACTCTCCTCAGATGCTTTCCCAACGTAGAGACGCTCCACATTCTGGTGAAGCCCCTGAAAGCCCCCGATGCACCTTTTGGCATTCATTTGCACCATCATCATGTACTAGCATTAGCATCATATATTGTGAATTGCTGATGTTGCTGCATGATCCATTGATAGCTGTTGAGCTTCATGTGCACTGATTCAATAACTTTTTAGTCTAGGAAAACTGATCAACCCTCTGGCAAGGTCAACCTCAAGTTTTGGAATGAGTCTGGTACCATAGAATGCATCCGCTCACGCATCAAGAAAGTGGTTTTCCATGATTTCCAAGGGGGTCGAAGTGAGCTTGTTTTCCTCAAGTTTTTCCTTGGGAGCGCTTTGGTACTGAAGGAGGTGGTGATAGTGTTTGCCAATGCAAATCTCACTTCGATGGAGGATGTGCGTTCAAAAGTTGTGCCTCTGCTGTCCATGAAGCGGGCTAGTGCAGGCTCCTCAATCAGGGTCACTAGATGTTCTAATCCTCAAGGACCCAACATGCGGAGTAACAAAAGATCATCCGATTTTTCTCTTGGTGACCCTTTCATGATCTAAGTCAATGGTGCCTATTTATTTCCTCTGCGAAGCAAATTGCCCTGGAAGTTCCGAATGTGTTCTGTTGTCGCAGTATGGACATGCAATGTTTTCAGGGTTTTATGTTCTGCCCTGGCTCTTGTTTCTGCAAACATGATTAGCCAAGTTTTGAAGTTAGTAGTACTGTTTTCAATGATGCAAATGACTACCATTCGTACTGTTTTCGATGATGCAAATGACTACCATTCTGTGGTAAATACTGTTGTTTACGATGGCAATTGTGGAACACCTATTGTATTTGTGTGTGATTTCATTAGCTAGGTTTAATCTGATGAGAATGGTGTTACATTGCACAATTGCTGTTAAAACACTTTTTTTTTTGCCAAAAGAAACACATGATGTTTGATGCTGGGAATATGAACGAATCTGACTTATTTCATGTTCTACTTGTTGGCTCGACAATTTCTCTAAACATTGGCCAGAACGTTTGCTCCAGCTGGCAGATTTTTTTTTATCCTTGCAGCTTTGTGCCATTTTTGTGTTCTGATTGAGTTCCATAGATACGGCAAGTCGATTATTGCCACATCTCTTTATAGCATACCTGGTTCTTCAGTTCTAAAGTTTGGGTCATGGCACGCAAGCTAATTCTGTTATTTTGCAACATGTTAAGGCGATAATAATGGTCATGGCTAAAAATAGTTGTCCTGGTACTAAACTATGATACTGATCGTATGCAGCATCCTTGGTCATTTATAAATACTTTGCCCCCTGCTCAGATTTTTGGTACACAATGATGAAAGAGTTCTTTGTTCCCAGGGGAGTACATCTTTCTTTATTTTTTCTGTATTAGTAGATTAGCACGTGCACACACGTGCAATATCAATATATAATCATAATAAATTATCAGAAAATTATATTATCATTTATCAAATTGAACCTATGACGTAACAAAATCGTCATTTTCAAAAAAATTTTTGAGCGAGTCATTTTAAATATATTTGAACCGACAGTATATATAAGGCACAAGGCACCGGAGGGGCAACAAATTTTGGGAGCCCATAACGTGACAAACATGGGCTAGGTTATCTGCTTGGCTTTACTGTCACGGTTGGTCTCTATTTTTTTTTATATCTCTACTATATAATACGGCTTCAAGTGACCGTCGTACGTCGTCACCCGTTTTTTACTTTAGCCCCTCTCTTATTTGGTAATCAACCCGCACACCACGTCTTTGTCTATTTTGTATTTACACCCTCAGTCAAAACTGACACGCATTACCCAGGTCACCCTCGCTCCCTCCTCCTCAAGTTTCATGCGCCGCGGCCATGCTCCTCTCCACCGCCACCGTCCTGCTCCTTCCATCCCACTTAGAAGACGAGCAGACCACCTCGCGGTCCATCTAGGCTCGTGTAGGATTTGCCCCGTTTATAAAGCTTCGGGAGCAAAGGCCATGCTCTGAGAGCAGGTGTGTATGGAGTCTCTATCTGATGCCGGTGGTGGTTCCCTGCCACTAGACCTTCAGCTCTAAGGGTTTGTGGACCTTCAGCTCTAAGGGTTTGCAGACAAGTCATGTCACCATGGATCAGATCCCGCGGGCAACCGAGGTACGTATCGCCGGCTGGCCGGAACCCCGAGAAGATAGAGGATTTGGGATCTACTGGGACCCTGTTTTTTCCTCTACTTCCCCGCACGCAGCCATGGCTGCCTCTGGAAGCACGAACAGACCAGTGGCACCCAGAACCTGCTGATGAGGTGCTGCTGCATTTTGGGCTGGGAGTGGAAGAGCTGCTGGTGCGTTTTGGTCAGTGAATGGATAAACTGTTGATGCATCTTGATATGAAGGAGGAGATTGGAAGACTAATTGGTATTCGGTAGAGAGATTAGACAGACAGTTGAGCTACTGATTATTACTTCCGCCATGTATTGCTGATGTCAGTATTTTTAGCTGAATGTTGTTGTGTCGGTTTTGTTTGGACATAACGATTTGAGAAATTTTGGGATGATCAGCGAGTTTGGTGTGCCGCATAGATGATTCCAGTTCCAAACTGTTTGTGGTGTTCTGAATTGTGATAATTGTTGGGCAGTAAAAGGATCAGGGTTGGTCGCCTCGGAGATTACCGGTGCTCCATCGTCAGCATGAGCCTCACGCGGACGCTGAAGGAGATGGTCCGCAGCGGCAAGCTCGCCCCTGAGCTCGCCGTCGAGGTCCTCCATGAGTTCGACGAGGCTCGACGGTGAACGCTAACTGCAATAGTGTGGCGTTTTGACCTTGTGTGCATGGTCTGGGTGTTTTTACTCCATGAGGGCCGCGCTGGAGCATCTTGTCACGAGCAGGGCCTTCTTCGAGCTGTCATACAAGTATATGGCAACAATATATGCATCTGTCTTATGCTGTTGCATCCGATGATTAGACAAACCGTAGAGATTATAACGGAATGCTGGGAGTATTGGGTTCATTTTTCTCTTTGCAAATTAAGTGAATTTATTGATGGTAAATAAATATCAAATTCCAGATTCAGCACTTGGTTAAACCTTAATGGAGAATATACGTCGAAATACTAGCACCACATAAGTTATCACCTTTTTATTGCTTAGTATCACTTTATCAGGGTAAATTGTCTATGCGTAATATGGTCGCATAGAAGCATGTCTATTTGCTTGTCCTGTTCTTTACATATAATTTGGACATATTCATGATTTAGTTTTTTTTCTTGCTTTCAATCATCTCCACGTACTATTTGACAATTTTGATAAATTTTGGAGAAAAACATACCTATATGTTACGCTGTATGGAAGTAACGTGGAATGGCATATTCCTTACTGACTGAAGTTGCAACTTATTCCAAGAAACAACACTCCTAAATTTTATACTAGATGAACGACTGCTTATAACATTGATCTAGGGTTGTATGATGAGGGACACATGAGGCGGTGGAAAAAAAGGCTAGAGTTATCTCTAACTATTTCATAAATTCATAATGAAGCACGATCTTGTGATATCACCCTTCTAATTGATTTTCACGTTTTGTCATAATATATTCATCTAATTTAAAACCGTAGCAACGCACGGGCATTTTGCTAGTAATCCATAGTGAACGGTAAGGTTTTTTAGGCATGGCTTTTAAATACAAAGTGCTTAATTAGCTGCGGTCATTATTGAAATAAATATATATCATGTAGTATTATTATATAGTTTAGACCGAGTGTTCCTCTCTATGGAAAATGAAAGAAATCCCATAATCAATTGTGGAAATAATAATAATCGCAACTTCATCAAACTCTGACGCGGGAGAATATTTAGAATGTTTTTACCTGGTAATTTATCTGCGATCTTTCCGAGCACAAGAATGAAATGTACATCTCAATTGGTCATATAGCTGCCATCGATATTCAACTCGAAGTATAAAAAGCTTAGTTCACAGCTAGGACTAATACATGCTACAGCTCACGACACTGATGAGATATGTATGCAAGATAGACCTAGCTACCAGCTACTATAGAAATAACCAGAGAACATACCACAACGTTGATCAGATGCAGAGTATATCTGGAGACATGGACTACATTATGGGTGGACATTCTTAGATGCTTGAAAACCTGATTATGGGAGGATATTTTTCATGTCATCATGTAAGATCGAAGGTGTTGAATAATCCATCTAATCCCAAAAATTATCTTCTACTCGAATAATCCATCTAATCCCAAAAATTGCATCTCGAAAACCATAAAGCAGCGTACGCAAAAGCAGGCCGATCACACCTTCAGTCAATTCATTATAACCAGAAACTAACCATATAAATCGTTAACTCTGAAGTGGCAAGTATCATCCAGGAATTGAGAATTTTTCTTAGACCAACAACTAGCTTATTGGGAGCACTGGTAACGTGCACATCTAGCTAGTTCATGGACAAAATAAGCACACATGTCAGTGCATACAAAAGCAAGCAAGCATGTTAAGTCTAATGGCTGCCTAATTAAACGTGGCAATGCTAACATCACCTTACAGCAACATGACAAAACAGCTACCCGTTAGACACTGGGTTTGCTACTATGCCAGCCTGACATGCATTTTCAGCCGCTTAGATCAGTTAAGGCACTTGATGTCACTGGTTTAGGTACCTGACACAAAACATAGGGAAAATTAGTGTCGCATTGTATAGCTTGAAGAGACGAGATAAATGTTTGCAAAAGCAAACCGCATTCAGTGGTACTTCTGCACAACTTTCGACCGTTGTTAGAATTTTCAAGAAGCATTTGAACAGAATTTTAAACTCATCTTTCTTTACCTAAAATCTTTCTACTTCCACTCTTCTAATAATATATATCCATCAAACCTACTTCTGGTGGTATTTCTGAAGAACTTTTGACTGTTAGAATATTCAAGAGTCACATCAACAGAAACCTCAACTGCTTGGTCTTTACTTACAACCTTGCTATTTTCACCCTTCTAATACGCTATTCCCATCAAGCATGAAAAAGAAAATTAACAGGTGCTACAAACTATCGGAAAAATGTATCTCTCTTTATAAACTACAGGTCCACAGTGTTCAAACAAAGACAATGTTTGGCATGACAATCTATCCTGACATACAAAACAATACTTTAACTCAGATAAGAAGTCTTATGATTCAAGAAGGAAAGTATCGGTGCCTAGCGAATCAAGATCCTAAAGTTCAAGTTGGTATGGTAGATAGACGACAGATTGCCTAAATGAAATCTCAAAGACAACACATAACAAAGAGAGAAAAGGAAACTAATTATCCTAATATCGAAGCAAATGTTGCCACCACTACTAGATCAATATACCATATACAAAACAACAAGTGCAACCCACAACTAATGAATTCACCTGGTGGAAAAACTTGCAATCAGAGATAAGTATACACACATGATAAGAGTACACCCTTGAAACAAGGCATAGAAGCAGCTTTGTGATTCAGGAAGGAAAATATCAGTGTCCAGGGAATCAAGAACCCAAAGGTCAAGTTGGTGTTAGTACGTAGACGACAGACACTGCTTAAAACAAAATCTCAAAGACAATAGCTGGCAAAAAGAAAATAAATAATATGGGAAAGAAGCTAATTATCCTAATATCTAAGAAAATGCAGAGAGCAGCAAGTGCACTCCACAACTAATGAATTGTCATGGTGTGAAAAAGTTGCAATCAAAGATAATGTATCCACACATGGCAATCACCGTAAACGAGATAAAGCATCAGCATACACTGGATACTAGAACATATTATTAGACAGATCAACAAGAGGCAAACCTTGTCGGGTCATTCTTTTGGGTCAAATCCTTCCATGGTCGCAGGGAATTTTGGTGGCCAAACCATCATAAAGGGAGTGGCACTGTACAAATATTTATCCTCTCTTTCAACTCGTAAACCTTTTTTACCACATTGCTTTTAATATCAAACAGGTAGATGGTATCTTCCGCCTCCAATAAAACAAACTCGGAATTTTCCCCAACCGCATGTACCATAATAAAATGATCATCATCATCCTCAAACACGTGAATTGGTATCATATTCTTAGTGCATAACTCACGCAAACAAAGGGTGTTCACTAGGAACCAGTTGGAGACGCCATTGTTATCAATCCTGTGGAGCCAGATTCGAATTCGCAAGTCCTTAAGATGGGTGAGATGAACCCCGGAATCATCTGCGCGCGAGAGGCCGGAACTCAGCGCTGACACCTCTTCCGGGAGGTTAATTAGCGACAATGACGAGGAGACAAGATCTAGCAAGAACAACTTTTTAGTGTTGTTCGCAGTGGCCAGATTATAGATCTTGTCGTCGCAAATCAAAAAATCTAGCAGTAGTGAAATTCTATGGATTTCACTTGCAGCAGAAGAGTGGATAGCCCAGATGTCGTCTTGTAACACGTATACATCCATGATTGTCTGCTGCATTGTGCACCTTATTGCCAGATAGAAGTAGTATGACAAGCCATCCCCGCGGCGGTTGGGGATGATCTCACAATCGTCGTATTTGAGATCGAAGCTTGCGCGAAAGACGACGGCGGCGAGCTCAGGGGGCCGAGGAATCGCCACGAACCGCGGGAGTTTGTTGCGCGTGCTTGAGATGTAAACGCCGAGGAGATGAGGCGGGTGGAGGCCGCGGAAGCGGCGGAGGAAGGCAGGCGCGGAGGCGAGGCGGAGCCAAAGCTTGCAGACGGGAGTGGCGCGGACGAGGCTGGTAGGGAAGGCCACACGGAGCAGGATCTCGCACAGGAGGTTGTCGACTCGTCGTCGTCCAGCACGGCCGAGATGGCCGCTTTGGCCGGCGGCGGAGATTGCGGCGGCCCGAGCCCTTCCATGTTTTGTTGATATGGATTTCCCCACGCAAAGAAAATCATACTGGGGCCAGAAGGGTTAGGGTTTCATCAAAAAGAAAAAAACTTAGCACAAAATAAACTTCCATTAAGCCATAAAAAATAATTCATGGTGACAAAAATAATATACATTATACTACAGTAATTTGTCTCGTTTAAGTATACCGTTATATTGTTTCACCAGACTCTCGAAATAGGCTTTCGCCCCGCTTTATAAATAAAGCAACCGTCCCACAGAGTCAAACAAAGTCGCCGAACACGGCAAGCACAAAGCTTGGGCCACACCACAATACAGCCCAACGAAATAAAAAACACGAACACACACGCGCACACACACTTAAACAAGAAGGCGTGCGAGGAGGGGGTGATGTGAGTAGAGGAGGCGTCAACACCCAGCAAGCCGCCTCAGGGCGGAGACGCGGCGGAGAGGCGGCGCGCGGCCACCAGAAGTCTGTCGATGGAGTCGTCTAGCCGCGTCCTGTCCCGCTGTCTACACAGCGGATGCCACTGCTGCAGAAAGGCCAAGAATTTGAAAATAGAGTCACTGGCCCTTCTCAAGAAGATCTTTTCAATCACCATCTTATTACGCGTCGTCCAAAGAGACCACGCCATCGCCGCAAACACCAAACAGAAGAGACGTCTACCTCCTCCAGTATGGTGCGCCCGGGTTTCTAGAAACTCGCCGAGATCCGAGGTCTTCCACGCAGGACCTAGGGCCTCCCGCACGAAGTTCCACAGAAATCTGGCAGCGGGACACACAAAGAATATATGTGTACTCGATTCCGGGGTCCTGCAGATGGGACACATCTGATGGCTAGGTTGAGTGTGTAGCTAGTGGCAAGCCTTCTTCCCCACGAGGGTGACTCGAGAGTTTATATGGAACTCTTGGGGAGCCAGTATTTCAGCAGTTGTCTTCCAAGCTTCCTCCAGGATCCTGCAAACAAGTAGAGAATTTTGTGCCCTCAAAGTCACCAAGTGGTTGTCAAGCACAAGGTATGAGACTTCTAAATTGCAATGCAAAACTGAAAGTAAATGTGCAATAATTAAATCTATTACTAAATGTAAATGAGAAAATAAATATGCAATGGATTGTTTTTGTATTTTTGTGATGCAAGTGGTGATGGAGATAATGTAAATTTGAATTGGAGATGCAAGTAAAGTAAAGTGCAAGTAAAGTAAATTGCAGCAAATTAACTAGAGTGTTTTCTTATATTTAAAATAGGACCGGGTTCATGGTTTCACACTTGCATTCTCTCAACTAAATTAGACGGTGGACATAAAGAATTACATGTGAGATTACAATAACATGTTTAACATTGAGTACTTTCATATGGGCATCACGTCCTAGCATAGAGATCTCTACGGTCATATTGATCCCTCTTATACTCCACCAAGATGCGAAATAAATCATAACACTTCGATAATTAAGGAAAAACCAGAGTATAGTTTTAAGCAATGTGACACGAAGTTGAAGTAAGAACTTGCTAGATCTAGTCATGGAGATTGATTAGTGTCACTTCAAATCCCCGGTAACAAGGTACTCATTTTTATCCCTAGTGATGTAACTAAGAAATGTTTAACAAAACCTAAGTGGATCGCTGAACTTCTGTCACTTTCACAGCACTAGCCGCCCCCCCCCCCCCGTTACTCCAACTAATGCACCCATCACCCCACACACGCTCTCAAGAACTAGATTGATCAAAGCTAGCAAATAAGAATGTGGTACATAAGATACATCTAAACAATTGCAATCTCAGATTCAATAACTCATAGAAAAGATTCACCACATAGGAATTACAACGGTGCCCGTAATCATGTGAGGCAGCTCATACAGATCTAATTAGTGAAGCACATAGAGAGAGAGAGATACAAGTGCTACTTCCACAAACCCATAGCCCTGGGGTGGACTATTCCCTCTTCATGGAGATGTCGATGGAGATGACGTTGGAGGGGTAGGAGATCACACCGGCGGCGCCCCGCCGGAGTTTTCCCCCTCCAATCTGGAACTTCTGGTCTCTGTTTCGGTGTTTCGGCGGCGCTCTCCTCCGTAAGGGTACGGGGACCCTTTTTATAGTCGGTTTTAGGTCAAGACGAAGTCGGTAAGTCGAAGATGGAAGGAATTGGGGCCACAGGGGCCAAAAGGGGCCTCTCACGCGGCCAAGGAATCTGGCCGCGTGGAGGGTCCTCTTTTGGGCCTCCTTGCCCAATTATCGTGGATCCTTCGCCCGCAAGTCTTCTCCTTCCAAGAAAAGGACCCACGCAGATTTTCAGGTGATTTCGCGGAAGTTTGCCCCCTGAAACGTCAAAAATATAGAAAACGGGGTTTCTGACAGGCAGTGTTAATTCCATAAAAGTTGGGGGACTTTGTAATTTAACCCCAAAATACTATAAAACATTGAATTATACCCTTATATGATGCAATATGTAATAGAAAACCATGTGAAAATATGCAAAATTCATCTATGCATTTTACATGCATCAACATCCCCAAGCATAACCCATGCTCGTCCTCGAGTATGAAGGTGATAAAACTAAGATGGGTTTTGCATATTGAAACAATCATGGGATATCAAGGAGGATTATTCATGCTACATATAATCAAATGATTAATATTAGAAATGAGTAGCAATATATAATTCATGTTGTAAGAAATATCAAATATGCAAGCAAAGATGCTTCATGAAAGTTCACAAACTGTATAATGAAATAAAAACACTATGGACCAAATGCATACACAAAATAAAAAATAAAATCCTATATTGGTCAAAGAATAGCATTGTCACGACCCCGGACCCAGAGATATACATACTGTTATGTGCTCCTAGCCATGGACTCACAAGAGCTTCAGGGTTACCAGCCCCGGCCGCAACAAACAACGGCATGCAGACTGGATTCATCGGCACGTAGTCCGGATCCCCAGTCTACTACTCCTTGTATCCATGCTAGTCATAACCAACTATGCATATCAAAACGTCCACCAATCGAAAGAAACTGAAGGAAACGGGACCAAAACTATACAGAGATACTATGTGTCCAGAAAGTGCAACAACAATCGAGGGTTACTGGGGTTACCTCGCCCCAGGCCGATCACATCGACAGGCGGGCTCGGACATGGATCATCGGCTCCACAACCCCTCGACTGCGACAACTATGCAGGCATAGCCAAAACTGTATAACAATAAGCTCGAAACCAACAACCGATCAAAGCAGCACTCTAAACATGAAGCTGTATTAAACAGGTGTAACTAGAGTATAGCTTACAAGCAGAGGTCACACGACCCAACATTACATCAGACAACGGAAGGCAAATTATGTTGCTAATCAACAAGAACCAAAAAGGCCTAAGAGGCCGCAACATAAGGCGACGTCCCAGCCCATAGATTCCAGGCTGCTACCTGGGAACCCCAAACTACTCGTCGATGTTCACGTTGAACCACCACTGAAGTGACGAACTCCACCTGAACCAAAATTAAGCAAACCTGAGTACGGGAGGTACTCAACAAGACTTAGTTAACCTATTATATATCTGCTAACTTCAGAAAGGGTTTTATGAAGGCTGATTTGCGTAAAACAATCTTTGTTTTCCAAATCGAGAAAGAATAGCACGTCTCATAGAATATTTTCAAAACAGATGAGAAAGCTACTGAACTACTGATATCATCTTTTTATCCACCGACATCGTTCCCAACAACTCACATGCTACAAGGATCACCCCTCTCGGCATCTCCGAGAAGGCACCCTTCAATCATGGTTATCAAGTTTTAGTCATTCCGTTGAAGTTATCTATGATCACAAAATCCGTTGCCAAGTCGTCCGTAACCGTGGACACGGCTTCTCGAGGAGATTTATCCCTGCAGGGGGTACACTTTACCCACACGTACCATCCGACTCTTAACGCCACATGTACGCTCGTCCATGGAGCGCGGCAGAGGGTGGCTGGCCACGACCTTTACCTTGCTCGACCCTATCCATGAGTCAACCCAAACAGGGCCACCCCGTCAACAGGGAGTTGGCCACCTCCTGACGGCACCTGTTCTGTGAGTCGGGATCAAGATCCGTGTACGTCCATCACTTGTCCCGGTCACGCCCTAAGTTTTCTCCAAATCGTTTTCTAACTCACACGCTGATGGAAATATCAAACTACGTGACTCATGGACGTGGCCAAACAAGTTAGTTGGTCGAGCGCGGTCTGTTAGGCCCCGCGTGTGGTTGCACGCTCAGTCTTGGCTTCGAAGGCGAGAACTCGCTCCTAGGGGCATGAACAGGACAAAATGCCACAACCCATTGTGGCCTCACATCCATGCCGTTATTTAGTCAAGTTATCAAAGATATACAATTCACAACAACCTGACATAAATGATTCACGCATTGACCAGATTCATCAACCGGATGGATCAAATCACAACTAGGCATGGCTAAGCAAGACTCACAGGCTTTAACGAGGCGCGCACAAACAAACCTATAGCTGCTAGGAGCATTGGATCAGGATATTTAGGCGATGCAATAAGTATAGGAGAACTCTATCTAAGACCATAAATACTTTGAACCGCATGCAATATACGAGATTCCAAAACACTTCGAAAACCATATATGAGCTGATAAGAGGTTATGCTTGCCTTGGTTATAAGAAAACCAGATACAGTCTTCAGGAATAAGTGCTTGACTGGTCGGCTAAGATCAAGTATTCATCATTGGATTGCTGCCCTTCACTTCGGAGCCACGTTCTCCGAGGGGGAACAAACACCGAAAAGAAGAACAACAATCAAAACATGGCATCGGTGCAATGCACAATATGTATCAATGAGCAAGTTAATGCATTGAAATAAGGCCCTAAACATGTTCGATGGGTTGCTAGGGTTCGTATGGAAAATATGCACTTTTACCGAAGTTTGCCCGAAATGGACCCCGGAGTGGGTTTCGGACGATTATGGAAGTGAATGTAGTTTAAATTGCTCAAATGGGTTTGAAAACATCATAACTAGGTTACATTTGTCATTTTGAGCAAATTGGTATATAACTTTTAATTTTCTAATATTCTTGAATAAAAACTTATTTTCTCCATTTTAAATGATTAAACAACATTAAAATAATACTCATTTTTGGACTTTCTCAAATATGTGTGAAAATGACATATTCGGATAGATTGCATTTTTCTAAACATTTCCATACTTTCATTTTATTTTTCTGGTAAATATTTTACTAGTTATTGGTTTTACAAAATAAACCATTTTTCTGGAAAACAAAAGAAACATGAATATGACGTCACAATGATGTCATCCTTGCATCATCCTGAGAAGAATCTCTCTATTGAACTCAAATTCGAGCAATTCCTTCATGTATTCGTGAAATTAAGGGGTGCAACAGATAGAGGGGACCGAGGCGAGTCTAAAGGTGGTGGTGCAAGGACCATTTGGTCGCCGGAATTTCACCGGCGAGCTTCCGCGCGGCGGCGGGCGGCGGAGCTCGTCGGGCGGAAGAACCAGAGAAGGAGGGAGGGGAAGGAGGGGTCCGGGAGGCTCACCACGATGCGGTGAAGAGGATGGCGGGTTCGGGAGGGCGAGGGGGCGCCGGATGGCGGCGAATCGGCCGCGGCGGCCGTCGGCCGGAATTGAGGAAGACGAGGTCGGGGCGGCGTCTCCGGGCCGTCCGTGTTTGATTCACTAGAGGGAGAGGTAGAGGGGGACACCACGGTGAGGAAGGAGGGCTCGAGGGTGCTTGGGAGTGGCCGGAACGGCGACGACGACCGGCGGTAGAGGGAGCTAGGGTTCAGCCTCGCGGGCAAAATACAGAGAGAGGAGGGGCAACACAAACGCAACAGAGGGAGAGTGAGGAAGCACGCCTCTCCTCCGGGGCCTTATCCGCGACGAGAAGACTGAAGCGGGACGTGGCATGCTGAACGTAGGTTGTCGTTCTCCTACTGGAAGGAGGAAGAAGACACAGAACAATTTCAGAAAACCCCCTGGAGTTTATGTGTTTGGCGAAGAGGTCCTTGACTGCCCCAAAACAGCAAAAGAATTTGAATGTTTGAGGGTCTTTTTGAAAAGTAAAAAATTTGGCAAAAATGACTTTTGGAAAGATTATGAAATTTTCAACCTAACCATATGCTTCTGTGGTGTATTTGAAATATTTTTCAATACAAAATTTTGGGAACCAAAATAAGTACTATATGTGGGATTTTCTCAAACCATTTAAATTCACAATTTAAATTAGTTTCAAACATTGCTTAAGTTTGTGGTTTCATGCATGTATGATATGAACAACACCACACACCCTATTGTTGCAAAATTTGGGATGTTACAAATCTACCCCCCTTACAAGAATCTCGTCCCGAGATTCCCGAAGGAGAAGAAAGAGGGAACACCGGTTTTGAACGATCTTCTCGAACTTTACGGTTCTCTTCTCGAAGAGGTTGTCCCGTAGCACTTGCGAGGATATCCAGCGGCTACACCTTAGGTAAGAGGGAAAACTCTTAGGAAAGGATCTTCACGAAGATTGAGTATCTCATGGATAACTCATGACATGACTGTTCATAAAGAGCTGTTGAGTTATCAGGTATGAAACACATCAAGGTAACAGAGTGAATAGAAGATGGTTTCAAGTTTCCGAACGATTGGTATTGAAAGGATTTAGAATATGAGCTTTGCACAAGACTTTAAATCCTTTTGGAAAAGAAAGGTTGAACAACTTGTGAAACCGAGATTTTCTTCAAACAGATAACCAAGATGGAAAGGATTGTCTGGGATATCACAACGCAATATCCGTAGACGAGGGAAAACACGAGAAAACACTGTAATTCGTGTGTCAGAGAAAATTTGATACAGGATCATGTTCACTCTTCAGAGTGGACACAGAAGATAACGGAACTTTCATTCCGTCAAAGTTTGTCGAAAACTTTGTCAAAGATCGCGATGTTACTTCACGACAGAATATGAGTAACCACAGGATGTTGGAACACCGTAGTGAAGGAGGAACTCTTGGTCACACCATAAGAATGGATAACCAACGGGGATTGAAACACCGGAAGAAAATGAGGAATCTCTTTCCTATTGTGGTTTATCCGTAGCAATACGTTTACCACATGGTTAAGACCCATTCACACAATGTGTGAGATGAACAGAACTTCAGGTACAAACCACTTGAAAAAGGAAGCTGGTCAACGTCGGTTACAAAACACCACGAGATTATTCTCATGATGAACTTGTTTCCACAAAAAGAGAGGTTTGGAGGATTTGGTAGAGAGACATTGGACATAGTAAGTTCCAAGGTCTTCTTGACGTTCCCGACACCAATATCCAGCTTACATAAGCCTTCAATAGGTCATCAAGTGGAAGTTAAACTCCGGTTTGTAAGAACAGGGAGGAAAACTTGTTAAGAACGAGCCGCACAAGAATTCTCACGGGGAGTGGTTGTTCTTACGGATTCAAAGAGATATGACATTACGCCTTCCGGCTAATTGTGTTAACCACAACATCAACCATGCCAGATTTTGAAAAGACCTAATTCAATATTCTTGAGAAAACACCAACCATCGTTGCTGCTTGAGATTCAGCTCTGGTTAGGGAGTTGATAACTCAGACTCGGTATGTTGGATCAAAGAGATTGCACCGGTTACAATTCAGGTACATAAACTGGATTCTCAAGATATGGACTACAATGTCACACTCAAAAAGATGAGCGAGATTGCAGAACTCATGTATTAGCAACTTGCGAAAGACGGTTGCACCTACATGAACTACTTGCAAAAGAATACATCGGAGTCCTGGTTGGGAAGATGATAGTAAAGATAACGAAGTTCTTGGACTTCTTCTCTGTTACGAACAATCAGTCAGTGGCTTAGTGTGGATGCAAACTTCTTCAAATAAATGGAGGTAACAACCAACCATCTCAAGAATAGTCCACACACACATGACCGACTTGGGGTTATTCCCGAAGGAACAAGGAAACTATGCTCAGGTCCATGGCGACAACTTTCACCATAAGCACACGAACCCGAGAAAGTCACTTCGAACATCCAGAACACAACTTCGTGAGGACACAAAGATGGTTCTCGAAAGTTTCCAACATTAGTGCCAATTGTTCAACATGAACCTGTTGCAACTTGGAGTTAATAGGTATGTCATCGATGAGCTCGAAAACACCCTTATCAAAACAATCCAAGAAGAGGGATTCATATGATATATGAACAAGGAAGAATATTGGTCAGACCAAAGGACATGAAGGTGTACTTGGGCAAAACACTAGGAGTGAGACACCATCAAGATAGTCCTTGAGTCTGAACTTGATCTGGCACTAGCCCAAATCAAATCAAGGGTGGAAAGATAGCATGTCCACAAAGAGATACTATCCCTCTTCAACATGAAGAAACTAGACATCCCTTAACAAAGGATCAAGTTAGGCAGAGCTTTTGTCTTTCAACTCTCCAAGATGTTGTTTAAGCTCAATCAACTAGTCCAGGATATCCAGCAGGGTTCCTTGGAGAAAGGAGTAGTTCAAACTACTCCTGGTTTAGACATCACGGTCAGGTAAAACCTGGTGATACTTCTAGAAAGACAACCAGAACATCACAACTTACCGGTATGTCTTGGAGTTCGAAAGGAATCTTGCTTTTCAAAGAAACCGATATGATCATGAGAGCTTCAGCATGAACCTAACTCTCTGACCAATGATGTGCACCGGAAAGAAAGGATTTGGTGACACAGTCAACTTCAAACAGAGGCTGGGTGACCAGTGGTGCTAAGAAGGATACATATATTTCTTAGATTTTTCAAAGCAATAAGGATTGCTAGAAATATATGGTACACACCTCAAAGCACAGATCCATCATTTTCAAGCATTCAAGCTTGGATGAAGGGGGAGTGAAGATGTGTGAGAGCATCACTTCTTCATTAAGGCCATGAAACTCAGCACGACCTCATGATGCGTAAGAGTGTGATACTCGAAGGTGGAACAGAATAGAAGCTGATGAAACTTCTTTAACCTGCGAATTACAAAACTTTGACCTGGTTCTATAGATGAATGGGGTACTGGAGTTTGTTTCTCCTTACATTCCAAGGTGGAACGTTATGACGGGAAACAAGAACAAATGCATTGGAAGAATCCAACATCATATGTAACTTGGTTTCCAAACAACGGATGGAGACTTGAGAGCAACTGAAGATGGGAACATGCTCAGGAGAAATCCTAAGATCACGTTGATTGCACAGGGTAATACTCATTTGTAGAACCCATGCTAAGACGAGAGGTATAGTAGAGTCAAGAACAAGGATATGGGAATCATCAGGAACACTCTTGTTGTGATCCCTTTTGATTCCTAGAGAAAACCTATGGCTATTGGAGCTGAGATTACCTAGCCACTCTGAGGTAAAACAGATTCTTTAGGATCCAAAGAAACAGAACTTGGGTTAAAGGTCAGCATCCTGTACTGATGGCGTGAGCATCACATGGTTATGGCCACATGATTCAACCCACCGCAATTCAGCACATTCCGGGACCTTCGGTTCAAGTCCAAGATTGAAAACTCAAAGGAGGGAGTAACTACTATCTCAGTGCCTTGAAGGACACTATGAATAGCAATCACAAGGTATCTTTCAAAAGACAAACATAACTCGGGAAGAGTTTGAGCATAAGATAACGGATACATTCGAGATGCAAAGGAAATCTCGAGGTTCAGGATTTAGAACTTTGAACATATAAGAATATGGAATCCGTACAACTTTGAGAGATTAGGATGGAAAGGAAATCTCTCAGTTTAATAGATAACGGAACATGGAACGCACACGGCTCTAGAAACTGAACACTAGGTCAACTTGGGTAAAAGAACGTCTTGCCATAGAAGGCACCTAAGTTTTGAATAACTGGAACCTTTTCAAATCAAAACAGGTAAGGTGACCCAGAGTGAGAGCGATACCAGATAAGGAGTAAAAAGAATCCTAAGAAGGTTTTCACAACTCATTTGTGGTTTCAAAGTAGTTTTCACAATCACTAGACTCAACATCGACCAAGCAGTAAGGTTTTCCTACAGGCAGTCCTGCTCTGATACCAAGACCTGTCACGACCCCGGACCCAGAGATATACATACTGTTATGTGCTCCTAGCCATGGACTCACAAGGGCTTCAGGGTTACCAGCCCCGGCCGCAACAAACAACGGCAGGCAGACTGGATTCATCGGCACGTAGTCCGGATCCCCAGTCTACCACTCCTTGTATCCATGCTAGTCATAACCAACTATGCATATCAAAGCGTCCACCAATCGAAAGAAACTGAAGGAAACGGGACCAAAGCTATACAAAGATGCTATGTGTCCAGAAAGTGCAACAACAATCGAGGGTTACTGGGTTTACCTCGCCCCAGGCCGATCACATCGACAGGCGGGCTCGGACATGGATCATCGGCTCCACAACCCCTCGACTGCGACAACTATGCAGGCATAGCCAAAACTGTATAACAATGAGCTCGAAACCAACAACCGATCAAAGCAGTACTCTAAACATGAAGCTGTATTAAACATGTGTTACTAGAGTATAGCTTACAAGCAGAGGTCACACGACCCAACATTACATCAGACAACGGAAGGCAAATTATGTTGCTAATCAACAAGAACCAAAAAGGCCTATGAGGCCGCAACATAAGGCGACGTCCCAGCCCATAGATTCCAGGCTGCTACCTGGGAACCCCAAACTACTCGTCGATGTCCACGTTGAACCACCACTGAAGTGACGAACTCCACCTGAACCAAAATTAAGCAAACCTGAGTACGGGAGGTACTCAACAAGACTTAGTTAACCTATTATATATCTGCTAACTTCAGAAAGGGTTTTATGAAGGCTGATTTGCGTAAAGCAATCTTTGTTTTCCAAATCGAGGAAGAATAGCACGTCTCATAGAATATTTTCAAAACAGATGAGAAATCTACTGAACTACTGATATCATCTTTTTATCCACCGACATCGTTCCCAGCAACTCACATGCTACAAGGATCACCCCTCTCGGCATCTCCGAGGAGGCACCCTTCAATCATGGTTATCAAGTTTTAGTCATTCCGTTGAAGTTATCTACGATCACAGAATTTGTTGCCAAGTCGTCCGTAACCGTGGACACGGCTTCTCGAGGAGATTTATCCCTGCAGGGGGTACACTTCACCCACACGTACCATCCGACTCTTACACCACATGTACGCTCGTCCATGGAGCGCGGCAGAGGGTGGCTGGCCACGACCTTTACCTTGCTCGACCCTATCCATGAGTCAACCCAAACAGGGCCACCCCGTCAACAGGGAGTTGGCCACCTCCTGACGGCGCCTGTTCTGTGAGTCGGGATCAAGATCCGTGTACGTCCATCACTTGTCCCGGTCACGCCCTAACTTTTCTCCAAATCATTTTTTGACTCACACGCAGATCGAAAGATCAAACTACGTGACTCATGGACGTGGCCAAACAAGTTAGTTGGTCGAGCGCGGTCTGTTAGGCCCCGAGTGTGGTTGCACGCTCAATCTTGGCTTCGAAGGCGAGAACTCGCTCCTAGGGGCATGAACAGGACAAAACGCCACAACCCATTGTGGCCTCACATCCATGCCGTTATTTAGTCAAGTTATCAAAGATATACAATTCACAACAACCTGACGTAAATGATTCACGCATTGACCAGATTCATCAACCGGATGGATCAGATCACAACTAGGCATGGCTAAGCAAGACTCACTTGCTTTAACGAGGCGCGCACAAACAAACCTATAGCTGCTAGGAGCAGTGGATCAGGATATTTAGGCGATGCAATAAGTATAGGAGAACTCTATCTAAGACCATAAATACTTTGAACCGCATGCAATATACGAGATTCCAAAACACTTCGAAAACCATATATGAGCAGATAAGAGGTTATGCTTGCCTTGGTTATAAGAAAACCATATAAAGTCTTCAGGAATAAGTGCTTGACTTGTCGGTTAATATCAAGTATTCATCATTGGATTGCTGCCCTTCACTTCGGAGTCACGTTCTACCGAGGGGGAACAAACACCGAAAAGAAGAACAACAATCAAAACATGGCATAGGTGCAATGCACAATATGTATGCATGAGCAAGTTAATGCATTGAAATAAGGCCCTAAACAGGTTCGATGGGTTGCTAGGGTTCGTATGGAAAATAGGCACTTTTACCGAAGTTTGCGCGAAATGGACCCCGGAGGGGGTTTCAGACGATTATGGAAGTGAGTGTAGTTTAAATTGCTCAAATGGATTTGAAAACATCATAACAAGGTTACATTTGTCATTTTGAGCAAATTGGTATATAACTTTTAATTTTCTAATTTTCTTGAATAAAAACTTATTTTCTCCATTTTAAATGATTAAACAACATTAAAATAATACTCATTTTTGGACTTCCTCAAATATGTGTGAAAATGACATATTCAGATAGATTGCATTTTTCTGAACATTTCCATACTTTCATTTTATTTTTCTGGTAAATATTTTAGTAGTTATTGGTTTTACAAAATAAACAATTTTTCTGGAAAACAAAAGAAACATGAATATGACGTCACAATGACGTCATCCTTGCATCATCCTGAGAAGAATCTCTCCGTTGAACTCAAATTCGAGAAATTCCTTCGTGGATTCGTGAAATTAAGGGGTGCAACAGATAGAGGGGACCGAGGCGAGTCTAAAGGTGGTGGTGCAAGGACCATTTGGTCGCCGGAATTTCACCGGCGAGCTTACGCGCGGCGGCGGGCGGCGGAGCTCGTCGGGCGGAAGAAACAGAGAAGGAGGGAGGGGAAGGAGGGGTCCGGGAGGCTCACCACGATTCGGTGAAGAGGATGGCAGGGTCGGGAGGGCGAGGGGGCGCCGGATGGCGGCGAATCGGCCGTCGGCCGGAATTGAGGAAGACGAGGTCAGGGCGGCGTCTCCGGGCCGTCCGTGTTCGATTCCCTAGAGGGAGAGGTAGAGGGGGACACCACGGTGAGGAAGGAGGACTCTAGGGTGCTTGGGAGTGGCCGGAACGGCGACGACGACCGGCGGTAGAGGGAGCTAGGGTTCGGCCTCGCGGGCAAAATCCAGAGAGAGGAGGGGCAACACGAACGCAACATAGGGAGAGTGAGGAAGCATGCCTCTCCTCCGGGTCCTTATCCGCGACGAGAAGACTGAAGCGGGACGTGGTATGCTGAACATTGGTGGTCGTTCTCCTACTGGCAGGAGGAAGAAGACACGAAACAATTTCGGAAAACCCCCCTAGAGTTTCTGTGTTTGGCGAAGAGGTCCTTGACTGCCCCAAAACAGCAAAAGAATTTGAATGTTTGAGGGTCTTTTTGCAAAGTAAAAAATTTGGCAAAAATGACTTTTGGAAAGCTTATGAAATTTTCAACCTAACCATATGCTTCTGTGGTGTATTTGAAATATTTTTCAATACAAAATTTTGGGAACCAAAATAAGTACTATATGTGGGATTTTCTCAAACCATTTAAATTCACAATTTAAATTAGTTTCAAACATTGCTTAAGTTTGTGGTTTCATGCATGTATGATATGAACAACACCACACACCCTATTGTTGCAAAATTTGGGATGTTACAAGCATAATGGAGAATAGAAAATATGGTGGACACTTTGGAGAAAATTGAGTACAGGTAAAACATGATCAAGTCTTATTTAGCCTCTAAATTATTCAACTAAAATTACTAATTGAAATGTGGTATGCATTGATCTAGGACTCTCATTTCCACCTTTATCACTAGCATCTTAAAATTGTGAGTATTGAAGTAATGAGAATGACAAGGTGGTTGAAATCCTCATGCCCCGTGAGTGTGAAAACCTACTCCATGATTACTCAACTTAAGATTTCTAATAAGCTTTGTACAATCATAATAAGTATTAATGACATCATAGAGAAACCGCAAAGAGGTACCTCTTGCCCCATGACATGGAAACAATCCCATGTTACAATGACAAGATGAACAAACGGAGTAGACTCATCATCCTTTTTATTTTCATTCACTATTATGCATAGCTTCTTATTTTATTATAGGATGTCTTGTAGAGTCACTCAAGCTGTAAGTAAATTTCCACCATGATAAAGCATGGCTTGGGTTAGTGGCCCAATGCGTTTCTCTAGTCATATAGATACTTACTCATCAAAATTTACTATTCCTCTATTTCATTTCGGCATGGCAGGAGTCCAAAAACAAAAGTACATGATATCAACAAAATGTAAATTTTTTGTGCAATGTTGAAAGCTTTCCGGTGATACACGTTTATAGCTAGCTCCCAACCACACACTTGTCAAACGCAAAACTTGTGGCTCCCATTATTGGGTCATGTTTATTAGATGCATAAAAAGTAAAGTGTGCCTTCAAAAGTTCGTGAGAGTCCTATCCCAAGTTCAACCCATGACAATTAATAAAGTGAATATCTTAATTTAGAACATAAATAACACAATAACATGGTAAACATACTCGGAATAGCAATGAAGCTAATGGGAAGATATGGTGGACTCACTGGAAATACTTGGCTGAGGAGTGTTGGAAACAAGTTTTTACTTGTTGGAATTTTTAAATTTTTGGGCTAGCAAGAGGGAGATAGTTGACCAGCTACTATGCATGCATATGTCCATAGAACTACTCATTTCATGACAAACTAAATAAACCAGCAATTAACATCAAGGACATGAATAAGAGATAGCTCAAGACAACATTATTGCAAATTTCTACACATAAAACGCCTATAAATCATGCAAACATATGTAGCTCTTCAAATCAACCATGGCATCCATATTCCATGTCATAATACTAGCATCCAATACATTCCAAACCCAAACTCCAGTAGCTCAATCTCATATAAAATGATGGTGGTGGTCTTATCAAAACAAAAATAAAAACAAAAATTAGACGCTTCAAGTCTCTACGATAAATGCTTTGTTTAGAAAAACAGAAAGTAGACATGTGCTAACCAAAAGACTGTAGCTCCAGTGGGGTGTTCATCACATCCCCAAGCTTATGGCTTTCACCATTCTTGGATGTCTTGAGGCGCAGCTCCTCTATTCCCTGTAAAAAACTTCACAAAACATGTTTCTCCCATTATTTTTCTGTGAGGTGAGATTAGCAAGGACAAACAAATCACATGCTTGATGTGAAAAATTACAAATCAAATGCTCCATTAGATAGACAATAAGGTTCATTATGTTGTATGTTCAATCTCTTGCTTTAAAGAATCATGGAAATTCGATTCCCAAGCCCAAAGAGTGCATAAAACAAAAGAAGACAGGATCTGTCCAGAAAAGCAGCAGCAGAAAAACGAACGTTTTTCCCTAAGCTAGACTCGTCACACAATTAAGCCAATTGTTTTGCTTACAGAGGACGAAAAGTTGAAGAACATACTAAAAAATTAGCTCAATACGACATACCAATAAAAAACGTAAAATCATACGGTGAGCAGACTCGTGCTGAAACAGAAATTTCATGCACTAGGATAGCAAATTATAAGTCCAAATAGGTTTGACTTGACTCTTTATTAAAAACTCCAGAATTAAAACAAGAAAAAACTAATCTCTTGAGACAGCAAGAGGAGACTAGGAAAATCCAAACAAAAACAACCGGGTTGCCTCCCGTAAAACGCTTTCTTTATAGCCATATAGCTAGGCTTTACTTACTTGATAATCAAGAGGGATAAAGCTCATGAGGGAGCTTGTTCTTCAGCGTGCCCCTCTTCCTTGGGAAGTGCTCCATGCTTTTCTTGTGAGGGAACTGAAACTTGACATTCCCTTTCTTGGAGTCTATGATTGTACCTGTAGTACGAAGAAAACGTCTACCCAAAATAATAGGACTAGAGGATTTATCCACCATATCCATAATAATGAAATCAACGGGTACGAAAGTCATGTGCAATTCAATCATAACATCTTTTACTTGTCCTACAGAATGTTTAGTAGAGTTATTAGCAAGGAAAAATTCACTTGAGCACTTTTCTAAATTTTCTAGTTCTAACAATTCATATAATTCTTTAGAGAGTACCGATACACTAGAACCTAGATCTAACATAGCATGGTGAATTTCTTTTCCAATTGAAACTAGCACCTTGGGGATCCATGCATCCCCAAGCTTAGGAGGTATCATGGCCTCATTCTTGTACCTAGCAATTTTTTCTTGCAAGACATGATTAGCAATATAAGATCCAAAGCCAGGTTGATTAACATTTATAGTGGGATCACTAGCAAATTTTTGTAGAGCAGCAATAAGTTCTTGCAAGCTACTTTTTTCTAAATCAAGCAATGGATCCTTAATTTCAGTAAGCATCATAATTTCCTCTACTTTACTCTCTAATTTAGCTAGCATGCTTGATTCATGAGGACTAATTTCATCTTTGCTAGCAAGATAAGACATATATGGAAGTAAATATTCAGGGTACTTCACTATTTCATTCAAAGTTTCTTCTAAGCTAGTAGGGACATGCTCACTTGTATTCTCAGCAATATGATCAATATTTTCAATAATAGGAGCATCAATAGTAATAGAATTCATTCCTACACTAGGTTGTGCTTGTGGCTTTCCTGCTGACATGCTTAATAGATTTGCTTGATTATCAGCTAATTTTGACAATGCTTTATCTAAATTCGAAGATTGAAGTTGCGATCCTTTAATATCACTACTAATGGATGCAATAGACTTATTTAACTCATGTATCATAGCATTGTGACTAGCAACTTGTTCCATAAGCAATTTATTAGATTCAGAAATTACTAGAAGGCTTCCACTTATTTTCATTAGCATTAGGATATGGAACAAAAGGTTTATTTGGCACATAAGGAGGTTTACTATATGAATTGTAAGCATTACCAAAACCATTAATACCATAATTCCTAACAAAATTAACATCCACACTTTCAGAATTACTACCAACTAGCTCCTGCAAAGGCACATTCTCCATATTTTGTTTATAAATAAAAGCAAGAATAGTGTCCATTTTAGAAGACAAATCATTGGTTTCTTCAATTGAGTTTATTTTCTTAGTGGGATTGGGTGCTCTTTCAGTATTCCATTGACTATAATTTTGCAATATGCTTTCTAATATGCTCTTAGCCTCAGCTACAGTTTTACTCATAAAGGCACCTCCAGCAGCAGAATCAAGTATATTTCTAGACATGTAGTTTAGACCATTATAAAAAGAGTGTAGTATGGTCCATTCATTTACTCCATGTGATGGGCATGTTCTAAGCATTAATTTAATTCTATCCCATGCCATGGCTATATGTTCATTATCATTTTGCCTAAATGAGAGGATATTATTCCTATTTTGCAAAATTTTAACGGGAGGATAATATTTCTTAATGAAAGCTTCTTTTCAATCATCCCAAGACTTTATACTAGCTGTAGGTAGTGAAAGTAACCATTCTTTAGCCTTTCCTCTAAGTGAAAAAGGAAATAATTTCAGTTTTAAAACACTACTTTCCACATTTTAAATTTTTTGCATATCACATATTTCCATGAAATCATGAAGATGCATAGAGGCATCCTCCATAGCACTACCACCAAATTGCTCTCTAGTAATTAAATTCAATAAACTAGGACTTACTTCATAGCTTTCAGCTTGTATTTCAGGTGTAGTAATTGGCCTAGCAATGAATTGGTCATTGGGTGTATTTGTGTAGTCACTTAATTTAGTTCTATCACTCATTTTAATAGTTTTTATGTAATTTTTAATTTTTTATGCAAAACTGAAAAGTAAAGTAACTAGGCAAATTCGAAATACTAAAATAAACTAGATAACTAAATGCAAAAGTAAAATAAAATATGCAAGACAAAACAAGAACAAGAACAAAAACAAAACAAAAAGAAAAAACAAAACAATCTACTTGAAAGAAGGTGGAGATAGAAAGGACGGTACTCACGTAGGTGCAACCTCCCCAAGCATAGGTGTTTGCACACCTTGTTGGTGATGAAGACTTCTTGTGAGCTCCCTTGGACAACTCCTTCACCTATGGCTCCCCGGCAACGGCGCCAGATAAATGCTTGATGGCTAGGTTGAGAATCCAAGTGCAGAGTGTGTAGCTACTAGCAAGCTTTCTTCCCCACGACGGTGACTCGAGGGTTTATATCGAACTCTTGGGGAGCCAGTATTTCAGCAGTTGTCTTCCAAGCTTCCTCCAGGATCCTGCAAACAAGTAGAGAATTTTGTGCCCTCAACCTCACCAAGTGGTTGTCAAGCACAAGGTGTGAGACTTCTAAATTGCAATGCAAAACTGAAAGTAAATGTGCAATAATTAAATCTACTACTAAATGCAAATGAGAAAATAAATATGCAATGGATTGTTTTTGTATTTTTGTGATGCAAGTGGTGATGGAGATAATGTAAATTCGAATTGGAGATGCAAGTAAAGTAAATTGCAGCAAAGTAACTAGAGTGTTTTCTTATATTTAAAATAGGACCGGGGTTCATGGTTTCACACTTGCATTCTCTCAAAGAAAGTAGACGGTGGACATAAAGAATTACATGTGAGATTACAATAACATGTTTAACATTGAGTACTTTCATATGGGCATCACGTCCTAGCATAGAGATCTCTACGGTCATATTGATCCCTCTTATACTCCACCAAGATGCGAAATAAATCATAACACCTCGATAATTAAGGAAAAACCATAGTATAGCTTTAAGCAATGTGACATGAAGTTGAAGTAAGAACTTGCTAGATCTAGTCATGGAGATTGATTAGTGTCACTTCAAATCCCCGGTAACGAGGTACTCCTTTTTATCCCTAGTGAGGTAACTAAGAAAGGTTTAACAAAATCTAAGTGGATCGCTGAACTTCGGTCACTTTCACAGCACTAGCCACCCCCCGTTACTCCAGCTAATGCACCCATCACCCCACACACGCTCTCAAGAACTAGATTGATCAAATCTAGCAAATAAGAACGGGGTACATAAGATACATCTACTCAAATAACTCAAGAGAAACAATTGCAATCTCAGATTCAATAACTCATAAACAAGATCCACCACATAGGAATTACAACGGTGCCCGTAATCATGTGAGGCAGCTCATACGGATCTAATTAGTGAAGCACATAGAGAGAGAGATACAAGTGCTACTTCCACAAACCCATAGCCCTGGGGTGGACTACTCCCTCTTCATGGAGATATCGATGGAGGGGTAGGAGATCACACCGGCGGCGCCCCGCCGGAGTTTTCCCCCTCCAATCTGGAACTTCTGGTCTTTGTTTCGGTATTTCGGTGTTTCGGCGACGCTCCCCTCCGTAAGGGTACGGGGGACCCTTTTTATAGTCGATTTTAGGTCAAGACGGAGTTGGTAAGTCGAAGATGGAAGGAATTGGGGCCACAAGGGCCAAAAGGGAGCCTCTCACGCGGCCAAGGAATCTGGCCGCGTGGAGGGTCCTCTTTTGGGCCTCCTTGCCCAATTCTCGTGGATCCTTCGCCCGCAAGTCTTCTCCTTCCAAGAAAATGACCCCCCGCAGATTTTCAGGTGATTTCGCGGAAGTTTGCCCCCTGAAACGGCAAAAATATAGAAAACGGGGTTTCTGACAGGTAGGGTTAATTCCATAAAAGTTGGGGGACTTTGTAATTTAACCCCAAAATACTATAAAACATTGAATTATACCCTTATATGATGCAATATGTAATAGAAAACCATGTGAAAATATGCAAAATTCATCTATGCATTTTACATGCATCAACATCCCATCCCCGGGACCCTGGCGTTTAGCCACCTCCACCCCCGAAGGAAGCCTATCCCTCAGCAGTTGCCAAACGAAAATCTTAATCTTCAGCGGAAGCGGGGCCTTCCAAAGTGGAGATGCCCACGCACTAGTAGCTCCCCTAAACTGGGATCGGTAAGCCGACTTGACCATGAAGGTCCCTGACTGGGCCAGCGTCCAAGACACCTGGTCTGGGCCCCCGGGCAGCACGTCAGGAAGGGCTCCCCGTAGTTCCGCCCATTCCGCCGCCTTCGTCGGACCAAAGTTGCGTCTAAACGCTACTTCCCAAGTCCCTTGACGAAAAGCCGTCGCCACCACAAGGGATGGTTCCGAGCAAATCGCAAAGAGCCTCGGGAAGGCCAACCTAAGCGGCCGCTCCCTAATCCACGGGTCAAGCCAGAACATAATCCCTCGGCCGTCCCACAGGAAAAAACGGATCCCGTTCCTAATGTCCTGTTTGAGAGCCTGGATAGATCTCCAAAAAAGAGATACGTCCTGTCTCTCACAGGCGAGGAGTGGCCGTCCATGCAGGTACTTGGCTTTGAGGAGTTGAAGCCAAAGGCCCCCCCCCCCCCTCATCCCTTAGGATGCGCCAAACCCATCTAAGCATGAGTGCCGCATTCATTTTTTGGGACGCCACAATGCCTATGCCCCCAAAGTCCTTGGGGGCGCAAACGTCAGACCACTTGACCATAAGGTACTTCTGGCGGCCATTGCTGTCTTGCCAGAAGAAGCGAGACATCTCTTTATCGAAAGCTGCATGGACCCCCTCCGGCAGAGAGTACAGACCCATCATGTAGGATGGAATGCTCGACAGGCACGAGCCAATCAGCACGGACTTACTCCCTTTGGAGGTGAACCGTCCGCACCAAGGCTCCGCCCTCCGTCTCACCCTCCCCATGAGGGGCTCCAGGTCCCTAATTAGGATCGTAGAGTCGCTAAGCGGGACCCCCAGATATGTAACCGGGAAAGTCGATAACTTGCAGTTTAGATTGTCCGCAATCCGCTGTTTCACCAGACTGGGAGTTGACTAATTCTTAATCAGTTTTACAAAAAAAAAACTCTGTTACGGCGGTTTTACAGAAAACTTGTTTATGCATAAAAATAATGGTGACAATGTCTTATTAGTAATTTGTTCATCTACCGTGAAAAAATAATGTTGTGTTTTCTGTCGGAGTTCTAGACAACAAGTGCATTCAACCACTAACAAATTGTCCTCGTTTGTTGATTTAAACAAAGCATTTGAATCAGATATTAGCATACGCACATGATAAACATCAGAAACGAGATAAAATATTGGCATACTAGTTACTGGAAACTAGACAGATACATTCACAAGAGGCGGACCTTACAGGGTCGCTATTTTGGATCACATCTTTCCATCGTCGATCACAGGGAATTTAGGAGGCCAAAGCATCATAAAAGGAACGACAGCATACAAACATTTATCCTCTTTCGTCAGCTCATAAACCTTCCTTGCCGACTTGCGCTTAATATCAAATAGGTAGACGACAGAATCGATTTCCAGGAAAACAAACTCAGAATTGACGCCAACAGCCTGCACCTGAACAACTGAATCACTCCCATCCTTGAATATGCAAGTTGGTATCATGCTGTTAGCACACATCTCACGCAAACAAATAGTATTCTCAAGGCGCCAGTTGGATAGTCCACTGTCATCCATCTCGTGGAGCCAGATGCGAAGCTGGGGTCCCTTTACATGGATGAGTTGAAGACGAGAATCATCCGTGAGTGACAGCTCGACGCACAAGGGCGTCATCTCTTCTGGGCAGTTCAAAAGTGACAAAGATGAGGACACAGGATCTAGCAAGATCAACTTACGAGTGTTGTTCACGGCGGCCATATTATAGATCTTGCCGTCGTCACCAATCAAAGTGCTTGACGACATCAGTTGAATGTTAGGGATTTCAGTTACAGCAGAAAAGATGATGGCCCAAAACTTGTCCTGTAGCACATACACATCCATAACTGTCTGCTGGTCTTTATACCCAATTGCCAAACAGAAGTAGGACCTGCCATCTTTGGAGATGATCTCACGCTCGTCGTATGTGAAGCCATCTTCTTGGGTGCTCGGAACTGGTGGGAGGACGGCGGTGTACCTCGCAGGGTACAGGGGACAGCGCACCCGCGTTGTGTGTACAGGGCGTTGGGGGTACCTGTCGAGGGTGGAGAGAAGGAGGAGGCCGTTGTAGCACTCCACGTCGAACTTGTCGCGGCTCAAATTGTCCAAATCGAAGCTAGCGCGGGAGACGACGGTGGCAAGTTCGGGAGGCTGAGGCAAGGGCACGAACTTTGGGGGGTAGGTGCCCCTGGAACAGACGTAAAAGCCAAGAAGGCTGGGCGGGTGGAGGACGCGGAAGCGGCGGAGGAAGGCGGGCGTGGAGACGAGGCCGAGCCAGCGCTTGCAGACTAGGGAGGCGCGGACGAGGCTAGTGGGGAAAGCGACGCGGAGGAGAATCTCGCCAAGAAGATCGTCGTTGTCGAGCACGGCCGAGAGAGCCAAGGGCGCCCCCTTCCTTTCCATCTCCGGTCTCGATTTCATTTCTAGGATTTTGGAAAAAACTGAGAGAAGGATTTGAACCGGCGAGATCTTCGCCCCGGCAGGGCGACTCAGGTTGCACCCCATGTTTATAATCCGCTCTTACGTTGGATCTCTACTTCTTTCTTGGCGACGGTTTGACAAGGTGGCCAGGTAGGGTGGTGGTCTTATAGATGTCGCCTCTAGTCCGACTCGATGCTCTTGTCCGAGTCCAAGTACGGAACCAGCCGGCGTATCCTTGGTTTTCTTTGTCTACCAACTCTACTTTATTCCCCATGCAAATAAATACTACTAGTCTCCTTTATTAATTCCAGATCCTATACGTGGTTTATGCGTCAGAATCAGATCACCGCACCGCACTGCCGCGCTAAGTACACAGGCGCGTCCTCCTGTGACAAGCCACGCGCCTGCTTGTGTGCGCAGCTGGGAGATGAACCACTCAGATGCATTGCGCCGCGGATTGATGACATGTCGGCATGTAGGATCGAAATACTCCTCCCGATAGATTTGGGTTGTACGCAAACGGCCGTATTAAGAGCTAATAACACCACAGACCCACAAACTCGGCAGCTACGTGCAAACACACCCAGAAAGTTGCGGACCGTGGTCCACTGGACCTTAAACTTGGCACGCGGGTGTATTTTGGCCCATATCAAATCGGCGGGCGACATGTGGCGTTCTGTTTTTGCAAACATAACCTTACAGAAAATTTATATCGCAGATATAACCTTACAGCTGCCTACCATGACTGGTCCACACGTCAGAAGAGGTAGAGATAAATAAAATTGTTAGTGCGCTGGGCATGAGAAACGAGCTCGCGACCTCGTGAAAGCTCACACGTGCGCCTACCACTTGCCCTCACGTACGTTTTGATAATTATACATGGTTCAAGTATATAATATAGCACGAAACTTTATCTCATTTTTTGAGGGTATGATTATTTGTTTATTTGTTTTGTGTTACAGTACATTTTTTTTTGCAAAATAAATTACGCCACATGTGCTACGGGCGTGATTAAGCAGCGATATGCTGAAACGAAATTCAGAGATTGATCAAGGATTCGAGGGGCGTGCTAGCGAGCTTGACCTCCTAGGTATGCCAATCTTTAGCTGTTCCGCATTGGAAACAATCAGGGGACATGTATAGCAGCACACCACATGGTGTGTGTGCAGTGAGCGTGAACGGAGTTCAGGTAGTGAGTGAGGGAGCGACCAACCAGCGATCCAGCTGGGAGTTGAGTTGACAGGATCGTCAGCTTTAACCAAGGATTTAACTTGCGTGAGTGCTTTCATCAGCACCAAGCAGCTAGTGCTCCCTGACAAGACGATCGCACATGTTTGAGCTTTGTTGATGGGTGATGTTTCACAACCGTATAAATTTCAAGATAAATATCAAAAGTCCCGCATGTCCTTTAACTATCGGTCATCATCTTGTACATACGTGTACTTTAACTAGTGGTTGTAAGCTGTCTAAGCATGCATGTCCTGTTTCTTAAAAAAACAAATTAGATAACGTTTCGTTGTATATTATACATAAACCCTATGAAATTATCAGAAAGCATGCGAGGTCCAGTGGTAGACACCGTGGTCACCTCTCACGAGGTCGTGAGTTCGAATCACAGGCCCAACATTTAAAGTTTTATTATTTGTACCGACTCTGACACGTGGACCGACAGCAATAAGGTTATATCTGTGATAAAAATATCTATAAGGTGTTTTTTGCAAAAACACAACGCCACATGTCGCCATCCGATTTGATATGGGCCAAAATGCACCCGCGTGCCAAGTTTAAGGTTCAGTAGACCACAGTGCACAACTTCCTGGGTGTGTTTGCACATCGTCGTCAAGTTCGTGGGTCCGTGGTGTTATTAGCTCCCGTATTAACTGAGCGAGGTGATCGAGCCATCGAGGAGCGCTTCTTCAATTTCCTATGAAAATCGTCATTTATCATGCTTCCCAAAACCCCGTGCGTGTTTTGTGATGAAATTTGAAGATCTACACAGCATTCAACCAAATCTATCATTTTCTTCTTTAGATATTGTCTCGCGTTCCTAGTTCCAGGCTTCCAGCCGATACATAACTCAGAACTTTTTGACGGATGAACGAACTAGGCTAAGAGCAAATTCAATAGTAGAGCTAGCAGCTGGTTCATAAGTGTTGAATATATTTGTACATGTATATTGTGTACTCGGCCCACCTCCTAGTTCCTATATAGTTGAGGTAGAGGCCCGCATCATGTAACCATATATACGTGCCTATGGTGCACCGATCAATCTATTCCGCATTGCACCTAACCCTAGTCTTCTACATGGTATCAGATTCTTCTCACGTTTCCTAACCTAGCCGCTGCCGCTGCGCTCTCCCCAGCGCCGCCACCGCCGCCGCTCCCTCTTCGAACCGCCGCCCCACCCCACCGCTGCCATGGCCTCCCTCATTTCCTCTATCTCCTATGGCAGCAATCCGTTTGCCGGCCCGGACATGGCTCTCATCCGCGACCTCAACATCGCCGACTGTGTCCCGGTGATCCTCGATCAAACCACCGCGTCCTACTCCTCCTTAAGCGGTACTTCTCCCTGGTGTTTCGCGAGTTCCTCATTCACAGCCACGTCGACAGCTCCGTGGACTCCCGTCTCATGGTCAACGACGAAGAGTGGATGATCATCGACGCCACCATCATCCGCTGGTTCTACCTCACCATCTCCACTGACCTCTTCCACAGAGTGATGGCCGACGAGGACGACGCCCGCGCTGTTTGGAGCAAACTCAACGGCCTCTTCACCGAGAATAAACTTCAGCGCAGGGTTCTCCTTCACGGCGAGTTCTACGGATGCCATCAGCTCGATTCCTCCATCGACGACATTTGCATGCGCCTCAAAAAGATCGCCGACGAGCTCCGTGATCTTGGCGAGCCCATCGGCGACGAGAAGCTCATCACCACCCTCACCGCAGGTCTACACGAGGACTACGGGAACACCGCCTCCAACCTCACCCTCATCCCGGACCCCACCTTTCCCAAGGTCGTAGCGTACCTCAAGCTCGAGGAGCGCCGGCTGAAGATGGTGCGGGCTCGGGCGACACACACCGCCCTCACCATCGACACCCACGCCGGCCCGGCTCCACCCGCTCCTCCCGGCTTCCCGCATCCGCCGGCCCTCCCGCAGGCGCCTCCACCACCGTCACCGGCCCAACCCTCCAACAACAACAATCGTCGCCGCGGGGGTCGTCACGGCGGGCGCCAGCAGCAGCAGTCGCAGCAGCCTCAGAGAGGCGTCACCCGTCCCTAGCAGCTCCTCCAGCCGGCTTCGTGGTACGCCGGGCAGAACCCCTGGACCGGCGTCGTGCACGCCTACTCCATGCTGGTTCCTCGAGCACCCGCTCCCGGTATCGTTGGATCGTGACCTCCCTCCCACTAGGCGTTCTACGCGGCGCCTTAGCAGTACGTGCGGCCCTACGGGGCCTTACTCCTTCGGACAGCCGTCGTAGCCACCGCCACTGCTGCCCTCCGATGGCCCCGGCTCCAGCGCCTCCTCCCGCGCCTTGGGACCCGGCTCTACTGGCAGCCCTGCACTCTGCTTCGACTCCGTCCACGTACACCGGAGGCGGCGATTGGCACATGGACACAGGCGCCTCGGCTCATATGGCTGCCCACCCCGGTACTCTCCATACCTCCTCCCCCGTCACCACTTCTACTCGCATCACCGTCGGAGACGGCTCCTCTCTCCCTATCACTCATATAGTCCATGCCTCTTTTCCTTCTACGTCGATTCCACTTTCTTTGTCTAATGCCTTAGTCTCACCTAATCTCATCAAAAATCTTGTTTCTGTTAAACAATTTACACACGATAATCCAATGACCGTGTAGTTTGACATGTTTGGTTTCTCTGTCAAGGATTCCCGAACCCGGATGGTGCTCCACCGATGTGACAGCCCCGACGATCTCTACCCGGTGCACTCCACACCCTCCACATCCGCTGCTCCTGTCGATCTCGCCACCGGTGTATACTCTTTGGCATGCTCGCTTGGATTATCCCAACCCAGCCACTCTTCGTCATATTTTTAGGAGTTTTTCTTTCACGCGTAATTAGATCGATGATCACTCTTGTCATGAGTGTCGTCTTGGCAAACATGCTAGGCTTACTTTTCGGGCTTCTTCTCATGTTGCTTCCTATTCGTTTGAATTAATTCATAGTGATGTCTGGACCTCCCCAATTGCAAGTAATACGGGCTATATTTATTATCTTGTCATTCTTGATGATTTTTCGCATTATGTGTGGACTTTTCCATTGCGCCGCAAGTCCGATACTCTCGCCACTCTTGCCGCGTTTTACTCTTACGTTTCCACGCAGTTTGGGTGTCCCATTCTTGCGTTACAAACCGACAACCGGAAGGAGTTCAATAACCTATCCGCCGTACTCTCCTCGCCACACATGGCATGACCTTTTGTCTCACCCGCCCCTATATTTCGCAACAGGACGGTCGCGCCGAACGTGTCGTCTGCACTCTTAATGATTGAGTTCGCACGCTCCTCTTTCATGCCCATATGCCTCCGCGCTTTTGGCCTGACGCGCTTTCTACATCATAACTTTCTATTAACATTCGCCCGTGTCGCACTCGTGGCAATTTTGCTCCTCACCATCTTTTCTTCGGTGCACCACCCTCTTATGATGAGCTTCGCATCTTCGGCTGTCTCTGCTATCCTAGCATCACCGCTACCGCGCCTCATAAGCTTGCACCTCGCTCGATCGCCTGCGTTTTCCTTGGCTACCCACCCAACACCAAAGGATATCGCTGCTATGATCCCGTCTCTCATCGTGTATTCACCTCGCGACACGTTTACTTTGACGAGAAGATGTTCCCTTTTCAACAGGTACTAGCCTCCATCCCTCGCCGCCGGTCCTCGCCTCATCGTCGGACATCGACGGCTCTCGGACCCAGCCCGCAGGCCGGTCTGGTTCAGCCTTTGGACCGCCCCTGACTTTGGCGATCCACGCGACTCGGAACATGCTGCGACCTCCTCTGGTCGTGCCCCCTCGTCGCGCGGCCGCTCGGAGTACGACTCCGACTCAGAGTCCTCCGCGCCGACTGCTGCGCTGCCTCCTTCGACCGCGGCGTCGCCTACCCCCTCGGCCCCTGGCATGGCTGGGGCTCCTGCTGCATCACCCCCCGTCGCGGTCTCGGACCGACGTTCACCGCCCGAGCCTGCGATACTCCAGCGCCGACTATCTCCTCGCGGCATCCACCTCCAAGCCTTCCCCGATTCCCGCCTCAGCACGGGCAGCTCTTCCGGATCCTCACTGGCTCGCCGCGATGCAGGATGAGTTCGACGCTCTACAGCGGAACAACACTTGGACACTGGTTCCCCGGCCGCCTCGATCCAATGTCACAAGTGGCAAGTGGGTCTTTCGGCACAATACTCACTCGGATGGAACTCTTGAGCGCTACAAGGCTCGTTGGGTGGTGCGTGGTTTCCGTCAGCGAGCTGG
Source organism: Alopecurus myosuroides (assembly GCA_028641055.1). Classification (NCBI taxonomy): domain Eukaryota; kingdom Viridiplantae; phylum Streptophyta; class Magnoliopsida; order Poales; family Poaceae; genus Alopecurus; species Alopecurus myosuroides. The sequence continues at coordinate 580,641,758 of CM054057.1, read as the reverse complement.
AGTCGACTTCACCAAGACCTTCACGCCTGTCGTTAAACTGGGCACGATCTGCACCGTTCTGCAGCTCGCAGTGTCTCGTGGTTGGCCGGTTCATCAGATGGATGTCTCTAATGCCTTTCTTCATGGCCATTCTGCTGAGCAGGTTTACTGTGAGCAACCCACTGGTTTCGTCGATGCCTCTCATCCTGTCCATGTGTGCTTGTTGTCTCGGTCGCTCTACGGCTTCAAGCCAGCCCCTCGCGCCTGGTACCAGCGGATTGCCGAATTTTCTGCGGACCATGGGCTTCCGTGTCACTCGCTCGGATGATTCGTTGTTCGGCTATCACCATAGCAACATGACTGCTTACTTGCTTCTGTACGTCGACGACATCATCCTCACGGCCTCCTCCGCAGCCCTTCTTCAGCAGCTTACTCTCCGGCTGCGTGATGAGTTTGCCGTTAAGGATTTGGGTGCTCTTCATTACTTCCTTGGCATTGAGGTCGGACGGCGCCCCAGCGGCTTCTTTCTTCATCAGCAGAGGTATGCGCATGAGTTGCTTGAGCGCGCCGGTATGCTCAATTGTCACCCTGTCTCTACTCATGTGGACACGAAGGCCAAGGATTTGGCTCTGGAAGGTTCGCCAGCATCTGATGCTCCTTTCTACCGGTCTATTGTTGGCGCCCTCCAGTACCTGACGCTTACTCGTCCAGACTGGCAGTATGTTGTTCAGCAGGTGTGTCTCCATATGCACGCTCCTCGTGATTCCCATTGGACGCTCGTCAAACGGATTCTTCGCTATATCCGTGGCATGATGCATCTCGGACTCACCCTCACGGCGTCCCCCTCTATGGAAATGGTGGCCTATTCGGATGCTGATTGGGCTAGCTGCCCTGACACCCGATGCTCTACTTCCGGCTACTGCGTCTACCTCGGCCCCTCTCTTGTCTCGTGGTCATCGAAACGACAACCTATAGTGTCGCTCTCTAGCGCGGAGGCTGAGTACCGAGCCGTGGCGAAATCTGTTGCCAAGTGCACCTGGTTTCGACGGCTTCTTCAGGAGTTGCATCACGATGTGTCCCATGCCACGGTTGTCTACTGTGACAACGTTTTTGCCGTATATCTCTCCACTAACCCCGCTCATCATCGCTAGACGAAGCATATTGAGCTCGATATTCACTTTGTACGTGAACAGGTTGCTCTCGGACGGACTAGGGTTCTTCATGTTCCGTTTGCACAATAGTTTGCTGACGTGATGACTAAGGGACTGCCTACTTCTACTTTGGAGGAGCTTCGATCCAGTCTTTGTGTCTCTGGCGACGCTTCGACTGCGCGGGGGGGGGGGGGGAGGGTGTTGAATATATTTGTACGTGTATATTGTGTACTCGGCCCACCTCCTAGTTCCTGTATAGTTGAGGTAGAGGCCCGCATCATGTAACCATTTATACGTTCTTGTGGTGCACCGATCAATCTATTCCGCATTGCACCTAACCCTAGTCTTCTACAATAAGAAATTGCCATGTCATTTGTAGCCAATATACAGACAACATATATCATAGTGAGCTACAAAAGTGTGTTATATTGATATACGGATCACCTCCCACTCTTACAAGGTGCCTAGGAGCACGTGCTACAACTAACTCTTGCATGAGATCCCACTCCCACTAGTAGGAAACCCTAATACGTGGCGCACCAAATAGTGCTATGCGTGGCGCACCAGGGTGCGCCACCATATCCGCGTCGCGCCTATTGGAATAGCCGTGGCGCCACGCCTATATTTTGGTGCGCCACGCCTATGTTTTCCTGGTGCACCACGGCTATGATTTCGAGTGCGTCGCGACTATGGTTTCCCGTATTTTTTAAAATACGTAGTATCGTATTTATACATGTATATACAATTGAAATACATGTATATACAGTTCAAATATAGAATAGTATGCGTAGAAAAAGTTGATGAAAACAGTTATGCGGCGAACAAATAATATATTAATCATATTACTTAAAATGCTGAATAGCTACATCAAACAGTTCATCATCACTACAAAGTGTTCATCGAAGCCTAATAGATACATCAAACAGTTTATCATCGAGACCACCGAGTACATCCATCAACGTTTCATCATCACTACAAAAGACCAATCTAGTCATCAATAACCTAATCAGCTAGGAACCGTAGCACTGCAAGCATGGTGAGTGAGGCGGCGGCGACAGCAGCGGCGGTGATGGTCTTCATCCACTTGTTGTTCTTCTTTTTCTATTCCTCGAGATAGATGAACCACCTAGCAATGTGTGTGTAACACACATTCATTGGGAGACCTCAAGAGGAAGGTATGAAGAGCACAATAGCAAGTTTCCCTCAGAAAGAAACCAAGATTGAATCGACCAGTAGGAGGAAGGAGTAATTTCGGAAGGTTGATGGAGTTGAGATGGTAGGGTGCACTACCGGTTCAGCAGAAACGTGGAACCAACAAAACACAATCAATTCACTTTGCCCCAACGAGGCAGTGAGGTTGTCAATCTCACTGGTTTTGCTGAACACAAAGAGGGTAAACGTATGGTGTGGAAAATAGTATGAGAACAATATGAAAATAGTAGCAGCAGTGTGAAAACAGTAATTGCAGTGGTTGTATTATTAGTATGAGAAAATGGACCGGCGTCCACAGTTCACTAGTGGTGTCTCTCCATAGAAGATAAATAACATGTGTGGTGAACAAATTATAGTTTGGCAATTGATAGGAATGAAAGTTGTACCGTAGTGCATATGCATGACATAAAGATTACTACCATTATCGGGTTGTTCTCTTTAGAAAGCTGCACGGACTATACTTGTACCCGCATCCGCCAGAAGAGCCGCTTAAGTACAATAACGACAGTCTGGAGGAGAATCCAGTCAACAATGCCGCCACTAATAATCCACCCTCCGAATATCATCCGAAAAAACGTAGGGTATTAAGTTGCAAGCAACAGATAATTGCAGTAAGCAAAGTGTGTAATGTAAACAATAACATCATCCTTAGACAAAGCATTGTTGTTTTCTCCCTAATGGCAACATCACATCCTCCATCCGTCACGTTTCTGTCACTCGAGGACAAATGCAAAGGTGACACGAACCCACTATCGAGCACAAATACTCTCTCTTGGAGTTACTAGCATCTACTTGGACATAGAATCTACTAACAACGGAGAGCATGCAAGATCATAAATAACATATGCATGAAGATAACATGATAGATTGATAATCAGAATACATAGCATTCACTATTCATCAGATCCCAGCAAACACAACATGTAGAATTACATAAAGATGATCTTGATCATTTTAGGCAGCTCACAATATCTAAACATGAGGTACAAAGTGGAGAGAACAACCATCTAGCTACTGCTATGGACCCGTAGTCCAGGGATGAACTACTATCGCATCACTTCGGAGGAGGGCATGGTGGTGTAGACCCCTCTGGTGATGAATTTCCCTCCCGGCAGGGTGCCGGAGAGAGCTCCAGACCACTCCCGATCTCGGGATGACGATGACTGCGGCCTCGGGTGTTTTTCAGAGAGAAGTGGAATATATTTAGGGTTTACGTCTCGGGGGGATTAAATAGGCGAAAGGACAAAGGTGGTGGAGGCCTGGGGCCCCACACCACCCCACGGCGCGGCCGGGGGCGCGGCTGAAAGTACACAAAGGTCAACTAGAGGGGGGGTGAATAGGTGACCTACAAATTTTAATTCTTTTTCAATTTTAGTTGGGGCTTTGGGAAGTTAAAAGCTTGGTTATCTATGAATGGAATATGCCCGAGAGGCAATAATAAAATGGTTATTATCTTATTCCTTGTTTATGATGAATGTTTATTTCTCATGCTAGAATTGTATTAACCAGAAACGTTGACACATGTGTGCTTAATAAACAAACAATGGTTCCTAGTAAAGCCTCTCTTTTAACTAGCTCGTTGATTAATAGATGATCAAGGTTTCCTGATCATGAACATTGGATGTTATTAATAACGGGGTCATGTCATTAGAAGAATGATGTGATGAACATATACCCAAAGAGAATATAGCAATGCGATCGAGTCATTTAGTTTACATTGTTATATCAAACATACGAAGTAACTTATTCCTTAGACCATGAGATCATGTCAATCGCTGATACCGGAAGAGTGCTTTGATGGCATCAAACGTCACACCGTAACAGGGTGACTATAAAGGTGTCGTTAAGTATTCGGAAAGTATTAGTTGAGGATCATGGATCAAGAGTGGGATTTGTCCATCCAAATAACGGAGAGATATACTCTGGGCCCTCTCGGTGATATCACATCAAAACCGCTTGCAAGCACGTGATATGATCACAAAGGATGTTATATCACGGGAACGAGAAAATAGTACTTGTCGGTAACGAGATTGAACAAGGTATGATTGATACCAATGATCGAATCTCGGACAAGTAAAATATCGCGAGACAAAGGGAATAGTTCACGGCGTTGTTGGTTCACACGATCACGAGAGTCATCGTTGAATATATAGGAGTCATCACGGATCTCCAGATCCCGTTGTTGATTATTGATCGGAGAGGAGTCTCAATCATGTCTATCTTATTCGCGAACCGTAGGGTGACACACTTAAGGTTCGATGACGCGTTTGAGAGGATACGGAATATCGAAGAATATTTTGGGCAGCACCGAAATTGTTTCGGGAAAATTGAAATTTTTCAAGGGGTTTTTCGTCGAATGGTTGTTAATAGAATTAACAAATGATTCGAGGTGCTATATGCAAAAGTTTGTTAATAGAATTAACAAATGCTGAAATAAAGAAATAAAAAGGTTTTATTTATTTATTAAAAGAAAACCTTTGGATTTTCCAAGTGGGAAGTTATGGGAGCATGAGTGGGTGTGAGTGGAGCTTCCACTCACATGAAGAGGGAAGAGGTGGGGGCACCACCATGGCTGGCCGCACCCCACCTTTGGGCTGCCTCCCTCTCCCTATAAAAGGAGGGTGAGGGCTCCTCCTCATTCACACACTTGGCCACTTCCCTTTCCCTCCACCCGCTGCTCCATTTCATGGTCTCCGGCTTGGCGAAGCCCTGACCGTGGGATTCTTCACCACCACCATGTCGTCGTGCTGCTGGAGTTCCGAGGGATCCTCTACTTCCGCGCCCCGCTGGAACAAGGGAACGGAGGTCGTCATCAACCGTACGTGTGACCGATCACGGATGCACCGCCGGATTGCGGTGCCCATCTTCTCGCTATCGGGATCGGTGTGAGTACGACTACGCCAACAACGAGATTTGATCTCGTACCACTTTGAGTCTTCGAGGGTATGTGTTCTCCTTAACCCTCTTGTTGCCGTTACACTTTGTCTCCTAGATTAGATCTTGGCCTTTCGGGTGTCTCTCGCGTAGGAATTTTTTTTTGTTTTCTATGCAACGAACCCTTCAGTGGTATCAGAGCCGAATCTATGCGTAGATGTTTTGTACGGGTAGAACACATATGAGTATGTGGGCGTTGATGATCATGTTATTTCCTCCTTGAGTATTTTATGATCTTAGTGGCATAGTAGGATGAAGCTGCCCCAGACTAAGTTTACGTATACTATGTACGCGAGAGTTGTCTCACTTGTGGCTAAGGGGGTGTCCGTTTCTCCTACTATAGTTAAGATCTAATCTACGAAGGGTTGTTAAAAATGTGTTTATCAACATTGTGCTTGATGTTCGTAGGTATGAACGGTTCTATCATCGAAAGCCCTAAGCCACGTAAAATATGTAAAAATAAATTAGAGGCGTATAACTAGTTTTTGCTGGGCATGTGATGTGATATGGTCAATATTACAAATTTGATTATGAGATGATCTATTTTGTAAATTATTGATATACCGGAAGGTATCCATATGATTGTCTTCTTATTGATGGACAATCAAGATTGGGGTGCCATGGTACTTGGTACCACGCCGGTGGAATGATGGAGATCATACCATGATACACATGATGGAGATCAAGTGCAAGGAGGACCATATCATATCACATTATCCTTACATGTGATGTTTGTGATGTTAATCCTTTTATGCATCTTGTTTTGCTTAGATAGCAACGGTAGCATTATAAGATGATCCCTCTCACTTAATATCAAGATAATAATGTGTTATTCCTCAAAGTATGCACCGTTAAGAAAGTTCGTCGTTTCGAGACACCACGTGATGATCGGGTGTGACAGACTCAACGTTCGCATACAACGAGTGTTTTCAAGCCTGGCATGTACAGACATGGCCTTGAAACACACACAATACTATGGTTCTACTTGGCGAGCCTAGCATGTACAGACATGGCCTCGGAACACGTAACCGAAAGGTAAAGCATGAGTCGTATGGATGATATGATGAACATGTCGATGTTCGCCTTTGAAACTACATCATCTCACGTGATGATCGGTTTTGGTGTAGTGAATTTGGTTCGTGTAATCACTAAAGACGACTAAGAGGGATGTTGTTTTTGAGTGGGAGTTCATGGTTTAATTTTTGAATTAACTTGAACTTATTTATCATGAACAACAAATCAAAGTGAATTTGCACAAATCGTAGTATTCATTGGCATCCACATAACTACCTTACACTTAGATTGTTAATTGAGATATAACTGTTATGATCTGGTAAATACCATTTAAGATTGGTACCGTATTAGTGAAATTTAAAATTGAGTCCTATTGTAGATTTTTGGTATTTCCTACCTAGTTCCATATGGTTAATGATTGATTAATCTAGAGAGCAAATAATTCCTACTTAGAATCCAGAGTCATTGTTGCTTTCGTATTACTTTATCTTCAAAAGAATGTTTTGTTGATCAAGGTGATTTTGGAACTGAAAAGAGTTGTTTTCAGAAACAATCAAGTGAAAGATATATTGATATCTAGAAACTTATTTGTAGCAACATGACTGAGTATAATTTAGCGTGACAATGTTTGCTTATATTATCTGAATATATGCAAATTTAGCGTGACAATGTTTGCTTATATTATCTGAATATATGCAATGATTAAAGACGCTAGGCGTTTGAATATTCCAAGAAATTGGATGCTAAAAAATATCCTCTAAATTCCTTCCTTCGAGCTATAGTAGCTTAATCATAAAATTGTTATGATGGGATGGATTAAAAGTATGTGTAAAGTCGTTTACCTTACTTGGAGATTGCTAAGAGTGGAATCTAGAAGAATTCTATTAATATGGTGATATTAGTAGAACAATCAAACTCAAAGTATGACTCAATGGGTGATAGTATATGACTAACACGCCAAAGAAAATGAGCTAGTACGGCTAGGATTGTTTGATGTTGATTGATTCTTCTGTAAAGGAAAGGGAATATTGAAAATAGAATTGCAAATAGATATATGGCAGAAAAGAAGATAACTGAAAAAGTCCAGCTCAGGAGTATATGCTTGATATACAAGTTATAGATGTATTACTAGTTAACAAAGTATTTTTGGGTATTTTGATACCACATTGGTTGGTATGAGTTTTTATACAAAGCAACGCAATGCAAGAAATACAAGGGCCTAAAAGGAACTAGTAATAGATGTGGAATCGATTATGACAAGAACATAAATAAAGTGTTATTGTGTTCATTGTAGTATCGAACCAAACATTCAAGATTTATTTTAAGAACTTAATAAGTTGTTATTTTGTTCTAGTGTTTTGTGAGAACAAATGAGATTGTTCAAACGATGACCATATTCCATAATTGTTGGATATGTTAATATAAATCATGTTGGTAAAGTAAACATCTATAAGACTGAATGCTAAACGTTGCAAGACTTAAGAGATTTTCACTTAAATTGTGACACCACCACTTTAGTTCATATCGGAAAGGAAAACATGAAGGAACTCCATATTGATGGACTTCCGGAGTCATTTTGTTTTGAATAAATTGACGCTTGTGAGACCTCTTCTAAAAGATGACTAGAATTCCGTTCATAGGCCAAAGTAGAATGGACGACTAATTTAGTGGAGATTATACATATTGATGTATATAGTCCATTATGTGTAGTCATGTATGGTGGATTAATTTTTCCTTCATAAAATTATGTCGATGATTTAAGTAGATATGTGAGTATATCTATTTAAAGGGAACAGAGTTTGACATTTTGAATTGGTTCAAAAGGTTGTTAATATGAAGTTAAAATCAATGTAACAAGATAATCAAGTATTTATGATTGGATCATAAAGGATAAAGTTTGAGTTACAAGTTTAGCAAAACATCTGAGAAGTTGCAGAATTCTTCTACAACTTATACTTCTCGAATACCCCACATTAGATTGGAGTATTCAAAAGACAAAATCAAACCCTGTTTGACATGGTAAGATTAATAAAATTGCCATTATAATTTTGTAGTTTATACATTAAGGACAATCGCTTTTACACTGAAAAGAGCACCATCATGATCCGTTGAAATTGACAACATATAAGATATGGTTTGGGTAATGACCCGAATTGTCATTTTTCTTAAGTTTTGGTATGCATAGCATGTGTAAAATGTTTACAACCAAAATAGGATAAATATATGTTTATAAGGTTATCCCAAATAAAACATTGGGTATTTATCCTATCACCGAACCAAAAGACAAATGTTGTTTGTCAGAAAGGGTTGATTTCTCGAGAAAGTAGTTCTTGCGAAACAAGTGAGTGGGAGCACAGTACAAACTCAACGAGATTAGAGAATGTTCGTTATCATGTCAAGAGTAGCGCAGCACTGGAAGTTGTTCCGGGATTTACTATTTTGACTAAGTAGAAGACACTACAAATGTTGTAGATACTTCAAATGAGTTTGCGAACTGTACTAGGAAAGTCCAAAAACTTTGTACTTAGAACAACTTGTGGTTTAAGTGTAAAGTGTTGTTTTGACAACAAAAGGACCTGGACCTTATAAAGGAAGCAAATGATGGGCCCTGACTTCGTAAAATTGACTATGAGTCATTATATCCGCCATAGTATCCTTGTATGAATATCAAGTATGTGACTTGGTAGTCCTTTCGATAGGCATGATGCCTAACGATAGCAAAAGGGTCTATATAGCGACAAAGACATGGATATTACATCTTTTGAAAGTTGTACTTATCGAAAAGTTGTTTTCGACGAAGTTCAAAGAGTTGACTACTACAAGATTTTGATCTTCCGTAGTGATGCTTTAGTCTTTGCGGATAGTTCTAGCAAAAGGTTACATATTATGATATGGCAGTTGAATAACAAAACCAACTCTCCTCTCGAGGAAGTTTGATCAAGGATGTGTACTTGACACAGTCTGAGAGTTTTGTAAAATTCAAAAGGTTGCTATAAAGGCATGCACACTTCAATGGTTGAACTGAGCATAGCGAAGTTGAAATCTTTAGCTTAATGAAGTTATCAAAAGAGTTTGATTCTATCATGAATGATAAAGATGCTTGTAGAGTTACAAGAAATTAAGTGGGAGCGCTATGACATATTTCCAATACTTTATGTAGATGACATATGGTTGATTGGAAAATATGTATTTTAAATTAACACGGTTAATATTTTCGATTTCATATTGATGAAAGGCTTAGAAGATATTGGGCATCGATATCTATAAAAGATGGATTGACGCACCTGATATGATTGAAGCCAAATTACATAGATGAAATATTGAAGTAAGTCAATATGAAAATGACAAGAAGGAGTTCTTGTCACATGGAAAATAATTGAGCAAGATTCATGTGTTTTGACACATGATGAGCATCATTGAAATTGAGATTTCTAAGTCATGTTTCCATGCTATGTACACAACCAGATGAGTCATATGCTATAAAATGTTATAGAAGGATAATTCATATGATGATTAGACAACAGTGGGAGAGATCCTTGTGTCATTTTAGAAATGCTAAGGATATGTTTTCCTATGTAGTAATGACAAAATATTAGTTGTAATATGTTACACTAATAGTCTTGTCATTTATTCAAGTAATTTTATCTCAATTAAAATATGTGATGAAGGGTAGCACAATAGGATGAAAGAAAGTTCCATGATGGATTTGAAAGAGTTTCAAAATTAAAATATTGTGACAGATACTACAACAAAGGCTAAAGTATATCGTTGTGTTAACAACTGATTATAAGTGTATTTTGTGTCAAGGAGTTCTTTATTGAACTTGGTGAATTTCCAAGAATGCTGAAACTTTGAAGCTACATTTTCACAATGTTAGTAACATCAGTTTAAGCTGAGGAATTAAGGTATCACCGGAACTTGGTGAATTTCCAAGAATGCTAACACTATGAAGCTACATTTTCACAATGTTAGTGACATTAGTTTAAGCTGAGGAATTAAGTTTTCACCAATTGACCATATATATACAAAGCCATCTCATTAGAGAATGAGTGATGCGTGTAGACGCAAAGAACATGCAAATACAATAGGACCTGAACAGTTCAGATCTTTTTGATGATGTTTACCGCATGCGAAGCATGGTAATAACACTGGTACGCCATACGTGTTAAAGTGCTTACAGACTAGATTATTGACTCTAATGCAAGTGGGAGACTGAAGGGAATATGCCCGAGAGGCAATAATAAAATGGTTATTATCTTATTCCTTGTTTATGATGAATGTTTATTTCTCATGCTAGAATTGTATTAACCGGAAACGTTGATACATGTGTGCTTAATAAACAAACAATGGTTCCTAGTAAAGCCTCTCTTTTAACTAGCTCGTTGATTAATAGATGATCAAGGTTTCCTGATCATGAACATTGGATGTTATTAATAACAGGGTCATGTCATTAGAAGAATGATGTGATGAACATATACCCAAAGAGAATATAGCAATGCGATCAAGTCATTTAGTTTGCATTGTTATATCAAACATACGAAGTAACTTATTCCTTAGACCATGAGATCATGTCAATCGCTGATACCGGAAGAGTGCTTTGATGGCATCAAACGTCACACCGTAACAGGGTGACTATAAAGGTGTCGTTAAGTATTCGAAAAGTATTAGTTGAGGATCATGGATCAAGAGTGGGATTTGTCCATCCAAATGACGGAGAGATATACTCTGGGCCCTCTCGGTGATATCACATCGAAACCGCTTGCAAGCACGTGATATGATCACAAAGGATGTTATATCACGGGAACGAGAAAATAGTACTTGTCGGTAACGAGATTGAACAAGGTATGGTTGATACCAATGATCGAATCTCGGACAAGTAAAATATCGCGAGACAAAGGGAATAGTTCACGGCGTTGTTGGTTCACACGATCACGGGAGTCATCGTTGAATATATAGGAGTCATCACGGATCTCCAGATCCCGCTGTTGATTATTGATCGGAGAGGAGTCTCGATCATGTCTATCTTATTCGCGAACCGTAGGGTGACACACTTAAGGTTCGATGACGCGTTTGAGAGGATACGGAATATCGAAGAATATTTTGGGCAGCACCGAAATTGTTTCGGGAAAATTGAAATAGTTCAAGGGGTTTTTCGTCGAATGGTTGTTAATAGAATTAACAAATGATTCGAGGTGCTATATGCAAAATTTTGTTAATAGAACTAACAAATGCTGAAATAAAGAAATAAAAAGGTTTTATTTATTTATTAAAAGAAAACCTTTGGATTTTCCAAGTGGGAAGTTATGGGAGCATGAGTGGGTGTGAGTGGAGCTTCCACTCACATGAAGAGGGAAGAGGTGGGGGCACCACCATGGCTGGCCGCACCCCACCTTTGGGCTGCCTCCCTCTCCCTATAAAAGGAGGGTGAGGGCTCCTCCTCATTCACACACTTGGCCACTTCCCTTTCCCTCCACCCGCTGCTCCATTTCATGGTCTCCGGCTTGGCGAAGCCCTGACCGTGGGATTCTTCACCACCAACACGTCGTCGTGTTGCTGGAGTTCCGAGGGATCCTCTACTTCCGCGCCCCGCTGGAACAAGGGAACGGAGGTCGTCATCAACCGTACGTGTGACCGATCACGGATGCACCGCCGGATTGCAGTGCCCATCTTCTCGCTATCGGGATCGGTGTGAGTACGACTACGCCAACAACGAGATTTGATCTCGTACCACTTTGAGTCTTTGAGGGTATGTGTTCTCCTTAACCCTCTTGTTGCCGTTACACTTCGTCTCCTAGATTAGATCTTGGCCTTTCGGGTGTCTCTCGTGTAGGAATTTTTTTTTGTTTTCTATGCAACGAACCCTTCAATCTAGTTGTGCAACTAAGTGGACACTCTATGTGACAAGTAACGAGTAGCAACGGAAGTAAATGCAAGGCACAAGATAACCACAAGTGAAAACACGGAGACAAGGATATGTTTCCCGTAGTTCCTTCTTGAAAGAACTACGTCTACGTTGGAGAGGTGGGGAGCCACCTAGGCGCTCCTCAATAGCACGGATGTGCACACCTTATTCTCCTTGAGCTTCTCCGGTGAGGGAGATTCTCGTTTCCACTATGAGGTCGACTTGAAGGCGTTGACCAAACCTTTACAAGAGGTTGAGGCTACTCCAAAAGTGAGATGGAGGCTCTCAACAATCGGAAGCTTCTTGCTACAAGGTGGAAGCTACAAGCACTAGGGTTTCCCTTGGATGACAAGGCAACCAAGAGATTACAAAATCCCAAGAGGTATGGTGTGGGAACATAATTTTTGGCTTGGTAGAAAGGTAGATCTAGTCCTCCTCCATGAGATCCTTGAAGGGCATCGAGTTTGGTTGGAGGAGGACGGAGATCGGGGCGTTTTGAGCTCTTCAACAATGGAGGAGAGAGAGGAATGGACGAGCTGCCTATCTAGAGGAAGAAGACAGCTATTTATAGGCTCCTCCATTTACTGACCGTTGCTGTGTGCCAGGGCCGGAATATTCCGGTGTTAGCACCGGAAATTTCCGGTCTATCCTGGCCGGAAATTTGAATAGTCCGGGGGGCGGAATTTTGAAACTTCCGGGGGCGGAAATTTCCGCCCAACATTCCGCCCCCATCTCTATGCGCGGGCAGCAGCACCGCGCTGAAAACTTCTAAGTACCAGGGCCAGATATTTGAATAATCCGGGCCCGGAATTTTCCGGACAATAATCCGCCCCCATCTCTGTGCGCGGGCATCTGAGAAAACTCCAATTTCTGCTAAGTACCAGAGGGCCGAATATTTGCACCGGAAATTTCCGGGGCAAATTTCCGCCCCAGCTTCTGTGCGCGGGCAGTGGGAGAAAAACTTAGTCGTTTAGATGTTGCCAGAGAGGCGGAATATTCCAGTGCTTGGGCCGGATATTCCGCCCCATAAGCACCGGAATTTCCGGTGTAAGCACTGAAATATCCGGTGGCAGTGAATCCAAAATTCAGAACTCCTCTTTGAACTTTTTATATGAATATATCAATAATCATCTGAGTGATCAGCTGCACAGACTCAAACATCATTGTTAGAGTAGATACCCGCGTTGTTATCATCACCAAAATCATTAGAGGGATCATGAGCTTTCAATCTCCCCATTTTTGGTGAGTGATGACAACACGGGTATTTGCAAGGGAATAAACTAACAATGCATACGTTGGAAAGTAAAACACCACAGATAGCATATATAGGAGACATGCCTCCTAATAATAATAGTTCACACAAGCAAATCCACGAATAACGAAGTTCGAAAAGACGAAACGATAAAAGGCGATGAAGAACGAAAACCCACCCTAGCAAATCACCGCAATCATCTAGATCTTCTCCCCCTTTGGCATCAGGATACCAAAAAGAGAAAAGAGAGCACTACGTCCCATAGAGCAAACTCTAGGCCTGGGTGTCATCGTCTTCTCCTTCTTCCTCGCTGGGAGAGGAAATGTCCTCATCATCATCCACACCGAGATCCCAGTCAACGTCGCGGTTGTTCCAGTTCTTGTATGGAATCCTGGGAGGGAGAGGAGCTGGCACGTCGGGAATGTTGAGAGCAGTCATGATTGTGCGCTGGTTCTCCTGGATGTTGCGGCGCTCAACATAGGCGTTGTAGTTCTCCTTGTGGATGCACACATTCATGCACATCACCTTCTCAATGGCACGAGCAAGCCATGAGCGCTTCTTGGTGCCGGGGGGAGGAGGACGCATGCGAGGATCACGGTGACCATGAACCGTGGCGCCAACATCATGCGCAACCTGCTGAGTGTGGGCAGCCTTCTTTTATAGAGTGACATCCTTGTGCTCGTCACAGTATAGCTCCAGGTCCTCACGGAGTTCAGCAGGATAGCGAGAGTTGATGAGCTTCATGATGTAAGGAGCATATGGGGCACTTTGTGGTAGAAGAGAGCAAAGTGGATCTCATTGAAGATGAAGTCCATCACATCAATTTTGTTGCGCTCAGTATCAGTCATGTCGCCCTCAGTGAAGGTCAGGAAGGCGTGGTACATGAGGTTAACCATGCCACCACGAATAGCATCATTATTGCCCGCACTTGGGGCAATAGTCTCCTGGATGTCATAGATGGGGAAGAGTCCTTTTGCAGAGCCAATAACACCAGTGGAACCATACAGCTCAGACAGTATGTTCTTCTCATACTCCATCCCGTGATCATGCATGCGATGACCCTGAGGAGTGTGAAGACCAGCAAAGGGATATCCGAGCTCAGCAGCAAAGTCATGAAAGTTGGCGGTGAGAAAGTAAGGCCCAGACATCCAAGACATCCCAATATCCTCAAACTCATCAAAGACCAGTGTGGAGAAGAACTGCTGGATGAAAGTGACGTTGTAGGAGCATTTGGTCTCCATGAGGTGATGCAGACCTAGAAGTTCAACCAGCTGGACAGAGTTGTTGAAGTATGCAGGATTGGCAGCCAGATGTGCAAAGTTGATAAACTTCATGGGACAGACTTGCTTGCTTATCACAGTATACACCTGCTTGAAGAGCGTCTCCTGCTCAAAGTGCCAGAAGCAAGAGTCGATGGTTGGGTCTTGAGGACCCTAAGTGTACCAGGCCTTGACCCTCCATGCCTTGAATTCAGGAACATACATGGTGGCCAGATTAAGAGCTGCCTTCCCCTGCTGCTTACTGGATTTGCGAGCTGCCATGGTGGCATCACGTTCACGCTCATAAGCCTTCTCAGCATCCCTCTCACGGCGGCGAGTCTCCGCCTCATCCACTAGAGTCCCCTCAGCATCTTCCCTCAAGTGACGGAGTCTCTTGCGCGTGCTAACCAACTTGGCAGGCCTAGAGCTTGAACTACCTGCGAGGAAAGCAGGAAAAACGCAAAGAAAAACAAACAAAAAGAAATTAAAACGGTGGCTCACAACTCGTAGAAGTGGAAAAACATATCTCAGTTAGAGATTCAGGGCAGGCCGGAAATTCCGGTGTCTGGTGCGGAAATTCCGGGGGGCGGAAATTCCGGTCCTGGGGCGGAAATTTCCGGCCTTCGGAATTTTCTAAACATATCTGAATCTGGGGCCTGCAATGAATCTAAAACTACGATGAAGTGCAATGGGAGGAACCCTAGAGGATAGATGATACTAGTATGTGGATGCTCCTCTCAAAGAACACATAGAATATCAAAGGACATGAGATCAAATCAACCAATAACCCTAGATTGCGGAGAAAATGAAGCACATACCGGGATCCATGAGGGAGGAAAGGATGTGCGGTCTCTTGATCCGCAAAGGGCAATCAGAGGATGAGGAGGGGAGGCAAAAGGGCCTCCCGGAGGTCTCGGAGGCGGCGGCTGCGTCTGGAGGAAAAGTGGAGGCGAGGGGAGGGAGAGCAGTCTGGAACTGCCTCTCCCGTCGCCTTTATATAACCCCCAGCCAAGCAGACCGGATTATTCCGGCATTAAGACCGGAATATTCTGGGGCTAGAGATTTGGGCCGGAATATTCCGCCCCAAATATCCGGTGTGCCTTTTGCGAGCGGGCACGCTGGATATTTTGGTGGAAGATTCTGGTCAATCTCGAACCCCAGAAATTTCTGGGGCTTAAGGCACGGAATATTCCGGGCACCCGGATATTTGCACCGGAAATTTCCGCCCAAATTTCCGGGGTGCCTTCTGTGAGCGGGCACCTTGGAAATGGGTGAAAATTTCTGAGGCAAATGTCTGGAGGCTGGAATTTTCCGGGCCCTAGGCCGGAATTTCCGGGGTTCCCATGCCTTCCGAGAATTTGTGGAAAATGGAACAAGAAGTGAGGCTCCAAAACAAGAACCAACGATGATGAACACACAAACACGACCGAAAAGGCAAACAAATCAAACACAAAGAGAAATGTTGGTGGCTGAAGCCACCGTGTTTGAGTGATACCAAGGAGTCGCGAAGATGTATCTTGGACCCAAAAGTATAACTCACATTTAAGCACAATAAGTCACAAAATGACTAGATATGCATGAAGCTTTGGTTGTTTTTCGCATGATAGGTGGAGTGTTGGTTCATGAGTTGAACTACGCTCCCCCTATGTCCATGCCTACATCTAAACTTGATAGCACATATAGTGAAGGTAATTATGCAAGAGTTCAAGAGAAGTTGGACGCATCGATAACATTTAGTTCATTCCTCAAACCCCAAAATCATGGTTCATCAAGGGCCTTCGTGAAGATATCCGCGAGTTGATCCTTGGTTGGCACATAGGAGAGGTCAATATCACCCTTCTCAACATGATCCCAAATGAAATGATGTCGTACATCAATGTGGTTCGTCTTGGAGTGAAGAACGGGATTGTAGGCGATCTTTATGGCACTCTCATTGTCGCACAATAGGGGAACTTTGTCGAAGTCGATGCCATAATCTCTCAATGTTTGCCGCATCCAAAGTAATTGAGCACAACAACTCTCCGCGGAGATGTATTCGGCTTCGGTGGTAGAGAGAGAAATGCAATTTTGCTTCTTGGAAGACCAACACACCAATGAGTGGCCAAGAAATTGACAACCTCCGGATGTAGATTTCCTATCCGTCTTCTCACCCGCATAGTCCGCATCCGAATAACCAATGAGCTGAGAGCTTGAACCCTTGGGATACCAAAGACCGAAGTTTGGGGTATGAACTAAATATCGAAAGATGCGCTTAACCGCTTCAAAATGACTTTGTCTCGGAGAGGCTTGAAACCTTGCACATTTACCTACGCTATACATAATATCGGGTCTAGATGCACATAGGTAGAGCAAAGAGCCAATCATGGAGCGGTATACCTTTTGATCTACCTCTTTACCATCCGGGTCGGGTTTCAAGTCAATAGTCGTGGACATGGGAGTCTTCATAGGTTTGGAATCATGCATGTTGAATCGCTTAATCATGTCTTGAGTATACTTGGCTTGCTTGATGAATGTGCCTTTGGGATGTTGCTTGATCTCAAAGCCAAGGAAATACTCTAACTCTCCCATCATAGACATCTCGAATTTATCCGTCATAAGCTTGCAAAACTCATCATTGAATGTGATGTTAGTAGAACCAAAAATGATATCATCCACATAGAGTTGGAATATGAACAAGTCACCTCCAACCTTTTTCGTGAAAAGGGTGGGATCGATTAAACCAACATTGAACCCATGATCCACTAAAAACTCTTTAAGGGGCTCGTACCACGCATGTGGAGCTTGTTTAAGTCCATAGAGTGCCTTATCGAGTTTTTAGACATGATCGGGGTGGTTGGGATCCTCGAAACCCGGAGGTTTCTTGACATAGACCAACTCGTGGATGGGACCATTAAAAAATGCACTGTTAACATCCATTTGTTGCAATTTAAAGTTGTGATGAGAAGCATATTGACGAAGATATGGATCCTGGACCCTGCGGGTAAGGACACCCCCTCTCAGGCCCAAGGCCAAGGCCCAAGAGGAAGCGCCCTTGGAGTGCTCTAGAAGGCCCATGTGAAGCCCACCCGCATCAGCTTGCGGGTTAAGTTAGGAAACTTGTAACCGACCTAGCTAGGGTTTGAGTCCTCTCCGGGTAGAACTCGAGACCTGGCCATCTATATAAGGCCAGGAGAGCCCCCAAGGAGAGGACCAAGTAATACCGCACGACCAAAAAGCCTCGGAACTCGAGATCTACTCTCGATTCGAGCAACCTGTAACCGATCTAATCATCCAATACAGATCGACAGAAGGCAGGAGTAAGGGTTTTACCTCTTCGAGGGCCCCGAACCTGGGTAAATCTCGCCCCCTGTCAAGCCGACGATTCCACCAGCGCTCATGACTTCTCCTAGTCGAAACCCGATAGGGTCACCTGAGGGATTTGTGGAGTCAGAGATTCGACAATTGGCGCCGACCGTGGGGAACGCGGGCGCTGGATCACCGGCATCCTCGGCTTCATCGACATCCAACTCCCGTTGGAAACCATCGACTACGGCTCCGAACAATCCTGTACGGATCGGATCCGTCATAGTCACGCCTCACTCGCCGGAATCACGCCCGGTGTTCGAGGATCTGGAGAAGAGCGTCACCTTGACGTTCGGGAGCTTCAACTTCATGGCGAACAGAGACGGAATCCTCCACTTCTCGGATGAATCTGAACCTGAATCTGGAGCCGTCAACTCGCGCTTTCCATCCGCTTCAACACAGTCGACTATCATGCCCTCTCGACAGAGGAACCATCTCGGGTACGGGAAGCTTTCCGACCTACGCCTAGGACGCACGAGCCACGACTGGCCCAAGTCTGCATGGCAGGATCGGAACAGCCCTCAGAGACCGAATTCAGCGCAACCGAGCGCGATATAATCGGAGTCTCGCGGGAGGCCTGGAAAAGGGCCAAGGAAGCCATGCGGCGGAGTCAGCCACCCGCGGCAGGAGCTTCACAGGAGGACCTAACCGCCTACCACTACCACCTAGTAAGGGCGGCCTCAAACATCAAAGAAGCCCGGGCAGATCTAGCCCGTCGTAGAAGAGCGGCGGACGAATCAAGCCTGCGACGAGTCGAACAGTCCCTTGCACCCTCAGTTGGTACCCGACCCGCGAGGAAGGGACACGCAACATCGTCAAGGGGACACGAATCCGTGACTGCGACCGACAGGTCGACCACGTCTTCCTTCATGAGGGTCGACGATGACGGCAACGTCTACCCGCAAACCCCAGCTGACGCGATCCTAGCCGCAGCAACTTACATGCAGATGAACCAACCGACGAAAGCGACCCGGGTGGAACAGTACAAACAAATTCGCAAAGGACTAGGATTGGCGGCCGCAAGGCTCGCTTCTCATGATCGCAAGAAGACCGAAGAACAATTGGAGAAGGAGCGACAGGAGAAGGACAAGGACAAAGAAACGCCCCGCAGGCACAGAAAGCTCATCCCCAAGAAAACAAATCGCCACGACGTGGTCGAGGAAAAGAAGCCTGCCGCCGCGGCGATAGTCGAAGCAGCAGCGACGACAGCCCGAGAGACAAAAGCTCGCGGCACCACAGCAGCCGCTCGAGAAAACGAAGCAAAGAACCAAGGAAAGATAACGACCGCGACCGGTCCGAACACGACGCGCGATCAGATCTCGCCCAAAAGAAGGTGGATAGAGCGAGAGCTTCACGATATCGCGAGCGCTCCTCATCCAGATCCTCGGACGACGAAACCTGTGGAGCACTCTGTTTCGCTCGCAGCATCCGTGAAGCACCTCTACCCAAGAGGTTCAAGCTCAGCACGGAGGTGACAAAATACGACGGCTCACTCGAGCCCTCCCAGTGGTTAAGCGACTACCTCACGGCAGTAAAATGCCAACGTGGGAACAATAACACAGCCATGCAATACCTCAATTTGCATCTTACAGGCGCGGCCCGTAGCTGGCTGGAGAGAAGACCCAAATCTTGCTACGCATCGTGGGACGATCTACACCGCGATTTCTGCAAAAATTTCCAGTCGACTTACAAGAGGCCAGCCACAATCGAAGAGTTACGAGCGTGCAAACAGAAGAGTGGCGAGTCCACACGAGAATATATCCAGCGGTGGACCACACTCAGGAAAACCGCAGGGACCATCTCGGAAGAAGTGGCGATTGAGGCCTTCGCCAAAGGGGCGAGAAGAACCGCGTTTCGAGAAGAGATAGGCAGAGCCGCGCCCAAAACCATTGGGGAGCTAATGATCATAGCCGAAAAATGGGCTAACGGAGAAGACGCAGTGCGAAATGAAAGAGCATCGTCGCCTGCACACGAGGACGACCGCCATGGACGAAGAAAGAGAAGGAAATACTACGACCACGAGGACAGGGAGGAATTAGTGGCGGCAGAATTCACGCGAAACCGCGACTCTGGTCGCCGTGGAAGTCGCGAGTGGAAACCAAAAGCAGAAGAAAAATCCCCCGAGGAGGATCTCGATGCATACTGCTCGCTACACCTGTTTACAGATAAGCGCACGGGCAAAACTAAGGCAACAGACCTTCTCAAGGATTGCCGAAAGTTTCTTGACATCTCGGATGCTCTCGCGAGGAAAAGATTTGCATCCACCCAAAACTACCCGCCGCTGCCAGGAGGAGGACAACAATTCCAGCCGCCTCCACCACCACCTCCACCAGCAAATCCAAACATGGCGCTAGCCGCACTACCTACGCCACCACCGCAAAACAATGGAGCCAATGCATACCCGAACCCGGCAGGACAACTCGCGATGATACAGAAGGTATGCCCTCTCGCAGAGCTCAAAGACTAACACGAGGCAATTGTGCATGGCAGTGCAGACACCACCGACAAAAACCGAGTACCTGAAAATGGCGGATCAGCCAATCACGTTCTCAATGAAAGACCATCCGCCACGAGTCTATCGACCAGGACACGCCGCCCTCGTCATCCAAGCTCAAATTGGTAATTATGACCTGGCCCGCGTATTCATGGACGGTGGCAGTGGCATCAACATCATCTACGCGGATACACTCCGTCGAATGAACAAGAATCTGGACGGCCTAACGGAATCAGAAACATCCTTCCACGGGATAGTTCCGGGCAAGGCAATCCGTCCACTCGGAACAATCAACCTAGAAGTAGTATTGGGCTCTCCAAGCAACTACAGAAGGGAATTCCTGGACTTCGAAGTCGTCGACTGGCCCTCACAGTACCACGCTATTCTTGGTCGAACAGCGTTCGCCAGATTTATGGCCGTACCACACTACGCGTATTTGAAGCTCAAGCTACCCGGCGAATACGGTGTGATCACCATCGACGGAGACTTCCAGAAATCGGACAAGTGCGACATAGAATTTAATGAGATCGCAAAATCTTTCGGGATGCAAGAAGAACTCCAAGAGCTGGCAAAAACCACGGATCACTCCGTTATGCCCCTCACGAAGAAAAACGCGCCTGAACTAGAATTCAGCGCCAAAAGCGACACTCGCAAGCATCAAGTGCACCCGACGGATTCTGCGAAGACAGCAATGGTCTCAACAACCCTCTCGCCAGCATAGGAAGGCGCGCTCGTCAAACTCCTCCGTGAGTACTGGGAGATTTTCGCCTGGCAACCCTCAGATATGCCAGGAATACCCAGGGAGTTTGCCGAGCACTCACTCGAAGTCTTTCCTAATGCCAAACCCATCAAACAGACGACTCGACGATTCTCAGAACCCAAGCAGAAGGCGCTTGGAGAAGAAGTAAACAAACTACTAGCCGCCAACTTTATTAGGGAGATCAAGATATCCACCTGGTTGGCAAACCCGGTGCTGGTCCCCAAGAAGAACACGGATATCCTTCGGGTGTGCATCGACTACACATCGCTGAATAAGCACTGCCCCAAGAACAACTTCCCTCTACCACGAATCGACCAGATCGTGGACTCTACGGCAGGCTGCCAATGCCTCTCCTTCCTGGACGCCTATTCGGGATACAATCAGATCCGAATGAAAAAGGAAGACGAAGAGAAGACGGCATTCATCACACCCCACGGTGTCTACTGCTACACGACAATGCCCTTCGGGCTGAAGAACGCAGGCGCAACATATCAGCGCTGCATGCAAATATGCCTCGCCAATCTCATTGGCAAAAACGTACAGGTGTACGTCGACGACATTGTCATCAAAACTCGAGTAGAGGACACACTCCTCGAGGACATCAGAGAAACATTCGACGCCCTTAATGCATATCGGATCAAGCTCAATCCGACCAAATGCGTTTTTGGCGTCCCTGCAGGAAAACTACTCGGGTACCTGGTATCCGCCAGAGGCATTGAAGCCAACCCGGAGAAAATACAAGATATCTTGACTATGAAGGAGCCAACCAATCTACGCGGAGTCCAGCAGCTCGCGGGACGACTAGTCGCCCTAAGCAGGTTCATCGCACGATTGGGAGAGCAAGCGCTACCCTTCTACAAATTACTGAAGAAGACGGACAAATTCGAGTAGACACCCGAAGCTAAACAAGCGTTCGCAGATTTGAAGCGATCGTTGCAAAGCAGGCGCGTCCTTGCAACACCGCAAGAAAGGGAGCCGCTTCTACTATACCTAGCCGCTACAAACCAGGTCATCAGCACAGTAATCGTGGTCGAACGACCTGAAGACGGCAAAGCGTACGGAGTCCAACGACCAATATATTACATCAGCGAAGTGCTCTCGCCATGCAAGCAACGATACCCTCACTATCAGAAGCTGGCATATGGAGTTGTTCTCACGGCCCGAAAGCTCAAACATTATTTCCAGGAACATGCCATTACAGTGGTTAATGATGCGTCACTCGGGACAATCATGAACAACCCTATGGCATCCGGAAGAATAGCAAAATGGAGCATCGAGTTGGGCGCCTGGGACATCACCTATACAGAACGAAAAGCAGTCAAATCTCAAGTACTCGTGGAATTCCTCAGCGAATGGACAGAGCTACAAACGCCCGGACCACCCGAATACACGAGCAATTGGATAATGTACTTCGATGGATCCAAGAGAAACGAAGGAGCAGGGGCTGAAATCGTTCTTATTTCACCTCGGGGAGACAAGCTGCAATACGTCCTGCGACTGGACTTTCCACCAGACGATCCAGCCTCGAACAACGACGCAAAATCTGAAGCCCTGTTGCACGGGATGAAGATGGCAATCGCCTGTGGAGCTACCCGATTAATGATCTACGGTGATTCCAATCTCATAGTGCAGCAGACGATGAAAGAATGCGACGCCATTGCTGAAAACATGGTCGCATATCGTGACATGTACAATCTACTCGAAGGAAGCTTTATAGGTTGCGAGCTGAAGCACATTGCAAGATCTAGCAACGAAGAAGCAGATAGACTGGCAAACATGGGTTCCACGAATACACCCATACTGCCAGGAATATACTTCGAACGGATGATCAAGCGATCGGTCAAAGTGAAGAAAGCTGCAGCAGCGCCAGAAACAGAGGTCAGCCCGCAGGTCGCGCTTATCGAGCTTATTCATAATATATCACGACAGGTTTTCCTGGTCGAGCCAGTCTGGACGCAGAAATATCTCGACTACCTGCTCAACAGACAGCTCCCAGCCGATCCACGTGAGGCTCGACAGATAATCAGGCGTAGCAAGTCCTTTCGAGTAGTCAATGGAGAATTATACAAGCAAAGTATCTCGGGAATACTTCAGCGTTGCATCGCACCCGAAGATGGAAAGGAATTGCTCCAGGACATACACCAAGGAGATTGCGGACATCATGCTAGCTGGAAAACAATAATGGGAAAAGCTTTCCGAGCAGGATTTTACTGGCTAACAGCAGCCAACGATGCAAAAAGCCTGGTCGAACGATGCGACGCCTGCCAGCGATTCACACCAAGGCCACACGCCCCTGCTACGGAATTGCACATGATACCAATAGCCTGGCCCTTTGCACAATGGGGGCTAGACATGGTTGGGCCACTACGCAAGTCCACACCAGGTGGATACACACACTTGCTGGTCGCAGTCGACAAGTTCACCAAATGGATCGAGGCTATGCCAGTAACTTCAGCAAGCGCCCAATACGCTGTCAAGTTTCTCGACTCCATTGTATGCAGATTTGGTGTGCCACACGACATCATTACAGATAATGGTACAAATTTCACAGCAAAGGAAACACAACAGTTTTGCGAGGAAAAAGAAATCAATTTCAAGTTTGCCTCAGTCGCTCACCCGCAAACGAACGGACAAGTCGAAAGATCCAACGGCTTAGTTTCGGCTGGCATCAAGAAGCGACTACTCGATCGTCTACACCCCGCCGCAGGACATTGGGCGGAAGAGCTACCCTCCGTACTCTGGAGCCTGCGCACAACTCCTAATCGATCAACGAAGTATACGCCATTCTTCATGGTATACGGGGCAGAAGCAGTCCTTCCCGAGGACGTTCGATTCAGCGCCCCACGAGTTGTAGCATACAGCGAAGAAACTTCCAACAGGGCGCTCGCAGAAGATATGGATGCACTCGACGAAATGCGTGACATCGCACTAGCAAGATCCGCGGTATATCAGCAATCCTTGCGCAACTATCATAGTCGCCGCATACGCCACAGAGCATTCGCGGTTGGGGACCTGGTGATGCGGCTCAAACAGAAGGAAGGACACAAGCTCGAACCACCTTGGGAAGGACCCTTCATCATACACGAAGTCATCCCAGGAGGAGCCTACAGGCTAAAAAATCCAGAGACTGGAGGAATCTATTCCAATCCTTGGAATATTGCACACCTCCGCAAATTCTATCCCTAGATTTACTTGTTATGACAACAAAATAAGGCTATACTAGCCACTACTGTAGCTCGAATACATGGCTTCTCAGTCATTGCAATAAAAGACATGATTTTCTCGTCATATTCACTCGAAGCTTCTAGTTCTTTACATTCTACAAGTTACAGGTACACACCCCATAAAACACACGGGGGCTACCCTACAACTAAGCATCACAAAGAAACATCATCAAATACAAGGTTATACACCTTACAACAGTTTTTTACAAACTATAAACAGATTACAGGATATTTACATCCGACAATCAGTCAAAGCGCTGAGCGTTTTCAGTCGCCAAAACTCTATCTACCTCTTCAGAGGTCATTCGGATAATCTTCTCCGCTGCAGGACGTACAGCATCATAGTACGGCGAGATATCCTCGATTGCATAATCCGGGCGCCGAGCAATAGAGTTAACGTCTATCTCAGGGTGCCATATTCGGACAAAAGAGAGAGCTACAACCGCGCCGCACGTCATCTGATTGCGCACACACGCGCGAACTTCTCCTTCACGTCCAAACAACCTGAGAAGATAGCTCCAGTCTTCGGGACCTTTTTCGAGTGGGTAAAATGCAGCATTCATCGCAACCAGGACCTCGTGAAATGAACTCACGAGAATTCTCGCCTGGAGGACTCGAAAGTTCAAGGTGGCCATCACAAAACCCCGACTGCGATCAGACCAAAAATTGTTTGAATGAGGTTTGGAGCTACTAGCCTCTTGAAGGATGTGATTTTCTACCCACTGCTTTTCTTCCCTGTCATCCGGATTAACGACTGAAGAGCAAAAACACACTCAGTCAGATAAGGAAACAAGGAAGAAAAAGGCACGGGGGCTGCACTACTTACAAAGCAAGTCCCTTGCGACTACAGCCAACTCATCCATCAGAAATTGTTCGCGTTCAGCCGCCAATTTCTGCTTGGACTTCGCCACATCGGCTATCCCGCGCATAGCTTTTAGCTTGCGCTCACCCTCCTGGACCTTATCACGAAGACCCGCAAAAGTGCCAACAGCGGCAACAAGTGGATTTACTGGAGTACCACATCCACCTGAAGTTCCCGCGGCAAACCCAGTAGCCTGGAAGAATACAACGAAAGAAGTAAGATGCCCTACTCGAGTCATTTCTAGTCGCATATCTGACAAACGCTCGGGGGCTACTCCCATCGGGAGACAACGCACAAACAAAGGGAATGAGTTGCAAGATGAATTGTTCGATTAAACAAAACAAAGGTACGGGAATACATCACAAGGTTCATTACATTCAAGGAGAAAAAATAAAAACTATGAAGCTACATTGGTGCTCCCGCTGGCAGCAGTCGCCCCTCCCCGCAGTCGAGCAAAAAATCTCAGACAGCTTCCGAGCAAGAATAGCGGCTTGCTCGCCAAAACGAGAGAGCCGTACCTTTTTGCCCGTGGAGGGGTCGACTGGAAGAGATGAGTACGCCTCCTCCAAACCTTCGACTCCGTGCGCCAAAGCAAATTGTATCGCGGTCTTCGCACCAGACTCCGCCTGTGCGACCGCGAAGGCATCCAGAAGTTTGCCTTCTGAGAAGACCTTCAACAGATCATCTAGCGCGGGTGCAGGAGTGGCGTTGGCGACCAGGCGACCGTGCAGTTGCACCAGCACTTGAGTAGCATCATTAATCATGGAGAGAACTCCATCAGCGTGCCTTTTAAGCTGGGCAAGTGTGTCGGTTACCACATCCACCCGCTGGAGTCCAGGGATCTCTAGAGGAACATCCAGAAGACCTGCAAAAGAAGAAAAAAAATACTTAGCAAAGTTCAGCGAAATGAAGAATCAAAGTCGCAAAAGCCCAACACACTTACCCGCGAAATGCTCAGCGAGGGGACGGAGGAACCCGACAACGTCGTTGTCGGCCTTACTGCCAGCTTCCTCTAAATCCTTCAAGGACTTCCGCGCATCCGCAAGTTGTCGACCAAGATCTTCTGATTGCATGCAGGAAGCCTCCAGCTCTTGTCGAATGGCCGTCAGGTCAGCCTCCCGAGCAGTTACCTGCTCAGAGAGTTTGACCTTTTCGGATTCTGCAAATTCAAGTCGAGCTGCAAAGAGATGCTTATAAAAACTCAAGAATGTACGGAATACTGAAGACAGGGAGATGATAAAGCTTACCCTTGAGAAGGACGTTTTCAGTTTGAAGTCGGCTACGGTCCGTTCGAAGTGACTCGCAATCCGACTCGGCGAGAACGACGCGGCGACCAATCGCCGCAAGAGAATCAATAAGCGACTGCAAAAGCACGAAGACGGAAGAGTTAAAAGGATTAAATTGGAGTCTGTACCCGATTATTTACAATCGACTACAACCTCGGGGGCTACTCCCATCGGGAGCACTGCCGTGCACCCGATAAAAATGAAATCATGAAGAAGAATTAAACCAGACTTTGAGCCTGTGGTCGATCGCATGCGATCGACTACAGCCTCGGGGGCTACTCCCATCGGGAGCACTGTCGTGCACCCGATAAAAATTTGAAGATAGAAGATGAAGTTTACCTGGCCGGTGGCACGAGAGAGCGGATCCGCGGAGCTATCCGTCACTTCCTTAGAAGCAGAAGTCCTGGCGGCAAAGCTGGGGGCTTCACGTCCCACAGTCGCAGCTTCGGGAGCTGCTCTGGGGGAATTTTGGACGGTGCCCGCGGTGGGAGTTTCACCCGCATCCTTTGCCTTATTCCTCTTTTCGGGAGGAACGGCAGCGGCGTACCTGCGAGGACTGATCGTCTGCAGTCTGCAGCGAAAGATAGAAACCATCAATATTGAAGCACGGAAAATGTTCGACCAAGAATAAGGAAGAAGCACTTACTCGTCATCCTCGTCGTCATCCAGCAAGTCCGCGTTCCAAGCGGGCGTCATCACTGGGAACGAAGGCGAAGGAGCAAGGGAGTGAAGTGGAGTCGCATGGATAGGGGCTTGACTGGGCGATGCTTCCAAGGATTTATCTTTGGAAGTAGCTTCGTCCTCATCTACCCGACGACGTTTCGTAGGGGCGCCATTCGAGTCTTCAACGTCATCCGAAGAATCGTGTTCTGAACTCGAAGAGGCGTTGGCGACGCTGGTGTCAATCGCGCCATCTTGATGACTCGACACTTGCTCTGAAGCAGCCTCCCCCGTAGCTGGCGGGTAGCAGTCCTCCATAGCTAGGCTCTGCAAAGAAGAAGACGAGAACAATCTTATCGACTAGGACTCAGAACAAAAAGGAACAACTCAAAGACGAGAAGGAAGAAACTAACCTCGGCTGGGGGAGGATTTGAAGCGGCAAAGGCTTCAACTGAACAATCGGGGAATTTCTCCCCCACCTTCAGTCGAGTGATACCCGCGATTTTCTTCTCGAATTCTACATTCGAAAGCTCCTCGCGGCTTACTCGGCTAGGGTCCTCTGAGCCTTGGTACTCCCACATAGCGGAGGGCCTTTGTTGAAGTGGCTGGATCCTGCGCTTCAAAAAGATACTCGCCAGATGCATCCCGTTGAGCACGACTCCCGCAGTCTGATCCCGGACAGCAGCTACTCTTGCGAGTAAGGGCGCAACGGTCTGAGTCTCCTCGGCTGACATCTTGTGCCCCCAGGACTTTCGCCTTGTCAGAATAGCGAACGGGTGGAACTCCACAATCCCACCCGAGCTGTTGTCGGTGACGTAGAACCACCTCTTCCGCCAGCTTTGAGCGGAGTCGACAAAATGCATGTTGAAGTAGCTGCCTTCTTGTCGAGCTTGGATCCCGAAGCCGCCCGTGCGAAGCGGTTCGCCGAGCTCGGACTCCACCCGCGATCTCTCGCGGAAGATCCGGACTTTGAAGAGCGCCTTCCAGAGCGCCCAGTGTGGGCGAATGCCGAGATAGCATTCGCAGAACACGATGAAGCACGAAATGTGCTGCACCGCGTTCGGGGGAAGATCGTGAAGCTGTATGCCGTAGACACACAGCAACCCGAGGAAGAAGGGATGAAGAGGAAAGGAAAGGCCCCGAGTCACGTGGTCCACGAAGACCACGCGCTCGTTCGATTGAGGATTGGGTACCTCTTCCTTTTTTCCGAGACGAACTCGCTTCTCCGTCTCTGCCGGCAGCAACCCTTCCCGCTGCATCTCCTTGATGCTTTTCGCGGTGGTGTTGGGGGAGCGCCAGTCGCCGGCGCGGGGCGCGGGTTGCGCAGAAGGTTCAACGGATGCAGAGCCGGCAGCACCGCGTCTTTTTCCGCCAGCCATTGCTTGCAGCACGAGCTCGAGCGCGAGGAAGACGAAGGTGGGCGCGAGGAAGAAGATGAAGACAGAGAGCTGGGAAAGTTTTACCGTAGCGCTAACACCCGTACTTATACACGGAGCGAGACGATCTCAGCCGTACGATGCGCTACGTGGCGCTTATCATGGCCGCCACGCGTGAAGATGAAACGAAGCGGCGGCCAGCGCTGTTTCGTGCCACGATCTTAACAGAAGATCGTGCGCATTTACTGCGCGTCTCGCGTAAAAATCGGGAACGACGTCTCATTTCCCGGTCAAAAAGCTGACCAGGTGGGCCACCATCTGCTGCCACTCCGTCACGTCCCATCGGGAGAAGGGGAGTGCGCCATGACGTCATGGCATTCGTCATTCAAAATCAAGATCTTTTCGATTGGAAGTTCAAACGCGAAAGTATCTTCGTACGAACATCAATTCCTTCGGATAGAATCAACTTTTTCGTGAACAAATTCATGAAGCAAAACCTCTTCGAACAAGAGAAAAATACCCTATACACGAAAACTCTTTCGTATGGTCACGGCATTCCGAACATGAAAACTCTTTCATACGGGCTTATCTTTTCTTCCAGCACGAAATTTCTTTCGTACGGAACTCAAACAAATCGATCGGGTAGGAAGAACCTACCTCTCCTACAGATGATAAATTTACATCATAAAAACCTGGATTGTTCAGCCGACTAGGCACATCCGGATGCCATATTCTTCGAATATGAAGGTAAGACCCGAAAAGATCTCTCTTTTGGGCCTGGAATCGCACTCGAAAGCTGCGTCCTCCGGTATAATTCCGTGTCAACAACACGAAGAAAAATCCTAGCGGACGCGCCGGGTACCCCCATAGGTTAAGTTCGATTCGATAAGTCCACAACGGCCCAGTCGCAACAATAACCTCATCGGGTTCGAGTCGGAGGTCTCGAATCTGTGTAGGCCAGGAATGTTTTTGCCCTAGTCGCGATTAATTGGCCCTGATCTCTCGGGAGAGCCAAGCTACTGTGCCACATCCTTCTGTGAAAAAAGCCGTAAAAACAGGCACTTATATTGCTCGATACTCGAGCGTGAAGACCCATGATACAGGGAACACACCCTTTAAAAACAATGACTGTCAGGGCGGTCCTTCATAAAAAACAAGGAAGATTTGACCGTCTACTCGACTGGAAAAGTCCCAGTCAAGCACACGCTCGGGGGCTACTGACGAAGATATGGATCCTGGACCCTGCGGGTAAGGACACCCCCTCTCGGGCCCAAGGCCAAGGCCCAAGAGGAAGCGCCCTTGGAGTGCTCTAGAAGGCCCATGTGAAGCCCACCTGCATCAGCTTGCGGGTTAAGTTAGGAAACTTGTAACCGACCTAGCTAGGGTTTGAGTCCTCTCCGGGTAGAACTCGAGACCTGGTCATCTATATAAGGCCAGGAGAGCCCCCAAGGAGAGGACCAAGTAATACCGCACGACCAAAAAGCCTCGGAACTCGAGATCTAATCTCGATTCGAGCAACCTGTAACCGATCTAATCATCCAATACAGATCGACAGAAGGCAGGAGTAAGGGTTTTACCTCTTCGAGGGCCCCGAACCTGGGTAAATCTCGCCCCCTGTCAAGCCGACGATTCCACCAGCGCTCATGACTTCTCCTAGTCGAAACCCGATAGGGTCACCTGAGGGATTTGTGGAGTCAGAGATTCGACACATATGCAAGTAAGATGCGAATAGATTCAAGACGAGCTACGTGAGCAAATGTTTCACCGAAATCGACACCTTCGACTTGAGAGAAGCCTTGAGCTACCAATCTAGCCTTGTTGCGAATGACGATGCCGTCCTTGTCTTGTTTGTTCTTGAATATCCACTTGGTGCCGATGACGTTCTTGCAATCTTTGGGCCTTGGCACCAACTTGCACACCTTGTTGCGCTCAAAGTTGTTGAGTTGTTCATGCATAGCTTCAATCCAAGCTTGATCTTAAAGAGCTTCATAGACCTTCTTTGGCTCAATATGAGAGACGAAAGCATGAGCCTTGCTAAAATCCGCCAATTGCCTCCTTGGGACGACCCTTCCACGAACTTGTCCGAGGATCGTGTCCTCCGTGTGACCGGCACGAGCAAGATTATCTAGCCTTCTCTTTGCCCTACGAGCTAGCATCTCCTCCAAGGTTTCCTTGGATAGCACTTGATCATCACCTTCATCATAGGAGCCTTGTCCACCTTGATTTTGTTCATCAACGGGAGGTGGATCCCTTATGTGTCGAGTTGTATCATCACCATGTGTATCTTGTTCTTGTCCTTCATTGTGAGCTTGGCCTTCATCATGAGCTTGGCCTTGATTGTTAGCTTGGCCTTGATTGATCGAGTGATCTTGATCATTAGCTTGGCCTTGTGGTGAAGCATGAGGGCTTGGTGCATCTTGTTGGGTAGCTTGAGTATCAATGGATGTAGTCAATGGCTCCACTTGAATGGAGCATAGTCCTTCTCCCTCCGTCATCCGGTAACCCTCAATGGGGATTATTTCATCAATCCCCATTCTTCTTATGACGATGGGAGGAATTGCATCTCCTGCAATACCATGATCTATACGACCCCATTGGCACCCATTATCCTCATCAAACACCACGTCTATAGCTTCTTCAACTTGTCCGGTGGACTTGTTGTAGACTCTATAGGAGTGAGCGTGTGGCATAACCAACAAAGATACCCTCATAAGATTTAGTCTCGAATTTCGACAATCGTTTACCTCTCTTGCGAATGAAGCACTTGCATCCAAAGACCTTGAAGTATGAAACATCCGGCTTCTTGCCCGTGAGAATCTCATAAGGGGTCTTGTTCAAGATCTTGCGGAGATACAATCGGTTGCTAGCGTGACAAGCGGTGGAGACGGCCTCGGCCCAAAAATTATAAGGAGAAGAGAACTCCGAATCATGGTTCGAGCCGCATCCATAAGAGTCCGATTCTTTCTCTCCGCCACACCATTTTGTTGAGGGGTGTAGGGAGTGGAATATTGATGAGCAATTCCTTCCTCGCTAAGAAATCCCTCCACGGTGTAGTTCTTGAACTCGGAGCCGTTATCACTTCGGATAGCCATGATGCTTGTATTATGTTGGCGCTCCACCAAAGTGATGAACTCGATGACCCGCTTTTGAGTCTCACTCTTCCTCTTGAAGAAATACACCCAACAATATCGTGAGTAGTCATCCACAATCACCAAGCAATACTTCTTGCCTCCAAGACTATCATATGATAGGGGACCAAATAGGTCCAAGTGAATGAGCTCGAGGATTCTTGAGGTGGTGATGTTTGTCTTGGTGGGGTGAGCTTCTCCATGTTGCTTTCCAAGAACGCAAGAGCTACACACACGATCTTTGGCAAACTTAGCATTTGTTAGTCCTAGAACGTGATTGCCACTTTGAAGGTCATGCAACATCCTCATATTGGTGTGGGCTAACCGGCGATGCCATAGCCAACCCACATCAACTTTAGCCATTAGGCATGTCGCGGCACACGTGTCTCCTTTGGAGAAGTCCACTACATACATGCCGTTCTCGACATGCCCAACAAAGGATACTTTAAGAGTCGTTTCCCAAGTGACAATCACATTCTCCTTATTAAAGAACGAGGTAAAACCGCTTTTAGCAAGTTGAAGAACCGAGATGAGATTATAGCCAATGGACTCAACAAGAAGAACATTCTCAATTGACAAGTCATTTGAGATTGCTACCTTGCCTCGTCCCAATACCTTTAGTTCGGAGTTATCACCAATAATAACGCAATTGAGATGAGGTAATGGAGGATGAAGATCACTCATTGCGTCATTGCTTCCGATCATATGTTGGGATGCACCACTATCCACCGTCCATTTGCTCGAACCGGAAGCACTCCCCTACAATAGATTAGTTTCTTGATTTAGGTACCCATCTTTGAATGAGTCCTCTTTTGTTAGCGACAAGGGTCTTTGGAACCCAAATACTCCAATGATAATCATCACCATAAGAAGTACCAACATATTTAGCATATACATGACCATCCCTAGATCTCATAAGAACATAAGATGGGTTGTATTTCCCGGCAAAGTTATTATGAGTGGTGCTCCCCCTAGAGGTCTCACCACCCATGATAGTGTTGGTCTCCTTTTCTTTGGTCACCTCTCCCTCTTTCACAAATTTTACTTCTTGTGAGGGGGAGGTGACTTTCTTCTTGTTCTTCTTCTTGTACTTCTTCTTTGACTTGGCGACATAGCCAAGTCCTTCCTTTCCATTGTTGACTCGTTGAGAAGCAATCTCATGGGGATTCTTCTCACTTCCTACAAGATTAGTCATACTGCAAGCATTGCTAGGTAATACATTTAAGCTAGGAGATGAGGTGGACAACTTGCTTGTTTGATAGTTGAGCTAGAAGATTGTCACGAGATTTGGTTAACTTGTCATGAATTTATTTAAGAGACGTGAACTCCTTTTCTAGTTTCTCATGACGACTACCAAGTTCCTCGTGAGCAATTCCTAGCTTCAACTCTTCGTGTTCAAGAGTTTTAATGACGGCAAGAGATTGTGCATTTTCCTTCCTAATCTTAGAGACACTCATGGCAAAGTTTTCTTCAAGACTAGATAATTTCTCCTCAAGAGAGGCACGAATGGAACGCTCATTCTCAAGAGATTTTTCAAGCTCTTGTTCATTGCACGTGTGACCTCCATGGATTTCCAAGGTCATGATAATCTCCTCCTTTTCATCTACAAGAGAGTTAGCTTCATCAAGTTTCCTCAAAAGGGCATTCACCTTTTCCTTAGTCTCACCTTTAAGGCTAGATAGCCAAATGCCTAACTCATTAGCCTCACCATCCTCCTCACAAACATTCTCAACACAATCCAATAATGAAGGAGGGTTAGTGATAATGGTCTTGGA
Organism: Alopecurus myosuroides; assembly: GCA_028641055.1. Classification (NCBI taxonomy): domain Eukaryota; kingdom Viridiplantae; phylum Streptophyta; class Magnoliopsida; order Poales; family Poaceae; genus Alopecurus; species Alopecurus myosuroides. Next base: position 580,608,148 of record CM054057.1, on the reverse strand, counting down.
GTTAGGAGAGCATACCGAAGTGGCTTTTGCCATAAGACATGTAGGTCGGGTAGCAACAATCTCATTGGGGGATTCAAATAGAGAGATCGAAGGAGATGACGCGGTAGCCATGGCGATGTGAGCAACTCCTACCACTTAATCTTCTCCTTCATCTCCGGAGATGTAAGTCTCTAGAACCGCCCCTTCTTGAACATAAAGGGCCCTTGGCACTCGCCTAGCGAAGTTCTTGTTTTGTGGAGCCTTGGCCTTGTTTTTATGAACAAGCTTGCCTTCGTTTTCTTCTCTTGGCTCAAAAGGGCACTCCTTCACGAAATGGTTTGTGCTACCATAGTTTTAGCATGTCCTTGGTCGCTCCCCCTTCTTCTTGTAGTTCTTGTTTCGTGGAGGTCTTGGATAGCCGGCCTTGTGAGCTTCCCATCTCTTCCAATATCCATGCATAGAAAGGGCAATGCATTTGTGAGCTCTGGTGTAAGTGTACTCATAGTCTTCCTCCTCATCATCATCTTCTTCACTTTCTTCGACTCGAGCCATTGCCTTTGACTTCAAAGCGAGGTTGGGAGACCTCCCTATTCCTCTAGAGAGAGCTAGAGTATCATCCGCACTCTTGTGTGATAGAGAGATAGCTATGAACTCACTAAGCACCCCAATAGAATTGATAGTATTGTAGTCCGCTCTTGTCCGGATGCTAGTTGAGAGATTCTTCTCAAAGGGTGTAATGGCTTTGACAAATTTCCTCTTGATCCACTCGTCGGAGATCTCTTCCTTTCCAAAGTCTCTCAATTGATTGGCAAGAGTGACAACTCTTCTATACAACTCTTCGGGGGTCTCATCCTCATGCATGACGAAGTTCTCGGAGTTGTCAATGGCCACGTCGTACTTGGAAGATTGGATGCTATCATTTCCTTGAAACAAGGTGTCAAGTTTGTCCCAAGCTTCCTTTGCGGTCTTGCAACTGCGAATGTGAGTGAAATACTCCCTTGGGAGAGCCTTCTGGATGATGACAAGTGCAGTCTTGTTGAGTTGAGATTCCACATCCTCCCTCGGAGTCAAGTTGCTTGGGTCATGAGGATGAAATCCATGAGTCACGCTTCTCCACAATGCGGTACACGATCCTGAAATGTGGGACTCCATCTCAAACTTCCAAGAAGAGAATTCGTTAGTGTTCAAGATATGAGGAATTCCAACATTAAGGATGTGTGGCATGGAAACAATTGGGTGAATAGAGTTATAGTTTTGCGGTGGTGGAACTTTTGAATTGGACCCCGAACCATTAGCCGTTTGAGACTTGGAGCCACCGACTCTCTCCTTTGCTTTGGCTTTAGCCTTTTGTGCGGCTTTAGCCTTAGCTTTGGCAATGTTCTCTTCGAGTTCGGAATCGTCCGGAATCGTTCCCTCATCCGAACTATCCTCATCGGAGATGTGGGGAGAGTGCGAAGACCCCTTAGGTTTACCCATCATGTTCCCCAACATATTCTTGATGGAGGAAACCTCTGATCCTACACTAGAGCTAACCTTGGACAATTGGGTTTGGATGGTACAAACCGTTGTCTCTAGGTTAGCTATAGTGTCGGCCATTTTGGAGAGCTCCTCCTTAGAAGATTCGGGATCATCTCCGTTTACCATGATACTCTTAGTCGGATAAGCCCGATAAAAGAGCCGAGGCTCTGATACCAATTGAAAGTACACAAAGGTCAACTAGAGGGGGGGTGAATAGGTGACCTACAAATTTTAATTCTTTTTCAATTTTAGTGGGGGCTTTGGGAAGTTAAAAGCTTGGTTATCTAGATGTGCAACTAAGTGGACACCCTATGTGACAAGTAACGAGTAGCAACGGAAGTAAATGCAAGGCACAAGATAACCATAAGTGAAAACACGGAGACAAGGATATGTTTCTCGTAGTTCCTTCTTGAAAGAAGTACGTCTACGTTGGAGAGGTGGGGAGCCACCTAGGCGCTCCTCAATAGCACGGATGTGCACACCTTATTCTCCTTGAGCTTCTTCGGTGAGGGAGATTCTCGTTTCCACTATGAGGTCGACTTGAAGGCGTTGACCAAACCTTTACAAGAGGTTGAGGCTACTCCACAAGTGAGATGGAGGATCTCAACAATCGGAAGCTTCTTTCTACAAGGTGGAAGCTACAAGCACTAGGGTTTCCCTTGGATGACAAGGCAACCAAGAGATTACAAGATCCCAAGAGGTAATGGTGTGGGAACACAATTTTTGGGTTGGTAGAAAGGTAGATCTAGTCCTCCTCCATGAGATCCTTGAAGGGCATCGAGTTTGGTTGGAGAAGAAGGGAGATCGGGGCGTTTTGAGCTCTTCAACAATGGAGGAGAGAGAGGAATGGACGAGCTGCCTATCTAGAGGAAGAAGACAGCTATTTATAGGCTCCTCCAATTTCTGACCGTTGCTGTGTGCCATGGGCCGGAATATTCCGGTGTTAGCACCAGAAATTTCCGGTCTATCCTGGCCGGAAATTTGAATAGTCCGGGGGCGGAATTTTGAAACTTATCGGGGCGGAAATTTCCGCCCAACATTCCGCCCCCATCTCTGTGCGCGGGCAGCAGCACCGTGCTGAAAACTGCTAAGTACCAGGGCCGGATATTTGAATAATCCGGGGGCGGATATTTGAATAATCCGGGCCCGGAATTTTCCGGACAATAATCCGCCCCCGTCTCTGTGCGCGGGCATCTGAGAAAACTCCAATTTCTGCTAAGTACCAGAGGGCCGGATATTTGCACCGGAAATTTCCGGGACAAATGTCCGGCCCAGCTTCTGTGCGCGGGCAGTGGGAGAAAAACTTAGTCGTTTAGACGTTGCCAGAGAGGCCGGAATATTCCGGTGCTTGGGCCGGATATTCCGCCCCATAAGCACCGGTATTTCCGGTGTAAGCACTGAAATATCCGGTGGCAGTGAATCCAAAATTCAGAACTCCTCTTTGAATTTTTTATATGAATATATCAATAATCATCTGAGTGATCAGCTACACAGACTCAAACATCATTGTTAGAGAGTAGACACCCGCGTTGTTATCATCACCAAAATCATTAGAGGGATCATGAGTTTTAAGCGGCGCCCTATGGTGCGGGCCCCCCTGAGGATCCCCTCCGGGTCCATTCGGGACTCTGTGGAACCTTCGGGAATTTTAAAACTTCCGGGCTTCGAATTTTCCAATTCCGAGAATATTTCCAGAACAACTTTTCTGAAACTAAAAACAGCAGAAAACAAGGAACTCGCTTTGTGGCATTTTGTCAATAGGTTAGTCCGGAAAATCAATAATAATGACATAAAGTGTATAGCAAACATGTGGGAAATAACATGGAACATTAGAAATTAGGGATACATTTATGACATATCAGGCGGCGCTCCCCCATGATGCTGGCGGCGCAGGGAAGGAGTCCCTGCAGCAACGTCGGCGCCGCCTTGCGCTGTCCTCTCCACCGTCTTCTCACCATCTCCATCGCCAATTACTCCTTGTATATAGTGGTTCATACTCCCACACACCTCTGTACCGCCCTATGTAAACATGGTGTTTGACGTTATAAATTATCTGCAGATGATCTATTGCATCTATGTCATGCTTGTCTAGTTCCCTTTTGTCATATGATTGATTGTTGAATCTCTATGGATGGGTTGAGCTATATATTGAGTTTTTTTTATTGATATCCGTGAATCCACCCTTTATGTATGCATGTATCCGGAAGAGTTGTTGATAGAGAAACATAAAAGAAATCACCAAAAATGTTAAGATGCGGGGTCTCATATGATGGAAGCATCTAGTCTCCCCCTGAGGCTAAAATGTTTACTCTCAAATTTCTGAAACAAAAAAGTGCAAAGTAAATCTGTCAGAAAATTTGCATTTTTTGGTTTTATTACTGAAAAAGGTTTACCGAAAGGTAAGAAGTTGGAAAGTGAGATAACATCTAGGTTTGGAGAGAACTGCTAAATGACATTCAAATGCATTTACAAAATGTGTAATGATCTATATCTGTTTACTATATTAATTAGCCATGACTTATGTTTCTTTTGTTAATCACCGGATTGAATTATTTTGTGCGTGAAAATAGAACACACATGGTGAGGAAACATATAGTGTACAAAGTGCCTGCAATCATAGTTGATATTAAGACAGGTTCGTGTCATCTGATGTTAATATGTATCCGGGAGAAGACCTGGTGTCCTAGCAGTTCCCGCTCCATATCTTAGCTTTCCTTATTTTTTTTAGCTTTTGTGCCGTTTATAGTTTTAGCTTTAGCTTTTGTTTTTGTTTTATCTTTTTTTCTTTTCTTTGTTCTGTTTTCATTTGCACTTCACACTATTACTGTGCTTTCTCTAATACAAAATAACACACATTTGCATTCATGTTCGAGAAAAAAGTTAATATGTATGCTATAGATTATGTGCTTATGACAAGCCTTTCTTCAAGCAGTGCAACGATGTGAGTAATAAGCACCTTTACTGTTTTCTGTTCACGAGTGACTTGTTCTCTGGCTGCCTAGAGATCAGAGATACAAACGTTTATGTACATTTGGTGGGCCGCATCTTAGTCGGAGCTACGCATTACATGGGCCGCCATCGAGTAGACCTCTTGGGCCGTTGTCTCTTCGGGGCCATACCCGTCCGTGATTGTATAGGAGACGCCGCTGTTCACGTAGCAAACCCTTCTCTTCTCCCCACGCTGGCCGCCGGAGCGCGGCTTCCTCCGCCGCCCGGCCGCCGTGACCTCCCGTGAAAAAATGGAGCTGCTCTCTCCTCCTACCTTCCAATCTCGTCACGCTACCACGTGACCACCCGTGAGGTCAGCAGTTCGAGGTCGGAGGCGGCCACCTCAGTCGCTCCCCACGCCAGCGACGAGGACGGTAGGGAGCGGGACTCGCGAAGGAGACGCCGCCCGGATCCTATTCACTGGTAAGCTGATGCATCCTCAGATGTTTACTCCCACATCGGGAATTCAGGGGAATTTCCGCTGGTTTAATGGTCTCTCTCAGCTACTATATCAGCAAGTAGTAATAGGTCTGGGCATGACCAAAATTCAGTTACTTTTTAAGTACTATCAATAATAATGTGAGGTAACTGAAAATCATCCATAAATCAAACTTTTTTCTGTTCTCGTAATGAGCATCTGTCCAGTGTTGAAACAAAACAACCTTGATGATATGTTACCTAAGTGATAATCATGGCCTTGTTTTTGTGTTCACTCTGTACATTCTGTTTACCGAAGTGATATGTTACCTGATATCAGTCTTGCTTGATCTTGAGTTCATACGTTCTTACACCTCTCTGTTTTACCGCTGAGCTGACTTTGTATTGAATGAGTAAACTGCTGCACTAAAATGTGGTGTTCAACTAGTACACTCTACAGAATTGTGTAATCCGATATTGAGGTTTTAGTTCATATATTTGATAATTTAGACCGTTCATTGAAGTGTTATGTACAAATATAGCTTAATATTGTGGAAAGTGCTTAGGTTTTGTAATCTGTATATTGGGTTCTCTACGACAAATTATTTTCCTGTGGAATGTGAGTCGATTACATTGTTGAACTGAATATACTATTTCCTGTTGGCTGTTGTCTCTTTTTGAATGCGTACTTGCTATAGTAAAGGGTCTATAAGTTGTAGAGTGCCTCCAGACTTGCGGCCCATATCGCTAAGTCCTGAGCTCTTTGACTGGCAGCTCTGGCCCTCTTGACCTACTATTTCGTCCACTCACCATGGAAGCTCCAACTTGGTCCGAGCTACCAGCCGATATATTCTGCAGCTTACTCCAGCTGCTTGAGTGCCCAGACATTCTCCGGATTTCCGCCGTCTGCACCGCCTGGAACAAGGCCTTCTCCTCGGTCCGCCGCATCAGTGCTTGCCCCGCCCGCCAGACCCCCTGTTTACTGTATTGTACTAATGCCACCGGACAGACTGCCCTGGGAATATACAGTCTCTCTGAACGAAGGGCCTACACCATGCCACTCCCTGCTGACCCTCCTGTCAGCAACTGGATCGGCTCGTCGCACGGTTGGCTAGTCGCCATGGATGACAAGTCCAACCTGATGCTGCTCAACCCCATCACCCATGACAAGGTCACGCTCCCTCCTGCGGCAGCGATGGAGCATGTTAAACCTATCCTGAATGATGACGGTGCTCTTCACAAGTACGAGATGTCTTACTACTATGGACCAGAGAGTACGACAGTGAAAGACGACACACCATACACATTTTCTTTGGATGAGTATGGTGATGATGTCTATCTTAAGGCAACTCTATCATCCGATCCATCAATAGGTGGATGCACTGTCATGCTCATCCACCAGCCCTACTGGCAGCTCTCATTCGCCAAAGCAGGAGATGATCGCTGGACTTGGCTCGGAGCAGATATTTACTATAAGGATTGTATTTACCATGATGGGTTGTTTTATGCAATGACTACTGAAGGTGCTATTGATGCGTTTGATTTAAATGGACCATCGGTCATCCAAAAAAGGGTTTTACCACCAATACTTGATATTGGTAAGAATGGTTACATTCTTCAGGCACCATGGGGAGACATGCTCCAAATTTACAAGCTGCTGTTGTACAATCCTAACGCACCTGATGGTGAAAGATATATATCTGAAATCGAAGTGTACAAGGTTGATTTTGTGGAGCAGAAGAGAATCAAGATGACAGGAACAGATCAGTATGCGTTGTTTATTGGAAAGAATGCAACATCTTGCTTCAGTGTAAAGGATTATCCATATTTGCTACCAAACCATGTCTATTTCACTGATGATGCTCCTGAGAATTTACTTGATGGGAAAGATGATCCTCGCAAGATAGGAGTTTACAACTTGGAAAACAAAACCACCTCTAATGTGGTTTATCCTGAACTTTGGATGACTTGGTTGCCTCCCATATGGTTAACACCCAGTCTTGCAAACGGCAGGTATTAGTTCAGCTTCCCTCTTAATATCTTCATTATTTTCCTATGCTACTTTCTATATACCTTAATGTTTGACCGCACCTTTTCACATGTGTTATTGTATTGCTTTTCAAATCTGCTTCTCACAAGACAAGACAAATGAACTTTCAACCTATAAGATTTTTACTCTATTTACATCCAAAATTTTACTATTTTGTCTTAATATCAATTGTTTTCCCCTCATTTTGGTCTTGATTTGGATGTTGAGTTGTGATTTCCATCTGAACAGTTTGTTTTGGTCCATTGGAATTACAAAAACCCTGATTAGCTATATCACCATGTTAGTCATATGGTCAACTTGTTAGACAATGATCCTCTTATGTGAATTAGGTTTGTTTTTATTAATCAATTTATGTTATGGTGCATCATTAGGGGGGGGGGGGGGCGAGTTTTAAGGCACCTTATCGCGTTAGCACCTTAAAAACTATGCCGATAGCTAATTATAATGTTGTTTTCTATGTGGAATTCTGAATACATCTGCCGTTTCTTGTTACATAAATTGGGAATGCGAGGTGCTTTATGCGTGTCAACAGATCAGCTAAGAGTAGAATAGTCCAGAGATGGATGCTAGATAAATCAATACATCTGCCGTTTCTCGTTACATAAATTGGGAATGCGAGGTGCTTTATGCGCATAAACAGATCAGCTAAGAGTAGAATAGTCCAGAGATGGATGCTAGATAATTCAAATGTGGCACAGTTATTGTTATTTTTTTCTTACCCATGTTGGATGGTGAAAGAAACACATGATCTGAATCCAATTGATATCTGTGAATCCACCCTTTATGTATCCCCGTGTCCGCCGAATTGTAGATAGAGAAGCATAAAAAAAGCAATTGCAAAAAATGTTAAGATGTGGGGTTTTATATGGTTTAAGTATTTAGTCTCCTACTGAGGTTAAAACGTTTACTCTTAAATTTATGAAACAAAAACGTGCAAAGTAAAACTGTCAGAGAAATTTGCATTTCTGGCTTTATTACTGAAAGTGGTTTACCAAAAAGGTATGAAGTTAGAATCTGAGATTGCATCCAGATCTGTAGAGAACTGCTAAAAGATATTCAAATGCACTTGCTAAATGTGTAACGGTCTATATCTAACCGAGATTAATTAGCCATGTCGATGCTTCTTTTGTGAATCACCCAATCGAATTATTTTTGGCTTGAAAATGGAATTGACATGGTGAGGAAACATATAGTGTACCAAGTGCATGCAAGCATAGTATATAGATATTAAGATAGACTAGTTGGAATGCCCGTGCGTTGCTACGGACTATGTCAATTTTTTTCTTTAGCAATTTTTATATAGGAAAAGGGAGATAAAAATAATTTTTTCTATTAAGAGGGGCTAAAATAATACGGAGATGAAAATATAGATCCCATTTCTTGTTTAAATAAAACTATTTTATAAATGAAAACTTAATATTTTTTATAAAAGATCTTCAAAAGCATCAAATGATCATGATTAATCACAGAATATTTTGATGAAAAAGTCTGGGCCACGTGCTTCAAACACACGCAATTTTTTTTTTAAAAAAAAGATCGGCCCGCTCTGTGTAGCACTCTTCCAATCCCTCTCGTCCAGCGCATTCTCGCCGGAGTACCTCCCACTGCCACCGCGAGGACATCGTCTCACCGCCGGTCCCCATTCGTTTTCCCCCAACGCCCTCTCTCGACCAAGTTAGATCGCCGCTCATGTTCCTCTCCACCACCGGCGCGAGGACCCGCTTGCCCATCCCCACACTCCGCCCCTATACATTGAACCTGGACGCTGAAGCGACTGCGGAGGCTCTCAAGCTTTAGGCACTGATAGAGGTGGACGCGGAGGCGCGAGCCTCTTATCCACCGTATCCGCGGCCGCGGCCATTGCGCTTGGAGGTTAATAAAAGCACTGGCCTCCTCTCACGTAGTACAAACTAATAAATGGAAACAATCGCCAAGGATACCTGGCGAGGACGCCCTGCTCCAGCGGAATGGCTGTGTCGCCACAAAAATTGCGCACACCAGGAAAGATATAAACCTCTATATTCATGCAGCTAGTTATCATGAAGAAGATGATTTCTACAACCTCAGTTCGAAATGAAATCTGATATGAATTTATTGAGATTTAAATGAATAGGAGCCCTTAACAATATCCTAAATAAGATCTTGCTAGAAATTACAGACAAAATTGCATGCCCCTCCGACTTGATTGACATCCTCCCTACACATCCTGGCACATTGACTAATCATAAGAAGGCCAAGTATATATATCCATCGGAAAACGCCGAGTTGCCAGTCTTAGACTTTAACCGGAAGTACAACTAAAAGAAAAAAATATTAAAAGTACCAAGCATCCTTGGCATTAGTGGGTAGAAAAGGGGCACTAATTGAGTTGCAGCAAGCATCCTCTGCATCAATACAGAGCAAATCAGGAAACAGCGGTAGTAATAGTTATGTTGGATGGGTACTGTATACAAAATGATGTCATAGATTACTAATATGAATAGTTTCCAAGAAGGCAATAAGGTGACCTGCCTAAGGCATTATGGCTACGGATCTCATCATATTTCTCGAGGCCAGGTCAAGAATTTGTAGTGAACTTGACCAAATAAATGGATGTCAGGCGTTAACAAATCTGCCCGGCACGCTACTGCAGCTCTGTCTCTTGCATGGACGAATCGAGCAGGAGGGCGTTCTCTAGCTCAAACTGCCCAATGTAGTTTGATGCTCATTGATTCCCTCTCCTGTCGGAAGGAACCGGGTAGCCGTGTCCGCTGGTGCCACCTCTATGCCGGTATCCTTTCTCGGTTACCCAGTGGCAGACGCAAAGGGTAGTACACTGGCTTGCTGAGGTTGTCAATATGACGAACAGTTTTGAAGCCCCTCGAATCTGGTCACAATCCTTCCTGACGGTCTCGTGCACCTTCGGCAGCCCGTCCGCGCGGTTGCACGCTGGAAGGAGATCATCTTGTTGTGCCTGCACTCCGAGCAACACCCGGTTCACGACCACACCGACCAGATCCTAGGCTTAATGTCGACGGCGAACACGGCGGAGTGGCGCGACTCCTCCTCTGATCCTCTCCCCCCGTTCCTTTCCATCACCACGGCCAGCACTCCGAGCGACACATGCACGCCCTCATGTGCTCACCGAGCGCGGCTCTCCACTTTCCCCCAAGCACGGCGGCAGCTCTGGCCTCTGGCGCGCTCTCCTATTGAATTGTGAGATCGTGGGAGATGGCGAATAACTATCGCGTACCGACCTAGGGTGATTGGGCCGGCCCAGACCAAGAATCGACCGGCCGGGCTATTTTTAGTTGATTGATTCCATCGCTTCATCGCTAGTTCGCTACCTATGACGTACCCCTACGCATACGCTACGATCCTTACCAGAAACTATATAGTAGAGATTTGTGCCATCTCATGTTAATATGTATCCGGGAGAACTCCTGATGTCCTGGCTGTCCCTGCTCCATACCTTAGCTTTCTTTTTTTAACCTTTGTGCTGTTTGTATAGCTTTAGCTTTTGTTTTATCTTCTTCTCTTTTCTTTGTTTGGATTTCATTAGTACTTTACACTGGTTGCGTAGGGACCAGAGATTGTTTTAATGGCTGTTTTTTTTTGTTCTCAGTGTCAGTCCTTAACATTTTGTAGTTTCTTTTATGTTCAAACATAAGGTCTGGACGTAATTTTCTTGTACTCAGGGGCGGACCCAGCGGAAAAAGGGACCGGGGGCCTCCATGTATAAAAAAATCAGCAACATTTTTTTTGAGAAAGAAAAATCACCATATTAAGCTTATAAACGTGTAAATCTGACATATATAGCAGTGCTCTCAAAGTAATAAAACACTCCATCCAATATCAATACGAAAATTTTACTAAAGCGAACAAACCTTTTTAAACAAAACGACATATATCCAAATAGTTTATAGGTTGGAAAAATAAGAATCCTATTTGTATTCCAAATAATTGTTGTTACCTGCGAATAGAAAATACATGTTAGTATCAGGTGTGTAAATACTAGTGGAGGCACGTGATAAATATAAAAAGGTGTAACTGTGTAAGATATTAAATCATTACGTTTTATTTCTCCCACGACGATCTTTCATCTTATGGAAACGATCAACAATCACTTCATTAGTAACCATATCCAGCAATCCCTTTTCCACATAGCAAATTAGGCTATGGCTCAAATAATCATCACCAATTTTGTTACGCAAAGCGTTCTTCACAATCTTCATCGCTGAGAAACATCTCTCTACGGTGGCAGTGGCAACAGGAAGAGTTAGTGCTAACTTCAAAAGCCGAAACACCAATGGATAGGAGAGATGCTTTCTTGTATCAACCATGAGTTTAGCTAAATCACCAATACTGTCCAGGCTAGCAAACCGTGTATCATGGAGTATATTATCTATGTAGAGGGAAAGTTCATGCTCAATTGTCACCATATCTTTGTGATTGAAGTCATCAGGATAGAACTTAGCTAGTTGCACCAACTTCTCCTTGTCAAAATGACAAAATAGATCACTTGGACTCAAAGCAGACATACATCGAAGTAATTTAGAATTTACCTCGTTAAATCTATCATGGAACTCTTTTCCTAGCTGATCCAAAACAACAAAGAAACAATCAACACGGTAATGGTGTTCATTGTTAATGCCCGTCTTCTGTCTTGGTTTCTTTGGGTTGACATATTCATATTCCATATCAAGTATTGAGATGTCATACTTCTCACAGAAACTAGTTACCTTCTCCATAAGAGAATTCCATCCCTCATTTGTTCTAAGCTTTTCTAGTTCCCTCTTAGTAGATTCGACATCAGAAATGGCATTTACAATGTCTTTATCCTTCCTCTGTAAGGTTTTTGATAGACCATTTGTTAAAGCTAATATCATCATCATCATATGTAAGAAGAATGCAGAATCAAAAGTTTGGAAATATTTGAGAAGACCATTAGCTTGCCTCCTCTTTCCGGAATCTGCACCATCTTTCTCAACATATTCTAGGACTTTAACCGCCGACGAGAACATCTTTGACAAACCCAACAATGTCCTATAATGGGAATTCGAACGAGTGTCGCCGGGTCTTTGAAGTGATAGTTCCTGATTTAGTCCGGTTCCTGTAGCAATCTCTCCACAACCAATTGCTTTCTTCAACTCTTCTCGATGATGTTCTCTAAGCTGGTCTTTTCTCTTGCAAGATGCTCCCACAACATTCAACAAAACTGAGATCATATCAAAAAAATCTCCAACATCAAATATGTTCTTCGCAATAGCCACAACAACCAAATTGAGTTTATGAGCAAAACAATGTATATAGTATGCAGATTTGTTCTCACTCATAATTTTTGCTTGCAGGCCATTAAACTCACCCGACATGTTACTTGCACCGTCGTAACCTTGGCCTCGAACTTGCTTTATACTCAAACCAAGTTTCGAAAATAAGAAATCTATGCAAAACTTGAGATGAGAAGCTGTTGTCTCCTCCACATGAACAACACCGACAAACTTTTCTTGGACCAGTCCACATTTATCAACATACCGGAGAACTACTGCCATTTGTTCTTTGTCGGAAATATCTCGACACTCGTCTACCAATAAACTGAACACACCATTGCCAATTTCCTCCATCATATAGCCCAGAATTTCTTTTGCAAAGCACTCAACAATATCTTTCTGAATTTTTGGAGACAACAATTGATTATTATCCGGAGCATTTTTGAAAGCCTTAGCAACAATATCATTCTGCTTAATAGTGTACTCCATCATCTCCTTATAATTTCCTTTATTTTCAGAATCTTTTGATTCATCATGCCCACGAAAAGCCTGTCCCTGATGCAACAAATATCGGGAAACATCTATTGCGGCGTTCAACCGGATGAGATGCTCATTCTTTTCAATTTCGGTTTGTCTATGCAATGCCGCATGTATTGATTGATCTTCTTTTAACAGATCATCACAGTCCTTGAGTGCCCTGTTGTGGAAGCTATCGCGATCGCCAACATGAGTCACTAATCTCTCTGTCTTCTTCCAAGAGTCCCATCCTTGTACTACAAATGCATCATGCCCATGATGGTTGTCTTTAACATTGTCCCTGAACAAATAACAACATAAGCAATAGGCTTTGTCAGTCTTCTCACTGTACTCTATCCAATTACCATACTGATCAAACCAATCAGGATTAAATCGCCTCCTACTCTTCTTCTTCTTCCCAATCAGTTTGTATGGAAAATTAAAACCGCGGGGCTGGTGAGGTCCCCAAGTTAAATACTTTCTCCTGATCTGGTCACGTTGATTGGGGTGATAATCTGCCATTCTCTTCCTTTTAGCCGGATCTCGAGGAAGCTTGTCCAGGTCAATCAGTTCGGGGACGGCAGAATTATGTCTCGGCGCTGTCAGGGGCGCTGTAACGCTTGATGCATTTGGGGCTGAATTCTCTGTGGTTGTACTGCTTGGGTTGATATTTGTTGGCTTCTTAATCAAGTACCTCTCCATGATTTTCCTTCTTTCCTGCCAATCGTTGAAACACTATATTATTGTACAAAATCATAAGCTAGTATTAGCAGGCAAAGAACAATAAATATGTAGTATACTAGTCAGGCTAACCGGACCCTGGTTTCATTGGATAGAAAATTCCCAAATCCTATCAAATTGGTAACATACTAGTATGTCAATTGTCAAGCCGTGACTGCTAGACTGTCTGCTATAACAGTAAATTTCAGACCACGGTAGCATCAAGGTTTCTATTTAATTTGACACGAAAAAGAACAAAAGAACTAGAACAGGAAAGATCATATCAAAAATATCAAAATAGATTTTAGATGAGTGGGCGGCTCGGGCGCTCGGTGTATATTTGGGGACAGAGAGGCGTACTGCAACTTCTCCACGCGGAGACGCCGAGACGGCGTTGGCCGGCCGGACAGTCGGACACACGGCGGACTGGCGGTGGCGGAGCCGCGGAGGGCGGCCGTGATCGTCGAGGTCAAGACTCAAGCTGCCGAAGTCCGCCTGATCTGCTTCCGATCCGATCTCCAGAGACGAAGGCGTAGAAACCGGCGGCAGAGAAGCAGAGTTACTCGATCAGTTATGCAGTATGCAGTCTGATACGTGAGAAGCTGGCCTAATGAGTTGAACGGCCTTTTTTGCTTTCTGGGCTTTGACACGGCAGATAAGGCCTAAGGGACTATGCACGCTAAGCTGACTGGGAGCTCTAATGCTGGAGGGACAGGGGGCATTAGCTTAATTGTATCGCACATGTACTAGTAGGACTGAAAATTGAGTGGGGGCCAATGCCCCCACAGAGCATAACGTGCGTCCGCCCTGCTGGAATAAGGCCTTCTCCACGGTCCGCCGCAATGCCGCATCAGTGCTTGCCCCGCCCGCCAGATTCCCTGTTTACTCTATTGCACCAGCGCCACTGGCCAGACTGCCCTGGGAATATACAGTCTCTCCGAACGAAGGGCCTACACCATGTCTCTCCCTGCCGACCCTCCCGTCAGCAACTGGATCGGCTCGTCGCACGGTTGGCTAGTCGCCATGGATGACAAGTCCGACCTGATGCTGCTCAACCCCATCACCCATGACAAGGTCGCGCTCCCTCCCGCGACCGTGATGGAGCATGTTAAACCTATCCTGAATGACCACGGTACCCTACACAAGTACGAGATGTCTTACTACTATGGACCAGAGAGCACAACAGTGAGGAATGACACAACATACGCATTTTCTTTGGATGCGTATGGCGATGAGGTCTATATAAAGGCAACTCTATCATCCGATCCATCAACAGGTGGATGCACTGTCATGCTCATCCACCAGCCCTACTGGCAGCTCTCATTTGCAAAAGTGGGAGATGATCACTGGACTTGGCTCAAAGCAGATAGGTTCTATAAGGATTGTATTTACCATGATGGGTTGTTTTATGCAATGACTGGTCAAGGTGCTATTGATGCGTTTGATTTAAATGGACCATCCGTCATCCACGAAAGGGTTTTGCCAAAAATACTTGACGATATTCAGAAATGTTACATTCTTCAGGCACCATGGGGAGAAGTGCTCCAAATGTACAGGCTGGAGGTTTTCAATCCTACCGCAGCTGGTGGTGAGAGATATATACCTGAAATCGATGTGTACAAGGTTGATTTTGAGGAGCAGAAGCGAATCAAGATGACAGGGATAGGTCAGTATGCGCTGTTTATTGGGAAGAATACAACATCTTGCTTTAGTGTAAAGGATTATCCAGAATTGCTGCCGAACCATGTCTATTTTACTGATGATGATCCTGATGATTTAATTGATGGGAAAGATGATCCTCGCAAGATAGGAGTTTACAACTTGGAAAACAAAACTATCTCTAATGTGGTTTATCCTGAACTTTGGATGACTTGGTTGCCTCCCATATGGTTAACACCCAGTCTTGCAAACGGCAGATATTAGTTCAACTTCCCTCTTATTATCTTTACTATTTTCCTATGCTACTTTCTGTATACCTTATTTTTAACCGCGCTTTTTCACATTTGTTCTTGTATTGCTGTTCACATCTACTTCTCACAAGACCAGACAAGTGCACTTCCAACCTTAATATTTTTAACAGTAATTCCATCCAAATTATTATTATTTTGTCCTAATATCAAGTGTTTTCCGCTGATTTTGGTCTTGATCTGGATACTGACAGCTAATCTTAATATTGTCGCCTCGTTGGAATTTTGAATACATTTGGCAAAGGAGCGTATGGTAAAGCAGCCAGATTACAATCAAGAGTCTGATGATGAAGTTGAGATAAAAAAATCAAGAGTTCGGTCAAACAGCACCTCCGTAGTTGGTTAGCATACTGTCTAGAAGCTTTATAATGCTTTTGTTTTCTTCCATACTGTCCGTTGCCGAATAATTGCACGCCGGCCATGACCGTCTTTGGTTTCTTCCATGTATGGATGGATGGTCGCACAGATGGTGCCTTTGTATCAATATGTGTGACAATGTCAAGAAACAAGTCAATTGAAATTTAGGAAGCTGGTATTTTTTCCCCTGTCATCATAACATAGTTTCGTTGAGCAACTAGTATCTCCAGCTGCACTAGACATATAACATATCTTTATTTATGCCATATTTGTAAGAAGTTTAGTTTTGAAGGTGCATTTTATCTTTCAAAGCAGCCAGTTAGGGCCTCTTTGGATTGTAGGAATTCCATAGGATTTTTGTAGGATTCCAATCCTTAGGAATTTTTCCTATGGATTGCGTTTGGTTCAAAGGAATGACCTACCAAAATTCCTATGGATTGAATTCATATGCCCCAATTCCACAGGAATTTAAACATCCACTCCAACCTCTTTTTTAGACTCAAGTGCGTAGGATCGAGGCACGTTTCCTGTGCTTTTCTTGTGTTTCATCCAAACGACTATTATTGGAGTTTTCCTCATTTTTACATTCCTCTGTTTTGCACAAGCAAACCTGTGAGATTCCTACGTTTTTTACATTCCTGTGTTTTTGTTTTTGAACCCTGCAATCCAAAAAGGGCCTTATTGTGTATCTGACACACTTATTTATTCATGATCAAAGCAACAAATGACTAGCCATCTCGGACATCTATTAGAGCACAACGCCAGGAAACTTATCCAGAGTTTACTCTCTCTGCATGCTCTTACTGGAGGAAAATGGTGGCCTTCGATGATGGCAACCCCAGTGTTATTCAGAAGTGCATGTTGAATGCCTCAACACTTACCCGACATGCATGATTTGGAAGGTCTACAGTTCAGAATACATACTGCCTGGCATCGACGTGTCAAAAACACAAAGGTTTAACAAGCTTAGCACTGACCAAAGGTCGTACAGGTACTAAGACATAGATTAGCAACACTCTGATACTGATCTTCTTCTCGTCTGGGATGATGATCGGTAGCAACACCTGAACCAACGCACCGACGCTTGGATTTGATCCTCTCGATGCAATGTTAGCTGCGTGAGTCCAACGGTGCATATTTAGCATCCGTACAACTTCTACATTCCTCCCCGAGGTTTCCCGGGGAAAAGTGTGATACAGGAAGAGTTCTAGCGGATCTCGCCGAGATCTGGCCTCTCTCTATCTCCTTCCCTCCCTCTCTCTCTCCCCCTCCCCCCTCCCTCTCTCTCTCTCTCTCTCTCTCTGGTACACGGCACCGCGTTCTTTCCTTAGTTCCTAGCCAAGTTCATCTTCTTTGCACCGATGGGCCTGGCCCGAGTCGCTATTCCCTCTGTCCTGTCCTCCCACTCCACTGCACAAGCACCTGACCAATTGTTTCGTTGCCGTATTGGCGCACCCTTCGACGTAGAACAACGACGGGCACCTGAAACATGTCAGATATGGATGGAAACTCTGCCACTATCTGTTGTCTAGGACCCAAGCATTGCTTGAGCGGCGAGACGTGGAAGACGGGATGGACTCTGCTCGCCTCCGACAGCTCCAATTTGTACACCACTTCGCCAATCCGCTCCAGGATTCTAAATGGGCCAAAAAAATTGAACGCTAGTTTGTGATTTTCCCGATGTTCCACTGCCAGCTGAACATATGGTTGGAGCTTGAGGAACACAACGTCGCCAACAGCAAACTTTTCTGCCCTTGTCAGCAGGTTCTTCACGCGCTGTTGCATCCAGAGGCAATCTTGTCTGTCAGAGTGATGCCGAAGTAACGAGGTTGACGCCCATACAAAACTTCAAAGGGAGATTTGCCCAAGGAGGAGTGCCATTTCGAATTGTACCAGAGTTCACAAAGCGCAATCCACTTCGACCACTACTTCGGGTGTGAGCTGATGAAACATCTGAGATAGCACTCTATCGACTGGTTGACCCTCTCGGTTTGACCGTCTGTCTCAGGATGATAAGCAGTACTCAAGCGAAGATCCATGCCAGTTGTATGAAACACATTCTGCCAGAAGGAACTGATGAATATGAGATCCCTTGAAAGCGCATGGTCCCCCCATATGTGGTTTTGGTAATTAATGACAATTCTTATGGACTAATTTTTTGCATTGATATATTCTTATAGATCTTGTCCATATGAAATATTGGAGTTCATATGTTGAAGTCTATTTGCTTTCTTGATGACCATTGTTATATTTAAGGATTTATATGAAGAATGATCATGATTTGAGTTGAGCTTATTGCAAGTGTCTAGAAGAAAATGATTAGATGGTTTTTCATGATTATCTTCAAGACATCATCTTATGAAGAATGAAGAAAAGATACAAGGTTGATCAAGCAAGTGATGAACACACAAAGGTACAAGTTGTACCAAGTGGGATTATGTATCTCATGGTAGGGTAAGCAATTGATCATATAGCTTTGTGATCTAACCCATATATGTGTGTGTGACATCTCTATGTGTGGTTAGGTATCTTTCCATGGGCATACATCAAAAGAAATATTTCATATAGCCCATGGTCTATATCGCTGTCAAGCGGTGTGCGTCATCAAGCTTGACGTGGAAGCTCAAGTGAAGCATCTAGAAGAAATCCTATACTTGATGTTTGCCACACATTTGGAGATTGTGTTCTTGTGAAGATTTGCCAAGAAAGGTCTCTCCCATAATGGTGTATGGGGGAGAAACTTGCAAGACTTCATCAACCGGAGCTTGTGCTCGCAAGCACGATCAAGAAAGATGATCCAACTTGAGAGAGTCAATATCGTCGTCATGTAGCTCAAGTGGAATGCTCAAGGCAAAGGTATGATCTTGATAGGTTTTCTATTTTATCAAGAGGGGCTCTCAAATGAGTAACTTGATCGAATGATTATGTAGAGCTCAAATCTTTGCATACTTTGCGTATCATCTTTCTCGATTCTTATTTTGGATTTTATCTCCTTGGGTTTTTGGTGCTTGTCGTGCTCTTCATGACAAGCCAAGATTTATCGAAAACGGTTTTGGTAAGAAAAACTTGTTGTGTTTTCGGTGGTGAAAATATTCCGTTCGCCTTTGAGAATGTTCCCACACCTTCCATGTGTGGTAACTTCTCCATACTTTGAGGTAACCTCATTCGGAGTTCGTTTGCAAAAGTTATGAGGTTTCTGGTTCAGCCTCAATGAATCAGAAGGTGACCGGATATTTCAAACAGAAAATTTGGTCCAACCGGACTATCCGGTTCTCATGAGAAGCTCGAGTTTTGGCTAGTAGAGTCAACCGGATTATTTGACCGGAAATTTCGGAGCCAACCGGAATTTCCGGTTGGAGTTTTTTTCGCACTGGTGTCTACCGGATTATTTGAAGCGAATCGGAATATCCGGTTTTGGTCAACGTCTGCCCGTTTCCAGTTCTGGAGGAGAAGCAAACAAGAATATCCGGTTCAAGTCTGAACCGGAAATTCCGGTCCAGGATTTCTGCTCAAACAGCTAGTTTTTGAGGGACCTATTTAAGGGGGTCTTCTTTCCCATTGGTCCCTAAGCCTTCTAGGCTTCCCAAGCACGTTTTCCCCTCTCTCTCCACCATTGTTGACCTTGGAAATCTTGCCCCTCTCTCAATCCATCTTATGATTCTTGCATATCTTTGAGGCAGAAGTTAGAGGAGATCTAGATCTACATTTCCACCAATCCATCTTCCTTCTTAGTGAGGGAAACATTTGTTGCTTTGTTGGAATTTGAGAGTGAAGAATTTAAGCACTTGTGCTCTTGCCATTTGCATCGGTTTGCGTTTGAGATATGAAAATAAAAAAGTAAGTCCAGAACCGTCTTATTCACTCCAAAAGGAAGCTTTGTTTTTTTTTGATTTATTTGAATCTATACTTCTAATAAAGCAAAACCCCACTAATATGCATTAATGAGTTTTCTATCTCAACATGCAAGCTATCCACATCATCCATTCTTGTAGCCAATCAATTGGCCATGTCATCTCCACTAATAATTATTAACCACTTCATGCAAACTACACACCATACATTTCTTAAATCATCCAATTATTCATATTGATAATTTGACATATATATATATATACATATATACTATGATAAATTAAAATTTGCATATTCACTTAGAAAACATATGTATCACATCTCCTATAAATATTTGTTTATAATATCATGTAATTTCTAAAACGATCCCCGCAACGGGGTATCACAACTGTAGTGTGTAGCCAACCTGAAACCCCTGCTAGGTACTAGTTTAGCTATACTAGAATTCTATCACAACTGTTGCTGTTACTTGTTGGGTTGTGATGTTTTGAAAAATTGAAAAGTAACAACCCAATGAAACACCTGGGTGGATTGAACCTCGCTTGGATTATGTTGAGTGGCTACTCAGGACCATTTCATGGTGGTTTAGCCATGGATGCGGGGGTTCTCACCTGAGAGTACACTTGTGGACTACCACAACCCTCCTTCACTCTCCATCGAACTCTCTATACACGATTTCTCATTTGTGAGAAGCCTTTTCCATGAAAATGTTCTGACACCGAGTTTATATTTTTTCTCATAAACATGTCACATATGACGGCTATGTAAGCTTGTCGTGCATTTATTTTTTATTTTTTATTAGTTATGGTCATTTGAACCTGATTTTGATGGCTCGCTTGTGAAAATGATTTTTCTTGAAAATGTCCCTACAGCATGTTTTTTTCTAGTAACTATATCTTATAAGCTGACAAACTACGCTTCGTTTTCATGTTTTAATTTTTTTTGAATTAGTTAGGGTCATTTGAAGTTCTGTCATACCCTAATAACCCAAAAACCCCGATAACCTCGTAACCCCAAAACCCTAGCGCCGAACGTCAGCCATCCGATCATACCCTACCGCCAATGCCAGCCGTAAGATCTGACCTTCTAGAAAAAATTCTGGGGACATGCCCGCGCGCCGTCTCCGCGCCGTTGGATGGCGTCGACGGTTGAGATCAGAGTTCAGTATTCTAGAAAGGAGGGCGATCCGCAGGAGGCTGGTTCTGCATCCTGATTGGCTGCGCCGTTGTATTCCACTGACACATCGACACAATCACACGACAGCCCGTGCCCTCCTCCACCCATCGACACAGTCACACATCAGCCCGTGCTCGCCTCGCCTTTGGATCTCGGCGACAGAGGAGTTATTCTTTCCCTCTGGCAAGATGTCGACCTCCACTTCATCCTCCCGTCCCTCGTGGACTACGTATGGTCCAGTGCCTATGCAACAGTGTCCGGACTGCCCACGCACTGCGCCACTGAAGCGGTGGACTTCGAAGGAGGAGAAAAATGGCAAGTTTGGGCGCGGATTCATTAGATGCGAGAGCGGTACGGAGGGGCAGGTAGATCTTGGTTCCTCTCGCATCCTTTAGCTCTGATTTTTTCGTTTCCAGATCTGGGTTCTCTTCTTGCATCCACGAAATTAGGATTTAAGCTTCATTATTTCGTTTTCAGATCGTGAAAAATGCAATCATTTCGAGTCGATGGATGAGTATGTGGAGAGGCTTCAAAGGGAGGGCCTGGTTGATTTAAAGGGGGCTCCAACCCTTGAGTTCAATCTGCCTCCATCCGTGAAGAACGTGGGGAATGCAGAGTTAAAGGGTACTCCGACAGTGGGGGATGTAGATATGAAGGGTGAATTGAATAAGATGAACAAGAACTTGAAGCAGCTGATTCAAGTGATGCAGCAAGAAAATATGACAGCTTTAGACTTTTATTTTTGCATTGTTGTTGTAGGATTTGTTTACCTGCTGGTCAACCCTCGTTAGAGATGTTGTGTACTGTTAACTGTCTATTAAGTCCATGTCATGAAACCTTAATGCGATGGATTTCAATGTGTATCTCTCGAGATCATCTCAGTTTTTTTTCTTTCAACGATTCAAAGAGATTTCATTTATTTGAGCTTTGATTTCCCACTCTATTCTATCTGCTGGAGGTGATAGTAAAATACAAAGTGTTCACAAAATGCAAAGGGTTTTAAGAATGCCAAACAAAGAAGGGAAAGAATTTTTTTCCATAAGCTAGTTGTCATGCACGTGAAAAAAAAAGTGTTATTTTTCGACTAGATTGATACTTAACATTATTTAGTCCACAAATATGTTTTGATTTTCTGTCCTTATCTCAGCCAACACAGAACTAGTTCAAAAATTTGTTTTTCTTACGTCTTTAGTTTGGGTTCTTTTCTTTTTCACAAACTAGTGTAACTACTACTCCCTCCGTTCTTACATATAAGATGTTCTAGCTATTGTTCATGTTGACTAGGTACACACTAATATGAGTGAACATATACACAAAAAGTTGTCTAGATACATATAGATATATGTGAATGTGGGAAAGGGCTTAAACATCTTATATTTAGGAACGGAGGGAGTAGTTCATAAATTTGCTTCGCCATGTACAACACTAGCCTCTTGTAGACATGCATAGGAAAGAAAAGATCTTAGCGCCTCGGACTCGGACTAGAAACTATTATAACTGGTCGGATTTTAATCCTGGCGTCTACTCTAAAAAGCCGCGTTGTACGTGCTCTTAGTCATGCCTAAACTTGGGGGCAAACCACTTGGAAATAACATGAATACAAATAAAATAGAACACATCACACACCAACGATAAATAACTTAGACATGGGATTCTTAGATCTCTACATAGTACGGTACATAGTACAGGGAACACATGATATACATAGTACGATACATAGCACGGTACACTAGCTAGGGCCGGCAACACTACCGGCACGCAACACCAACACCGTCTGGACTTCACCATCACTGTCTTCACTCCTCCTTGCCGCCGTACTCGTCGTCTTCACTCCTCCTTGAGGCCGTCATCGCCGAGATAGTGGGGGAGGGTGTGCATGTGGTCTTCCTCGGGGAAGATGCTGTGGAAGTCGGTGTACATGTTGTAGGTGGTGAATGCGATGAATTCACATCCACACCAGAACACGTGGCCGAGCAGGTAGTACACATCAAACCTGTTTGTGAAGTAGGCGACGAGACCTACCAACGGAGCTGTAGAGTGGGCACGCTGTTCCTCCAGACGGAACATGACTGGCGACCCCGCCGGGAGGTGGTTAAAGCCTGCATGGAGGAAGAGACGGGCCAACTCCGTATTGGTCCTCCAGCGTGAGAACGCCCAGACACCCAGCACGGCGTCAACGACCCTGCCGGGGGGTAGTGGACCTCCGGCACGGTGCGCGGGAAGTGGAAGGTGGGCGCGTTGTGAAGGGTTCGTTGCATAGAAAACAAAAGTTTCCTACGCGAGAGACACCCGAAAGGCCAAGATCTAATCCAGGAGACGAAGTGCAACAGGCAAAGAGAGGGTTAAGGAGAAACACATACCCTCGAAGACACAAAGCGTTACGATATCAAATCTCGTTGTTGGCGTAGTCGTACTCACACCGATCCCGATAGCGAGAAGATGTGCACCGCAATCCGGCGCTGCCTCCGTGACCGGTCACACGTACGGTTGATGACGACCTCCGTTCCCTCGATCCAGCGGGGCGCGGAAGTAGAGGATCCCTCAGAACTCCAGCAGCACAATGGCGTGGTGGTGAAGAAGAATCCCACGGTCAGGGCTTCGCCAAGCCGGAGCCCATGGAATGGAGCAGCTGGTGGAGGGAAAAACTAGTGGGCAAGTGTGTGGAGGAAGAGGAGCCCTCACCCTCCTTTTATAGGGAGAGGGAGGCAGCCCAAGGGTGGGGTGCGGCCAGCCATGGTGGTGCCCCCACCTCTTCCCTCTTCATGTGAGTGGAAGCTCCACTCACACCCACTCATGCTCCCATTATTTTCCACTTGGAAAATCCAAAGGTTTTCTTTTAATAAATAAATAAAACATTTTTATTTCTTTATTTATATTTGTTAATTCCATTAACAAACAATTGCATATAGCACCTCGAATCATTTGTTAATTCTATTAACAACCATTCGACGAAAAACCCCATGAACTATTTCAATTTTCCTCGAAACAATTTCGGTGCTGCCCAAAATATTCTTCGATATTCCGTATCCTCTCAAACGCGTCATCGAACATTAAATTTGTCACCCTACATTTCGCGAATAAGATAGACATGACCGAGACTCCTCTCCGATCAATAATCAACAGCGGGATCTGGAGATCCTTGATGACTCCTATATATTTAACGATGACTCTCGTGATCGTGTGAACCAACAACGTCGTGAACTATTCCCTTTGTCTCGCGATATTTTACTTGTCCGAGATTCGATCATTGGTATCAACCATACCTTGTTCAATCTCGTTACCGACAAGTACTCTTTTCTCATTCCCGTGATATAACATCCTTGTGATCATATCACGTGCTTGCAAGCGGTTTCGATGTGATATCACCGAGAGGGCCCAGAGTATATCTCTCCGTCATTTTGGATGGACAAATCCCACTCTTGATCCATGATCCTCAACTAATACTTTACAAATAGCTAACGACACCTTTATAGTCACCCTGTTACGGTGTGACGTTTGATGACATCAAAGCACCCTTCCGGTATTAGTGATTGACATGATCTCATGGTCTAAGGAATAAGTTACTTCGTACGCAAGATATAACAATATAAACTAAATGACTTGATCGTATTGTTATCTTGATATTGGGTATGTGTTCATCACATCATTCTTCTAATGACATGACCTCGTTATTAACAACATCCAATGTTCATGACCAGGAAACCTTGATCATCTATTAATCAACGAGCTAGTTAAAAGAGAGGCTTTACTAGGAACCATAGTTTGTTTATTAAACACACATGTATCAACGTTTCCGGTTAATACAATTATAGCATGAGAAATAAACATTTATCATAAACAAGGAATAAGATAATAACCACTTTATTATTGCCTCTCGGGCATATTCCCTTCACGTTCAACTGCATCTTCACATACGTCGAGTCGTGGGTTGTGCTTTGGCTCTGGTTGGAGAGAAGAGAATGAAGAGGAGGCGGAGATTGAAGTATGGAGGAGGAGGTTGCGAGACGCGGTTTAAGTAGCCAAGGGAGAGGAGGGGGTAGATGGAACGGCCGTTTTTTCACACTGCATCGAGGCGTCGTGGTTGTACTTTTTTTTCCTGTTTGCACATCACTCAGTCCGGCCGTGCCCCGATGCGTGGCTCGACGCGTGAAACAACGTGACAAATTAATTGAGCGTGCGAATGAATCGAGCTACATGCGCCGTGGCCAGGTGGTGACCGAATCACACCTACGTGCATGGCTAGGTGGCTGCGTGCATGGCGTGCATGTCAGTGTTGCATGGCTAGGTGGCGACTGAATCACAGCCGTGCATGGCTAGGTGGCGGCTGAATTGCAGCCTTTTAAGCATGCAAACTAGTCAACGTTGCGCTCATCAATGCCAATGTTGGGCGCATGCATGGCAGGCTGAAACGATGGCAATGCATAAAAGGCTGACCGCGCGCGTGGGTATGCTAGTAGGCTGAATTTAATTATCAACAAACTCGGCCCGTTATACGACGTACGAAGCATACAACGTCCCAACGGACAATGCCACAAAAATGCAGCCGCACGTGTCCCACTTGTCATGTCCAATGAGCGACACAGTCCCACACAGCCCCACTAGTCAGTGTTAACGGAAGACACAACAACGTCGCGTGTGAGAATTCGTGAGAGTTTCACCTAAGGAGATGGGGAAAAGTGAGCAAAAATTTCGACCGTGGAGAAAAGTGAGCAGAACTAAGGAATCAGGGGCATAGGAGTAATATTCCCAATAAATAAATTGAATGAGTATGCTAAAAACTTGTGCTCTACTTATAATGTTTCCCATTGATTCGATAAATCTTGTTGTTGTAGGAGGTATAAACAGCTTCCCTTTCAATGTGAGTATAATGATAATGATACCATAGCTTATTATGTTAGAGGGAGATATGAATTTTATGCTGTGGAACAAATTGAAGAATTTATTGCTTGGAAGGGTGCATTTGAAATTGCTTATTTGCTTGAAATTTTTGATAATGCTCCATAGAAATATGAGACTTATGATATACTTAATATTGCTTTGATAATTACAAGGATGTTAATGGCTATATAATGAAATATCTTAATAGAATCTCTGCTTCAAAGGAAGAGGCTAATGCCTTGCAGGAGCCTATGGAAGAAGAAATTGCTGAAACTGGAAGCTCATTGGATGAAAAAGAGGAGGAGAGTGATGATCAGAAGGAGGAAGAATGGAGTATCTACCCATGTCTACCTTCCAATGAGAGTAACTCTTTAACTCATACTTTATTTGATTTCCCTCCATGCTTGCAAAAGGAGGATGCGTTCTATATTGATGAATGTGATGATCCGATTGATTCTTTTGAGATATGCCTTTTTGATGAAATTGGTACTTGCTATACTGGTGACCTTGATGATTCTATGAATGAAAGTTGTGAGAATGATGTTGCTATTGTTATTTATGATAATCCATGCTACTATGATAAGTCCTATGATAATCCTCTATTCATTCCAACTATTGATATGCATGATAATGAGGAAGTGTGTTTGGAAATTTATATGATAATGCTCTAGAGGATGGTCCTATATTACTTGAGGCTATAAATTATAATTCTATGGAAAATGGGATTGCTATAGGGTGTCCCATACCTTTTGAGAGTGACAAATCATCTTTTTATTCTACTGTTAAAAGTGGGATAGAAGAGGTGCTGATTTTAAATTTTGATCTCACTATTTTGGAGCTTGATATGAGTTATGTGCTTCTAGATCATGACAAACATGCTTTATGTGATAGTTATATAGTTGATTTTTTCATGATGCTACTGAAAATTATTATGGGAGAGGAAAATATTGTTGTAGAAATTTTCATGTTACTAAAATACCTCTCTTTATGTTGGAAGTTTTGAAGTCGTTCTTGTTTTTTACTCCTAAGCTAGTTTCTTTGTGCTTCTTTGATTTACTTCTTTGCAAGATTACTATGCATAGGAAGTGGGTTACACTTAAATTTGTTTCATATTTTCTTTTTTTATTCTCTCTTTTGCTTCAATTCATATTTCTTATGTGAGCATCTTCTCAAATTACCGAGGCTATCTTAATGGCTATAAAGAAAGAGCTCTTGGGAGACAACCCTTGTATTTTTGCTTTAAGTTTTAAGTTTCTTTTGATTTCAGTTTTGAGTTGTTTTCTATCTCCTTTACTGGTAGGGAGCATAAATTATAAATAAAATTAGTTGTTTTTGTTATCTAAAGACTTTTTCAAAAAGAGAAGTGATTAATAAGGTGAGCACCGATGAAATAGGGGTCGACCTTGAACACTTGTGTTCATGCGTATGGAAACAATGTAAATCTTGTCATGTAATATTCTCAGGTAAAATTATGTGTCTGTTGTGCTTTCTTCCATTGTATCATAAAAATAAAGTCCCTTAAATAAATTCCTAGCTAAAAAGGCGTTAAAGAAAAGCGCTTGTGGGAGGCAACCCACTTTTGTTTTCCTTCGTTTTCCTTTTGTTTTATTCTGTTTCATTTTGTTTTCTTTGTGTCTTGGAAGTTGTGACCTCTGTAGCAACCGCTCCTGATCCTTTTTATGTCGTTTTTGTGCCAAGAGTAACCTCTATTTGAGAGATAGTGCGATTTGGGGAATTGTTGTTCTGAAACAGATTTTTGGGCTATTACCAAAAAATTTATATCTCTCAGCTAGAATATCGGATTGCTTTGAAACAAAATAGACACATGCCCCAGGTTGTTATATAACTTTCGTTTGGTTCCCACTTTTTGATTTGAGGAACAGAAGATTTTCGAAAAAAAATCATATTTACATGTTGTTCTGTTTTGAAAGATTTCTGCCAATATTTGCATTTGCGTCTTAATCACTTTCTTTTTGTGTTCTTTTGAGAGTGATAGCTTTAAAAGAAGTTGCAAAAGTAACTAATGTTTTATTTGAAGTGTTAGACTTTTGTTGAAACTGAACCAAGTGGATTTATTATTTTGATTGCACTAATGTTGCTAATGAAGATTGTGAAGAAGTTTTAGGTGGAGGAGGTTTTCAAGTGTAGGGAGAGAAGAATGATGTGAAGAAGTACAAGCGTCAAATCTTGGGGATGCCTAAGGCATCCTCTTCTTCAGCAACAAAAATATCAGGTTTCTTTCAAAACACTATATTTTTATTGCTTCACATGATATGTGTTATTCTTGGAGCGTCATTTTATTTTGCTTTAAGTTTTGTTCTAGTTTGTTTCTATAGTTTATGGTTGGATCCTAGAATATTTTAGTTTGGAGGGAGACACGCTCTGTTTTCATTGCTTAGAACAATCTAGTTTTCACTCTTATTGTTCTGTGAGTGTTCAGTTTTTGCTACTACTGCATGTAGCTCTTGTTTTACATTCTTATTTTGTTCAGAGCTTGTAGTTTTATTAGTATATATATGATTAGCTCTCTATTCTTTGTTGAATATTTTCTATGAGAGTTGTTCCAAACAAGTTAATTGGTGTTAGTTGGAACAGGAAAATGTTGTGCTTGTGGTAGTGGTACTAAAAAAACTGCATAATCTTGTAGATCATTAAATTGTTTCACTCGAACCATTGATTTGGATTTGAGATATTAATATGCTTAATGGGTGAACTTTCTGGTTTATTAAAGTAAAAAAACAATTAATGGTTGGTCTAAAATCTTGAAACTGTGTCACACTTGAATAATCAGTTGAAAGTACGATGGTATATGACTTCTAATGTAGATGACAACCATGCTGAATTTTGTTACGCGCTACAGTCCGGGTAGCCAACAATTACTTTTTATTGCCATGGAACCTCTTGGAGTGATTTTCATGATGTCTTGTAAGATCATATTGCTATTTGGAATGGTTTAACTTATGAGTTCTAAGTTGCGGTTTTATGACACTTCCACCATCCATATTTGCTCTCCTCTACGGTACTGTGCATTGCCCATTCTCACATTGAGAGTAGGTGCAAACTTCGCTAGTATATCCAAACCCCGTGGGAGGACTTCATCATGTTCTCCTACACATAAGCCCAAATATCTTCCTCAAAACAGCCACCATACCTACCTACCACGATATCTCCATAGCCGTTCCGAGATATATTGCCATACAACTAACATCTACATTATGTGACTTGATGAATTGATTCATTTTTATGTTGCATACTGCTACACTGGCAAGAGCATTCAGTTTGATATATCAGAGTCGTGATTTATTGTTATATTGCATACTGCTACACTGGCAGGAGCATTCAGTTTGATACATCAGAGATATTTTATTATGAGTTATCAGTACTAAAAGTGTGATGATTCATTGTAATATAGAGAGTTGCCTCTACAGGTGAGGATTCAAAAATATCCCAAAGAAAGAAAAAAAAGGGTCAATGAGAGATAAAAACAGAATTAGAAGAGAGAGGGTGCAGCACTACTATCCTTTATTCCACACTTGTGCTTATGTTTAGCACCATTACTTTAGTTTAGAGAGGATTTTCATATTATGACTTGCATAACTATGAGGGCAACTTTATATTATATAACTTGGCTTGTATAATCCAATGATGAGCCTCCTCTAAAGTGCTCTAGGTCTTCGTGAGCAAGAAAGTTGGTGTAACATCCAAGTATGAAAACACCCTAGTTGTTTTATTTCTTTGTTTAATTTATGCAATGCATCATGGCATCATACTCATTTTATTTTTCTGTTGCATTGTTTTCATAATGAATCAAACCTTGTTTTTCACACTTGTCTGTTACAATCTTTTCAAACAAAGAATTGCAAAACAAAACCTTTCCTTGTTTTCCAAATAATTCCATTAATGTTCAATTCTCAAAGTGTTGGTTTTAATCAAACCAATATTCCAATCAATTAGTTCAAATCATTAACTCCTAAATCATTTTCCATCTCAAACCAATCCTTAAAAGTCAGTACCTTTTGAAACCATAAAACTCACCAAACAATTTCCCTCCTTAAATCATTCTAAAAACCCTAGGGGTAACCCTATTCAAATGCATGTTTTCTTAATGGTTTATTACTATTAAAATTCCTCTAAATTTGGGTTCAAATACCAACTATCATTTTAAAACTCAATTTTTGAAATCCATTTTTGGAATATGTTTTCTAATTACCTAACAAGCCTAAACTAATTTTTCTGTAATTTTTATTAACTAAAAACTTAACAATTTCTTCCAAAAGCAAAGTTACAAAAAAAAAATAAAGCAGAAAATAAAATAAAATTGCAAAGGAGAGGAGAGGCAGCAGCAGCAGCAACTAAACCCCCCAGCCCAGCCCGTTACCACTTTGGCCCGATAACCCCCTCTCCTGTCGCTGTCGTCCTCCTCCCGTCTGACGTCATGGCGTACGATCTCCCCTCCTCCGTCGATCGCTCCATGCCCCTCCCGATGCCATGCCGTACAGGAGCATCTCCCTCCATATAGCTCACCACGGCACCCTCCTCCTGCCCCTCAACCCTAGAGCTCCTCTCCCTGCGCCGCCAGCTTCTCTTCCTCTTCCCCAAGCCTTCTGCTTTCCTTCTGAAACTCCACAAGGCGATCTCTGAACCCTTGCACGTCGACGACGCCATGGCTCTCCTCCACCACCCCTAGCCACCGAAACGAGACCGCCACCCTCCCTTCTACCTTTTCAACACCGGAACCACGCCCGAGGATCACTGCAACCGCGCCGTCAACCTCTTCCCCGCCGCCGTCGCCCCCGACAGCTCGCGCCACCGGGCCTCTGCCACATCTACAGAACGGTGGTGAGCCACCGTCCACCTCCTCCCTCTCCCTCATGCTTGCGCATGTTCTGCACATCCATGCACCCAAGTCCGAGCACCACCGTGCAGATCCCCGCCGGCGTCGTGCTCTGTCAATCCGTGGAAGGTTTTGGTCTTCAGTTAGTTCAGTTAACGCCAACTCTGAAGATCACCTTGCACTCGCCCTTGTTACTGTCAGATAAGCGAGCACACCGTAGTGGTTCAGGCACAGCGCGGTCAGGGCCAGGTCGGGGGTTCGAGCCCCCGCTGCGCCAATTTTATTTTGGGGATTTCTCCCCGCACCCAGGCCCACGGGTCAGCCCCCCTGGTGGCCACGCGTGCGCGCACTTGCCACGCTGGCCACGGGCCCCTCTGGCAGCGTGTGTGTAGGTTTCCTGCACGGTAACAAAGGATTAAAATCAAATCTGTTTTTTTATTTCTAATATCTTTAATTGGCAGAATAACACACTAATTTAAAAAATCCATAGCTTTTAAACTATACACCCAATGAAGAAAAGTTATATATGTTTTTTGCTCCAAATTTTATAATCTTTCCAAATAACTTAGTTGTGTTCTGTTTTGAGTTTTCAAAATACATTTAAATTTCAAATTTGAATAATTCCAATGCAATTTGTACTAATTCATAAGTAATTCATACTATGTCCAAATAAGTCAAATAAAATATGTTTTTCACACCTTTTTGAATACCCTATTCAAATATAAAATTTGTTTTCTGGTTTGAACAATTTAAATTGCCTAAACCATTCAAATCTTGTTTAACTCAATTAAAAATTGTTTAATATTGTTAATTCATAATTAATTAATCCAAAGTCCAATTTCAAAATGTGAAACATGTAATCCAATTAAAATTTGATAACCTTTTCAACTATAAAATTTGTAAATTGTTTTGCACACTCTAACTTGATGAAAACAATAATTGTTGTGTGACATGTCTAAGTAACCAAAACTTTCCAAAATTAACAAATAATTTCCAAACTTGTTTTATTCTTTTTCCTTTGCATCTATCCTTGTTATTTGTTGTTATCTTGTCATCATCATCATGCATGCATCATGATAACAACTATCACCTAATAAATAATTGTAAATCATTTGTTCCACTTATTTCAATGGATCTTTCCATATGCAACCCTTGCATATGGGTCCATTTAATTTGTGCTATCTTGTTAGTCAATTCATTCTGATGCACCCATTAGATTGTCATGCATCATATTGACTGTGCACAATGCCATGAACATGATTGTTTACATTCCTGTTTTGTCTGTTTGCTTCTTCTCGAATAGACGACGACGTTGAGGCAGACGACCTTTACAGCACCCCTTCTGAGGATCTAGCTCAGTACCCGGCTGATCAGTTTGCAGGCAAGTTATCACTCACATGAACCATTGTGTTCCTTTCAACCCTGGTTACCGATACTTTCCGTTGTCTATACTTGCTAGCCTTAGTGGTAGATGTTTCTGTTACGAACCTATCACATGAATCCTGTAACCCATGATATTGCCTCATCACCCCTCCTACAACCCATTGATTGAGCCAGTGTCTTACTAGCATGCTTAGGTTGTTTTGCTCGAGTCGGTTACCCGTTACTTTCAGTTATTATATCTTTATTATGTTCTGGGGGCTCGATGTTTAATCAATCAATCAATCATGCTAATGTTATTACTGTTAATAATAATTTGATGATAAGGCACCGGCAGGAGGCCCTGTGTGGTTTTGAGGCCTGCTAGTGTCGACCCTAATAGGAAAAGGGTCTTGTCTACTGATCCATGATGAGCGCACTACCCGCATGTGGGAAGCGAGTATGGGCGCCCCCCTCAATTTGATTCGATTCGCATCTCGTCCAAATCATCTCATTTAGTTCGTGCTTTCTATTTGCCGCATGCATGTTTTTGCGAGCCCAGCGCAGGGTGGAACTTTTGTAGTCGGCATATAGGGGGACACGGTCTTAGAGTGCTATGAGGGTCCCTTTTCTTCGGGGCTTTATTAGCCGTGCGCCCAAGGTGCTTTGGGCTTGATGCGGAGAAGAGTTGAATTGTGTTGAGTGCCCCGCTTGGTGGGAGGCATCCCATCTGGCGGGTTATTCATACTTGTACGGCCAAATTGGTGCAACCCTACAGGGATAATCTTCTCGAGAAGCCGTGTTTTCCGCGGTTATGGATTACTTGGTGAAAGTACTGGCTAAAAAGTACTCAGGACAACTTAAACATAATGATCAAACATGTTACACCGCATGATTAATAACTTGACTAGTAATAGTATTATTGTCACAATAACTTGATTCATATTAATCCAACTGTGTGAGTTATCCTCGGATTGCTTCTTTGGATAAGGGGCGAGATCCAGGATGGGTTTGTTTGATGTTATCTTCCAGTTGGTTACAACACTCGATCTTATCCCCTTTCTAATAGTTGGATATGATAGAATCTCTGTAGTTGGTTAGCGTAGCCAGTTGCAGCATTATATATATCCCCTTCTTTCCGTTGAACCAAGTCATATGTGCTTGTGTTGACGGGCTATACTTTGGTGAACTGTGAGTCTTGCTTGCCAGTACTTGGATGTACTGACCCCGTTGGGGCTGTGGTTTACGCAGACTACGACTACGGCTACGATGACCACCAGGATGGCTACTTCGTGGAGTTTGACGAGACTGCAGACGAGTAGTTAGCTGGACCAGGACAGGATCCTTATTTTCTCCGGCTTCTTAAGCCTGTTGGATTTGTCTGTACCCAGACACCTTTGACTGCTTCCGCTGATGTAATGAATGTTATGTTGGGACATGTGTCCTCTGGATGATTGTATTTTCTATCTCTGCCTTAGTGAAGGCCATTTGCAACCTTATTTCAATCTTTTGTGTCTTAGAGATATGTTGTGATCATCATTCGTTCAAAGCAGTTGACGTACAGTGCGTGATTGATATGAAGTACGTCAGCAGTAGTGCCTATGACTTCTAGTGGATAGTTTACATCGACGGTGGAATAGCAGGGCTTGTGTTGTCGCGCATAAGCGCAGGCCTACCAGGAAGCTGGGACGTGGGAGCAGTTATGCCCCATAATCCTAGCACCTGCTATCCAGTTCGTACGATGAGTATCCCTTAGAAGCCAGGGTGCGACAAATGGTATCAGAGCCTGTCTGCCTGTAGGATCCCTTTTTACTGGTCGCAGTTGAGTCTAGAAACTATTTTGTAGCTATATAGGAAAAATGAAACGTGAGAGTAGGAATTCTGCCATTTTTCTTCTTTCCCCACCCACCCACCCTTTTCTGGTAAGGAAGTGCAACGTTGTTTTCTGTTCTCACCTAAACTTTCAAGTTAGGATTTCACGTGTTTTGGGTTCTCTGTAGTACCTCAGGACTTTTGGTCTCGTTTTCCCGATGTTGCTTCGATATCATGTTCTTTTCAACATCCTTTTCGTCCGTTGAACCTTGTTGTTGTTTTCCACATCCTTTTTCATCTACCGGAGTCTAATCAAAACCTTCCCCAATCATCTGCAGATGGATCTCAGGTTCTACCCGCAGGTGGTTCGGATGACTCGCTGTGAGAGCACCGCCGGTTATCCGGAGATGCTGAGAGACATGGTTACCTATCTGGGGTTCCGTTGGGCACCAGAGTACCAGGTCTACGAGCAGCAGCGAGAGTTTGACCAGACTTGCTACCGGGCTATCGTCTACATTCTGTCGGATGATGGCATGAGCATTGCCCACCGCTACGAGGCAGTAGGTTCCACAGTGGATATGGCCGTGCAGCAGGCAGCGTACGTGGGTCTCACCGTTCTCCGTGCTGACTACTGGGGGTTTGATGATTCCATCTATCGTCACATCCCCCGTGGTTACGTCACGGCAGCGGGAGTTCACTTCACTCTCCACCGCAACCTGGATACCTACGAGTCTGATAGCTCCAGACTGCACACCACTGCTCAGTTCGTGAGGCACAGTGACGCAGTTGCTTCCGCACTCTCTCAGGAGTTAGCCTCAGTCAGGGAGCAGCTCTACCTGGCGTTGACGCGTCTGGCGACGTACACCACAGACTTCGTTGGAGACGAGCGCTTTGCGCGTTTCCAGCAGACACTGGGTTTTCCTCTGCCAGATGCTGGAGGTTACGAGCCGATCAGAGGCCCACTTCTCGACCTTGGAGCTGGTTACACAGGGATTCCCCGCTATGGAGCACAGGGACACGACGCTTTCTACTTCACCACACCGAGAGTTGCTCTCAGAGCAGTTCCTATCTACAGGGATCGTCGTCATACCTACTTCCGTGGGATTCCTCCGCACCGTATCTCTCGTCGCACTACTCACCGCCGTCCTGCGTGATGAGCATGGGAGTACCGATGTATCCATTCCTAGCTATGTTTAGTTATCCTTGTCTTTCGAACCATGTATTGGTCTGTTGGATATTCTGATGTATTTGAACATGTGATGATGTACCTGTTGGTTATCTATTCATGCGTCGGAATAATCTATCTTTCGGTTACCAAGTCTATCCTGTTCTATTGTTGTGCTAAAATGAATTTCTGTTCAGGATGCCTCCAACCAGGAACAACCTGCCTCCGCCACCATCAATGGGGGAACTGTTGGCTCAGATGACCCAAGTGGTGACACAGATGGCCCAGATCCAGGCTAACCAGCACCACAACCAGAATGCTCCAAGGGTCACCATCAAGGACTTCCTCAGCTTGGGCCCAAAAGCTTTCGTGGCAACACGTGAGCCCCTGGATGCTGATGACTGGATCCGTGACGTAGCAAGAGCTCTGGAGATTGCTCATGTTGCGGAAGAGGATAAGGTCAAGTATGCCACCTACCTACTGAAGGGTCAGGCAGCTACTTGGTGGGAGAACTACCAGACCATGAGAGCTGGCTTTCCTATCACCTGGGGATGTTTCAAGGATGCCTTCCTGAAGCACCACATCCCGGATGGTCTCATGGAAAGGATGCGTGAGGAATTCTGCTCTCTCAGACAGGGCAAGCTGGACGTTCTCGGCTACCAGAACGAGTTCAATCGTCTCGCTCGGTACGCTGGTGACAAAGTGTCCACTGAAGCCAAAAAGATGGCAAGGTTCCGCCGAGGTTTTAAACCGGAACTGAAGTACGCTCTCACAAACATCAAGTGCAAGGACTTCGTGGAGCTCGTGAACACCGCGCTCAATGAGGAGAATGGGCGCAAGGCGTTCGAAGAGTCCCGCAAGCACTCGCGTGAGGGTGGTTCCTCCTCCAACATGACCACCCCTCCGCAGAAGCGCCGCATCTGGGTGCCAAATGGTGCTGTCACTCGGGCTCCAAATGCCCAAGCTTCTCCAGGCTTTGGTCCCCGCCCACCCAACCCATCTCAGATGCAGGGTCAGAGTCCGATGGGGCAGCCAAGGCCAGGTCCTCCTCGTGTCGTCACTTGCTTCAAGTGCAAGGAGACTGGGCACTATGCTGATAAGTGCACTCAGAAGCAGCTACCCCTACCTCCTCGCCCCAACAACAACCAGGCAATGGTTCGTGCTCCCCCGGCTAAAGCCTTCAACTCCAACAACAGGCCTGTCGGGAGGAACGCGAGGGTGAACCATATCAAGGCCGACAAAGCTGAGGAAGCTGCTGACGTCGTTCTCGGTATATTACCCGTAAACTCTATTCCAGCTAAAGTGTTGTTTGATACTGGAGCATCACATTCGTTCGTGTCAAAGATCTTTGCTACAACGTACAATTTAGCTCTGGTTCCGCTAAGCAATCAAATCTATGTGCACTCTCCGGGAACTAAAATGATTACTTCCAAGATAAGCATGGACAATCAGATCCTAATTGGAGGTCGCATATTCCTTGCTTCACTCATGTTGCTGGGAAATTCTGACATTGATGTCATTCTGGGTATGGATTGGTTGAAGACCCACAAAGCTAAAATTGACTGTGCTCAAAAGTCAATAACTCTTTCCCACACTTCAGGCCAGATAGTCTATTCTCCATATGGATCAAGTTCTGTTCAGCTGTTCAACCTCGATGCCAAACCCCTTCCTGCAATTGAAAATGTTCCGGTGGTTTGTGAATTCCCTGACGTCTTTCCAGAAGAGTTGCCAGGGATGCCCCCGGACAGAGCAGTTGAGTTCGTGATCGAGCTTGAGCCAGGTACTGCTCCAATCTCTAAGCATCCATACAAGATAGCTCCTCCTGAACTGAAATTGTTGAAGGAGCAAATCGATATGTACATGGACAAAGGTTACATTCAGCCTAGTTCCTCCGCTTGGGGTTGCCCAACTCTGTTTGTTGCCAAGAAGGATCAAACAAAAAGACTCGTGGTTGACTATCGTCCTCTCAACGAGAAAACAATCAAGAACAAGTATCCACTTCCTCGTATCGATGATCTTTTTGATCAACTTGCTGGAGCCTCAATATTCTCAAAGTTGGACTTGAGGATGGGGTACCATCAGATAAAGATCAGAAAGGAAGATATTCCTAAGACAGCTTTCACCACTAGGTACGGTCTATATGAATACACCGTCATGTCCTTTGGTCTCACCAATGCACCGGCAACGTTCTCAAGACTCATGAATTCTGTCTTCCATGAATGCCTCGACAAGTTCGTTGTGGTATATCTCGATGACATTCTAGTCTACTCAAAATCCGAGGAAGAGCATGGAGAACACCTTCGTCTCACTCTCATGAAACTTCGCGAACATCGTCTATATGCCAAGTTTTCCAAATGTGAGTTCTGGATTCCAGAAGTTGCATATCTTGGTCATATCATCTCTGCCAAAGGCATTGCCATTGATCCTGAAAAGGTTAAGGCAATTGTTGATTGGAAACCCCTAAGACGGTGAAGCAAGTCAGAAGTTTTCTTGGCTTGGCTAGCTATTGCCGTCGTTTCGTCCAAAACTTTTCCAAGATTGCCAAACCTCTCACTGATCTCACAAAGAAGGACAAAAAGTTCGTTTGGACTCCACAATGTGATGAGAGTTTCAACCTCCTGAAGACTAAACTCACTTCCACCCCAGTTCTGGTTGGCCCAGATACTACCAAACCTTTCCAAATATTCTGTGATGCATCTCTCCAAGGCCTAGGAGCAGTTCTTATGCAAGAACGTCAAGTTGGCTTATGCTTCACGTCAGTTGAACCCACATGAGCAAAACTATCCCACTCATGATCTTGAACTTGCAGCAGTTGTGTTTGCCCTCAAGAAATGGAGACAATACTTGTTGGGTAACAAAACTGAAATCTTTTCCGATCATAAGAGTCTGAAATACATCTTCACTCAGCCAGATCTGAACCTCAGGCAAAGGAGATGGATTGAGAAGATTAAAGACTTTGATCTCACCATTTCTTACACTCCAGGCAAGGCTAATGTTATGGCCGATGCTCTCAGTCGCAAATCCTATTGCAATAATCTCATGATCATGGAAAGCCAACCTCCACTTCATGAAGAATTCCAGAAGCTGAACCTTGGTCTTGTCCCTGAAGGATATCTTGCTAGCTTGACAGCCAGTCCAACTCTCGAGGACAAGATTCGTTCTGAACAACTTCGTGATAATGAAATCAAGAAGATGGTAGAGCAAATCAAGGAGGGCAGTGATAAGTTCAAGTCCTTCTCAATTGATGACAAAGGAACTGTGTTCTTCGAAGGACGCATTGCAGTTCCTCAGATTCAAAGTCTCAAGGATATCATTCTCAAGGAGGCTCATGAAACTCCTCTATCCATTCACCCTGGAAGTACAAAGATGTACCAGGATCTCAAGACTCTGTATTGGTGGCCTGGCATGAAACGCGAAATTGCTCAATACGTTTCTGAATGCGACGTTTGTCAACGTGTTAAGGCAGTCCATCAAAAAACAGCAGGTCTACTCCAACCTCTGAAAATTCCTGAGTGGAAGTGGACATGATTTAAATGGACTTCGTTACTGGGTTTCCAAAGTCCAAAAAGGGCAACGATGCAATCTTCGTTGTTATTGATCGTCTCACTAAGGTTGCTCACTTCTATGCTGTAAAGGAAACTATCTCAGCTAGCCAGTTAGCAGAGCTCTACACAGCAAAGGTTGTTCCTCTTCATGGT
The DNA here is from genome assembly GCA_028641055.1 of Alopecurus myosuroides. Taxonomy (NCBI): domain Eukaryota; kingdom Viridiplantae; phylum Streptophyta; class Magnoliopsida; order Poales; family Poaceae; genus Alopecurus; species Alopecurus myosuroides. The sequence goes on along the minus strand of CM054057.1, from coordinate 580,569,613 downwards.
GTTCCATTGGAAATAAGCTCAGACCGTGGAAGTATCTTCACTTCTCATTTCTGGAAGAGTTTTCAAGAAGCATTGGGCACCAAACTTCTGTTCAGCACAGCTTACCACCCTCAGTCTCAGGGGCAAGTCGAAAGAGTCAATCAGATTCTCGAGGATATGCTCAGAGCATGTGGTCTCTCCTTTGGCATGAAATGGGAGGATTGCCTTCCATATGCTGAATTCTCCTACAACAACAGCTACCAGGCAAGCCTAGGCATGGCACCATTTGAGGCACTGTATGGTCGCAGATGCAGGAGTCCAATCAATTGGTCTGGAGCTGGTGAACGTTCACTTTTAGGCCCTGACATTGTTAAGGAAGCCGAGGAGAAAGTTCGTATCATTCGTGACAATCTCAGGATTGCTCAGTCTCGTCAGAAGAGCTATTATGATAGCAATCACAGGGATGATCTATGCACCTGGTGATAAGGCATATCTCCGTGTAACTCCCCTAAGAGGCACTCATCATTTTGGTGTGAAAGGAAAGCTTGCACCAAGATACATTGGCCCTTTCAACATCCTCTCAAGACGTGCAGAGAATGCTTATCGTCTTGAACTTCCAGAAAAACTATCCAAAGTGCACGATGTGTTCCACGTGTCACAACTCAAGAAGTGTTTCAAAGATCCAGATCGTGCAGTTGATCATGATTCCATTGAACTGCAAGATGATCTATCTTATGAGGAGCACCCTATTCGTATTCTCGATGAGACCGAGCGTAAGACTCGCAACAAGAGCACCAAGTTCTTGAAAGTGCAATGGTCGCATCATTCCGATAAAGAGGCAACGTGGGAGACCGAAGAGGATCTTCGCAAGAAGTATCCGGACCTTTTCATTTCTCAGTAGGGAATCTCGGGGCGCGATTCCTTCAAGGGGGGGCGTTTTGTAACATCCAAGTATGAAAACACCCTAGTTGTTTTATTTCTTTGTTTTATGCAATGCATCATGGCATCATACTCATTTTATTTTTCTGTTGCATTGTTTTCATAATGAATCAAACCTTGTTTTTCACACTTGTCTGTTACAATCTTTTCAAACAAAGAATTGCAAAACAAAACCTTTCCTTGTTTTCCAAATAATTCCATTAATGTTCAATTCTCAAAGTGTTGGTTTTAATCAAACCAATATTCCAATCAATTAGTTCAAATCATTAACTCCTAAATCATTTTCCATCTCAAACCAATCCTTAAAAGTCAGTACCTTTTGAAACCATAAAACTCACCAAACAATTGCCCTCCTTAAATCATTCTAAAAACCCTAGGGGTAACCCTATTCAAATGCATGTTTTCTTAATGGTTTATTACTATTAAAATTCCTCTAAATTTGGGTTCAAATACCAACTATCATTTTAAGACTCAATTTTTGAAATCCATTTTTGGAATATGTTTTCTAATTACCTAACAAGCCTAAACTAATTTTATGTAATTTTTATTAACTAAAAACTTAACAATTTCTTCCAAAAGCAAAGTTACAAAATAAAAATAAAGCAGAAAATAAAATAAAATTGCAAAGGAGAGGAGAGGCAGCAGCAGCAGCAACTAAACCCCCCAGCCCAGCCCGTTACCACTTTGGCCCGATAACCCCCTCTCCTGTCGCTGTCGTCCTCCTCCCGTCTGACGTCATGGCGTCCGATCTCCCCTCCTCCGTCGATCGCTCCATGCCCCTCCCGATGCCATGCCGTACAGGAGCATCTCCCTCCATATAGCTCACCACGGCACCCTCCTCCTGCCCCTCAACCCTAGAGCTCCTCTCCCTGCGCCGCCAACTTCTCTTCCTCTTCCCCAAGCCTTCTGCTTTCCTTCTGAAACTCCACACGGCGATCTCTGAACCCTTGCACATCGACGACGCCATGGCTCTCCTCCACCACCCCTAGCCACCGAAACGAGACCGCCACCCTCCCTTCTACCTTTTCAACACCGGAACCACGCCCGAGGATCACTGCAACCGCGCCGTCAACCTCTTCCCCGCCGCCGTCGCCCCCGACAGCTCGCGCCCGGGCCTCTGCCACATCTACAGAACGGTGGTGAGCCACCGTCCACCTCCTCCCTCTCCCTCATGCTTGCGCATGTTCTGCACATCCATGCACCCAAGTCCGAGCACCACCGTGCAGATCCCCGCCGGCGTCGTGCTCTGTCAATCCGTGGAAGGTTTTTGGTCTTCAGTTAGTTCAGTTAACGCCAACTCTGAAGATCACCTTGCACTCGCCCTTGTTACTGTCAGATAAGCGAGCACACCGTAGTGGTTCAGGCACAGCGCGGTCAGGGCCAGGTCGGGGGTTCGAGCCCCCGCTGCGCCAATTTTATTTTGGGGATTTCTCCCCGCACCCAGGCCCACGGGTCAGCCCCCCTGGTGGCCACGCGTGCGCGCACTTGCCACGCTGGCCACGGGCCCCTATGGCAGCGTGTGTGTAGGTTTCCTGCACGGTAACAAAGGATTAAAATCAAATCTGTTTTTATTTCTAATATCTTTTAATTGGCAGAATAACACACTAATTTCAAAAATCCATAGCTTTTAAACTATACACCCAATGAAGAAAAGTTATATATGTTTTTTGCTCCAAATTTTATAATCTTTCCAAATAACTTAGTTGTGTTACTGTTTTGAGTTTTCAAAATACATTTAAATTTTCAAATTTGAATAATTCCAATGCAATTTGTACTAATCATAAGTAATTCATACTATGTCCAAATAAGTCAAATAAAATATGTTTTTCACAACCTTTTTGAATACCCTATTCAAATATAAAATTTGTTTTCTGGTTTGAACAATTTAAATTGCCTAAACCATTCAAATCTTGTTTAACTCAATTAAAAATTGTTTAATATTGTTAATTCATAATTAATTAATCCAAAGTCCAATTTCAAAATGTGAAACATGTAATCCAACTAAAATTTGATAACCTTTTCAACTATAAAATTTGTAAATTGTTTTGCACACTCTAACTTTTGAAAACAATAATTGTTGTGTGACATTCTAAGTAACCAAAACTTTCCAAAATTAACAAATAATTTCCAAACTAGTTTTATTCTTTTTCCTTTGCATCTATCCTTGTTATTTGTTGTTATCTTGTCATCATCATCATGCATGCATCATGATAACAACTATCACCTAATATAATTGTAAATCATTTGTTCCACTTATTTCAATGGATCTTTCCATATGCAACCCTTGCATATGGGTCCATTTAATTTGTGCTATCTTGTTAGTCAATTCATTCTGATGCACCCATTAGATTGTCATGCATCATATTGACTGTGCACAATGCCATGAACATGATTGTTTACATTCCTGTTTTGTCTGTTTGCTTCTTCTCGAATAGACGACGACGTTGAGGCAGACGACCTTTACAGCACCCCTTCTGAGGATCTAGCTCAGTACCCGGCTGATCAGTTTGCAGGCAAGTTATCACTCATGAACCATTGTGTTCCTTTCAACCCTGGTTACCGATACTTTCCGTTGTCTATACTTGCTAGCCTTAGTGGTAGATGTTTCTGTTACGAACCTATCACATGAATCCTGTAACCCATGATATTGCCTCATCACCCCAACTACAACCCATTGATTGAGCCAGTGTCTTACTAGCATGCTTAGGTTGTTTTGCTCGAGTCGTTTACCCGTTACTTTCAGTTATTATATCTTTATTATGTTCTGGGGGCTCGATTTTAATCAATCAATCAATCAGCTAATGTTATTACTGTTAATAATAATTGATGATAAGGCACCGCAGGAGGCCTGTGTGGTTTTGAGGCCTGCTAGTGTCGACCCTAATAGGAAAAGGGGTCTTGTCTACTGATCCATGATGAGCGCACTACCCGCATGTGGGAAGCGAGTATGGCGCCCCTCAATTTGATTCGATTCGCATCTCGTCCAAATCTCATTTAGTTCGTGCTTTCTATTTGCCGCATGCATGTTTTTGCGAGCCCAGCGTAGGGTGGAACTTTTGTAGTCGGCATATAGGGGGACACGGTCTTAGAGTGCTATGAGGGTCCCTTTTCTCGGGCTTGATTAGCCGTGCGCCCAAAGTGCTTTGGGCTTGATGCGGAGAAGAGTTGAATTGTGTTGAGTGCCCCGCTTGGTGGGAGGCATCCCATCTGGCGGGTTATTCATACGTGTACGGCCAAATTGGTGCAACCCTGCAGGGATAATCTTCTCGAGAAGCCGTGTTTTCCGCGGTTATGGATTACTTGGTGAAAGTACTGGCTAACAAGTACTTAGGACAACTTAAACAATGATCAAACATGTTACACCGCATGATTAATAACTTGACTAGTAATAATATTATTGTCACAATAACTTGATTTAATTATTAATCAACTGTGTGAGTTATCCTCGGATTGCTTCTTTGGATAAGGGGCGAGATCCAGGATGGGTTTGTTTGATGTTATCTTCCATTGGTTACAACACTCGATCTTATCCCTTTCTAATAGTTGGATATGATAGAATCTCTGTAGTTGGTTTAGCGCAGCCAGTTGCAGCATTATATATCCCCTTCTTTCCGTTGAACCAAGTCATCTGTGCTTGTGTTGACGGCTATACTTTGGTGAACTGTGAGTCTTGCTTGCCAGTACTTGGATGTACTGACCCCGTTGGGGCTGTGGTTTACGCAGACTACGACTACGGCTACGATGACCACCAGGATGGCTACTTCGTGGAGTTTTGACGAGACTGCAGAGTAGTTAGGACCAGGGCAGGATCCAGAACCTACGTGGATGGGCTTCGTCTTCTTCTTTATTTTCTCCGGCTTCTTAAGCCTGTTGGATTTGTCTGTACCCAGACACCTTTGACTGCTTCCGCTGATGTAATGAATTTGTTGGGACATGTGTCCTCTGGATGATTGTATTTGCTATCTCTGCCTTAGTGAAGGCCATTTGCAACCTTATTTCAATCTTTTGTGTCTTAGAGATATGTTGTGATCATCATTCGTTCAAAGCTGTTGACGTACAGTGCGTGATTGATATGAAGTACGTCAGCAGTAGTGCCTATGACTTCTAGTGGATAGTTTACATCGACGGTGGAATAGCAGGGCTTGTGTTGTCGCGCATAAGCGCAGGCCTACCAGGAAGCTGGGACGTGGGAGCAGTTATGCCCCATAATCCAAGCACCTGCTATCCAGTTCGTACGATGAGTATCCCTTAGAAGCCAGGGTGCGACAAATGGTATCAGAGCCTGTCTGCCTGTAGGATCCCTTTTTACTGGTCGCAGTTGAGTCTAGAAACTATTTTGTAGCTATATAGGAAAAATGAAACGTGAGAGTAGGAATTATGCCATTTTTCTTCTCCCCCACCCACCACCCTTTTCTGGTAAGGAAGTGCAACGTTGTTTTCTGTTCTCACCTAAACTTTCAAGTTAGGATTTCACGTGTTTTGGGTTCTCTGTAGTACCTCAGGACTTTTGGTCTCGTTTTCCCGATGTTGCTTCGATATCATGTTCTTTTCAACATCCTTTTCGTCCGTTGAACCTTGTTGTTGTTGTTTTCCACATCCTTTTTCATCTACCGGAGTCTAATCAAAACATTCCCCAATCATCTGCAGATGGATCTCAGGTTCTACCCGCAGGTGGTTCGGATGACTCGCTGTGAGAGCACCGCCGGTTATCCGGAGATGCTGAGAGACATGGTTACCTATCTGGGGTTCCGTTGGGCACCAGAGTACCAGGTCTACGAGCAGCAGCGAGAGTTTGACCAGACTTGCTACCGGGCTATCTACGTTCTGTCGGATGATGGCATGAGCATTGCCCACGCTACGAGGCAGTAGGTTCCACAGTGGATATGGCCGTGCAGCAGGCAGCGTACGTGGGTCTCACCGTTCTCCGTGCTGACTACTGGGGGTTTGATGATTCCATCTATCGTCACATCCCCCGTGGTTACGTCACGGCAGCGGGAGTTCACTTCACTCTCCACCGCAACCTGGATACCTACGAGTCTGATAGCTCCAGACTGCACACCACTGCTCAGTTCGTGAGGCACAGTGACGCAGTTGCTTCCGCACTCTCTCAGGAGTTAGCCTCAGTCAGGGAGCAGCTCTACCTGGCGTTGACGCGTCTGGCGACGTACACCACAGACTTCGTTGGAGACGAGCGCTTTGCGCGTTTCCAGCAGACACTGGGTTTTCCTCTGCCAGATGCTGGAGGTTACGAGCCGATCAGAGGCCCACTTCTCGACCTTGGAGCTGGTTACACAGGGATTCCCCGCTATGGAGCACAGGGACACAACGCTTTCTACTTCACCACACCGAGAGTTGCTCTCAGAGCAGTTCCTATCTACAGGGATCGTCGTCATACCTACTTCCGTGGGATTCCTCCGCACCGTATCTCTCGTCGCACTACTCACCGCCGTCCTGCGTGATGAGCATGGGAGTACCTATGTATCCATTCCTAGCTATGTTTAGTTATCCTTGTCTTTCGAACCATGTATTGGTCTGTTGGATATTCTGATGTATTTGAACATGTGATGATGTACCTGTTGGTTATCTATTCATGCGTCGGAATAATCTATCTTTCGGTTACCAAGTCTATCCTGTTCTATTGTTGTGCTAAAATGAATTTCTGTTCAGGATGCCTCCAACCAGGAACAACCTGCCTCCGCCACCATCAATGGGGGAACTGTTGGCTCAGATGAACCAAGTGGTGACACAGATGGCCCAGATCCAGGCTAACCAGCACCACAACCAGAATGCTCCAAGGGTCACCATCAAGGACTTCCTCAGCTTGGGCCCAAAAGCTTTCGTGGCAACACGTGAGCCCCTGGATGCTGATGACTGGATCCGTGACGTAGCAAGAGCTCTGGAGATTGCTCATGTTGCGGAAGAGGATAAGGTCAAGTATGCCACCTACCTACTGAAGGGTCAGGCAGCTACTTGGTGGGAGAACTACCAGACCATGAGAGCTGGCTTTCCTATCACCTGGGGATGTTTCAAGGATGCCTTCCTGAAGCACCACATCCCGGATGGTCTCATGGAAAGGATGCGTGAGGAATTCTGCTCTCTCAGACAGGGCAAGCTGGACGTTCTCGGCTACCAGAACGAGTTCAATCGTCTCGCTCGGTACGCTGGTGACAAAGTGTCCACTGAAGCCAAAAAGATGGCAAGGTTCCGCCGAGGTTTTAAACCGGAACTGAAGTACGCTCTCACAAACATCAAGTGCAAGGACTTCGTGGAGCTCGTGAACACCGCGCTCAATGAGGAGAATGGGCGCAAGGCGTTCGAAGAGTCCCGCAAGCACTCGCGTGAGGGTGGTTCCTCCTCCAACATGACCACCCCTCCGCAGAAGCGCCGCATCTGGGTGCCAAATGGTGCTGTCACTCGGGCTCCAAATGCCCAAGCTTCTCCAGGCTTTGGTCCCCGCCCACCCAACCCATCTCAGATGCAGGGTCAGAGTCCGATGGGGCAGCCAAGGCCAGGTCCTCCTCGTGTCGTCACTTGCTTCAAGTGCAAGGAGACTGGGCACTATGCTGATAAGTGCACTCAGAAGCAGCTACCCCTACCTCCTCGCCCCCAACAACAACCAGGCAATGGTTCGTGCTCCCCGGCTAAAGCCTTCAACTCCAACAACAGGCCTGTCGGGAGGAACGCGAGGGTGAACCATATCAAGGCCGACAAAGCTGAGGAAGCTGCTGACGTCGTTCTCGTATATTACCCGTAAACTCTATTCCAGCTAAAGTGTTGTTTGATACTGGAGCATCACATTCGTTCGTGTCAAAGATCTTTGCTACAACGTACAATTTAGCTCTGGTTCCGCTAAGCAATCAAATCTATGTGCACTCTCCGGGAACTAAAATGATTACTTCCAAGATAAGCATGGACAATCAGATCCTAATTGGAGGTCGCATATTCCTTGCTTCACTCATGTTGCTGGGAAATTCTGACATTGATGTCATTCTGGGTATGGATTGGTTGAAGACCCACAAAGCTAAAATTGACTGTGCTCAAAAGTCAATAACTCTTTCCCACACTTCAGGCCAGATAGTCTATTCTCCATATGGATCAAGTTCTGTTCAGCTGTTCAACCTCGATGCCAAACCCCTTCCTGCAATTGAAAATGTTCCGGTGGTTTGTGAATTCTCTGACGTCTTCCAGAAGAGTTGCCAGGGATGCCCCCGGACAGAGCAGTTGAGTTCGTGATCGAGCTTGAGCCAGGTACTGCTCCAATCTCTAAGCATCCATACAAGATAGCTCCTCCTGAACTGAAATTGTTGAAGGAGCAAATCGATATGTACATGGACAAAGGTTACATTCAGCCTAGTTCCTCCGCTTGGGGTTGCCCAACTCTGTTTGTTGCCAAGAAGGATCAAACAAAAAGACTCGTGGTTGACTATCGTCCTCTCAACGAGAAAACAATCAAGAACAAGTATCCACTTCCTCGTATCGATGATCTTTTTGATCAACTTGCTGGAGCCTCAATATTCAAAGTTGGACTTGAGGATGGGGTACCATCAGATAAAGATCAGAAAGGAAGATATTCCTAAGACAGCTTTCACCACTCGGTACGGTCTATATGAATACACCGTCATGTCCTTTGGTCTCACCAATGCACCGGCAACGTTCTCAAGACTCACGAATTCTGTCTTCCATGAATACCTCGACAAGTTCGTTGTGGTATATCTCGATGACATTCTAGTCTACTCAAAATCCGAGGAAGAGCATGGAGAACACCTTCGTCTCACTCTCATGAAACTTCGCGAACATCATCTATATGCCAAGTTTTCCAAATGTGAGTTCTGGATTCCAGAAGTTGCATATCTTGGTCATATCATCTCTGCCAAAGGCATTGCCATTGATCCTGAAAAGGTTAAGGCAATTGTTGATTGGAAACCCCCTAAGACGGTGAAGCAAGTCAGAAGTTTTCTTGGCTTGGCTAGCTATTGCCGTCGTTTCGTCCAAAACTTTTCCAAGATTGCCAAACCTCTCACTGATCTCACAAAGAAGGACAAAAAGTTCGTTTGGACTCCACAATGTGATGAGAGTTTCAACCTCCTGAAGACTAAACTCACTTCCACCCCAGTTCTGGTTGGCCCAGATACTACCAAACCTTTCCAAATATTCTGTGATGCATCTCTCCAAGGCCTAGGAGAAGTTCTTATGCAAGAACGTCAAGTTGTGGCTTATGCTTCACGTCAGTTGAACCCACATGAGCAAAACTATCCCACTCATGATCTTGAACTTGCAGCAGTTGTGTTTGCCCTCAAGAAATGGAGACAATACTTGTTGGGTAACAAAACTGAAATCTTTTCCGATCATAAGAGTCTGAAATACATCTTCACTCAGCCAGATCTGAACCTCAGGCAAAGGAGATGGATTGAGAAGATTAAAGACTTTGATCTCACCATTTCTTACACTCCAGGCAAGGCTAATGTTTGGCCGATGCTCTCAGTCGCAAATCCTATTGCAATAATCTCATGATCATGGAAAGCCAACCTCCACTTCATGAAGAATTCCAGAAGCTGAACCTTGGTCTTGTCCCTGAAGGATATCTTGCTAGCTTGACAGCCAGTCCAACTCTCGAGGACAAGATTCGTTCTGAACAACTTCGTGATAATGAAATCAAGAAGATGGTAGAGCAAATCAAGGAGGGAAGTGATAAGTTCAAGTCCTTCTCAATTGATGACAAAGGAACTGTGTTCTTCGAAGGACGCATTGCAGTTCCTTAGATTCAAAGTCTCAAGGATATCATTCTCAAGGAGGCTCATGAAACTCCTCTATCCATTCACCCTGGAAGTACAAAGATGTACCAGGATCTCAAGACTCTGTATTGGTGGCCTGGCATGAAACGCGAAATTGCTCAATACGTTTCTGAATGCGACGTTTGTCAACGTGTTAAGGCAGTCCATCAAAAAACAGCAGGTCTACTCCAACCTCTGAAAATTCCTGAGTGGAAGTGGGACATGATTGAAATGGACTTCGTTACTGGGTTTCCAAAGTCCAAAAAGGGCAACAATGCAATCTTCGTTGTTATTGATCGTCTCACTAAGGTTGCTCACTTCTATGCTGTAAAGGAAACTATCTCAGCTAGCCAGTTAGCAGAGCTCTACACAACAAAGGTTGTTCCTCTTCATGGTGTTCCATTGGAAATAAGCTCAGACCGTGGAAGTATCTTCACTTCTCATTTCTGGAAGAGTTTTCAAGAAGCATTGGGCACCAAACTTCTGTTCAGCACAGCTTACCACCCTCAGTCTCAGGGGCAAGTCGAAAGAGTCAATCAGATTCTCGAGGATATGCTCAGAGCATGTGGTCTCTCCTTTGGCATGAAATGGGAGGATTGCCTTCCATATGCTGAATTCTCCTACAACAACAGCTACCAGGCAAGCCTAGGCATGGCACCATTTGAGGCACTGTATGGTCGCAGATGCAGGAGTCCAATCAATTGGTCTGGAGCTGGTGAACGTTCACTTTTAGGCCCTGACATTGTTAAGGAAGCCGAGGAGAAAGTTCGTATCATTCGTGACAATCTCAGGATTGCTCAGTCTCGTCAGAAGAGCTATTATGATAGCAATCACAGGGATATGATCTATGCACCTGGTGATAAGGCATATCTCCGTGTAACTCCCCTAAGAGGCACTCATCGTTTTGGTGTGAAAGGAAAGCTTGCACCAAGATACATTGGCCCTTTCAACATCCTCTCAAGACGTGCAGAGAATGCTTATCGTCTTGAACTTCCAGAAAAACTATCCAAAGTGCACGATGTGTTCCACGTGTCACAACTCAAGAAGTGTTTCAAAGATCCAGATCGTGCAGTTGATCATGATTCCATTGAACTGCAAGATGATCTATCTTATGAGGAGCACCCTATTCGTATTCTCGATGAGACCGAGCGTAAGACTCGCAACAAGAGCACCAAGTTCTTGAAAGTGCAATGGTCGCATCATTCCGATAAAGAGGCAACGTGGGAGACCGAAGAGGATCTTCGCAAGAAGTATCCGGACCTTTTCATTTCTCAGTAGGGAATCTCGGGGCGCGATTCCTTCAAGGGGGGGCGTTTTGTAACATCCAAGTATGAAAACACCCTAGTTGTTTTATTTCTTTGTTTAATTTATGCAATGCATCATGGCATCATACTCATTTTATTTTTCTGTTGCATTGTTTTCATAATGAATCAAACCTTGTTTTTCACACTTGTCTGTTACAATCTTTTCAAACAAAGAATTGCAAAACAAAACCTTTCCTTGTTTTCCAAATAATTCCATTAATGTTCAATTCTCAAAGTGTTGGTTTTAATCAAACCAATATTCCAATCAATTAGTTCAAATCATTAACTCCTAAATCATTTTCCATCTCAAACCAATCCTTAAAAGTCAGTACCTTTTGAAACCATAAAACTCACCAAACAATTGCCCTCCTTAAATCATTCTAAAAACCCTAGGGGTAACCCTATTCAAATGCATGTTTTCTTAATGGTTTATTACTATTAAAATTCCTCTAAATTTGGGTCCAAATACCAACTATCATTTTAAAACTCAATTTTTGAAATCCATTTTTGGAATATGTTTTCTAATTACCTAACAAGCCTAAACTAATTTTTCTGTAATTTTTATTAACTAAAAACTTAACAATTTCTTCCAAAAGCAAAGTTACAAAAAAAAAATAAAGCAGAAAAAAAAATTGCAAAGGAGAGGAGAGGCAGCAGCAGCAGCAACTAAACCCCCCAGCCCAGCCCGTTACCACTTTGGCCCGATAACCCCCTCTCCTGTCGCTGTCGTCCTCCTCCCGTCTGACGTCATGGCGTACGATCTCCCCTCCTCCGTCGATCGCTCCATGCCCCTCCCGATGCCATGCCGTACAGGAGCATCTCCCTCCATATAGCTCACCACGGCACCCTCCTCCTGCCCCTCAACCCTAGAGCTCCTCTCCCTGCGCCGCCAACTTCTCTTCCTCTTCCCCAAGCCTTTTGCTTTCCTTCTGAAACTCCACACGGCGATCTCTGAACCCTTGCACGTCGACGACGCCATGGCTCTCCTCCACCACCCCTAGCCACCGAAACGAGACCGCCACCCTCCCTTCTACCTTTTCAACACCGGAACCACGCCCAAGGATCACTGCAACCGCGCCGTCAATCTCTTCCCCGCCGCCGTCGCCCCCGACAGCTCGCGCCACCGGGCCTCTGCCACATCTACAGAACGGTGGTGAGCCACCGTCCACCTCCTCCCTCTCCCTCATGCTTGCGCATGTTCTGCACATCCATTCACCCAAGTCCGAGCACCACCGTGCAGATCCCCGCCGGCGTCGTGCTCTGTCAATCCGTGGAAGGTTTTGGTCTTCAGTTAGTTCAGTTAACGCCAACTCTGAAGATCACCTTGCACTCGCCCTTGTTACTATCAGATAAGCGAGCACATCGTAGTGGTTCAGGCACAGCGCGGTCAGGGCCAGGTCGGGGGTTCGAGCCCCCGCTGCGCCAATTTTATTTTGGGGATTTCTCCCCGCACCCAGGCCCACGGGTCAGCCCCCCTGGTGGCCACGCGTGCGCGCACTTGCCACGCTGGCCACGGGCCCCTCTGGCAGCGTGTGTGTAGGTTTCCTGCACGGTAACAAAGGATTAAAATCAAATCTATTTTTATTTCTAATATCTTTAATTGGCAGAATAACACACTAATTTCAAAAATCCATAGCTTTTAAACTATACACCCAATGAAGAAAAGTTATATATGTTTTTTGCTCCAAATTTTATAATCTTTCCAAATAACTTAGTTGTGTTCTGTTTTGAGTTTTCAAAATACATTTAAATTTCAAATTTGAATAATTCCAATGCAATTTGTACTAATTCATAAGTAATTCATACTATGTCCAAATAAGTCAAATAAAATATGTTTTTCACACCTTTTTGAATACCCTATTCAAATATAAAATTTGTTTTCTGGTTTGAACAATTTAAATTGCCTAAACCATTCAAATCTTGTTTAACTCAATTAAAAATTGTTTAATATTGTTAATTCATAATTAATTAATCCAAAGTCCAATTTCAAAATGTGAAACATGTAATCCAACTAAAATTTGATAACCTTTTCAACTATAAAATTTGTAAATTGTTTTCCACACTCTAACTTGATGAAAACAATAATTGTTGTGTGACATGTCTAAGTAACCAAAACTTTCCAAAATTAACAAATAATTTCCAAACTTGTTTTATTCTTTTTCCTTTGCATCTATCCTTGTTATTTGTTGTTATCTTGTCATCATCATCATGCATGCATCATGATAACAACTATCACCTAATAAATAATTGTAAATCATTTGTTCCACTTATTTCAATGGATCTTTCCATATGCAACCCTTGCATATGGGTCCATTTAATTTGTGCTATCTTGTTAGTCAATTCATTCTGATGCACCCATTAGATTGTCATGCATCATATTGACTGTGCACAATGCCATGAACATGATTGTTTACATTCCTGTTTTGTCTGTTTGCTTCTTCTCGAATAGACGACGACGTTGAGGCAGACGACCTTTACAGCACCCCTTCTGAGGATCTAGCTCAGTACCCGGCTGATCAGTTTGCAGGCAAGTTATCACTCACATGAACCATTGTGTTCCTTTCAACCCTGGTTACCGATACTTTCCGTTGTCTATACTTGCTAGCCTTAGTGGTAGATGTTTCTGTTACGAACCTATCACATGAATCCTGTAACCCATGATATTGCCTCATCACCCCTCCTACAACCCATTGATTGAGCCAGTGTCTTACTAGCATGCTTAGGTTGTTTTGCTCGAGTCGGTTACCCGTTACTTTCAGTTATTATATTTATTATGTTCTGGGGGCTCGATGTTTAATCAATCAATCAATCATGCTAATGTTATTACTGTTAATAATAATTTGATGATAAGGCACCGGCAGGAGGCCCTGTGTGGTTTTGAGGCCTGCTAGTGTCGACCCTAATAGGAAAAGTGTCTTGTCTACTGATCCATGATGAGCGCACTACCCGCATGTGGGAAGCGAGTATGGGCGCCCCCCTCAATTTGATTCGATTCGCATCTCGTCCAAATCATCTCATTTAGTTCGTGCTTTCTATTTGCCGCATGCATGTTTTTGCGAGCCCAGCGCAGGGTGGAACTTTTGTAGTCGGCATATAGGGGGACACGGTCTTAGAGTGCTATGAGGGTCCCTTTTCTTCGGGGCTTGATTAGCCGTGCGCCCAAGGTGCTTTGGGCTTGATGCGGAGAAGAGTTGAATTGTGTTGAGTGCCCCGCTTGGTGGGAGGCATCCCATCTGGCGGGTTATTCATACGTGTACGGCCAAATTGGTGCAACCCTGCAGGGATAATCTTCTCGAGAAGCCGTGTTTTCCGCGGTTATGGATTACTTGGTGAAAGTACTGGCTAACAAGTACTTAGGACAACTTAAACATAATGATCAAACATGTTACACCGCATGATTAATAACTTGACTAGTAATAATATTATTGTCACAATAACTTGATTCATATTAATCCAACTGTGTGAGTTATCCTCGGATTGCTTCTTTGGATAAGGGGCGAGATCCAGGATGGGTTTGTTTGATGTTATCTTCCAGTTGGTTACAACACTCGATCTTATCCCCTTTCTAATAGTTGGATATGATAGAATCTCTGTAGTTGGTTAGCGCAGCCAGTTGCAGCATTATATATATCCCCTTCTTTCCGTTGAACCAAGTCATCTGTGCTTGTGTTGACGGGCTATACTTTGGTGAACTGTGAGTCTTGCTTGCCAGTACTTGGATGTACTGACCCCGTTGGGGCTGTGGTTTACGCAGACTACGACTACGGCTACGATGACCACCAGGATGGCTACTTCGTGGAGTTTGACGAGACTGCAGACGAGTAGTTAGCTGGACCAGGGCAGGATCCAGAACCTACGTGGATGGGCTTCGTCTTCTTTATTTTCTCCGGCTTCTTAAGCCTGTTGGATTTGTCTGTACCCAGACACCTTTGACTGCTTCCGCTGATGTAATGAATGTTATGTTGGGACATGTGTCCTCTGGATGATTGTATTTGCTATCTCTGCCTTAGTGAAGGCCATTTGCAACATTATTTCAATCTTTTGTGTCTTAGAGATATGTTGTGATCATCATTCGTTCAAAGCTGTTGACGTACAGTGCGTGATTGATATGAAGTACGTCAGCAGTAGTGCCTATGACTTCTAGTGGATAGTTTACATCGACGGTGGAATAGCAGGGCTTGTGTTGTCGCGCATAAGCGCAGGCCTACCAGGAAGCTGGGACGTGGGAGCAGTTATGCCCCATAATCCAAGCACCTGCTATCCAGTTCGTACGATGAGTATCCCTTAGAAGCCAGGGTGCGACAGTTGGGTGAACCCCCACTAGTTCCATTGGAGAGCTTTCATACGCTTATAGCTCTATGTGCACCCGTTGTGTAGCAATCACTACTGCTTGCATAGCTTCAATTATAATACTTCCTCTTGCCTAATGATCACTTTAAGCTGTGTGAGACTTTCTTCCATTGACCATCCAAACCCCCCATAATGTTCTCTTAGCCATAACATCCTGGTGCCAAGAACCAATACTAAACGCTTACTTGTTTTTAGTGCACAAATAGTGAGTTGCTTTTCTACGTGCATATTGTTATCACTTGACTTGATCCTAAAATAAATTTTTGTGAGTGTTTGATGCATTAGATGATTATATTATTGTGCTTGAAGCTTAAATCATATTTAATATACATTGCATTCATTGAAAGTTTTTTACTTTGTTTTTCCTAAGGGTTTACACATTATTCACTCGATATCAACTATAAACCTCAGCTCTTACTCATTTGATTATAGTTTACATGCTTTACATTGTTATTTGATCAAGATTGTGTTGGTAGCATGTCACTTAAAAAATTATTTTCTTATCACTTACCTACTTGAGGACGAGCAGGAGTTAAGCTTGGGGATGCTGATACGTCCCAAACGTATCTATAATTTTTGATACTCCATGCTTGTTTTCTACATGTTTCCCTATGTTTACTATCATTTATTGGAGTAAACTATTAACAAGATGCCTAGTGCAAGTTCCTGTTTATTTGTCGGTGCATTGCAGAAATAGGTCAAAAATGAAAGTGCTCGGAATGATCTGAATTTTTTTGTGGAATGTTTTCTCCGAAGAAAATTTCAGGAGCCAGAAGGGCAGCCCAAGATTGGGCCCACGGCCCCTAGGGAGGCACAACCGCAACCTCCCCCTTGACCGCGCCTACAGGGCCCCTGGAGGCGCCGTACACCGCCTCGCGTCGCCCTTTGGCTTATAAAATCATGTTTGACCTAAAACCAGAGGAACATTCGACTATATTTCCAGAAACACATCTGAGTTCCACCGTCATAAAAAACTCTACTTCGAGGGAAAGAAGTTCCTATTCCGGCACCCTGTCAGGATGGGGAAGTTCCGGTTCCGGCACCCTACATTGATCGTTCTTCCTCCGTGATGCTTTGTGAGTAGCCCCCCATGGACTACGGGTTCGTAGTTGTATATAGGTGGTGCTCTCTCTTCCTTGTTACTCAATATAATTTCTCAATTGAGATCCATATGATTTAATTGGTGGTGTGTATGTTGGGATCCGATGAATGTACATTATGACCAGTTGTTGAGTTGATAAATTATCAATTGCTGCAACCTTGCTATTCTTAATGATTGTTACTAGTGCACGAGTAGCATAATTTCAGATCTTTATGTTTGCATGAATCTGTTTGTTGTTTGGATCCTACCTACAAGTTGTATGCACCTATTATAGTCCGGAACCCGAGACCCCAAGGTGACATGGTTGGGATATTGGGAGGGGAAGGGATGTAGTTTGAGGATTACATGTGCTCACTAAATGTTAATGCTTTGTTCCGGTGCTAGGTAGAACAAGCACCTTAATTACCATAAGTTCCTTATTTGGCCCCGCAGCAACAACATGGTTGGACAGAAGATGTTGTACGAATTCTTGTAGCGAGTGGATACAACTATATACGGAACACATGCCTACGTATGATTTACCAGCTGAATAAGTCTGTCATAAGTTAGTCTCATCAATTTCCAAACTATAATTTGTTCACCCAACACCGGGTTTATTGCTTGGAGAGTTACTTCTAGTGAAACTGCGAACCCCGCTCCGTATTTTACTATTATTGTTGTTGTTGTTACATGCTTTTATTACTTGTTTTCTTGCTAGTACGTTTATTACAGATTACATTTATCACTTATTTCACAACATATTTCACACACTCACTATCTTTTTGCTGAACCCGTGCATCTCTACAACTACCATTGAATTAGGTGTGTTGAGAACACAAGAGAATTATTGCATCACCACTCCGTAGAATGTTTTATTGCACCTTGTGTTACTAATATCTTTTGCTAAGTACATCTCAGGTGTTGCTGAATTGACATATCAGCTCCTAAGGCTCATAGGTATTCTTTGGCTCCCCTTGTGTCGAATCAATAAATTGGGTTATGATACGTCATAAACGTATCCATAATTTGTGATTCTCCATGTTGTTTTCTTGTTATTTGGTACATGTCTAATATGCACTTTATATCATTTTTATCGATTTTCTAGGACTAACCTATTTACAAGATGACACAGAGCCAATTCATGTTTTCTGTTGTTTTGGCTTCAGAAACGTTGTTTTGGAAATATTCTCGGAATTGGAAAATTAAAAAACTAGAAGTCTTACAAAATTGTCGCGCACATCGAGTCCGGAGGAGACCCAGAGGGGGGCCACAGGGGCCCCACACCATTGGGTGGCGCGCTCCCCGGCTGCGCCATGGGGTGGTGTGGGCCCCCTGGCCGCCCACCGACGTTGCCCTTTCGCCTATATAATCCCCTCGGATAGTAAAGACTAAAAGATCCCACTCTTCCATGAAAAACACCCGAGGCCGCCGTCATCGTCAACCCGAGTTGAAGAGGGTTCTAGAGTTCTCCCTGGCAACCTGCCGGGAGGGGAAATCATCACCGGAGGGCTCTACACCACCATGCCCGCCTCCGCAATGATGCGTGAGTAGTTCATCCTTGGACTACGAGTCCATAGCAGTAGCTAGATGGTTGTTCTCTCCTCTTTATGCCTCATGTTTATATCTCGTGAGCTGCCTTACATGATCGAGATCATCTTATTGTAATGCTACATGTTGTGGTTGCTGGGATCCGATGAATATTGCATGCTATGTCTCTTGATTATCAATCTACCATGTTATCTTCATGTGTATGTTATTTATGATCTTGCATGCTCTCCATTGTTAGTAGATGCTCTGGCCAAGTAGATGCTAGTGACTCCAAGAGGGAGTATTTATGCTCGATAGTCGGTTCATGCCTCCTTTGCATCTGTGCTCGAGTGACAGAAACGTGAAATATGGAGGATGTGTTGTTTCCATTAGGGAGAAAACAACGATGTTTACATTCTTTACATTACACACTTTTCTTAATGCAATAATATGTTGCTTGACACTTAATACCCGAAGATAGTTCGGATGATATTCTGATGGTGGATTATTAGTCATAGATGTAGTTGGATAACGGTCTATGAGTCTTGTTGTAATGCCCACATGAATCACATAGTAATCATCATGTCTTGCATGCTTCAATATCTGTCAATTGCCCAGCTGTAATTTGTTCACCACACATGTTATCTATCTTTTATGGAGAGACACCACTAGTGAACTGTGGACCCCGGTCCATTTTCTCATACTGATAATACAACCACTTCAACTACTATTTTCGCATAGCTTCCACTATTTTCACACTGCTACTACTGTTTTCACATTGTTCTCCTACCGTTTTCCACACCATACATCTAACCTCTTTCTTATCAGCAAAACCGGTGAGATTGACAACCTCACTGGTTCGTTGGGGCAAAGTGAATTGATTGTGTTGTGTAGGTTCCACGTTGCTGCTGAACCAGTAGTGCACCCTACCACATCAACTGTATCAACCTTCAGAAGTTTCTTGTCCTCCTACCGGTCGATTCAACGTTGGTTTCTTTTCTGAGGGAAAACTTGCCGCCACACTCTTCACCACCTTTCTCTTGGGGTTTACCAACGAGTGCAACTACGCACCCATCAAGTTTTCTAGCGCTGTTGCCGGGGAGGAAGATAATTTCTGCAAGGGGAGTCTCTCACTTCCAATATCTTTACGTTGTTATTGTTTTTCTTAGTTTATTTTATTTTGTCTTGTTTGCTTCTCTATATTGAAAACACAAAAAATTAGTTCTTATTCTAGTTGTTATTTTTATCATCCTGTTTTTAATCTTAGTTTGTCATGTTTGCTATCAATGGTTAATGTCTTTGAAACTAGAACTTATTGGCAAAGTGGGTTCACGGAAGAAAAACAAAAATACTATAAGGAACACCGCTTGTCACAAAAAGGGATATACTTATGGGAGTAAATTAATAAATTGTATATTATTGCTAGAAACTTGTGCTCTACTTATAATGTTCCTTATTGCTTTGATAAATCTTATTGTTGTAGGAGGTATAAACACCTCCTTTTTCAATGTGAGTATAATGATGATGTTACCATATCTTCTTATGTTAAGGGAAATTATTCCTTTGATGATGTGGAACAAATTGAGGAATTTATTGCTTGGAAGGGTGCATTCAAAATTTCTTATTTGCTTGAAAATATTTATGATGCGCCTTATAAATATGAGATTTATGATATAGTTGAATATTTCTTTGATAATTACAAGGATTGTAATTACTACATAATTAAATATCTTAAAAGATGCTCTCCACCAAAGGAAGTAACTGATGCCTTGCAGGAGCCTATGGAAGAAGAAATTGCTGAATATGGAAGCTCATTGGATGAAAAATAGGAGGAGAGTAATGATTTAGAGGAGGAATAATGGAGCTACCCATGTATACCTCCAAATTAGAGTACCTCTTTAACTCATAAGTGTGATGATCCTATCGATTCTTTTGAAATATCCCTTTTTGATGAAATTGATACTTGTTATACTTGTGACCTTCATACTACTATGAATGAAACTTGTGAGAATGATATTGCTACTGTTATTTATGATAATCCATGCTACTTTGATAAATCCTATGACAATCCTCTATTTATTCCAACTATTGGTATGAATGATAATGAGGAAGTTTGTTTAGAAAATTCATATGACGATGCTCTAGATGATGGTCGTATGTTACTTGGTGTTATAAATTATAATTTTACTGAAAATATAATTGCTATAACATGTCCCATACCTTTTAGGAGTGACCAATCATCTTGTTTTTCTATTGATAAAAGTGGGAAAGAAGAGGACTTTATTTTTAATTTTGATCCCACTATTTTTGAGCTTGATATGAATTGTTTGCTTTTAGACCATGACAACATGCTTTATGTGATAATTATGTTGTTCAGTTTGTTCATGGTGCTACTGAAAATTATAATGAGACAGAAAAATATGGTTGTAGTATATTTCATGTTACTAAAGCACCTCTCTTTTCGTTGAAATTTTTGAAATTGCTCTTGTTGTACCTTCCCACGATTTCTAGTTTGAGATTCTTTAATTTATTTATTTACAAGATTACTATGCATAGGAAGTGGGTTAGACTTAAATTTGTTTTAAACTTGCTTCTTGGTGCTCTCTTTTGCTTAATTCATATTTCTTATGTGAGCATCTTCTCTCTTTCTATGCCTAGCTAAAAGGAGTTAAAGAAAAACACTTCTTGGGAGATAACCCATGGTTTTATTTTTTCTTTGTTTTCTCTGTTTTATTTGAGTCAAGGTGTTGTATACTTCTTTAGAAACTCCTTTGTATCTTTATTTTCATGTATTAGTTGTGCCAAGTAAAGTTTCTAGCGAAAGTTGGAGTTGGTTTTGGATTTCTGCGCAGAAAACATATTTCTGATGTCCACCGTAAAAATATCGTATAATTCACAGAAAGGTCATAATGACCTGAATATTTTTGTGCTTATTCCTCAGCTAATTCCAAAACTTTTGTGTTCTTTATGTTTTTCGATTTGAGCAACTTACGTGCCCCAAAAAATTTCGTCATTACAGACCGTTCTGGTTTTGGCAGATTCTGCCATTTTTCTTGTATTTGCTCTTTTACTATGTCAAGTGGATTTCTTTGCTTCACGAAACATCAGTGGCTGTAGATAATGTTTAAAAGTATCAATAGAACTTGTTCCCATTCAGAACACATGAATTTTTTATTAAGCACTAACCCTCTAATGCGAATTTCTTTTTAGTGTGGTGTGAAGGAAATTTTCATGGGTCAAGAGAAAAGGGTGATATAATGTGATCAAGAAGAGTGCAAAGCCAAAGCTTGGGGATGCCCCCGTGGTTCATCCTAGAAAATTCTAAGAATACTCAAGCGTATAAGCTTGGGGATTCCCAAGGCATCCCCTTCTTCATCAACAAATTATCAGGTCACTTCTAGTGAAACTATATTTTTATTCGGTCACATCATATGAAATTTACTTGGAGCGCCTTTTATTTTTCGTTTTGTTTTCTTTTGTTTTCCTTTATGCAATAAATATTATTTGAACCTATCATTCTTGTTTGGGAGAGAGACGCGCTCCGTTTTTTCATTTGAATACTCGTTATGCTCGTATTCTTAGTTTTTCTTCTAGCCGCTGCAATCCTTTTAGCTCATGTTTTTCATGCATCTTTTATTCAGAGCTGTTAGTTTTATTAGAGTTATGTTAGTACTATCTTTCTTAATTGTTGTATCATTTGGAGAGTTTGTGTTAAAAATATATTGAATGGTGCTTGTTGGAAAAAGAAATTGCTGCATGTGGTGGAATTTATAACGGTGGAAAATGAAGCTTGTATAGACTGTGGCTAGACTTTTTCATGTCATGTTAGATGTTATTTTTATTCTAAGTTGTGACGCCCCGGGATCGGACACTATGCAGATTTCAGCATTCCCGCCAAAATCCACATAATAACCGATTCCAGGTTGCCACTTGTGATAACATTACAACAGTTCACGAATATTCCGCAACAACAACAGAAGAGATATATACAAGACGAATCAAACGAGTCAAGGATACAACCGATACAATACAAAGATCCAAATAACAGCGGAAGAAACAACATAGCGTCCGACTACGGACAAGATACAAATTGGACTAAGAGTCCTGAAGGTAACCGATGGCGTCCAATCCCTGCCCAGGCCAAGCCGGAGGGATTCCCAAGCTAACGTCGTCAGACTTCAAACCTGTTGACTGCAATGTGGAATATGCAGCTACGAAATGGATTCGTGGGTCAGTACGGTTAAGTACTGGCAAGTGGATAAACCATACTCACAAGATACCAGCGTAACCAATCATCACAAGATACAAATACTTTTGGTACAACGGAAAGGAAGGGATTATTGCAAAAGCGGCAGCGCTGCACTAACTAACTACAGAGACGCGCTACAACATCCGGCTAAAAGAAAGGGATAAGATAGCGTATCAGAACCAACTACAACTACTCACCAAACAATACCCATCCAATGTTACCCCCTACTAAGGAAGCAACCCAAGGAAACTCACACGGTTGTTTAAGGTGACATTCATTTTTATGGTGGAGGTAATCTATATTACTAGTCAAGTTATCATCGTTAAGTGTAAGTTGTCTGAGTACTTGTTAGCCAGCACTTTCACCAAGTCATCCATAACCGCGTACAACACGGCTTCTCGAGAAGATTAACCCTGCAGGGATGCACCAATTTGGCCGTACACGTAAGAATGACCCGCCAGATGGAAATGCCCTTCCACCAAGCGAGGCACTCAACACAACCCAACTCTTCTTCGCATCAAGCCCAAAGAACCCCGTGCAATTGAGCGCACGGCTAATCAAACCCCACGAAGAAAAGGGGACCCTCATAGCACTCTAAGAACGTGTCTCCCTAAATGCCGACTACAAAAGTTCCACCCTGGCGCCAAGGGTTCGCACCTGCATATGCATGCGGCAAATGGAAAACCCGAACTAAATGAGGCGATTTGGACGAGATGCGAATCGAATCAAAGTTGCGGGGGGCGCCCATACTCGCTTCCTACATGCGGTTAGTGCGCTCATCATGGATCGGAGGACAAGACCCTTTTCCTAATTAGGGTCGACACTAGCAGGCCTCAAAACCACGCCGGGCCTCCTGCCGGTGCCTTATCATCAAATTATTATTACCCAAAACACTAACATGTTGTTGATTGAATTGAAACCCAACTATCAAACTAAACAGGTGATAAGACGGACAACAAGACTTGAGCGCAAACAACACTAAGCAGGCAACTACGACACGAGGGCCAACAAGGTAAACAAACAAAAGTTAATAGGAAGTGGAAGGTAGGCCATATCATGGTTGCAAGGTAAACATATGATAGGATCGAGACACAAGCATCGAATCAAAAGGCTAGAATAAGAACAACGGAAAGAATCGGTAACAAGTGATGAAAGGCAGCCATAGGCAGCAAGTGAGTATAGTTGCCTGAGATCCAGCAAGTAGAGGTACATCCGCAGAACTTGTCGTTGCTCACATCATCTCAACGTCCTATCCGTGAAGAAGCAACGAACTAGAACAAACACCGGATGCAACAATTACTTCTACGGCAAAAGATCCAGCATGATCAAGATAGGGATGCATGACAAGTTTAAGGATGCATCAAAGATAAACTAGTTGACATGGTAAACATATTTAAATGGACCTATATGCAATTTGGATTGCATTTGGAAAAGCCCATGAATTAAGGTTGAATTAAATGGTCTACAGCTAACCATCATGTGAAAGTTGATTAGAATGATGCATGGATGAGGAAAACAAAGAGAAAACAACAATAGCTTCAATTTGAAATGGTGTTTACCAAGTTTGGAAATTTTATTTATTAAGTTATGAAATTTGGCTTCTTAAATGAGTTACACAGGCATTTGTTGTTTTCACCAAATTTAAATGTTCAAAATAGATCACAAAATTCATATTTGGAAAGAACACAAAATTTTAGGTGGAATACATGTTTCATTTGTTGACTTTGGATTTAAAATGAGCAAGTTATTAAATTGACAATTTTAAATGCATTAATTAAGAAATAGTTGTTTTCAGCAATTTAATTTATTCAAAACAGAGAACAAAGTTTATATTTGCAAAGTTCATGAAAAAATGGGATGGAAAACATATTTTACATGTTAGAATTGGATTTGAATTGCCCAAGTTATGAATTTTGCAATTTAAAAGGTTTAATTAAAGCATTGAATTATTACACCACTTTTAATTAGGAAAAACAGTAAACAAATGTTGTATTTGGAAAGAGCATGAAATTTTGGATGGCAAACATATAAAATTTGTGTCATTTGAATTAAATTTGAATTAGTTATGAATTTGACCAAATTTGAAAGAGTTGTTTGAATTTGAATTTTTGAAACCATTTGAAATGTTCAAAACAGTATACAAATGGTTTAAACAGGTAAAGAATTTAATTCTACACGGAAGACATATTTTACATTTTAAATTTGGAGTTTGTTTGCAGCTTTTATGGGAGTTTGAAGTTTCAGGGACTTGATTGTGATTTTACAGGGACCTTTGCGTGGGAGAAAAGAATAGCAGAGAAGCCCCTGGGCTTTTCTACTCAACGCAGCACAACACCGTGACACCGACCGGTGGGGTCAGCGTCAAGTTGGCGCCAGCGTGGTGCGGGTGAAAGATGAGGTGGCCTCCAGGGCCAATGACCAGTGGGCCCTGGGGTTGCGATGAATAAAATCCCCAAAAAAGGGGGGGGGGCAACGCGCCCGCGGGGATTCGATCCTGGGATCTCCCAGCGCGCGGATCAGGTGCGCTGCCACTGCGCTGGGCTGCGGTTGGTGATAGCGTACCGATCTGACGGAAGATATTGTATGCTACCGATGTTTAACTGAACTTCGACAGGACAAGTTCAGACATAGATTTACAGCACGACATCGAGGAAGATCGGCAGCAGCGCTGCTGGTTTTCTTCCACGACCTGGAGACGGATGAGGCAGGATGTAGTGGGTGCCGGGACGTGTGGTGTGTGGTGCGCTACAGCCGCGGGTTGTGATGCTAGGGAAGGGCTGAGGCAGAGGATCCGCAACTTGTGCACAGCTCGAGCTCGTTCATGGCGGGCAACGGCTTGTTCAGAAAATGAATCAACGTCACGGAGCGTTAAAGGGTCGGATTTCGAAGGGAATGGGAAGGGTGGCTCACCGGGAGGGCTCTGATGTTGTCGTGTGTGCTCGAGGTCGACCACAGCGGCGGGAATTCGAGGAAGTTCACCGGACACCGAACTGAAAACGTTGATGCCGCGGTTGTCCTGGAGATCCTCCGCTTCGAAATTGATGTAGAAGAGCAAGAGGGAGGCGAGGAACATCTTCTGGGCTAGTCATCCGGCCGCCGGGTGGTCGCCGTCGACGGGGATGATGAAAGGCAGTGGTGGTGGTGTTCTTGTGCACAGAAACAGAGAGGTGAGGGGAAGAGAGAGGAAACTGGCGGCGGCGGAGGATGGGGAGGGGGTCTAGGGCACGCAGGAGGGGGTAGTGGTGGTGTTATGAAGGGGCCAAAGTTGTACGGCAGTGCATCGGAGGGAGGAGGCGAGGATCAGCGGTGGTGGGAGGGTTCGTACATGTGTCGACAACAGGAGGAAGAAGACACCGAAGGGCTCTCCTCGAGCGAAGGGGTACCGGGCTAAAACAGAGAGGAGCTGGGCTGGTTCGAGTGGGGTTGTAGGTGGGCTGGCCCTTTTTGGGCTGGCCTGCCTCCCCCAGCTCTGTTTTTTTTCATTTTTTTTTCTGTTTACAGCCATTTTTTGTAGGAAAGAAAGAGAGAGAAAAAGAATAAGGTTTTAGGGGTTTTATTTTATGAAATAATTTTTTATTGAGTTACAAAACAGCAAGGTCAAAGTATGTGAACTTTATTTTCAAATTTTCAACTTGCCAAATGATTTGAATTTGTCATTCTAATTTCAAATAGGGTTTCATAAAGAATTGATTTTTTTTTGAAATAACCAAGTTTATTCAATCAGCTCAAACAACTATGAAAACTTATTGAATTTAAATGTTTGCAAGATTTTAATTTTTAAACCACAATTGGAACATGCCAAGGGTGAATGATTGATTTGAATTTGAACTTGAATTTACCATTAGGGTGTTAATAAAAGGGAATTTTATTAACAAGCAATTTAATTGATTCAACTTCAAAACTATGGAAACCAAATTGAGTTGTCTAGTTTGCAATTTTTAATAGGAAACTTTGGACATGTTTGAAAGTTTAAATTGGTTTGAAAACAAGGTGCAATGCATAGGATGCATGATGCAATGCAAGGCAAAAAAACAAAACAACCAAATCTAATTGGGGGAAATCCCCCGGGTGTTAGAGACGACACCACTAACAAGGGATTGCGCCCTCGCAATCCACCCACTAACCCGGGAGGGGAAAGAAGTTCGACTATCGATTCTTCATGCTTCCAGTTGATCTCCTCGACACCACTAACAAGGTCTTCTCGACACCACTAACAAGAGATTCTTGCTCGGAGTGACAACGATGTCCTTCCACCAGGAATCTTCCGATGATCGAACCTATTAGGTTAAAGGCTTAGAAAACGTCCACCCACGTAGGATCCTAAAACGTTGAAAGATTGAGAGGGAGAGAGACTCCAAAACAAATAATATGTGAGGAGAAATAGAATAGAGATAAGGAGAAAACAAGAATCCTATTGAGGTGTTTCCAAAATAGTTTAGCAGAAATAGTTTTTGACACTCTAGAAACAACGACCGTTAGCGAGGTTATCCTACAGGCTTTGCGGACCCGTTGCTTCGATAACCATTCGTATCGAAACAATATCGGGAATCGGAACCAGGCTCTGATACCATTTGTGACGCTCCGGGATCGGACACTATGCAGATTTCAGCATTCCCGCCAAAATCCACATAATAACCGATTCCAGGTTGCCACTTGTGATAACATTACAATAGTTCACGGATATTCCGCAACAACAACAGAAGAGATATATACAAGACGACTCAAACGAGTCAAGGATACAACCGATACAATACAAAGATCCAAATAACAGCGGAAGAAACAACATAGCGTCCGACTACGGACAAGATACAAATTGGACTAAGAGTCCTGAAGGTAACCGATGGCGTCCAATCCCTGCCCAGGCCAAGCCGGAGGGATTCCCAAGCTAACGTCGTCAGACTTCAAACCTGTTGACTGCAATGTATGCAGCCACGAAATGGATTCGTGGGTCAGTACGGTTAAGTACTGGCAAGTGGATAAACCATACTCACAAGATACCAGCGTAACCAATCATCACAAGATACAAATACTTTGGGTACAACGGAAAGGAAGGGATTATTGCAAAGAAGCGACAGCGGCTGCACTAACTAACTACAGAGACGCGCTACAACATCCGGCTAAAAGAAAGGGATAAGATAGCGTATCAGAACCAACTACAACTACTCACCAAACAATACCCATCCAATGTTACCCCCTACTAAGGAAGCAACCCAAGGAAACTCACACGGTTGTTTAAGGTGACATTCATTTTTATGATGGAGGTAATCTATATTACTAGTCAAGTTATCATCGTTAAGTGTAAGTTGTCTGAGTACTTGTTAGCCAGCACTTTCACCAAGTCATCCATAACCGCGGACAACACGGCTTCTCGAGAAGATTAACCCTGGAGGGATGCACCAATTTGGCCGTACACGTAAGAATGACCCGCCAGATGGAAAGGCCCTTCCACCAAGCGACGCACTCAACACAACCCAACTCTTCTTCGCATCAAGCCCAAAGAACCCCGTGCAATTGAGCGCACGGCTAATCAAACCCCACGAAGAAAAGGGGACCCTCATAGCACTCTAAGAACGTGTCTCCCTAAATGCCGACTACAAAAGTTCCACCCTGGCGCCAAGGGTTCGCACCTGCATATGCATGCGGCAAGGGGAAAACCCGAACTAAATGAGGCGATTTGGACGAGATGCGAATCGAATCAAAGTTGCGGGGGGCGCCCATACTCGCTTCCCACATGCGGTTAGTGCGCTCATCATGGATCGGAGGACAAGACCCTTTTCCTAATTAGGGTCGACACTAGCAGGCCTCAAAACCACGCCGGGCCTCCTGCCGGTGCCTTATCATCAAATTATTATTACCCAAAACACTAACATGTTGTTGATTGAATTGAAACCCAACTATCAAACTAAACAGGTGATAAGACGGACAACAAGACTTGAGCGCAAACAACACTAAGCAGGCAACTACGACACGAGGGCCAACAAGGTAAACAAACAACAGTTAATAGGAAGTGGAAGGTAGGCCATATCATGGTTGCAAGGTAAACATATGATAGGATCGAGACACAAGCATCGAATCAAAAGGCTAGAATAAGAACAACGGAAAGAATCGGTAACAAGTGATGAAAGGCAGCCATAGGCAGCAAGTGAGTATACTTGCCTGAGAACCAGCAAGTAGAGGTACATCCGCAGAACTTGTCGTTGCTCACATCATCTCAACGTCCTATCCGTGAAGAAGCAACGAACTAGAACAAACACCGGATGCAACAATTACTTCTACGGCAAAAGATCCAGCATGATCAAGATAGGGATGCATGACAAGTTTAAGGATGCATCAAAGATAAACTAGTTGACATGGTAAACATATTTAAATGGGCCTATATGCAATTTGGATTGCATTTGGAAAAGCCCATGAATTAAGGTTGAATTAAATGGTCTACAGCTAACCATCATGTGAAAGTTGATTAGAATGATGCATGGATGAGGAAAACAAAGAGAAAACAACAATAGCTTCAATTTGAAAAGGTGTTTACCAAGTTTGGAAATTTTATTTATTAAGTTATGAAATTTGGCTTCTTAAATGAGTTACACAGGCATTTGTTGTTTTCACCAATTTTAAATGTTCAAAATAGATCACAAAATTTATATTTGGAAAGAACACAAAATTTTAGGTGGAATACATGTTTCATTTGTTGACTTTGGATTTAAAATGAGCAAGTTATTAAATTGACAATTTTAAATGCATTAATTAAGAAATAGTTGTTTTCAGCAATTTAATTTATTCAAAACAGAGAACAAAGTTTATATTTGCAAAGTTCATGAAAAAAATGGGATGGAAAACATATTTTACATGTTGGAATTGGATTTGAATTGCCCAAGTTATGAATTTTGCAATTTAAAAGGTTTAATTAAAGCATTGAATTATTGCACCACTTTTAATTAGGAAAAACAGTAAACAAATGTTGTATTTGGAAAGAACATGAAATTTTGGATGGCAAACATATAAAATTTGTGTCATTTGAATTAAATTTGAATTAGTTATGAATTTGACCAAATTTGAAAGAGTTGTTTGAATTTGAATTTTTGAAACCATTTGAAATGTTCAAAACAGTATACAAATGGTTTAAACAGGTAAAGAATTTAATTCTACATGGATGACATATTTTACATTTTAAATTTGGAGTTTGTTTGCAGCTTTTATGGGTGTTTGAAGTTTCAGGGACCTGATTCTGATTTTACAAGGACCTTTGCGTGGGAGAAAAGAATAGCAGAGAAGCCCCTGGGCTTTTCTACTCAACGCAGCACAACACCGTGACACCAACCGGTGGGGTCAGCGTCAAGTTGGCGCCAGCGTGGTGCGGGTGAAAGATGAGGTGGCCTCCAGGGCCAATGACCAGTGGGCCCTGGGGTTGCGATGAATAAAATCCCCAAAAGGGGGGGGGGCAACGCGCCCGCGGGGATTCGATCCTGGGATCTCCCAGCGCGCGGATCAGGTGCGCTGCCACTGCGCTGGGCTGTGGTTGGTGATAGCGTACCGATCTGACGGAAGATATTTTATGCTACCGATGTTTAACTGAACTTCGATAGGACAAGTTCAGACATAGATTTACAGCACGACATCGAGGAAGATCGGCAGCAGCGCTGCTGGTTTTCTTCCACGACCTGGAGACGGATGAGGCAGGATGTAGTGGGTGCGGGGACGTGTGGTGTGTGGTGCGCTACAGCCGCGGGTTGTGATGCTAGGGAAGGGCTGAGGCAGAGGATCCGCAACTTGTGCACAGCTCGAGCTCGTTCATGGCGGGCAACGGCTTGTTCAGAAAATGAATCAACGTCACGGAGCGTTAAAGGGTCGGATTTCGAAGGGAATGGGAAGGGTGGCTCACCGGGAGGGCTCTGATGTTGTCGTGTGTGCTCGAGGTCGACCACAGCGGCGGGAATTCGAGGAAGTTCACCGGACACCGAACTGAAAACGTTGATGCCGCGGTTGTCCTGGAGATCCTCCGCTTCGAAATTGATGTATAAGAGAAAGAGGGAGGCGAGGAACATCTTCTGGGCTAGTCATCCGGCCGCCGGGTGGTCGCCGTCGACGGGGATGATGAAAGGCAGTGGTGGTGGTGTTCTTGTGCACAGAAACAGAGAGGTGAGGGGAAGAGAGAGGAAACTGGCGGCGGCGGAGGATGGGGAGGGGGTCTAGGGCACGCAGGAGGGGGTAGTGGTGGTGTTATGAAGGGGCCAAAGTTGTACGACAGTGCATCGGAGGGAGGAGGCGAGGATCAGCGGTGGTGGGAGGGTTCGTACACGGTGACGACAGCAGGAGGAAGAAGACACCGAAGGGCTCTCCTCGAGCGAAGGGGTACCGGGCTAAAACAGAGAGGAGCTGGGCTGGTTCGAGTGGGGTTGTAGGTGGGCTGGCCCTTTTTGGGTTGGCCTGCCTCCCCCAGCTCTGTTTTTTTAATTTTTTTTTTCTGTTTACACCCATTTTTTGTAGGAAAGAAAGAGAGAGAAAAAGAATAAGGTTTTAGGGGTTTTATTTTATGAAATAATTTTTTATTGAGTTACAAAACAGCAAGGTCAAAGTATGTGAACTTTATTTTCAAATTTTCAACTTGCCAAATGATTTGAATTTGTCATTCTAATTTCAAATAGGGTTTCATAAAGAATTGATTTTTTTTTGAAATAACCAAGTTTATTCAATAAGCTCAAACAACTATGAAAACTTATTGAATTTAAATGTTTGCAAGATTTTAATTTTTAAACCACAATTGGAACATGCCAAGGGTGAATGATTGATTTGAATTTGAACTTGAATTTACCATTAGGGTGTTAATAAAAGGGAATTTTATTAACAAGCAATTTAATTGATTCAACTTCAAAACTATGGAAACCAAATTGAGTTGTCTAGTTTGCAATTTTTAATTGGAAACTTTGGACATGTTTGAAAGTTTAAATTGGTTTGAAAACAAGGTGCAATGCATAGGATGCATGATGCAATGCAAGGCAAAAAAACAAAACAACCAAATCTAATTGGGGGAAATCCCCCGGGTGTTACATAAGCCTAGTGGTTATTGTTGTAGAATGACTTGTCTCAAATACCTGAGAGTGTTTAATGTGCCATTGAAAGAATCAAGGTTTTTTAATCACATTAAAGCATAAATTTGTGGTGTTCTCCTTTGAATGTTTTATTTGGTTGACTTGGCGCCTGCTTGCACCATGTTTATGACTACAAACCAGTCACTTATATCCTCTATGATCATTTAGTTTTTGACTTGTAATACCACTGATTCTTTGATTAATAATGTTTTTGTCGCTATGCATGATTATGGCCATTATGCTCTCTTGATTTGTCGCTCGCAGTCTTTGCTAGCCTCCACCTGTACTGACTATGAGCTCTACTCGTGCATCCAACTCCCAAAAAACCAAAGTTCATACTTAAAATTATTTAGTTCACAAATATGTTTTGATTTTCTGTCCTTATCTCACATACACAGAACTAGTTCATAAATTTGTTTTTCTTACGTCTTTAGTTTGGGTTCTTTTCTTTTTCACAAACTAGTGCAAGTACTAGTTCATAAATTTGCTTCGCCGTGTAGAACGCTAGCCTCTTCGCGCCTCGGACTCGGACTGGAAACTATTATAACTGGCAGGATTTTAATCCTGGCTTCTACTCTAAAAGGCTACGTTGTACGTGCTCTTAGTCATGCCTAAACTTGGGGCAAACCACTTGGAAATAACATGATTACAAATAAAAAAGAACACATCAAATCCAACGATAAATAACTTAGATATGGGATTCTTAGATCCCTACATAGTATGGTACATAGTACCGGGAACACATGATATACATAGTACGGTACACTAGCTAGGGCCGGCAACACTATAGGCACGTGATACGTCTCCAACGTATCTATAATTTCTGATGCTCCATGATCATATTATGTCAATTGCTACTTGTTTTCTCCCTTATTTATAGCATTTTATACGTTTTTCGGGACTAACCTATTAACAAGATGCCAAGTGCGAGTTCCCTGTTTTCTGCTGTTTTTGGTTTCAGAAAAGTTGTTCTAGAAAGATTCTCGGAATTGGACCCCACAAAGCCCGAAGTGCCTATTTTCCCTGGAAGCATCCAGAACACCGAAGGAGAGTCGAAGACGGGCTTCAGGGGGCCACACCATAGGGTGGCGTGGGTCCCTCCTAGCCGCACCACCTATGGGTGTGGGGCCCCTGGAGCTCCACCGCCTTTGCCCTTTCGCCTATTTAATCCCCTCGGATGAAAAACCCTAGGCACCTGATCAAAAATCTCTGAAAAGTTCCGCAGCCTCCGTCACAGTCAACCATAGATCAGGGGGTTCTGAAGCTGTTTCCGGCACCCTGCCAGAGAGGAGATCATCACCCGAGGCTTCTACATTACCATGCCTGCCTCCGGAGTGATGCGTGAGTAGTTCATCCTTGGACTACGGGTTCGTAGCTGTAGCTAGATGGTTGTCTTCTCCTCATATGCCTCCATGTTTAGATCTTGTGAGCTGCCTATCATGATCGAGATTGA
This sequence comes from Alopecurus myosuroides, assembly GCA_028641055.1. Taxonomy (NCBI): domain Eukaryota; kingdom Viridiplantae; phylum Streptophyta; class Magnoliopsida; order Poales; family Poaceae; genus Alopecurus; species Alopecurus myosuroides. The sequence continues at coordinate 580,536,874 of CM054057.1, read as the reverse complement.
TCTTATGTAATTCTATATGCTGTGTTTGCTGGGATCCGATGAATATTGACCTTATGCCAAGTTGATTATAGTCTTTATTTGCATATGCTATTTGTGATCTTGCATGCTTTCCATTGCTAGTGGTTGCTCTGGCCAAGTAGTTGCTAGTGACTCCAAGAGGGAGTATTTATGCTCGATAGTGGGTTCATGCCTCCTCACCACCTTGCTCGAGTGACAGAAACGTGAAGGGGGAGGATGTGCTGTTGCCATTAGGGAGAAAACAACGGTGAGTGTGCCCGCGTGCATAATCATTGCTTACATTACATACTTTGTTTAATACAGTTATCTGTTGCTTGCAACTTAATACCTAAGGGGGTTCGGATGATAACCTGAGGGTAGATTATTAGTCATAGATGCAGATGGATTTCGGTCTATGTATATTGTTATAATGCCCGCACTAAATATCATAGTAATCATCATGTTATATTATGCACTACGGTGCAACCTCTATTTGTGAATTACCCAGCTGTAATTTGTTCACCCATCATGCTATCTTTTATGGAGAGACACCACTAGTGAACCTATGAACCCCGGTCCATTTTCCACACTTTTTAACAAACCACAACAATTTCCTGCTTTCTTTACTTACTGCAAGCATACATCATTTTCCACACTATACGTCTAATCTTTGTTTTCAGCAAGACCGGTGAGATTGACAACCTCACTGTACCGTTGGGGCAAAGTATTTTGGTTGTGTTGAGTGCAGGTTCCACGTTGTTGCTGACACCTGTGAAGCGCCAGCACCACCGTCAGTGGCATTAACCTTCCTGGGATCCTCTTCCTCCTACTGGATTGATAACCTTGGTTCTTAACTAAGGGGAATTTCCCACCGCTGTGCTCATCACACCCTCCTCTTGGGGTATCCCACCACACAACATCAAGGAAATTTCTGGCGCTGTTGCCTGGGATTCAAAGCCATCAAGAAGCAACCACTCCCTCGTCAACTCTGCCGGTAACAAGGAAATTTCTGGCGCCGTTGCCGGGGAGGAAGAAGTCTCCTGGCAAGGGGATTCTCTCACTCTCAACCTCTTTATTTTTCTTATTGTCATGTTTTTATTTTTTGTCTTGTTTTGCTTCCCTATATCAAAAACACAAAAAAATTAGTTTACTTCATAGATGTTATTTATTTGCTTGGTTTTATTCTGCTAAAATGAGTTCCTCTGAGAATACTAAGTTGTGTGACTTCACTAGCACAAACAACAATGATTTTATTTGCACACCTATTGCTCCACCTGCTCCTACTGCTGCTTTCTATGAGGTTAAACCTGCTTTATTAAATCTTGTGATGAAAGAGCAATTTTCTGGTATTAGCACTGATGATGCTGCTGCCCACCTTAATAATTTTGTTGAACTATGTGAGATGCAAAAATATAAAGATGTGGATGGAGATATTACTAAACTGGAATTATTTCCTTTCTCTTTGAGAGGAAGAGCTAAAGAACGGTTGCTATCTTTGCCTAGAAAAAGTATTGATTCATGGACTAAGTGTAAAGATGCTTTCATTGGAAAATATTATCCTCCTGCAAAGATTATATCCCTGAGAAGTGACATAATGAATTTTAAACAATTTGATAATGAACATGTTGCTAAAGCTTGGGAAAGAATGAAAACTATGGCGAAGAACTGTCCCACTCATGGACTGACTACTTGGATGATTATACAAACTTTTTATGCAGGACTAAATTTCTCCTCAAGGAACCTATTGGATTCAGCTGCTGTAGGTACCTTTATGTCCATCACTTTGGGCAATGCAACAAAGCTTCTTGATGATATGATGATAAATTATTCAGAGTGGCACACTGAGAGAGCTCCACAAGGTAAGAAGGTAAATTCTGTTGAGGAAACCTCCTCTTTAAGTGAAAGGCTTGATGTTATTATGTCTATGCTTGTTAATGGTAAATCTCAAGTTGATCCTAACAATGTTCCTTTAGCCTCTTTGGTTTCTCAAGAAGAGCATGTTCATGTGAACTTTATTAGAAATAATAATTTTAACAACAATGCTTATAGAAATAATTTTGGTGGAAACAATTATAAGACTTATCCTCCTAATAATGGTTATGGTAATTCTTATGGAAACTCCTACAATAGCAATAAAATCTCTACCTATGATCTTGAAAACTTGCTTAGAGAATTTATTAGCACACAAACTGCTTCTAATAAATCTGTTGAGGAAAAACTTTGTAAAATAGATGTTCTTGCCTCTAAAGTAGATCGCCTGGCTATTGATGTTGATTTTCTAAAACTAAAGGTTTTTCCACAAGATGTTAAACAAAGTAAAACTTTGAATGCCATCCAAGTTCAAATTGATGTTAATGTTAGGTTGATGGCTGAATTACGTGCTAGGTGGGAAAGAGAAGATGAATTGGATAGAAACAATATTATTGCTAGAGTTTGCACTATCACAACCACTAGTAAAACTGAAGCTCCAAGTGCTAGTAAACCTCCTACTATCAATGGTAAAGTAATTGGTGTTAATAAAGTCCCTACTCCTTTGGTGAAACATGCTAAATTGCCTCAAACTGCTGAAATTACTCCTGATAAAAGTGCTGAAATTTTTAGAGGTATGGGAGATAATGGTCCCATTACTTTTGATGATAATAATTTTGATTTTGATGATTGAAATATCTCTGAAGTTATTATGTTTCTAGAAAAGTTTGCTAGAAGTCCCAATGCTAGTGCATGAATATGGCCTTTACTAAACATATTACCAATGCTCTCATGAAAGTTAGGGAAGAAAAGTTGAAACTTGAGACATCTATCCCTAGAAAATTAGATGATGGTTGGGAGCCTATCATTAAGATAAAATTAAATGATTTTGATTGCAATTCTTTGTGTTATCTTGGTGCTAGTATCTCTGTTATGCCTCGAAAGCATTATAATATGCTTGATTTACCACCGTTGGAACACTGTAATTCTGATGTTCATCTTGCTAATAATGCTAAGAAGAAACATCTTGGTAGAATTGATGATGTTCTTATTATGGTTAACCTTGTCCCTGTTGATTTTGTTATTATGAATATTGAATGCAATGCTTCTTGTCTTATTGTTTTGGGAAGACCTTTTCTTAGAACTGTTGGTGCTATTATTGATATGAAAGAGGGGAGTATTAAATATCAATTCCCCCTGAAGAATGGTTTGGAACACTTCCCTAGAAAGAAGATGAAGCAAACTTTTTAATCTATTATTGGAGCAAGATATGATGTTTATTCTTATTCACTTGAAAATACTTGAGTTCCCTTTTTATGCCTAGCTGAAAGACTTTAAAGAAAAGCGCTACCGGGAGACAACCCATTTTATTTTGTTGTTTTCAACCCGTTTTATTTCGTTTTCTTTGGTGTGCTTTGCACCTGGGTGTTTTCTATTTCCTTGGAAACCCCTCTATATCTTTTCTTTTGAGTTTTTTGTTGTTGAGCCAAGTAAAGCCTCTAGTGGAAAGTTGAGACTATATTTCGGATTTCTGCGCAGGAAACAGATTTCTGCTGTCCACTGTTAATTCCGTAAAAAATGACATAAAATTCAAAATGACCTGAGTTTTTTTGTGCTTAATCCTGAGTTATATATGCAACTTTTCTTAGTTGACAACCTTTTTATTTGAGTAACAGAAGATTTTTGAAAAAAACGATCTTTACCGGCTGTTCTGTTTTGACAGATTTCTGCCATTTCTTGCATTTGCATCTTAATCTCTTCATTTTGGTGTTCTTTTGAGAAAAAGAGTTCTAAAAGAAGTTGTGAAAGTAGATAATGTGTTTTTTAGTGTTAGACCTGTGTTGAAACTGAACCTTGTGAATTTATTATTTCAATTGCACTAACGTTGCTAATGAAGATTGTGAGAATTTTGGTGTGAAGGAAGTTTTCAAGGGTCAAGAGAAGAGGATGATATGATGTGACCAAGAAGAGTGAAAATACTAAGCTTGGGGATGCCCCGGTGGTACATGCCAGCAAATTCCAAGGGGACTCAAGCGTCTAAGCTTGGGGATGCCCAAGGCATCCCCTTCTTCATCAACAAATTATCAGGTCACTTCTAGTGAAACTATATTTTTATTCGGTCGCATCTTATGTGCTTTACTTGGAGCGTCTTTTATTTTTGTTTTCACTTTGTTTTTGTTTTTTGCTTTCAGTTTGTTTTACTTTTTAAATAAGCTTGGCTGGACCCCAGCATTCTTTTATTGGAGAGTGACACGCTCCGCTTTTTCATGAGAATACTTTGTATTCTTAATCTATGTCTAGCTGCTGCATTTATTTAGTTCCTGTTTTGCATGCATCTCTTATTAGAGTTGTTAGTTTTAGTAGTGTTATGTGAGTACTCTCATGTTTTCTTGCTGTATCATAAATAGTATTTTTGTTAAAGCATGTTTTGTATGGTGCTTGTTGGGAGAAAGAAAACTGTTGCTTGAAGTAGAATTTATAACAGTGCTAGTAGAAGCTTGTATAGACTGCGGCTAGAAATTTTTCATGCCACGCTAAATGTTATTTTAGTTTTAAATCCTTGTGGTTATTGAGTACCATGATTAGCCTCAAATAGCTAAGAGTGTTTAATATGTTTTGAAAGATTCATGAGTTGTTCTTGTCATAGTAAAGCATCAATATATGGTATTCTCTTTCGAATGTTTTATTTGGTTGACTTGGCGCATGCTCACACCATGTTTATAACTACAAACCAGTCACAGATAGCCTCCATGACCACTTAGTTTTTGAACTGGTGATACTGCTTATGTTTTAATTAATGATTCTTATGTCGCTATGCATGATTATGGCTCTTATGCTCTCTTGATTTGTCGCTCCCAGTCTTTTGCTAGCCTCCACCTGTACTGAGTATGAGCTCTACTCGTGCATCCAAACTCCCTTAAACCAAAGTTTTTCCCATTGTGTCCACCATACCTACCTACATGTGGTATTTAACTGCCACTCCAAGTAAATTGCTCATGCGTTACCTTTAAAACCTTCAAAATTACTCCTGCTTTATGTTCCTATTTTTGCTCATGAGGACGTAAATAGAGAATATTTATCTCACTTGTTGATTGGATTTCACACCCTGGACTAGTGGCTTCACCCGCTTATCCAAATGATAGAAGAGCTGGCAGCGGGGTGCCCAGCCCCAAAATAATACAAACAAAGTATCTTCACTATTTTTGCCCCTGATTTATCAGTCAAAGCATAATTGTGTAAACAAAAGAGAAAGAGGGATGACCTTCTACACCAGTTGCATCCTTCACCATGGGAGCCTCTCTTGTGAATCCAGTTGGCTTGTGACGTACTGTATTTTCTGTTTACCATTCGTTGACATTAGCATACATCTCCCAAAATATAGACACTCCTCCACGGTATGTGATTGTTGGCAGGCACCCGAGGATTCGGTTAGCCATGGTTTGTGAAAGATGGATGGGAGGAGTGTCAAACTTTTAATACCTCTGTTTAATAGAATAAAAGCTCTAGCACATGAGTAATCCCTGGTTCCCTCCGCGAAGGGCCTTTCTTTTACTTTTATGTTGAGTCTCCATCTTCTAACTTTATGCACAGTTGAGAGAGCATTTTTGCCATTCTGAGTTCTATGTGCATTTGTCCCATAAACATCAATAATTACTTCATAATGTGATATTATGTTTTCTTAAATTATTTGTTCTAGTCTTCATCATGAACTTTGAAGGTGTCCTGGCATTTATGTTTTGCCCCACTCTTAAGGACTAGCGAAATATCACTTTGCTAGGATTTCTCTATACCTGAAACAAACGTTTACCTTTCTTTGCATTATTATTCATGATCCTTTATTTGAGTTACTCTTCATGATGCAAAGTAATTGATGTGCTTTATTATTAAAGTTTTATTTATCATGTTTGTGTTTGAAGTTCACTGACCTCAGCGTGCATATGATTTTACATTAGATTCATCAAGTTTATGTTAGTAGCATGTGTAACGCCCGGGGTTTTTCCCCCAAAATAAAAATTGTCTGTTTTTTTTATTTTTCGCATCATAGCATCATGCATCCTCATGCATCATCATCCGTTTAAAACTTGCAAACTATTTGAAATTAATCAAATCATGTTTTCACAAATTCACTGCAATTTATTTGATGTTTAAATCCATTTTTTTAATTGCCTAAACAAGTTCTGGAAAATAAATAAATAACCAAACACAAAAAAAAAATATAAACAAACAGGGGGAGAGCAGCCAGCCAGCCTGCCCAAATTCTGGCCCAGCTAGGCCCAGCCGCACTCCCCACCGAATCCCTCCCCCAAACCCTAAAAATAATTCCCTCCCTCGCATTTACCCCCCCCCCCCGCCGTTTCCCTTTTTTCCACTTGGGTCCTCCCACCACTCCTCTCACGAATCGCACCCGCACGCATACGGGAGGGCAGCGACCGCTCGATATCCTCGTCCTCCTCTCGCTCCCTGCCCCCCCCGTCGCCTCCATCCCCTCCTCTGCCTCGATCCCGAGCCCAGCCCGCCTCCTGCCCCTCTCCCGTCGCTCCGCCTTCCCTCCGCCTCCCTCTCACTTCTTCCGACCGACGGCGGCCGGCCCTGCTGCCGCTTCTCTCGCGGCGCGGATGGGTGCCGTCCCTCCTCCGCCGCCTCCTGGCCTCCCTCTCCCGGCCGGCCGCCATGCCCTAGCTTCCTCACGAGACCCACGCCCACGGATCAAGGATGAGCGGCGACGGACGGGGATGCCGTTCACCTCCTTCACTGCCGCCATGTTTCTGTCCGCGGGTTCCGGCGCCGCTGCATTCGAAGTGCTCGCCGGGAACAAAGACCGATGCCGACCGCCGGTGGCCGCGGGATCCGGCGCCCTCCTCTTCCGTCGCTCCAGACGTGTTGTCCGAGCAACAAGACAAGGCCGCGCCCGCCGATCGTTCGGTGAAGGTGGCCGGCTAGTTCGCGCGGCGCTCCTGGGATGGCTCGGCTGGCCTCCCTCTACCTTGGATGTGACACTAGGTCTCAAGCTGCTCGCCACCAAGGCCCACCGCACATGACGCTGTCGTCGGCATTGGGATCCAAAGGAATTGTTCCTGACCGGCGAGTCTGCTCATGTCGCCGACGAGGATGTCCAGGCCTCTGCTATGATTCCCTGACATTTGTTGGTGTTCGACAAAATCCCGCAAGGGAATTGGTGCGTCGCGGGCACCCATCTGTGCAGGTGTTTCTTTTGTTGTGGCCGGGGCCTTCGTGCCCTGTGCGGTCAGCGTCCATGTGACCCCGACAAACAAATTGCCGGCGACAAGTTCGACACCGACCGGTACCGCATCGACAAGATCATCGCCAACAATGTACCGCCACCTCGAGGACCTCGGACCAAACCTCGACCACGACTACTCCCCCAACGAACCATGAACGACTACATCGCCTTCGTCATGTCCGTTTTGCGTTGGCCGCCTTCGTGCGCGCCCGAAGACCGGGACCGTCACGATCACCTCTGACCCCGAAGACGATGCGGTAGCGGCTCGCCCACGACTACTACGACTACCTCGGCTACGGAACGAGAACGACTACTTCCTCGACGTCGACTACTTCCTCTACTATGACTACGTCGACTACTTCCACGACATCGACGACTTTGTCTACTTCCATTCTTCGTCTACTTCCTCCACGTTCCGAAGTTTCCGGCGTTGACCCCGGCGATCCTCTTTCCAACGTGCGAACCCAAACCCTAAAACCCCTATACCCATGCCCTATTTTCTATAACATATCATCTATAATTAAAATGTCATCGCATCATGTTTGCATTGCATCTTGTGGGTTTCGGGGTATAATAATATCACCTAATAATTACTTATGGAATGAGTTGGAATAATTAAATATTGTCCCGGGTCCATTTAAAATTGCATAACTCATCTTTATATTATCTCGCCATGTTAAACAACATTTAATATTGATGGGTAGATAAACAACATGAACCAATTCCTATTCCTCCGGACTCCGGTTCCGATTAAATTGCTTAAGTTGTTTCCCCTGTTGCATCTTGCCATGTCATGCATATAAACTAGGATCATGCTGGATCTTTTGCCGTAGTAGTAATTGTTGCATCCGGTGTTTCTTTTAGTTCGTTGCTTCTTCGCGGATAGGACGTTGAGATGATGTGAGCAACGACAAGTTCTGCTACCTTGCGGGATCTCAGGCAAGTATACTCACTTGCTGCCATATGGCTACCTTTCATCACTTGTTACCGATTCTTTCCGTTGCTCTTATTCTAGCCTGTTGTTTCGATGCTTGAGTCTCGATCCTATTATATGTTTACCTTGCAACCATGATATAGCCTTTTTTCCTTCCACTTCCTATTAACTGTTGCTTGTTTACCTTGTTGGCCCCCGTGTCGTAGTGGCATGCTTAGTGTTGTTTGCGCTCAAGTCCTGTTGTCCGTCTTATCACCTGTTCTAGTTTGATAGTTGGGTTTCAATTCAATCAACAACATGTTAATGTTTTGGGTAATAATAATTTGATGATAAGGCACCGGCAGGAGGCCCGGGTTAGGGTTTTGAAGCCTGCTAGTGTCGACCCTAATTAGGAAAAGAGTCTTGTCTACTGATCCATGATGAGCGTGCTCACCGCATCCGGGTGGTAGTATGGGACCCCCCTCGACTTAGACGTGATCTGCAGCTTGTCCGAAGAGCCACACTTAGTTCGGGTGTTCCATTTGCTCCTTTGGATAATGGGAGGGCCCCCCATGGTTACTGGTGATGGTTATGATGATGGTGATGCATATAGGGCGAGGCCTGTAGTGCCGGGGTGTTGTGTCCTGCGGGAGTTTTGCACACCTGCGCTGAGTATTCGGCTGCGTGGCTGGGACCTTATAGCTCCGTGGCTCCGAGGATGGGTTGTAGAGATGGTTTGGGTCGTGTCAAGTCCACCTAAGTTTTAGTTGGTGGCTTGAGTGTGTACGGGTACTGCACACCCTGCAGGGATAAATCTTCTCGAGAAGCCGTGTTGTCCGCGGTTATGTGACGACTTGGTGAAAGTACTGGCTAACAAGTACTCAGAACAACTTACACCTAATGATAATAACTTGACTAGTAATAGTCTTATTGACACAATAACTTGATCCATCATTAATCCAACAGTGTGAGTTATCCTTGGGTTGCTTCCTTAGTAGGGGGTGACATTGGATGGCTTTGTTTTGGTGAGTAGTTGTAGTTGGTTACGATACGCTCTCTTATCTTCTTTCTGTTAGCCGGAAGTTGTAGTGTTTCTGTAGTTGGTTAGTGCAGCCCGCTGCCGCTTCTTTGCATTAATCCCTTCCTTTCCGTTGTACCCAAAGTATTTGTATCTTGTGATGACTGGTTACGCCGGTATCTTGTGAGTATGGGTTTTATCCCCTTGCCAGTACTTAACCGTACTGACCCACGAATTCATTTTTGTGGCTGCATATTCAACATTGCAGTCAACAGGTTTGAAGTCTGACGACGTTAGCTTGGGAATCCCTCCGGCTTGGCCTGGGCAGGGATTGGACGCTCTCGGTTATCTTCAGGACTCTTAGTCCAATTTGTATCTTGTCCGTAGCCGGACACTATGTTGTTTCTTCCGCTGTTATTTGGATCTTTGTATTGTATCAGTTGTATCCTTGACTCATTTGAGTCCTCTTGTATATATCTTTTCTGTTGTCGTTGTGGATTATTCGTGAACTGTTGTAATGTTATCACAAGTGGCAGCCTGAAATCGGTTATTATGTGGATTTTGGCGGGAATGCTGAAATCTGCATAGTGCCCGATCTCGGGGCGTCACAGCATGTCACCTCAGAAATTATTGTTTTATCGTTTACCAACTCGAGAACAAGTAGGAACTAAGCTTGGGGATGCTTGATACGTCTCCAACGTATCTATAATTTCTGATACTCCATGATCATATTATGTCAATTGTTACTTGTTTTCTCACTTATTTATAGCATTTTATACGTTTTCCGGGACTAACCTATTAACAAGATGCCAAGTGCCAGTTCCCTATTTTCTGTTGTTTTTGGTTTCAGAAAGTTGTTCTGGAAACATTCTCGAAATTGGACCCCACAAAGCCCGAAGTGCCTGTTTTCCCCGGAAGCATCCAGAACACCGAAGAAGAGTCGAAGACGGGCATCAGGGGGGCCACACCATAGGGTGGCGCGGGTCCCCCTGGCCGCGCCACTTATGGTTGTGGGCCCCCTAGAGCTCCACCGCCTTTGCCCTTTCGACTATTTAATCCCCCCGGATGGAAAACCCTACGCACCTGATAAAAAATCCCCGAAAAGTTCCGCAGCCGCCGTCACCGTCAACCCTAGATCAGGGGGTTCTGCAGCTGTTTCCGGCACCTTGCCGGAGAGGAGATCATCATCGGAGGCTTCTACATCACCATGCATGCCTGCCTCCGGAGTGATGCGTGAGTATTTCATCCTTGGACTACGGGTTCGTAGCTGTAGCTAGATGGTTGTCTTCTCCTCATATGCCTCCATGTTTAGATCTCGTGAGCTTCCTATCATGATCGAGATTGATCTTATGTAATTCTATATGGATCCGATGAATATTGACCTTATGCCAAGTTGATTATAGTCTTTATTTTCATATGCTATTTGTGATCTTGCATGCTTTTCATTGCTAGTGGTTGCTCTGGCCAAGTAGTTGCTAGTGACTCCAAGAGGGAGTATTTATGATCGATAGTGGGTTCATGCCTCCTCACCACCTTGCTCGAGTGACATAAACGTGAAGGGGGAGGATGTGCTGTTGCCATTGGGGAGAAAACAGCGGTGAGAGTGCCCGGGTGCATAATCATTGCTTACATTACACACTTTGTTTAATGCAGTTATCTATTGCTTTCAACTTAATACCTAAGGGGGTTGGATGATAACCTGAGGGTGGATTATTAGTCATAGATGCAGATGGATTTCGGTCTATGTATATTGTTTTAATGCCCTTACTAAATATCATAGTAATCATCATGTTATATTGTGCACTACGGTTCAACCTCTATTTGTCAATTGCCGAGCTGTAATTTATTTACCCAACATGCTATCTTTTATGGAGAAACACCACTAGTGAACCTATGAACCCCGGTCCATTTTCCACACTGTTAAAAAAACCACAACAATTTCCTGCTTTCTTAACTTACTGCAAGCATACATCATTTTCCACACTATACGTCTAATCTTTGTTTTCAGCAAGACCAGTGAGATTGACAACTTCACTGTACCGTTGGGGGAAAGTTGTGTTGTGTGCAGTTTCCACGTTGTTGCTGACACCGGTGAAGCGCGAGCACCACCGTCAGTGGCATCAACCTTCCTGGTATCATCTTCCTCCTACTGGATTGATAGCCTTGGTTCTTAACTAAGGGGAATTTCCTACCGTTGCTCTCATCACACCCTCCTCTTGGGGTATCCCAACACACGACATCAAGGAAATTTCTGGCGCCATTGATGGGGATTCAGAGCCATCAAGAAGCAACCACTCCCATGACAACTCTGCCAGCAACAACACGCAACACCAACACCGCCTGGAATTCACCGTCATAGTCTCACTCCTCCTTGCCGCCGTATTAGTCGTATTCACTCCTCCTCGAGGCCGTCATCGCCGAGATTGTAGGGGAGGGTGTGCATGTGGTCTTCCCCGGGGAAGATGTTGTGGAAGTCGATGTACATGTTGTAGGTGGATAATGCAATGAACTCGCATCCACACCAGAACACACGGCCGAGCAGGTAGTACACATCAAACATGTTTGTGAAGTAGGCAACGAGGCCTACCAATGAAGCAGTGGAGTGGACGCGATGTTCCTCCAGACGGAACATGACTGGCGACCCCGCCGGGAGGTGGTTAAATCCCGCACGGAGGAAGAGACGGGCCAACTCCGTATTGTTCCTCCAGCGTGAGAACGCCAAGACGTGCAACGCGGTTTCAACGACCCTGCCGGGGGGTGTGTAGCGGACCTTCGGCATAGTGCGCGGGAAGCGGAAGGTAGGTGCGTTGAACTGCATCTTTAGGTACGTCTAGTCGTCGGTTGTGCTTTGGCTCTGGTTGGAGAGAAGAGAATGGAGAGGAGGCGGAGATTGAAGTATGGAGGAGGAGGTTACAAGACACGGTTTAAGTAGCCAAGGGAGAGGAGGGGGTAGATGGAACCGCCTTTTTTTCACACAGCATCGAGGCTTCGTGGTTGTACTTTTTTTGCCTGTTTGCACATCACTCAGTCCGGCCGTGCCCTGATGCGTGGCTCGACGCGTGAAGCAACGTGACAAATTAACCAAGCATGCGACTGAATTGAGCTACAGGCGTCATGGCTAGGTGGTGACTGAATCACACCCGCGTGCATGGCTAGGTGGCTGCGTGCATGGCAGTGTTGCATGGCTAGGTGGCGGCTGAATCCCAGCCTTTTAAGCATGCAAACTAGTCAACGCTGCGCTCATCAATACCAATGTTGGGTGCATGCATACCAGGCTGAAACGATGGCAATGCATAAAGGCTGACCGCGCGCGTGGGTATGCTACCAGGCTGAATTTAATTATCAAAAAACTTGGCATGTTCTACAACGTATGAAGCATACAACGGCCCAACGAACAATGCCACAGAAATGCATCCGCACATGTCCCACTTGTCAGGTCCAACAAGCAACACAGTCCCACACGGCCCCACTAGTCAGTGTTAACGGAAGACAACAAATTCGGGTGTGAGAATTCGTGAGAGTTTCACCTAATGAGATGGAGAAAAGTGAGTAAAACCTTCAACTGTGGAGAAAAGTGAGCAGAACTAAGGAATCATGGGCACATGAGTAATAATGCCAATAAATAAATTGAACGGGTATGCTAAAAACTTGTACTCTACTTATAATGTTTCCTATTGCTTCGATAAATCTTGTTGTTGTAGGAGGTATAAACACCTTCCTTTTCAATGTGAGTATAATGATAATGATACCATAGCTTATTATGTTAGAGGGAGTTATGACTTTTATGCTGTGAAACAAACTGAAGTATTTATTGCTTGGAAGGGTGCATTTGAAATTGCTTATTTGCTTGAAAACTTTGTTAATGATCCTTATAAATATGAGATTTATGATATACTTAATATTGCTTTGATAATTACAAGGATGTTAATGGCTATATAATGAAATATCTTCATAGAATCTCTCCTCCAAAGAAAGAAACTAACGCCTTGCAGGAGCCTATGGAAGAAGAAATTGCTCAAACATTTAAGAGGAGGGGAGTGATGATCAGAAGGAGGAAGAATGGAGTATCTACCCATGTCTACCTTCCAATGAGAGTAACTCATTAACTCATACTTTATTTTATTTCCCTCCATGCTTGCCAAACGAGGATGAGTGCTATATTGATGAATGTGATGATCCTATTGATTCTTTTGAGATATGCCTTTTTGATGAAATTGATACTTGTTATACTTGTGACCTTGATGCTTCTATGAATGAAACTTGTGAGAATGATATTGCTATTGTTATTTCTGATAATCCATGCTACTATGATAAGTCCTATTATAATCCTCTTATCATTCCAACTATTGATATGCATGATAATGAGGAAGTGCGTTTGGAAATTTATATGATAATGCTCTAGATGATGGTCCTATATTTCTTGAGGCTATAAATTATAATTCTATGGAAAATGGGATTGCTATAAGGTGCCCCATACCTTTTTAGAGTGACAAATCATCTTGTTATTCTATTGTTAAAAGTGGGATAGAAGATGTGCTGATTTTAAATTTTGATTCCACTATTTTGGAGCTTGATATGAGTTATGTGCTCCTAGATCATGAAATATATGCTTTATATGATAGTTATATGGTTTAGTTTGTTCATGATGCTACTGAAAATTATTATGGGAGAGGAAAATATGGTTGTAGAAATTTTCATGTTACTAAAATACCTCTCTTTATGTTGAACGTTTTGAAGTTGTTCTTGTTTTTCCCTCCTAAGCTAGTTTCTTTGTGCTTCTTTGATTTATTTATTTGCAAGATTACTATGCATAGGAAGTTGGTTACACTTAAATGTGTTTCATATTTTCTTTTTCATTCTCTCCTTTGCTTCAATTCATATTTCTTGTGTGAGCATCTTCTCAAATTATCGAGCCTATCTTAATGGCTATAAAGAAAGAGCTCTTAGGAGACAACCCTTGTATTTTTGCTTTAAGTTTTAAGTTTCTTTTGCTTTCAGTTTTGAGTTGTTTTCTATCTCCTTTATTGGTAGGGAACATAAATTATAGAAAAATTAGTTGTTATTGTTATCTAAATACATTTTCAAAAAGAGAAGTGATTAATAAGGTGAGCACTGATGAAATAGGGGTCGACCTTGAACACTTGTGTTCTTGCGTATGGACACAATGTAAATCTTCTCATGTAATATTCTCAGCTAAAATTATGTGTCTGTTGTGTTTTCTTCCATTATATCATAAAAATAAAGTCCCTTAAAAAATGCCTTGCTAAAAAGGCGTTAAAGAAAAGCGGTTGTGGGAGGCAACCCACTTTTGTTTTCCTTTTGTTTTCTTCTATTTAATTTTGTTTTCTTTTTGCCTTGGAAGTTGTTACCTCTGTAGCAACCGCTCCTGATCCTTTTTATGTCGTTTTTGTGCCAAGAGTAACCTCTATTTGAGAGATAGTGCGATTTGGGGAATTATTGTTCTAACAGATTTCTAGGCTATTACCAAAAAAATTTATATCTCTCAATTATTATATCGGATTGCTTTGAAACAAAATAGACACATGCCCCAGGTTGTTATATAACTTTTGTTTGGTCCCCACTTTTTGATTTGAGGAATAGAAGATTTTCAAAAAAAATCATATTTACATGATGTTCCGTTTTGAAAGATTTATGCCAATATTTGCATTTGCGTCTTAATCTCTTTATTTGGTGTTCTTTTGAGAGGGATAGCTTAAAAAAACAGTTACAAAAGTAACTAATGTTTTAATTGAAGTGTTAGCCTTTTGTTGAAACTGAACCAAGTGGATTTATGATTTTGATTGCAGTAATTTTGCTAATGAAGATTATGAAAAAGTTTTAGGTGGAGGAGGTTTTCAAGTGTAGGGAGAGAAGAATGATGTGAAGAAGTAAAAGAGTCAAAGCTTGGGGATGCCCAAGGCATCCTCTTCTTCAGCAACAAAAATACCAGGTTTCTTTCAAAACACTATATTTTTATTGCTTCACATGATATGTGTTATTCTTGGAACGTCATTTTATTTTGCTTTAAGTTTTGTTCTGTTTTGCTTCTGTAGTTTATGGTTGGATCCTAGAATATTTTAGTTTGGAGAGAGACACACTCCGTTTTCATTGCCTAGAACAATCTAGTTTTCACTCTTATTGTTATGTGAGTGTTCAGTTTTTGCTACTACCGCCTTTAGCTCTTGTTTTGCATTCTTATTTTGTTCAGAGCTTGTAGTTTGATTAGTATATATATGATTAGCTCTCTGGTCTTTGTTGAATATTTTCTATGAGAGTTGTTGAAAATAAGTGAATTGGTGTTAGTTGGAACGGGAAAATGTTGTGCTTGTGGTAGTGGTACAAGAAAAAACTTCATAATCTTGTAGACCATTAAATTGTTTCACTTGAATCATTGATGTGGTTTTGAGATATTAATATGCTTAATGGGTGAACTTTCTGGTTTATTAAAGTAAAAACAATTCATGGTTGGTCTAAAATCTTGAAACTGTGTCACACTCGAATAATCAGTTGAAAGTAGGACGGTTTATGACTTCTAATGTAGATGAAAACCATGATGAATTTTGTTACACGCTACAGTCGGGGTAGAAAATAGTGACTTGTTATTGCCACAGACCCTCTTGGAGTGATTTACATTATGTCTTTTAAGACCATATTGCTATTTGGAATGTACTTCATCATGTTCTCCTACACATAAACCCAGATATCTGCTACGTCCATTTTGCATCACTATTTTAAATCATAATTTTCTGTTATTCATCGATATATTTCATGTTATGATGCATCCCTTATGTTATTTTATCTTATTTTGCATGTTTCATAATTTATGGAGAATAAATACCGGGACCAAAAATCTGATAGAAAAAGCACCGTCGAGATACCATATTTAAGAAGATTAGAAGAAGAAGGGGGATACCGGGGGTGTCTTAGAAGTTCAGAGGAGGAGCCCAGCCATAAGGGAAGCCAAAGGGGGGCCACCAGGGGCCCACACCATGAGGTGGCGCCCCCTGGCCGCGCCACCGGGTGGTGTGGCCACCCTGGCCCACCTATGGAGGAAGTCTTTCACGTACTTTACCCCCATGGAACCCTAAGCCCCATATCATCATCGAAAAATCATTCCACCGCCGCCTCGGGGCGGAAAAAACCCGAGAGAGAAAAGCTCTCTGGCAGGGAGAAATCTGTCGGGGAAATTACTCTCCGGAGAGGGGAAATAACCGCCATCATCACCGTCATCACTCCGAGAATCATCAAGATTGTCATCATCATCATCATCACCACCAGCACCATCACCCTCATCATCCACCGTCATCCCGTTGTAACAATTAGGGACCTCTACCGTTGTTTTACATTAGATCTCTCTCCCGGTGTGGATTACTTGTTAGTAGTTGATGCTGGTGAGATTTATCGGTGTTTGCACTTTATGACCAGATTTTTACCATCCATTATATCACCTCTAATTATGATCCATATGATGTCTTGTGAGTAGTTCGTGTTGTTCTTGAGGACATGGGAGAAGTCAAGTTGTTAGTAGTGAAGTAATGTTGAGTAATATTTAATGGTTTGATATTTATGTTGTGGTGTTATTCTTCTAGTGGTGTCATGTGAACGTCGACTACATGATACTTCACCATTTATGGGCCTAGGGGAATGCATCATGTATTTGGATACTAATTGTGGGGTTGCCGGAGTGACAGAAACCTAAACCCCCGTTAGGAAACCATTACACGAGGCAGCGTAGGATCCCGGAGTTTAAAGCTGTGGTTAGATTTATTTCTTAATTACTTTCTTGTAGTTGCGGATGCTTGCAAGGGGTATAATCAAAAGTATGTATTAGTCTTGGATTGGACGGTACATTAGCATAGGTTCACCCACACAACACTTATCAAAACATGGAGATTATTCAGCAGCATGGAACAAAATGTTGGAACGCGTAGAGATAAACGAAAACTTTTCCTACGCGGTACTTCCAAG
Organism: Alopecurus myosuroides; assembly: GCA_028641055.1. Taxonomy (NCBI): domain Eukaryota; kingdom Viridiplantae; phylum Streptophyta; class Magnoliopsida; order Poales; family Poaceae; genus Alopecurus; species Alopecurus myosuroides. The sequence continues at coordinate 580,519,768 of CM054057.1, read as the reverse complement.
ATCTAGCCAAGGTAGAAGGCCACGATGATTACCACTAGACGCGCGGTTGCGGACTATCGATGAAGCGCGTCGGGGCAGTGCAGTCCCACGATCCGATCCAGCCGATCCTCGAAGTGCTGAACGTACAGCACCTCTGCCGGTATCCACACGTACGAGGAGGAGGTCCGACGGCGGACGGCTAGGTCCGGTGTGACGGCTGGACTGAGTGGGGCTAGGGTTCCCAACGATGGGAGTGGAGTAACTTTCCCGCTGGGAAACCTGCGCCCCTCTTTATATAGCGAGTGGTAGTGGGCTTCACAACGCTTGTGGCCCATTCCGTCTGTGAGTCTGACTCACAAAACCCAGTCCATTTCCGGTTCGGGTCCAACCCAACCAATTTGCTCCCGCTCTTAAGTGTGCGACCCTGCAGGCTCATGGCAACTTGGACACGATTGGCGTCCGACTCTCAATCGATCAATCGGTAGCGCCTCCTAGCAGAACGTGCCAACTGCCAAGTCCCATTGAGTCATGACGAGATACCTTTCAATGTGATATTCATCTTAGTCCCTTTTGCCTCACGATATACCTTGTCGAACCATAGGCGATTTATCGTCGTCCCTTAAATAGTGCGACTCTCTTCTCGATCCGTGATCTGTGATTCATCTGACTAACTCTTTAGTCAATAGACCCAGTTAACACTTAACTGAGTCACGCATGGCCATGCTTCTGGAATCATATCAATCGAGAGGGACCAAAGAATATCTCTCCATTCGGAGGGGCAAAATCCCATCTTGATTATCCACATCACGCAGCTTGTTTCTCATTCGACCCGAACTCTGCCTTTATAACTGCCTTGTCACAGAGCAGCGTTTAACAGAACCTAAGTCGGTGATCCACAACTCGGATTGTGCGACAACCTCAGGTCTAAGGATTACATTGATTGAGACATGCAAATGACGACTTGCTCGTTGCATCTCAATGTGGGTCAGTCCCACTTGCTAAACTCTTTAGCCAAGTCTGTGATCGTTGGAATGGCATCACCATGCCCATGACAAGTGGAACCATGTCATCTGCCAACACTCACATTAGTCTAGGGTGTGTGTCCAGCACAACCTTAATGACCAAGGACAATCTAGTATGAACAACATGAATATATAGTTCCACAATCGAATCACATATTCAATGACATATATCAGATGTTCAAAACAAGGACAACTTAATAACTTTATGAATACATTGGGAATTACATCATCCATGATTGCCTCTAGGGCATATTCCCAACAGTCTCCCACTTGCACTAGAGTCAATCATCTTGGCATCATATGCCTAGGCATCTAATGCCCATACCTCTCGTGTGCGCCTTTGTCAACGGATCTGCAATGTTTGCATCCGTGTGTACTTTACATAACTGGATATCACCTTGTTCGACAAACTGGCGAATGAGGTGGTACCGCATGAGTATATGTTTGTTCTTCTGGTGTTGTCTAGGTTCCTTGGCTTGTGCGATAGCACCATTGTTGTCACAATATACGTCCAAAGGATTGGACGCGCCCTGAACCACACCAAGATCTATCAAGAGGTTCCTGATCCAAACAGCTTCCTTTGCCGCCTCTGAGGCAGCAATATACTCAGCCTCTATTGTAGATGCAGACACCGTATCTTGCTTGGAACTCTTCCAGCTCACAGCCCCTCCGTTCATTACGAACACGTATCCAGATTGTGAACGAGAATCATCTGAGTCGGTGAGATAACTTGCATCAGTGTAACCCTTTACACTGAATTCCTCATCACCTCCATAAACTAGGAACATTTCCTTAGTCCTTCTCAAGTACTTAAGGATGTTTTTAACCGCTACCCAGTGGGCTTCGCCAGGGCCAGCCTGGTATCTGCTCGTAACACTTAGAGCATAGGAAACATCTGGCCTAGTACAAATCATGGCATACATGATGGATCCGATTGCCGAAGCATACGGGATCACACTCATCCGACTTCGCTCATCAGTCGTCGAAGGACACTGAGTCTTGCTAAGTTTTATGCCATGGGACATCGGCAAGAATCCCTTCTTGGACTCTTCCATTTTGAATTTCTTCAAAACTTTGTCCAGATATGTACTCTGACTCAATCCAATGAGCCGCCTTGATCTATCTCTATAGATCCTGATTCCTAATATGTAAGTCGCCTCACCCAAATCCTTCATTGATAAACTCCTTTCCAATGACTCTTTGGTTTCTTGCAACATCATGACATCATTTCCAATCATCAATATGTCATCCACATATAAGATTAGAAAATTCGCTTTGCTCCCACTAAACTTCTTGTATAAACAAGAATCATGATCGATCTTCATGAAGCCAAACGATTTGACTACCTCATCAAAGCGAATGTTCCAACTCTGAGATGTTTGCTTCAACCCATAAATGGATTTTTGAAGTTTGCATACCTTGTCAGCGTTAGCTGGATCGACAAAACCTTCGCGCTGTATCATATACACATCCTCAGTTAAATTTCCATTAAGGAAAGCCGTCTTGACATCCATCTGCCATATCTCATAGTCGAAATAGGCTGCTATGGCTAACATGATCCGAATTGATTTAAGCATCGCTACAGGCGAGAACGTCTCGTCGTAGTCAACTCCTTGAACCTGTCGAAACCCCTTCGCGACAAGTCGTGCTTTATAGACGGAAATATTTCCATCCATATCAATTTTGTTCTTAAAGACCCATTTGCACTCGACGGGTCTTGCACCGTCAGGCAGATCAACCAAATTCCAAACTTGGTTTTCATCCATGGACTTTAACTCGGATCTCATGGCTCCAAGCCATGACTCGGAATCAGATCCCACCATCGCTTCCGAATAAGTTGCCGTCTCATTACTGTGTAATAGTAAAACATCACGAGCATTTTGTAATCTGGCAGATCTCCGTGGTTCAGGTGCTATTACCGGCGTAGGTACCACGACTGGCTCAGCCTCTAAGGCACTGGCCGACTCGCCCCTAGCCGGTTCCTCTCCAATTTCTTCGAGTTGCACTATGCTCCCACTGACTTCCCGACTGAGAAACTCTTTCTCAAGGAAGACACCATTCCGAGCGACAAACACTTTGCCCTCTTCCCGGTTGTAGAAGTAGTACCCCAAGGTTTCCCTCGGACACCCCACGAAAATACACTTATCCGACTTGAGCGGGAGCTTGTCCGACTGAAGTCGCTTGACAAATGCTTCACAACCCCAAATCTTAAGAAAAGACAAACTTGGCCTCTTGCCAGTCCACATCTCATGCGTTGTCTTCTCTACTGACTTTGATGATACTCTGTTTAGTGTGAACGCTGCAGTTTCTAGACAATAACCCCAAAATGATAAAGGTAGATCTGTCCGACTCATCATTGATCGTACCATGTCCAACAAGGTCCGATTTCTCCGTTCTGATACACCGTTTCTCTGCGGTGTACCCGGCGGAGTGAGTTGAGGAACTATTCCACAACTCTTTAGATGGTAATCAAACTCATGGCTCATGTACTCGCCTCCACGGTCCGACCGTAGAAACTTTATTTTCTTGCCGAGTTGATTTTGTACCTCACTCTGGAATTCCTTGAACTTTTCAAAGGCTTCCGACTTGTGTTTCATTAAATAGATATATCCATACCTACTCAAATCATTAGTGAAGGTAATGAAGTACTCATAACCACCTCTGGCTGTCGTGCTCATTGGACCACATACATCACTATGTATTAGTTCCAACAAGTCGGACGCCCTTTCACAACTCCTTGCAAAAGGTGTCTTGGTCATTTTGCCTAGTAGGCATGATTCGCATGTCTCGAACGACTCTAAGTCGAACGAAGTTAGAAGTCCATCATCATGGAGCTTCTTCATGCGCTTCCAACTTATATGACCAAGCCGACAATGCCAAAAGTAAGTCATATTCAGATCATTTGGTTTCAACCTTTTAACATTTATGTTATAGACCGATTCACTATCAAGATTCAAAATAAATAACCCGTTCTGAACGAGTGCAAAGCCATGAAACATATCTTTCAAATATAAAGAACAATCATTATTCTTAATATTCGACTCATAACCTTGTCTCATCAAACACGAGGTGGAAATAATGTTTTGACTAAGCACTGGAACATAATAACAATTATTCAGTTCCGTTAAAAATCATGAAGGTAAATGAAGTTGCATCGTGCCGACTTCCAACGCAGCGACTCTCACCTTGTTGCCGACCCGAATATCAACCTCTCCTCTTGCCACGCTCCTTGTTCTTACCAGTCCCTGCAACGAGTTGCATATGTGAATAACTGATCCGGTATCATATACCCAAGAACTGTTAGGTGCATCAGCAAGATAAATGTCTATAACATTGCACACAAGCGTACTTGAGTTGGAAGTCACACCTCCACTCTTGGCTCTGTCAACCAAATACTTGGTGCAGTTCCTCTTCCACTGGCCATCCTGCTTGCAATAGAAGCAATTGGCTCCGGCTGTAGGAGAAGGCTTAGTCTTTGAGGAAGCGCTCTGTACAGGTCCATGGGCGTTTCCTCCTGACTTATCCTTCTTCTTCTTAGTCCAAGAACTCTTCTTGAACTTAGCCTTATTCTGCACCATGAACACTTGACTGGCGCCTTTCTTAAGATCAGCCTCTGCCGTTTTGAGCATCCCATGTAATTCAGTGATCTTCTTATCCATACCATGCATATGGTAGTTCGAAATGAACGGACCATACGCACTAGGAAGAGAGTTCAGAATTATATCAGTAGCGAACTCTTCGTTAATTGGGAAGCCCAGCCAATCCAGAGACTGCACATAACCAGTCATCTTGATTACATGTGGACTTAGTGGATCACCATCTTTAAGCTTACAGCCCAGCAAAGCTTGAGAGACTTGATACCTCTCGGTCTTTGCCTCAGCCTGGAACATACTTTTGAGGCTTTCGATCATATCGTAGGCCTCAACATTCTCGAACTGCCGCTGCAAGTCCGGTTCCATGTGTGCAAGCATAAGACAGCTAATTTCCGTAGACTCATCTCTAGTCTTACGGTAGGCATTCATGACTGCGACAGTCGCATCGTCATCTGGCTCTTCTGGAAGTGGAGTTTCTAGAACATGTTCTTTCTTGTCAAGCTTGAGGACTATTCTCAGATTACGGTACCAGTTGGTGAAATTAGTTCCATTAAGCTTGTCTTTCTCTAGGATTGGCCTCAACGCAAAAGTGGACAACTGAGGAAGGTTGCTAGGTGCAATTGATCTACAACAGAAAATATGCAAAACACTTAAGACATGTATTCATAAAAGAGCATGCATATTAAACGCTTTAATAATTATGCTCCCACTAGAACCAACACCCCTCCGATGGTTGCTAAGTGATTCAAGATCCTAAATAAGCAAGCCGACTAGTGAGCTTTAGCATCACTGCTAGCCGTCAAGTGATCTAGGTAGGCAACACGTTGCCAATCGTATCCAATACGACTCCTGTTAGTTGGGTGGCATCACATGCCCCGGCTCCCAACCTTCCTCGCCCCGAGCCCCACAACCATTGTGATGGACTCGTCTAGATTAACAAGTGCTTCCGCTTGTAAGAGTCCGACTCAAACCCACCTAATCGGAAAGAATTGGTAGCACCTCAATTTCATGAGCCAACTACCAAGAATGTCCGACTTGTGATGGTGCAGCACTGGCGGGGCGACCGACTAGACCTTCTTTTGAGGGATTAAAATCTACCAACTATCTTAATAGAGGTAAATAGAGACATAACAATAACACAAATAAAGCAATTATAATGTGAAATGGTATGGCTCTCTTCATGGTGATCTCCATCTCCACAAAGCTTGTAAGTCGACTCGTGCCAACTCTTGTCACGTGCCATCTTACTCCATGTAGCTGACTTGTACATCGACTTGCATGTCACCGGGTTCTCCAACAAGCTACACTAGCTAGTAAATCAAAGATTACATAGAGAATCCGACACGTAGGCCGGTATACAATACTACCTCCGTTCCGTAAAAGAAGGCGTATTTTGTTGTCTTTGACCAATGCTTTGACCAATAATTAGTCTATTTATATATAATTTTTTTGACATATAATTAATATAATTATACTCCTATTCGAAGCTACTTCACTATGATTATGAGTTGTATCACATATATTGCATATTAAATACATAATCCTTGGTCAAAGGCTCGGTGAAGCGAAATACGCCTTATTTTTTGGAATGGAGGTAGTAAAATGACAGCACCTAGGCTCCAGCCGGCTGACAAGAAACATGATACGCAGATCATGTATGGATTACACACATCACATGCACATAAGCCATACCATTCACAACTTCCTGCAAAAACAAGTTATCCATAGATACGATATCTACCGACGTTGTGAAACTCGTAACGACATCTAAGGCGCTACGACAGGGCGAAGCCGGCGGTCCCGCTAGCCGGATTTTGGAAAACGCCCCTCGCGGGTGCGGGCAGCGCCCGACGATTTTGGAAAACGCAGATCTCATCTGCATTCCGATCATGGATTTCTTCATCGGATAAAACGATTTTACCCAAATCTGATCCGTATTCCGATTCGATCAAACTCTTTGATCTTCAATCACCGCAACTGGATTTATGTGTCATGGTATACCCCGATGGCGGAAACCGACCGGTAGGGGTAAGTTTTTTCACGATCTTAGCAGTATGATCACGGAAACCAGATCATCCAAACCCCGAGTACGATTGATCCAATCAACCTTGTACAAAACCGATCTATCTCATAGACCGACCACTAAAACAACACTTAGATCCAATCTAATGCTAACTACATATCACATATGTACGGATCTCAGGCCTAATACCAGAAGCTACTGCTCTGATACCACTATTGGAACGCGTAGAGATAAACGAAAACTTTTCCTACGCGGTACTTCCATGATCTAGCCAAGGTAGAAGGCCACGATGATTAACCACTAGACGCACGGTTGCGGATTATCGATGAAGCGCGTCGGGGCAGTGCAGTCCCACGATCCGATCCAGCCGATCCTCGAAGTGCTGAACGCACATCACCTCTGCCGGTATCCACACGTACGAGGAGGAGCTCCGACGGCGGACTGCTAGGTCCAGTGCGACGGCTGGACTGAGTGGGGCTAGGGTTCCCAACGCATGGGAGTGGAGTAACTTGCCCGCTGGGCAACCTGCGCCCCTCTTTATATAGCGAGTGGTAGTGGGCTTCACAACGCTTGTGGCCCATTCCCTCTGTGAGTCCGACTTACAAAACCCAGTCCATTTCCGGTTCGGGTCCAACCCAACCAATACATTTGCTCCCGCTCTTAAGTGTGCGACAATGTAGGCTCATGGCGACTTGGACACGATTGGAGTCCGACTCTCAATCGATCAATCGGTAGCGGCTCCTAGCAGAACGTGCCGACTCCCAAGTCCCATTGAGTCATGACGACATACCTTTCAATGTGATATTCATCTTAGTCCCTTTTGCCTCACGATATACCTTGTCGAACCATAGGCGATTTATCGTCATCCCTTAAATAGTTCGACTCTCTTCTCGATCCGTGATATGTGATTCATCTGACTAACTCTTTAGTCAATAGACCCAGTTAACACTTAACTGAGTCACGCATGGCCATGCTTCTGGAATCATATCACTCGAGAGGGCCCAAAGAATATCTCTCCATTCAGAGGGCAAAATCCCATCTTGATTATCCACATCACACAGCTTGTTTCTCATTCGACCCGGACTCTGCCTTTATAACTGCCTTGTCACAGAGCAGCGTTTAACAGAACCTAAGTTGGTGATCCACAACTCGGATTGTGCGACAATCTCAGGTCTAAGGATTACATTGATTGAGACATGCAAATGACGACTTGCTCGTTGCATCTTAATGTGGGTCAGTCCGACTTGCTAAACTCTTTAGCCAAGTCCGTGATCGTTGGAATGGCATCACCATGCCCATGACAAGTGGAACCATGTCATCTGCCAACACTCACATTAGTCTAGGGTGTGTGTCCAGCACAACCTTAATGACCAAGGACAATCTAGTATGAACAACATGAATATATAGTTCCACAATCGAATCACATATTCAATGACATATATCAGATGTTCAAAACAAGGACAACTTAATAACTTTATGAATACATTGGGAATTACATCATCCATGATTGCCTCTAAGGCATATTACCAACACAAAAGCACTTGACAGAAACCTCCCGTGTGTCCTCGAGAATGTTTGTTAACCATAAGTATACCCAACGGCTTGTACTTTGGTGAAGAAAGGATTGGGCCACTTGCTGCAATTATTATTACTGCCTTTTACTTACTCGCACTTTATTTATCTGCAATATCAAAAACCCCTACAAATCTATCTTTCAATATTTACAGTTATTCCTTCATCGAAACTACTTGTCAACACCTTCTGCTCCTCGTTGGGTTCGACACTCTTATTTATCGAAAGTACTAAGATACAACCCCTATACTTGTGGGTCATCAAGACTATTTTCTGGCGCCGTTGCCGGGAAGTGAAGATATATTGGGAAGTGGAATTGATAAAGGAAGCTTCTACTGTAAGTGTTGTTTTTATTACTGTCTACTACTTTATTACACTATGTTTGGATCTCCTTTTGAGTCCTTATTTGCGGGCATTGCTGCCAATCCTAGGGTAGTAAGTGACCCACCGCCTGATTATTTGTATCCTTATAAAATACCTGTAAATATTGTTAAACATGTTATGAATAACTGCTAGTCAGGTGATGGAACTGTCCATCCTGGTGATCATTTGCTCTTTTTACATGAATTATGCGAGTTGTTCAAGTGTGTAGGTATTACAATGGGCCAAGTGAAGAGGAAATTATTCTCTATATCATTGACAGGCCGAGCCGCTGAATGGTTTAAACTGCTGAAAAATAGCCAGACTATTGGATGGGAGGAAATTGTGCCTCTCTTTTATTATAAATTCTATCCTCCCAGTGAAATTCATAGAGATCGGTATTATATATATAATCTTTGGCATCTTGATGGAGAGAGTATTTCCCAAGCATGGGGGAGATTGAAGTTACTAATGCTCAAATGCCCCATTCATGAGATCCCCACTAATATTGTTATTAATAATTTCTATGCAAGGCTTTCTTTTCATGATAAGGATTTATTGGATGCTTCTTGTTCTGGATCATTTACACGTATGAAGGATGAAGCTAAATGGGATCTTCTCGACCGTATTCAAGAAAACACTGAAGGATATGAGAATGATAAAGATAGAAAGTCATGTATAAACTATGATTATGAATGCATTAAAACTTTTATGTCATCCGATGATTTTCATAATGTTAGTATTGTTTATTGTCTTGATTCTCAAGTTGCTGCAAACTTATATATGGATTTTGCTTCTTATATTGATATTCCAAAAAAGGAATGGGATAAGTACCATGCACCTTATAAAGATATTGTTAATAGTGTTCCTGCAAGAGATATAGAAGTTCATACCGTTGATTCTATTGTGCCTGAACCTTACATTGAGAAAATGCCTTTCCCTGCTAAGGTAAAAGAACATTCTATGTCAGCTAGTGTGGTTAATAAAAGTTCAAGGAAACCTGTAGAACCCGAGGAACAAATAACTGTAGAACCTACAATAGCAATAGTAAAGGACCTTGTTTCTGAAGATATAGAAGAGGGACACATCATATTTTGTGAAGATGCTTCTAATATTGTCTCTCATCCTAGTAAATCTAGGAAACCTAGTGTTCCTGTGCTATCTGTTAGGATCGGTGATCATTGTTATTATGGTTTGTGTGATATTGGTGCTAGTTCTAGTGCTATTCCTTATGAGCTTTATAAAGAAATCATGCATGAAATTGGTTCTTGTGAACTTGAAGACATTGATGTGATTATTCAACTTGCTAATAGGGAAACTATTTCTCCGATTGGTATTGTTAGAGATGTGGAGGTCTTATGTGGTAAAACTAAATATCCTGCTGATTTTCTAGTACTAGGCACTTCTGCTAGTGATACTTGTCCTATTATATTTGATACACCTTTCTTAAACACTTGTGGTGCTGTTATTGATTGTAAAAAGGAGAAAATCCTTACAAAGTTTGATGGAGAGTCTTATGAATTTAATTTCTCCAAATTTGCTAAAGCACCTTATGAAGCTAAATTACCTAATGGGAATTATAAAGTTGAACAATTGGCTGCTATTGCTCTTGATCCTAACAATCCTTTGCAGCAATTCATGGAAGACCATGAAAGTTATGTCTTTATGGAAGAAAGAAATGAAATTGACGAGATTTTCCGACATCAGACAGCGATGCTGAAACATAATTTACCGGTGGAAGACTTAGGTACCACATTACCACCCAAGGAGGATCCTGTTTTTGATTTAAATCCTTTTCCTGACAATCTAAAATATGCTCATATTGATGATAAGAAATTATATCATGTTATTATTAGTTCTAAACTTTCTGGTAAAGAAGAGGAGAGATTATTGGGAATATTGAAGAAACACATAGGTGCTATTGGTTATACTCTTGATGATTTGAAGGGGATTTCTCTAGCTATATGTCAGCATGCTATTAATATTGAACCTGATGCAAAACCAGTTGTTGGGCATCAACACCGTTTAAATCCTAAGATGAAGGATGTGGTAAGAAATGAGGTGTTGAAACTCCTTGATGCTGGTATTATTTATCCTATTGCTGATAGTAGATGGGTTAGTCTTGTGCATTGTGTCCCTAAGAAAGGAGGGATGACTGTTGTGCCAAAGGAAAATAATGAACTTATTCCTCAAAGAGTAGTGGTTGGTTATAAGATGTGTATTGATTTTAGGAAAGTTAATAAGGTTACTAAGAAAGATCATTATCCTTTGCCTTTTATTGATCAAATGCTAGAGAGGTTGTCTAAGAAAACTCATTTCTGCTTTCTTGATGGTTATTCTGGGTTCTCTCAAATTACCGTTAGGAAGCCTGATCAAGAGAAAACAACTTTCACTTGTCCTTTTGGAACCTATGCTTATAGACGTATGCCTTTTGGTTTATGTAATTCTCCTGCTACTTTTCAAAGATGCATGCCTGCTATCTTTCATGGTTTTTGTGAAGAAATTGTGGAAGTCTTCATGGACGATTTCTCCGTTTATGGAACTTCTTTTGATAATTGTTTGCAGAATCTTGATAAAGTTTTGCAGAGATGTGAGGAGACTAATCTTGTTCTTAATTGGGAGAAATGCCATTTTATGGTTAATGAAGGAATTGTTCTTGGACATGAAATTTCTGAAAGAGGTATTGAAGTTGATAGAGCTAAAGTTGAAGCTATTGAGAAAATGTCCTATCCCAGCGATGTCAAAGGTATTCGTAGTATTCTTGGTCATGCTAGTTTCTATAGAAGGTTTATTAAAGATTTCTCTAAAATATCAAAGCCTCTTACTAATCTTCTTCAACAGGATGTACCTTTTTTTTGATGAAGATTGAAAAGAAGCTTTTGAAATTTTAAAGAAGGCTTTAATATCTGCCCCTATTATTCAACCACCTGATTGGAATTTACCATTTGAAATTATGTGTGATGCTAGTGATTATGTTGTAGGTGTTGTTTTTGGACAACCACTAGATAAGAAGTTAAATGTTATTCATTACGCTAGTAAAACTCTTGATGCTTCTCAAAAGAATTATGCTACCACTGAGAAAGAGTTCATAGCTGTATTTTTTGCTTGTGATAAATTTAGGCGGTATATTGTTGATTCTAAAGTTACCATTCATACTGAACATGCTGCTATTAAGTACCTTATGGAAAAGAAAGATGCTAAGCCTAGGCTTATTAGATGGGTGCTTCTCTTACAAGAGTTTGATTTACATATTGTGGATAGGAAGGGTGTTGCGAATCCTGTTGCTGATAATTTGTATAGATTAGAAAATATCTCTGATGATCCTATTCCTGTTAATGATAGTTTTCCTAATGAACAGTTGGCTGCAATAAAAGTGAGCTCTCAAGAGAGTCCATGGTATGCTAATTATGCTAACTTTATTGTTTCCATGTATTTGCCTCCGACCTTTATATCTCAGCAAAGAAGAAAATTCTTCTATGATTTGAGGCATTATTTTTTGGATGATCCACACTTATATAAAGAAGGTGTTGATCTATTATGCGAAGATGTGTTCCTGAAAATGAACAACAAGATATATTAAGAAAATGTCATAGTACTGCTTATGGAGGACATCACGGTGGAGATAGAACTGCATATAAGGTTCTACAATCAGGTTTTTATTGGCCTACTCTCTTTAAAGATGCTAGAAAGTTTGTTTTATCTTGTGATCAATGTCAAAGGGTTGGAAATATTTCTAGACGTAATGAAATTCCTAGGAATTATTCTCTTGTTATTGAACCGTTTGATTGTTGGGGTTTTGACTTTATGGGTGCTTTCCCTCCTTCACAAGGCTACACTCATATTCTTGTTGCTGTTGATTATGTTACTAAATGGGTAGAAGCTATACCTACTAAAAGTGTTGATGGTGAAACCTCATTAAAAATGCTTAAATACATTATTTTCCCTAGGTTTGGTGTGCCTATGTATCTTATGACTGATGGGGGTTCTCATTTTATTCACGGTGGTTTTAGAAAGACTCTTGCTAAATATGATGTTAATCATAGAATTGCCTCACCCTATCATCCTCAAACTAGTGGGGAGGTAGAATTATAAAAGAGACAAATCAAATCTATCTTGCAAAAGACTATTAACAAATCTAGAAAAAATTGGGCTAAGAAATTAAATGATGCTCTGTGGGCTTATAGAACTACTTATAAAAATCCCATGGGCATGTCTCCTTATAAAATGGTTTATGGAAAAGCTTGTCACTTGCCCCTAGAATTAGAACACAAAGCTTATTGGGCAGTGAGAAACCTAAATAGAGATTTTAAACTTGCTGGTGAGAAAAGGTTGCTTGACTTAAGTTCTTTAGATGAATGGAGGAGTGAAGCATATGAAAATGCTATGCTCTTTAAAGAGAAAGTTAAAAGGTGTCACGATAAAAGAATTATTAAAAGAGAATTTCATGTTGGTGAGAAAGTGCTATTGTATAGGTCTCGTCCCAGATTTTTTGAAGGAAAATTACTTTCGAGATGGGAAGGACCTTTTGTTATCTAAGAGGTATATCGTTCGGGGGCAATTAAAATTGTTTTCACAAGTGGTGAATGGCCAAAGACTCAAGCATTATATTTCTGGAGATCCTTATAATGAAAATGTTGGTTGTATTCGAGCCATGATCGCGGAGGAATTTATTAAGAAGCATATTTTAGAAACTGCAGAGTCAGTTTTCGAATAGGTATCAGTTTTGGTAAGAAAACATTCGCGAAACATCTTCCAACTTTTATTTTTACTGTTTTTGGAAAATATAAAAAATTATGAGCCAGAAACGAGGCGGAGTCGGAGCCCGGAGGCTCCACACCATGGGGTGGCGTGGGCCCATCCCTGGCCGCGCCAGCCCATGGTGTGGGTGCCCCAGAGCCCCTGTCCGACTCGTTTTCGACCTGGACTTTCCTTTCGTTATGGAACTTTCTGCTATAGAATCCGCGGGAACCCCCGAGGTCCGTATATCGTTTTCTCGTCATGTTTTCGTACTGAGCTGTTTTCCTGTCAGGGTTTCGTAGTTTCTAGGTCAAGATGTCCTCCTTCGGCTCTAGCATTGATGATTACACTACACGTCATCTTCGACAAATCCAGCAAGACATCAACGATGGTGCTTTCGCGGGATGGGCGACGGAAGAAGAGATAGATGCAAGGAAGGAAGACATGGTGAACAACTTGAGGGAAGAGATCCGGAGGGCTGCACCAACGCCAACGAGCAACCCCACCTTTGTGGGATCCATTAACCCCTAGCGTTGCTACTCTCATAATGTGCAGGGGACCGTGCCTCATGATCAAGACCCCAACGTGTTCCCTGTGATAGCTGAAGCACATCGTTTCACCGATCAATTTTGCGAACAATATCGTATTCTCAAGGACGAGGTAGCAACTATGGAAGCGGAAAACATTGAGCTTTTTTGTATCATCAAAGGCTTTCTGAGTCCTCTCCGAATGATTCCACCTTCGTCACCGCCGAAGAAATAAATCATCATTGGTATTGGCATCCCCTTCGCTTGTTCCAATCTTGGGCGGAGTGCCGCGGTATCACATCACTATCTTTCATCTTTTTGCCTTTTTAGTAGAGTCATATCAGGAGTAGAGAAGTTATCATATAGGATGGTATGCTGTATGGAAGTGTCTCTCCTTAGTTGGTTATCATTGTATCAGTTGGTGTGAGTTGCCGGTTTGAAATATTAATGAGAAGTTTCATCATTTACATTCTGTACACCTTATTTTAGTTTTCAATTTTTGTCCTATGGTTGAGCTTGTTGTTAGTATTTGGTGTCACTCTGGAGATCATTAAGTTAATCTAGTTGATTTTGGCAAACTTAGCTTGGGTCAGTAGAAATAATATTTTGAGATGCTAGTATAAGAGGAATTTGCCCATTAGCTCATAAACTTAGTATTCACAAGTTAAGATCTCTTGGGCTTTCAATGAATATTGCATCATTGGTTTCATCATATGTATATTTTCTTGTTTTCCCTCAACTCTTATGCTTGCTACCCAGCCTTGCTAGCCAAAAACCCTGTATTGAGAAGGAATGCTTCTCGTGCATGCAAACCTTGAGCCCCAAAACCTTGCCATTTGTGTCCACCATACCTTCCTACATGTGGTATTTGACCGCCACTCCAAGTAAATTGCTCATGTGTTACCTTTAAAACTTTCAAAATTATCCCTGTTTTGTGTTCCTGTTTTAGCTCATGAGGACGCAAATAGAGAATCTTTATCTCACTTGTTGATTGGACTCACAGACCTGGACTAGTGGCTTCATCCGCTTATCCAAATGCTAGAAGAGCTGGCAGCGGGGTTCCCAGCCCCAACTAACAATACAAATTATCTTCACTCTTTTTGCCCCAGATTTATCAGTCAAAGCATAATTGTGTAAACAAAAGAGAAAGAGGGATGACCTTCTATACCAGTTGCGTCCTTCAATGGGAGCCGCTCTTGTGAAGTATAGTTGACTTGTGACGTACTGTATTTTCTGTTTGCCATTCGTTGACATAAGCATACACCTCTCTCAAAATTTAGACACTCCTTCACGGTATGTGATTGTTGGCAGGCACCCGAGGACTCGGTTAGCCATGGTTTGTGTAAGATGGATGGCAGGAGTGTCAAACTTGTATACCTCTGTTTTACAAAATAAAATCTCTAGCACATGAGTGATCCATGCCTCCCTCTGCGAAGGGACTATCTTTTACTTTTATGTTGAGTCAGTAAACCTACTTCCTTCTGTCTCCAGCAAGCATTTGAGTTGTTGTGATTTCACCATCTATATGTTGATTTATTCAATCATGTTTTCTATCCTTCTTTGTTTAGCACATGCTTTATTATCTGAATGAATATTACTTTGAAAGCTATGAATCACTGTAAAAGAATTGTTATAATTAAACATGTTAAGATCTACAATACAAGCCTTGTTATAAAAGACTTCACCTAATATAAGTATGATATCATTAAATGTTCTCTGACCAAGAATGAAGTTTGCCATCACCAATTTTGATTCTCTCTTTTGCATCTTTGTTTGTGACTCCCATTACTCGTTTCAAGTAAATTTATATGAGAGGAATTTGCTGTCTATAATGATTGGTGCATAGATAAATGTGATGCTTCTTGTGCGTATTTTATTTATCGACTCTTCACTCCATAAACCTGTGGTCATGTTTACTGAGTTCAGTTTCTCTTGGGGACAAGCAAGGTCTAAGCTTGGGGGAGTTGATACGTCCCATTTGCATCACTATTTATATCATAATTTTCTGTTATTCATCGATATATTTCATGTTATGATGAATCCCTTATGTTATTTTATCTTATTTTGCATGTTTCATAATTTTTTGAGAATAAACACCGGGACCAGAAATCTGATGGAAAAAGCAGCGTCGAGATACCATTTTTCAGAAGATCGAAAGAATAAGGGGGATAACGGGGGTGTCTTAGAAGTTGAGAGGAGGAGCCCACCCAGAAGGGGAGCCAGAGAGGGGGGCACCAGGGGCCCACACCATGTGGTGGCGCCCCCTGGCCGCGCCACCAGGTGGTGTGGCCACCTTGGCCCACCTCTGGTGGAGGTCTTTCGCGTACTTGACCCCCAGGGAACCGTAAGCCACAGACCATCATCGAAGAATCATTCCGCCGCCGCCTCGGGGCGGAAAACACCGGAGAGAGAAAAACTCTCTGGCAACGAGAAATCTACCGGAGAAATTCCTCTCCGGAGAGGGGAAATCACCGCCATCATCACCGTCATCACTCCGGGCATCATCAAGATCTTCATCATCATCATCGTCACCACCAGCACGATCACCCTCATCATCCACCGTCATACCGCTGTAACAATTAGGGGCCTCTACCATTGTTTTACATTAAATCTCTCTCCCGGTGTGGATTATTTGTTAGTAGTTGATGCTTGTGAGATTTATTGGTGTTTGCACTTTATGACAAGATTGTTATCATCCATTATATCACCTTTGATTATGATCCATATGATGTCTTGTGAGTAGTTCGTGTTGTTCTTGAGGACATGTCAAAAGTCAAGTTGTTAGTAGTGAAGTAACGTTGAGTAATATTTAATGGTTTGATATTTAAGTTGTGGTGTTATTCTTCTAGTGGTGTCATGTGAACGTCGACTATATGATACTTCACCATTTATGGGCCTAGGGGAATGCATCGTGTATTTGTCTACTAATTGTGGGGTTGCCAGAGTGACAGAAACCTAAACCCCCATGAGGAAACCATTACACGAGGGAGTGTAGGATCCCGGAGTTTAAACCTATGGTTAGATTTATTTCTTAATTACTTTCTTGTAGTTGTGAATGCTTGCAAGGGGTATAATCACAAGTATGTATTAGTCTTGGATGGGACGGTACATTAGCATAGGTTCACCCACACAACACTTATCAAATCATGGAGATTATTCGGCGGCATGGAACAAAAGCACTTGATAAAAACCTCCCGTGTGTCCTCGAGAACGTTTGTTAATCATAAGTAAACCCACCGGCTTGTCCTTTCCTGAAGAAAGGATTGGGCCACTTGCTACAATTATTATTACTGCACTTTATTTACTCGCACTTTATTTATCTGCAATATCAAAAACCCCTACAAATCTATCTTTCAGTATTTACAGTTATTCCTTCATCGAAACTGCTTGTCAACACCTTCTGCTCCTTGTTGGGTTTGACACTTATTTATCGAAATTACTACGATACACCCCCTATACTTGTGGGTCATCAATATCTTCCTCAAAACGGCCACCATACCTACCTACCACAACATCTCCATAGCCGTTCCGAGATATATTGCCATATAACATCCATCTACATTATGTGACTTGATGAATTGATTCATTATAATATTGCATACTGCTACACTGGTAGGAGCATTTACTTTGATACATCAGAGTCGTGCTTTATTGTTATATTGCATACTGCTACACTGGCATGAGCATTCAGTTTGATACATCAGAGATATTTTATTATGAGTTATCAGTACTAAAAGTGTGATGATTCATTGTAATATAGAGTGTTGCCTCTATTGGTGAGGATTCAAAAAGAGCCCAAAAAAAGAAAAACAAGGTCAATGAGAGATAAAAAAATAATTAGAAGAGAGAGGGGGCAGCACTACTATCCTCTATTCCACACTTGTGATTATGTTTAGCTCCATTACTTTAGTTTAGAGAGGGTTTTAATATTATGACTTCCATAACTATGAGGGGAACTTTACATTATAGAACTTGGTTTGTATAATCCAATGATGAGCCTCCTCTAAAGTGCTATAGGTCTTCGTGAGCAAGAAAGTTGGGTGAACCCCCATTAGTTCCATTGGAGAGCTTTCATACGCTTATAGCTCTATGTGCACCTGTTGTGTGGCAATCACTACTCATTGCATACCTTCGATTATAAGACTTCCTCTTGTCTAATGATCACTTTCAGCTGTGTGAGACTTTCTTCCATTAACCATCCAAAGCCCCCATAATGTTCTCTTAGCCATAACATCCTGGTGCCAAGAACCAATACTAAACGATTAGTTGTTTTTATAGCACAAATAGTGAGTTGCTTTTCTACGTGCATATTGTTATCACTTGACTTGATCCTAACATAAATTGTTGTAAGTGTTTGATGCATTGGATTATTATATTATTGTGCTTGAAGCTTAAATCATATTTAATATACATTGCATTCATTGAAAGTTTTTACTTTGTTTTTCCTAATGGTTTACACATTACTCACTTGATATCAACTATAATCCTGCTTTACATTATTATTTGATCAAGATTGTGTTGGTAGCATGTCACTTAAAAAATTATTTTCTTATCACTTACCTACTTGAGGAAGAGCGGGAGTTAAGCTTGGGGATGCTGATGCGTCCCAAACGTATCTATAATTTTTGATGCTCCATGCTTGTTTTTTACATGTTTTACCTATGTTTTCTATCATTTATTGGACAAAACCATTAACAAGATGCCCAGTGCCAGTTCCTGTTTATTTGTCGGTGCATTGCAGAAATAGGTAAAAAATGAAAGTGCTCGGAATGATGTGAAAATATTTGAGCCAGAAGGGCAGCCCAAGATGGGGCCCATGACCCCCAGGGAGGCACAGCCGCAACCTCCCCCTTGACTGCGCCTACAGGGCCCCTGGAGGCTCCTTACACCGCCTCGCATCGCCCTCTGGCTTATAAAATCACGTTGGACCTAAAACTAGAGGAACATTCGACGATATTTCTAGAAACACGTTTGAGTTCCACCGCCATCAAAAACTCTACTTCGGGGGAAAGAAGTTCCTGTTCCGGCACCCTGCCGGGATGGGGAAGTTCCTATTCCGGCACCCTACATTGATCGTTCTTCCTCCATGATGCTTTGTGAGTAGTTCCCCCATGGACTACGGGTTCGTAGTTTTATATAGGTGGTTCTCTCTCTTCCTTGTTACTCAATATAATGTTCTCAATTGAGATCAATATGATGTAATTGCTGGTGTGTATGTTGGGATCCGATGAATGTACATTATGACCAGTTATTGATTCGATACATTATTGATTCGATACATTATCGATTGCTGTAACCTTGCTATTCTTAATGCTTGTTACTAGTGCACGAGTAGCATAACTTCAGATATGAACCCTTTATGTTTGCATGAATCTGTTTGTTGTTTGGATCCTACCTACAAGTTGTATGCACCTATTATAGTCTGGAACCTGAGACCCCAAGGTGACATGGTTGTGATATTCGGAGGGGAAGGGCTGTAGTTTGAGGATTACATGTGCTCACTAAATGTTAATGCTTTGTTCCGGTTCTAGGTAGAACAAGCACCTTAATTACCATAAGTTCCTTATTTGGCCCCGTAGCAACGGGATGGTTGGACAGAAGATGTTGTACGAATTCTTGTAGCGAGTGGAGACAACTATATACGGAACACATGCCTACGTATGATTTACCAGTTGAATAAGTTTGTCATAAGTTAGTCTCATTTTTAGTCAATTTCCAAACTATAATTTGTTCACCCAACGCCGGTTTTATTGCTTTGGGAGTTACTTCTAGTGAAACTACGAACCCCGCTCCACATTTTACTATTATTGTTGTTGTTTTTACATGCTTTTATTACTTGTTTCTTTGCTAGTACGTTTATTACAGATCACATTTATCACTTATTTCACTACGTATTTCACACATTCACTATCTTTTTGCTGAACCCGTGCATATATACAACTACCATTGTATTAGGTGTGTTGAGGACACAAGAGAATTATCGCATCACCACTCCGTCGACTGTTTTATTGCACCTTGTGTTACTAATATCTTTTTGTAAGTACATCTCAGGTGTTGGTGAATTGACAAATCAGCTCCTAAGGCTTATAGGTATTATTTGGCTCCCCATGTGTCGAATCAATAAATTGGGTTATGATACGTCATAAACGTATCCATAATTTGTGATGGTCCATGTTGTTTTCTTTTTATTTGCTACATGCTTGCTATGCACTTTATATAATTTTTATCGATTTTCTAGGACTAACCTATTTAACAGATGCCACAGAGCCAGTTCTTGTTTTCTGCTGTTTTTGGCTTGAGAAAAGTTGTTTTGGAAATATTCTTGGAATTGGAAAATTCAAAAACCAGAAGTCTTACAAAATTGTCGCGCACATCGAGTCCGAAGGGTGGCCACGGGGGCCCCACACCATAGGGCGGCGCCCCCCCCCCCCGGCCGCGCCATGGGGTGGTGTGGGCCCCCTAGACGCCCGTCGATGTTGCCCTTTCACCTATATAATCCCCTCGGATAGTAAACCCTAAAAGATCCCACTCTTTCACGAAAAACACACGAGTCCGCCGTCATCGTCAACCCGAGTTGGAGAGGGTTCTGGAGGGGAAATCATCACCGGAGGGCTCTACACCACCATGCCCGCCTCCGGACTGATGTGTGAGTAGTTCATCCTTGGACTACAGGTCCATATAAGTAGTTAGATGGTTGTTCTCTCCTCTTTATGCCTCATGTTTAGATCTCGTGAGCTTCCCTACATGATCGATATCATCTTATTTTAATGCTACATGTTGTGTTTGCTGGGATCCGATGAATATTGCATGCTATGTCTCTTGATTATAAATCTATCATGTTATCTTCATGTGTATGTTATTTATGATCTTGCATACTCTCCGTTGTTAGTAGATGCTCTGGCCCAGTAGATGCTAGTGACTCCAAGAGGGAGTATTTATGCTCGATAGTGGGATCATGCCTACTTTGCATCTGTGCTCGAGCGACAGAAGCGTGACATATGGAGGATGTGTTGTTGCCATTAGGGAGAAAACAACGATGTTTACATTACACACTTTGCTTAATGTAATAATCTGTTGCTTGCAACTTAATACCGAAAGATAGTTCAGATGATATTCTGAGGGTGCATTATTAGTCATAGATGCAGTTGGATAACGGTCTATGAGTCTTGTTGTAATGCCCGCATGAATCCCATAGTAATCATCATGTCATGCATGTTTCAATATTTGTCAATTGCCCAGCTGCAATTTGTTCACCACACATGTTATCTATGTTTTATGGAGAGACACCACTAGTGAACTGTGGACCTCGGTCCATTTTCTCATACTGATCATACAACCACTACAATTACTATTTTCACACAGCTTCCACTGTTTTTACACTGCTACTACTATTTTCACATTGTTCTCCTACCGTTTCCACACCATACATTTAACCTCTTTGTTATCAGCAAAACTGGTGAGATTGACAACCTCACCGCTTCGTGGGGGCAAAGTGAATTGATTGTGTTGTGTAGGTTCCACGTTGCTGCTGAACCGGTAGTGCACCCTACCACATCAACTGCCTCAACCTTCAGAAGTTTCTTGTCCTCCTACTGGTCGATTCAACCTTGGTTTCTTTTCTGAGGGAAAACTTGTCGTTGCACTCTTCACCACCTTTCTCTTGGGGTTTACCAACGAGTGCAACTACACACCCCATCATGTTTTCTAGCGCCGTTGCCGGGGAGGAAGAGAATTTCTGCAAGGGGAGTCTCTCACTTCCAATCTCTTTACTTTTTTATTGTTTTGCTTAGTTTATTTTATTTTGTCTTGTTTGATTCTCTATATCGAAACAAAAAAAAATTAGTTCTTATTCTAGTTGTTATTTTTGTTATCCTGTTTTTAATATTGATTTGTCATGTTTGCTATCAATGGTTAATGTCTTTGAAACTAGAACTTATTGGCAAAGTGGGTTCACGAAAAAAAAATACTATAAGGAACACCGCTTGGCACAAAAAGGGATAGACTTATGGGAGCAAATTAATAAATTGTATATCATTCCTAGAAACTTGTGCTCTACCTATAATGTTACTTATTGCTTTGATAAATCTTGTTGCTATAGGAGGTATAAACACCTCCCTTTTCAATGTGAGTATAATGATGATGTTACCATATCTTCTTATGTTAAGGAAAATTATGACTTTGATGATGTGGAACAAATTGAGGAATTTATTGCTTGGAAGGGTGCATTCAAAATTGCTTATTTGCTTGAAAATATTGATGATGCACCTTATAAATATGAGATATATGATATACTTGAATATTTCTATGATAATTACAAGGATTGTAAGTACTACATAATTAAATATCTTAAAAGATTGTCTCCACCAAAGGAAGTAACTGATGCCTTGCAGGAGCCTATGGAAGAAGAAATTGCTGAATCTGGAAGCTTGATGACCCACGAGTATAAGGGGTGTATCGTAGTACTTTCGATAAATAAGAGTGTCGAACCCAACAAGGAGCAGAAGGTGTTAACAACAGTTTCGATGAAGGAATCACTATAAATAATGAAAGATATATTTGTAGGGGTTTTTGATATTGCAGATAAATAAAGTGCGAGTAAATAAACTGCAGTAGTAATAATTGCAGCAAGTGGCCCAATCCTTTCGTTCAGCAAAGGACAAGCTGCTGGGTTTACTTATGATTAACCAACGTTCTCGAAGACACACGGGAGGTTTCTGTCAAGTGCTTTTGTTCCGTGCAGATGAATAATCTTAGGTGTTTTGATAAGTTTTGTGTGGGTGAACCTATGCTAATGTACCGTCCCATCCAAGAATAATCCATACTTGTGGTTATACCCCTTGCAAGCATCCGCAACTACAAGAAAGTAATTAAGAAATAAATCTAACCACAGATTTAAACTCCGGGATCCTACGCTCCCTCATGTAATTGTTTCCTAACGGGGGTTTAGGTTTCTGTCAGTCTGCCAACCCCACAATTAGTAGCCAAATACACTATGCATCCCCCTAGGCCCATAAATGGTGAAGTATCATGTAGTCGACGTTCACATGTGATGCATGTAAAATGCATAGATGAACTTTGCATGTTATTACTTGTTTTTCCTACATATTAGCAACTTATATTCATGTTTTATAATGATTTGGGGGATTTTCTGAACAATCCCCCTTCTTTTGGTTCTAACCCTGTTTCTCCAGAAAACGTACTTTTTAGTGTTTCAGACTTTCCGGGAGCTTCGGGACTCCAAAAAGGGCAAGGCCAAAGAGCACGGTTCAGAATTTTCGAGACGAAGACCATGGGCCAAAGTAGAGGGCCAAAAGGCCAACCAGGTGGAAAAGAGGACCCTCCACGCGGCCAGATTCCTTGGCTGCGTGTGGGGCCCCCTTTTTGCCCCCGTGGCTCCGATGCCGTCGATCTTTCTGCTCCCGAGTGTCTCGTGACCTAAAAACGATTATATAAAGGGGCCCCTGGCCTTTTCGAGAAGGAGGCGGCGCCGAGAGACGAAACCACAAAACAGAGAGACAGAAGACTGCCGACGGAGAAGATCGGAGGAGGGGAAACGCCGCCGGGATCACCCCCGGAGGGCTCCACCTTCCTCCGGCGTGTTCATCATCAACATCTACAACAAGATCAGCTCCATCTCTCCACTATAATCTCTTGGCAAACACGATGTATGATGCAATACTATATTCCCTTGATGTATTGTGTCTCCCCGTCTATGTTTGAGTAGTGAATTGTTCTTGGCAATGGTGAAATAGTTCGTTAATTGGTTGCATACAAGTTTGTTATCTTCTATGATTGTCTTTATGTACAATATATGAGTGCACGCATATGTTGGGAAATGCATGTAAGGTGATCAACGGTAGCATAATGGAGTGGTGGTGACTTGGGAGTGACAGTAACCTGAGACCGAGCCACAAAGTTAAGTTATTGGGGGATATATATAGGGGACCTTAGAACGTAAGGCTATGGTGGGACTTTATGTCTTAATCAATCTTGTGCAGTTATTTACTTGGCCACATGATCCATCATAAGGGGTTGTAGATCATTTACTTGACTATACCTATTCATGGCTCCTTCCTAGAAGAAATAACTAAGACTAAAACATGTGCTTCACTAATTGTGACAACCACACGAACGAAACACCTATTGCTAGAACACTTGCTCCCTTGAGATACTTGAGATATTTTCTGCTTTCTACTTGTGAAACTTGCTTAGAAACTTGCTTTAGAAACTTGCTCTAGGATTACTTGCATTTTAAACTTGCTTCACTAGTTACTAGACAAACCGCACTCCACGTCACTTGCTTTTAATTAGTTAGTTCCTTTTAGTCAAACTTATTGCTTTGCATAAACAGCCATATAAGAGGGTTATAGTGCTTTAGAGAATAGATAGCTTACCTTCAGTTCCTCGTGGGTTCGACACTCAAATACTTATCGAAAGGTACTACAATTGATCTCCTGCACTTGGGAGTCATCAAGCACTTTTCTGGCGCCGTTGCCGGGGAGCGTTGTGTTAAGCTTTTATTCTTGTTTGCATTGCATACTAACATATAAACCTAAAACACAAAAAAAAATTATAAAATGGAAAACAACCAAACAATTTTAGAACTGTATAATATCTACCTTGAATTAGGACATGAAGTGTTTGAGGATAAATTGAAAAATTATTTGCACAACAATCATATTTGTGGTAGTACTAATTCTTTGAACACCTTTATTGCTAAGGAAAACCTTGAGCTTGGGGAAGTTTGTCTTGATGAATATGATATTTTTAGTCCCTACTTGAGGATAAAAATGATATACTTGCTGATTCTATGGAAAGTTTTAAGCTTGGGGAAGTTGGTTTTGATGAGCATGATATTTCTAGTTCCCCAAGCTTGGAGGAGAAAATTCACTTTGATGATACTATGCCTCCTATATATGATGATTGCAATGAAAATTATGAATGTTTGACTACCACTATCACTAATGAGGATTTTAATTATGTGGAGAGTAGTGATTCTTTTATGCATGTGGCTCATGATAAGAATGTTTTATGTGATATTCATATTGTTGAATCTATTCATGATGCTACTGAAAATTATTATGAGAGAGCGAAACATGGTTACACATATTTCGACAATATTAAGTTTCCCCTCTTTATGCTGAAAGTATTGCAGTTGCACTTGATCTACCTTTCTATGCTTGCTATTATGTGCTTCTTTTATTTGTTTCATTACAAAATGCCAATGCATAGGAAAGGGGTTAGACTTAAAAATTGTTTAATATTTTTTGGTGTCCTTATGCTTTTTTTATTCGGTTGACGACACATTTTTATTTTCAACATGTAAAATACCTTTACCTACTGTTATCTATCATTTAGTTTAAGATTTTCATTTTATAATTTTTTTGGGAAAGTAAATGAGAAGGATGAGTAATGGAGAAGTTGGGGTCGACCTTGAACATGTGTTGTTCATGCCAATGAAACCATTGCAAATTCTCTATCATTAAAACTTTTTCCAAAGTTAAAAACAATAAAAAAATATTAGTTCACTACTGTAACATAACATTTCTGTCTTATTTCTCATCATAAATGGCAAGAATAATCTTATATGAGAGATAGGATTAAACAATAGTAATTAGCTGTCCAGAAAACAGATTCCTAAACTTCACTGCGAAAAATGTTTAATATCACAGAAGTGGAATTTTGACCTGGTAATTTACGAAAGCAATATTTAGTTATCACTACATATTTCATTAGTTTTAAGTTTTCTGATTTGAGCAACTCAAGTGCCTCTAAAAATTCACTCTTTACGGGCTGTTCAGTTTTTGGCAGATTATGTCTTTATTTTGCATTGCTCTCATTACTTGTGTTTTGTGTGGTTCTTTTGATCAAGAAGCAATGCACAACTGTAGTAACAGTAGTTAATATTTAGAATAAACTCATGATGTGTCTTTGCTGTACCTATGTGGATTTAATTTATGGAGGCACTAACCCCTCTAATCAAGTTTTATGTTGAGATTTGTGTAAGAAGAATTTTTCAGGAGGAAGAGTTGAGTTAGATGAACAAAGATCAAGAGGGACAACCAATAAAGCTTGGGGATGTACCCCTGGGCTCACCCTACATGTATAAAATAAGTACAAGAATCCAAGCTTGGGGATGCCGAGCCACCTCACTCCAACCATCATGATGTTAAGTAAGAAAAGCGTAGCTATACGGCTATCAATAAAGCGCTTTACGGGAGGCAACCCGGTTGTTCTTAGTTGGTTTTTCCTAGTGTACTATTGCTGTAACAAGAGAATTAGTCTTTAGTTTAGTTTCTGGAGTTTCAATAAAGTGTCAAGTTTCACCCATTTGGATTTAAAAGTTGCTATCCTAATGCTTGGAATTTCTGTTTCATCACGATTCTGCTCACCGTATGATTTTTCATTTTTTATCTGTAAGTAGTATTGATCTAATTTTTTAGTATGTTCTGCAACTTTTCGTACTATGTAAGCACAAAAATTGGATTAATTTTTTGATGAGTCTAGCTTAGGTAAAATGTTCGTTTTGATGCTATTGCTTTTCTGGACAGATTTTGCCTTCTTTTCTTGGATGCACTCTTTGGGTTTGGGACTTGAATTTCCTTGATCTTTTCGAGCTAGAGAGTGAACATACAACATTATGAACCTTATTTTCTATCTTCTGGAGCATTTGTTTTGGAATTTTGTGCAGCAAGCATGTGATTTGTTTGTCCTTGCTAATCTCACCCCACAGAAAAAGAATGGGAGAAACATGTTTTGTGAAGTTTTTTCACAGGGAATAGAGGAGCTGCGCCTCAAGACATCCAAGAATGGTGAAAGCCATAATCTTGGGGATGTGATGAACACCCCACTGGAGCTACACTCTTTTGGTTAGCACACGACTAATTTCTGTTTTTCTAAGCAAAGCATTTATCGTAGAGACTTGAAGCGTCTAGTTTTTATTTTTATTTTTGTTTTGATAAGACCACCACCATCATTTTATATGAGATTGAGCTACTGGAGTTTGGGGTTGGAATGTATTGGATGCTAGTATTATGATTTGGAATAGGGATGCCATGGTTGATTTGAAGAGCTACATATGTTTGCATGATTTATAGCCTTTTTATGTGTAGAAATTTGCAATAATGTTGTCTTGAGCTATCTCTTATTCATGTCCTTGATGTTAATTGCTGGTTTATTTAGTTTGTCATGAAATGAGTAGTTTTATGGACATATGCATGCATATTAGCTGGTGAACTATCTCCCTCTTGCTAGCCCAAAAATTTAAAAATTCCAACAAGTAAAAACTTGTTTCCAACACTCCCTAGCCAAGTATTTCCAATGAGTCCACCATATCTTCCCATTAGCTTCATTGCTATTCCGAGTATGTTCACCATGTTATTGTGTTATTTATGTTCTAAATTAAGATATTCACTTTATTAATTGTCATGGGTTGAACTTGGGATAGGACTCTCACGAACTTTTGAAGGCACACTTTTTATGCATCTAATAAACATGACCCAATAATGGGAGCCACAAGTTTTGCGTTTGACAAGTGTGTGGTTGGGAGCTAGCTATAAACGTGTATCACCGGAAAGCTTTCAACATTGCACAAAAAATTTACATTTGGTTGATATCATGTACTTTTGTTTTTGGACTCCTGCCATGCCGAAATGAAATAGAGGAATAGTAAGTTTTGATGAGTAAGTATCTGTATGACTAGAGAAACTCATTGGGCCGCTAACCCAAGTCATGCTTTATCATGGTGGAAATTTACTTACGGCTTGAGTGACTCTACAACACATCCTATAATAAAATAAGAAGCTATGCATAATAGTGAATGAAAATAAAAAGGATGATGAGTCTACTCCATTTGTTCATCTTGTCATTGTAACATGGGCTTGTTTCCATGTCATGGGGCAAGAGGTACCTCTTTGTGGTTCTCTATGATGTCATTAATACTTATTATGATTGTACAAAGCTTATTAGGAATCTTAAGTTGAGTAATCATGGAGTAGGTTTTCACACTCACGGGGCATGAGGCTTTCAACCACCTTGTCATTCTCATTACTTCAATACTCACAATTTTAAGATGCTAGTGATAAAGGGGCAATGAGAGTCCTATATCAATGGATACCACATTTCAATTAGTAATTTTAGTTGAATAATTTAGAGGCTAAATAAGACTTGATCATGTTTTACCTCTACTCAATTTTCTCCAAAGTGTCCACCATATTTTCTATTTTCCATTATGCTATTCTTTGACCAATAGGATTTTATTTTTCATTTTGTGTATGCATTTGGTCCATAGTGCTTTTATTTTCATTATACACTTTGTGAACTTTCATGAAGCATCTTTTCTTGCATATTTGATATTTCTTATACCATGAATTGTATCTTGCTACTCATCTACATTATGAATCATTTGATTATATGTAGCATGAATAATCTTCTTTGATATTCCATGATTGTTTTAAAATGCAAAGTCCATGTTAGTTTTATCACCTTCATACTCGAGGACGAGTATGGGTTAAGCTTGTTGATGTTGATGCATGTAAACTGCATAGATGAACTTTGCATGTTATTACTTGTTTTTCCTACATATTAGCAACTTATATTCATGTTTTATAATGATTTGGGGGATTTTCTGAACAATCCCCCTTCTTTTGGTTCTAACCCTGTTTTTCCAAAAATCGTACTTTTTAGTGTTTCAGACTTTCCGGGAGCTTCGGGACTCCAAAAAGGGCAAGGCCAAAGAGCACGGTTCAGAATTTTCGAGACGAAGACCATGGGCCAAAGTAGAGGGCCAAAAGGCCAACCAGGTGGAAAAGAGGACCCTCCACGCGGCCAGATTCCTTGGCCGCGTGTGGGGCCCCCTTTTTGCCCCCGTGGCTCCGATGCCGTCGATCTTTCTTCTCCCGAGTGTCTCGTGACCTAAAAACGACTATATAAAGGGTCCCCTGGCCTTTTCGAGAAGGAGGCGGCGCCGAGAGACGAAACCACAAAACAGAGAGACAGAAGGCTGCCGCCGGAGAAGATCGGAGGGGGGGAAACGCCGCCGGGATCACCCCCGGAGGGCTCCACCCCCCTCCGGCGTGTTCATCATCAACATCTATAGCAAGATCAGCTCCATCTCTTCACTGTAATCTCTTGGCAAACACGATGTATGATGCAATACTATATTCCGTTGATGTATTGTGTCTCCCCGTCTATGTTTGAGTAGTGAATTGTTCTTGGCAATGGTGAAATAGTTCGTTGATTGGTTGCATACAAGTTTGTTATCTTCTATGATTGTCTTTATGTACAATATATGAGTGCACGCATATGTTGGGGAATGCATGTAAGGTGATCACCGGTAGCATAACGGAGTGGTGGTGACTTGGAAGTGACAGTAACCTGAGACCGAGCCACAAAGTTAAGTTATTGGGGGATATAGGGGACCTTAGAACGTAAGGCTATGGTGGGACTTTATGTCTTAATCAATCTTGTGCAGTCATTTACTTGGCCATGATCCATCATAAGGGGTTGTAGATCATTTACTTGACTATACCTATTCATGGCTCCTTCCTAGAAGAAACAACTAAGACTAAAACATGTGCTTCACTAATTGTGACAACCACACGAACGAAACACCTATTGCTAGAACACTTGCTACCTTGAGATACTTGAGATATTTGCTGCTTGCTACTTGTGAAACTTGCTAAGAAACTTGCTTTAGAAACTTGCTCTAGGATTACTTGCATTTTAAACTTGCTTCACTAGTTACTAGACAAACCACACTCCACGTCACTTGCTTTTAATTAGTTAGTTCCTTTTAGTCAAACTTATTGCTTTGCATAAACAACCATATAAGAGGGTTATAGGGCTTTAGAGAATACATAGCTTACCTTCAGCTCCTCGTGGGTTCGACACTCAAATACTTATCGAAAGGTACTACAATTGATCTCCTGCACTTGGGTGTCATCAACATGACACCACTAGGAGAATAACACCACAACTTAAATATCAAACACTAAATATTATTCAACATTACTTCACTACTAACAACTTGACTTCTCCCATGTCCTCAAGAACGATACGAACTACTCAAAAGACATCATATGGATCATAATCAGATATGATATAATGGATGATAACAATATGGTCATAAAGTGCAAACAGTGATAAATCTGACAAGCATCAACTACTAACAAGTAATCTACGCCGGGAGAGAGATCTAATGTAAAACAACAGTAGAGGCCCCTAATTGTTACAGCGGGATGACGATGAATGATGAGGATGATGGTGATGATGATTGTGGTGATGATGATGAAGATCTTTATGATGCCCGGAGTGATGACGGTGACGATGGCGGTGATTTCCCCTCTCCGGAGAGGAATTTCCCAGACAGATTTCTCCATGCAAGAGAGATTTTCTCTCTCGGGTGTTTTCCGCCCAGAGGCAGCAACATAATAATTCTTCGATGATGGTATGAGTATTAGGATTCCCTCGGGGCCAAGTACGCCAAAAATATCCACCAGGGGTGGGCCAGGGTGGCCACACCACCTGGTGGCGCGGCCAGGGGGCACGCCACCTCATGGTGTGGGCCCCTGATGGCCCCCTCTGGCTCTCCTTCTGGCTGGACTCCTCCTCTGGACTTCTAAGACACCCCGGATGTCGCACTTCTTCTTCTTATCTTCTGAAATATGGTATCTCGAAGGTGCTTTTTCCATCAGATTTCTGGTCCCGGTGTTTATTCTCCAAAAATTATGAAAGATGCAAAATAAGATAAAATAACATAAGGGATGCATCATAACATGAAATATATCGATGAATAACTGAAAATTATGATATAAAATAGTGATGCAAAATGGACGTATCAACTCCCCCCAAGCTTAGACCTCGCTTGTCCCCAAGCGAAACTGAACTCAGTAAACATGGCCACAGGTTTATGGAGTGAAGAGTCGATAAATAAAATACGGACAAGAAGCATCACATTTATCTATGCACCAATCATTATAGACAGCAACTTCCTCTCATATAACTTAACTTGATACGAGTAATGGCAGTCACAAACAAAGATGCAAAAGAGAGAATCAAAATTGGTGATGGCAAACTTTGTTCTTGGTCAGAGAACATTTAATGATATCATACTTATCTTAGGTGAAGTCTTTATAGCAAGGTTTATATTGTAGAGCTTAACATGTTTAATTATAACAACTCTTTTACAGTGATTCATAGCTTTCAAAGTAATATTCATTCAGATAATAAAGCATGTGCTAAACAAAGAAGGATAGAAAACATGATTGAATACATCAACATATACATGGTGTGATCACAACAACTCAAATGCTTGCTGGAGACAGAAGGAAATGGGTTTACTGACTCAACATAGGAGTAAGAGATAGGCCCTTCGCAGAGGGAAGCATTGATCACTCATGTGCTAGAGCTTTTATTTTAATAAACAGAGGTATAAAATGCATGGCACTCCTCCAATTCATATTACACAAACCATGGCTAACCGAATCCTCGGGTGCCTTCCAACAATCACAAACCGTGGAGGGGTGTATAAATTTTGAGAGAGGTGTACGCTTATGTCAGCGAATGGCAAACAGAAAATACAGTATGTCACAAGCCAACTAGACTCACAAGAGCGGTTCCCATAGAAGGACGCAACTAGTATAGAAGGTCATCCCTCTTTCTTATTCTTTGACTGATAAATCAGGGGCAAAAAGAGTGAAGAGAATTTGTCTTATTATTTAGGCCTGGGAACCCCGCTGCCAGCTCTTCTAGCATTCGGATAAGCGGATGAAGGCACTAATCCATGTGTGTGAGTCCAATCAACAAGTGAGATAAAGATTCTCTATTTGCGTCCTCATGAGCTAAAACAGGAACACAAAACAGGAGTAATTTGAAAGTTTTAAAGGTAGCACATGATAAATTTACTTGGAGTGGCGGTGAAATACCACATGTAGGAAGGTATGGTGGACACAAATGGCAAGGTTTTGGGGTTTAAGGTTTGGATGCATGAGAAGCATTCCCTCTCAGTAAAGGGTTTTTGGCTAGCAAGGCTGGGTAGCAAGCATAAGAGTTGAGGGAAAACAAACAAATATACATATGATGCAACCAATCATGCAATCTTCATTGAAAGCACAAACGATCTTAACTTGTGAATACTAAGTTTATGAGCTAATAGGAAAATTCCTCTTTCTTATACTAGCATCTCAAATTATTATTTCTACTGACCCAAGATACGTTTGCCAAAACCAACTAGATTAACTTGATGATCTCCAGAGTGATACCAAATACTAACAACAAGCTCAACCATATGATAGAAATTGAAAACTAAAATAACCAGAGTAAATGATGAAACTTCTCATTAATATTTCAAACCGGCAACTCACACCAATGGATACAAAGATAACCAACTAAGGAGAGACACTTCCATACTGCAAACCATCCTATATGATAACCTCTCTACTCATGATATGACTCTACCGAAAAAGTAAAAAAAATGAAATATAGTGATGTGATACCGCGACACTCACCCAAGGGGATGCCAATACCAATGACGAATCAATTCTTTGGTGGTGGTGGTGAATCCTTCTCATCCTCGGTCTTCCAAGGCAAAGGCTCTCCATCCACAAATCATGTCCTGGTCTCCATCATCCTGAAACAAAATTGATACCTATTCGAAAACTGACTCTGCAGTTTCTGAAATATGCTTCCTAATAAACTCCTCCGGGATCATGGCTCGAATACTATCAACATTTTCATTATAAGGATCTCCAGAAATATAATGCTTCAATCTTTGGCCATTCACCACTTGTGAAGAGTTGTCTTCAAGGGAAACAATTTTAATTGCCCCCGAACGATATAACTTTTCGATAACAAAAGGTCCTTCCCATCTCAAGAGTAATTTTCCTGCAAAAAATCTGAGACGAGACCTATACAATAGCACTTTCTCACCAACATGAAATTATCTTTTAATAATTCTCTTATCGTGACACCTTTTAAATTTCTCTTTGAAGAGCTTATCATTTTCATATGCTCCACTTCCCCATTCATATAAAGAACTTAATTCAAGCAACCTTTTCTCACCAACAAGTTTAAAATCTCTATTTAGCTCTCTCACTGCCCAGTGAGCTTGGTGTTCTAATTCTAGGGGAAAGTGCCAAGCTTTTCCATAAACCATTTTATATGGAGACATACCCATGGGATTTTTATAAGCAGTTCTATAAGCCCACAGAGCATCATTTAATTTCTTAGCCCAATTTTTTCTAGATTTGTTAACAGTCTTTGGCAAGATAGATTTGATCTCTTTATTTGATAATTCTACTTGCCCACTAGTTTGAGGATGATAGGGTAAGGCAATTCTATGATTAACATCATATTTAGCAAGAGTCTTTCTAAAACCACCATGAATAAAATGAGAACCCCCACTAGTCATAAGATATCTAGGCACACCAAACCTAGGGAAAATAATGTCTTTAAGAATTTTTAATGAGGTTTCACCATAAACACTTTTAGTAGGTATAGCTTCTACCCATTTAGTAACATAATCAACAACAACAAGAATATGAGCGTAGCCTTTTGAAAGAGGGAAAGGACCCATAAAGTCAAAACCCTAACAATCAAACAGTTCAATAACAAGAGAATAATTCATAGGCATTTCATTATGTCTAGAAATATTTCCAACCCTTTGACATTGATCAAAAGATAAAACAAACTCTCTAGCATCTTTAAAGAGAGTAGGCCAATAAAAACCTGATTGTAGAACCTTATGTGCAGTTCTATCTCCAGCGTGATGTCCTCCATAAGCACTACTATGACATTTTCTCAATATCTCTTGTTGTTCATTTTCAGGACACATATTCGCATAATACCATCAACAACTTCTTTATATAAGTGTGGATCATCCCAAAAATAATGCCTCAAATCATAGAAGAATTTTCTTCTTTCCTGAGTTGTAAAGGTAGGAGGCAAATACTTGGAAACAATATAGTTAGCATAATCAGCATACCATGGACTCTCTTGAGAGCTTACTTTTATTGCAGCTAACTGTTCATTAGGAAAACTATCTTTAACAGGAATAGGGTCATCAGAGATATTTTCTAATCTAGACAAATTATCAGCAACAGGATTTTCAGCACCCTTCCTATCCACAATATGTAAATCAAACTCTTGTAAAAGAAGCACCCATCTAATAAGCCTAGGCTTAGCATCTTTATTTTCCATAAGGTACTTAATAGCAGCACGATCAGTATGAATAGTAACTTTAGAATCAACAATATACTGCCTAAATTTATCACAAGCAAAAAACTACAACTAGGAACTCTTTCTTAGTGGTAGCATAATTCTTTTGAGCAGTATCAAGGGTTTAAATAGCATAATGAATAACATTTAACTTCTTATCTATCTGCTGTCCAAGAACAGCACCTACAACATAATCACTAGCATCACACATAATTTCAAATGGTAAATTCCAATCAGGTGGTTGAACAATAGGGGCAGATACTAAAGCCTTCTTTAAAATTTCAAAAGCTTCTTTACAATCTTCATCAAAAACAAAAGGTACATCTTTTTGAAGAAGATTAGTAAGAGGCTTTGATATTTTAGAGAAATCTTTAATAAACCTTCCATAGAAACCAGCATGACCAAGAATACTACGAATTCCTTTAACATCCCTGGGGAAGGGCATTTTCTCAATAGCTTCAACTTTAGCTCTATCAACTTCAATACCTCTTTCAGAAAATTTATGTCCAAGAACAATTCCTTCATTAACCATAAAATGGCATTTCTCCCAATTAAGAACAAGATTAGTCTCCTCACATATCTTCAAAACTTTATCAAGATTCTGCAAACAATTATCAAAAGAAGTTCCATAGACAGAGAAATCGTCCATGAAGACTTCCACAATTTCTTCACAAAAACCATGAAAGATAGCAGACATGCATCTTTGAAAAGTATCAGGAGCATTACATAAACCAAAAGGCATACGTCTATAAGCATAGGTTCGAAAAGGACAAGTGAAAGTTGTTTTCTCTTGATCAGGCTTCCTAACAACAATTTGAGAGAACCCAGAATAACCATCAAGAAAGCAGAAATGAGTTTTCTTAGACAACCTTTCTAACATTTGATCAATAAAAGGCAAAGGATAATGATCTTTCTTAGTAACCTTATTAACTTCCCTAAAATCAATACACGTCCTATAACCAACCACTACTCTTTGAGGAATAAGTTTATTATTTTCATTTGGCACAACAGTCATCCCTCCTTTCTTAGGGACACAATGCATAGGACTAACCCATCTACTATCGGCAATATGATAAATAATACCAGCATCAAGGATATACCTCATTTCTTACCACATCCTTCATCTTAGGATTTAAACGACATTGATGCTCAACAACTGGCTTTCCATCAGGTTCAATATTAATAGTATGCTGACATATAGTAGGAGAAATACCCTTCAAATCATCAAGAATATAACCAATAGCACCTTTGTGTTTCTTCAATATTCCCAACAATCTCTCCTCTTCTTTACCAGAAAGTTTAGAACTAATAATAATAGGATATAATTTCTTATCATCAATATGACCATATTTAAGATTGTCAGGAAAAGGCTTTAAATCAAAAACAGGATCCTCCTTGGGTGGTAATGTGATACCCAAGTCTTCCACCGGTAAATTGTGTTTCAGCATCGCTGGCTGATGTAAGAAAATCTCGTCAATTTCATTCCTTTCTTCCCAAAATACATCACTTTCGTGGTCTTCCATGTATTGCTGCAAAAGGATTGTTAGGAGCAAGAGCAATAGCAGCCAATTGTTCAACTCTATAGTTCTCATTAGGTAATTCAGCTTCATAAGGCGCTTTAGCAAATTTGGAGAAATTAAATTCATAAGACTATTCATCAAACTTTTGTAAGAATTTTCTCCTTTTTACAATCAATAACAACACCACAGGTATTTAAGAAAGTTCTACCAAATATAATAGGACAAGTCTCACTAGCAGAAGTGCCTAGTACTAGAAAATCAGCAGGATATTATTTAGTTTTACCACATAAGACCTCCACATCTCTAACAATACCAATCGGAAAAATAGTTTCCCTATTAGCAAGTTGAATAATCACATCAATGTCTTCAAGTTCACAAGAACCAATTTCATGCATGATTTCTTTATAAAGCTCATAAGGAATAGCACTAGAACTAGCACCAATATCACACAAACCATAATAGCAATGATCACCTATCCTCACACATAGCATAGGAACATTGGGTTTCCTAGATTTACCAGGATGAGAGACAATATTAGAAGCATATTAACAAAATATAATTTGTCCCTCTTCTACATTTTCAGAAACAAGGTCCTTTACTATTGCTACTGCAGGTTCTACAGTTATTTGTTCCTCAGGTTCTACAGGTTTCCTTGCACTTTCTCAATATAAAGTTCAGGCACAATAGAATCAACAGTATGAACTTATATATCTCTAGCAGGAACACAATTAACAGTATCTTTATAAGGAGCATGGTACTTGTCAAATTCCTTTTTAGGAATATCAAAATAAGAAGCAAAACACTACTACAGAATAGGCTATCAGTGACATGCTAAAAAGGCCCATTAGTGACTGGCAAAGTGCCTGTCACTGATGACTAGTCACTGGTATGAGGTTTACTAGTGACGGGCAAGTGCCTGTCACTGGTATGTGCACTAGCGACAGGCATTTGGGCGTGCCTGTCACTAGCATGTGTACACTAGTGACGGGCAACAGAAATGCATGTCACTAGTACGAATCGAAGGGTGCAACCATCTGGGTTTTGTAGTGACAGGTCCATTATTCTGCCCGTCACTAGTCTAAATTTCGATAAACAAAAAAAAATCCATGTAATAGATATCAAATTTGATTACAAATTTTCAACTTAACATAGAAGCTAGTACACCACTTAACAATATTTGGGCAATCCAAAGACATACTAATTGATTCCTAAATAGTGAGTTTAGAGACTTAACAAAATAAAAGTCAGATGCAGAATAGTTTATAACCACTATGTTAGCGGCATTCCAAAATAATCTTCAGTTGCATTAGCGCCAGCACGTCCGAATGGTTAGTAGGTGTAAGTTCTCTAGTGTTGGGAGAAGCAAACATTCTCCTAGACTTCAGTACGGTCACCTATGATAGGAAATCAAAACCAAAAGAATTATCATACATTTAGCTATAATATGTAGCTCCCAAAATCTGAATTTGTTGGAATATACATGCACTATGATATATTTAGCTAGCCGAGAGCGGATGATAGAAAAATTGTTGTCCTTTCACATGCAAACATACATCTAAAGTAGAATCAAATGCACAAAAGAAGTTGCAGCATACCTTGAACTACAACATACGAAGCACCGATACGGGGAGAGAGATACGGCGATATGGATATGGCATATGAATTTGCAATTTAGGTGATCTGAATTACAAAGTGGCACTCATGAGTACATCAATCTATCAGTGACGATGTTGGTCCCGACCTGGATGATCCTACACGCGCCACGTCTGGCTTGCTCCGCTCCCCGAGAAATCCACCATCACGCTCGGGAGAAGCATCATCGTGTTGGTCACCAATTAGTTTGATTTTATCATAAAACGTGCATTAGTACCCTATATGTCCAACAGACTACACAAACTGAAGCAAAAGAATACCAATGTGCGATTCAACTCGCTCCTTTAGGCAAGAGACTAAAGGTTTGGATGTAGTGGCCTACAGGAGCAGCAAACCATATCAATTATTAAATGTTTGGGGGCTAATGGATTGAATGTACACTTTATTCAGAAAGCAATTATCCTATTTGTTCACACACTTTATTCAAAAAGAAATCATCATTTAATACAACTGCTATTCTACCTGTTGGTCGGGTAAGATATCATGACAACATTGCTCACGTGACATGTACATGTATATTTTATGAATTGATTTTTTTTGTTGATCTGTCCCATGATGTCTCTCTTAATATGATCTGAAGCAACACAAAAAACTAAATGTGCATATTACCAGAATATTGTAGGTTGCATGTCTATGGAAGAACTCGAGCATACATGAACATCTCTAAGCATCAGTGAAGAATGTTCACAAATAAGCCAGTGCAGAATGTTATACCATTCAGATTTTCCATCATAGAATATGTGTACCATCCATGGAGTACTGAGTGTTATAAATAGAAGCTTAATGCCGAATAAAAACGGATTTTGAACCAAGGGCGTCATGCTGCTCAAAGCTATCAGATTAAAGAGCATACTGCAATCAAAAACGGTATAGAGCAACTTCAAGACAGATATAACAAATTAATGATCACTTTTTTTTCTCTTCTAAACAATGTGCTGAAAATTGAATTTAATTAAAGAAGCAAGTATATCAAAGGAAAGCTAACTGTTTGTAATGAGTATCGCAAAGAGCCACAATTCAGTAGGTCACAAACCGAATAGAGCCCTTTGAGCAGTTGTATACATATGTATTACAATGAGAACTGAGAAGTGTGAAACTCTGAGAACATAGAAAATTATGAAACTAACATAAAGTTGTAGTGCAATAGACTGCCACCTCAAAAACTCAACGGACATATTAGAGAATGTGCCAATTAGATAGACCAGTAAAA
Source organism: Alopecurus myosuroides (assembly GCA_028641055.1). NCBI lineage: Eukaryota > Viridiplantae > Streptophyta > Magnoliopsida > Poales > Poaceae > Alopecurus > Alopecurus myosuroides. The sequence goes on along the minus strand of CM054057.1, from coordinate 580,481,358 downwards.
CCTACCATGTATGGCATGGCTCTATTAAGTTGTTCGGCTCTGTTTGGAATCTCATTTATTCCAAAGACGGAAGTATTGGAAAACCGGAGTTTTTTAACACCAGGCAAAAGAATACTTCATCATCTTGAGAACATGTTTTTTCTCAGTTTAAAAAAAAATGGGCCGCTTGGCAAGTTCTATTTTGCTGTAAGTTTTGACGCATGGATAACCAATTCTTGACCAGCTGTGAAGCTGCATAGCCGTTGCACAGTTTGATGCCTTCTCGACTCCACGGTATATTTGGCCGTGGACTTGAACCGGGCGTAAGTGCCGCTGCTTGGGCCGACGAACATTAAATCCAGGAGCTCGTGCTCGTGCTCGTGGTTCAGCAAGTAGCCGGATTGACTCCGTCGCGTCCCTGTACTCCCGACGATCCGGAAGTCGAGCTACTGAAGGTGTCGGTACAAGGACATCATCATCGACGAATAGATGAAGAACATGTAGCACAAGACGCCTAGCTCCATCGGCAAGCATACCATGTCCACCGCGAATGCGGGGAGTGGCATGGTTGAGGTTAGCGACTAGGCGGTATCTAAACGCGCAGGACACAAGAGACAGCAGCGCACACGGCGCTTTGGCACACGGTAGTAGAGGGCGGCAGGGCGCCCATCGGTGGCAGGAAGCGCAAGAACCACCAGCTTGACGCTGTCGGGGGATGGATGTGGCAGGTTGACGCTGTCGGGAATGGACATGGCCATGACGAACAGGACGGTCGCGCCCATAGCATGGTCGGCGACAGGCCGGCGCCGGAAGCTGGGGGGAAAGGGATGAGGTGGCCCATGCACGGTCTGCATAAGAGCATCATGTGCGGTAAGCCCTGGCCAGAAAATGACATCCCAGTCCGGCTAACAGCTACTCCCTCCGTTCCAAAATAGATGATTTCCATTTTGTCCATATATGCATGTATGTAGACTACAACATGTCCACATACATGCATGTTTGGATATATGCAAGTCATCTATTTTGGAACGGAGGGAGTAGCTTATTACTTTTTCATTTCTCAGTTTTGGAAGAAAGAGGTCCCGAACTCCTTTTAATACTAAAAAAATCATTAGTATTGGGAAATAGTTTATAAAACTACATTTTTTTCTTATATCCAAACACCTCCTATATAAAACTTCAGTTTTCCTAAATACTATAGTATTTTAAGAATACTTTGAAAATACTTTGTCTTCAAGGTTGATAAATAAGACAAGTTGAGGATATAAATTTCTCAGTTCTCAAACTTAGCTATAGGGATTAAATGTTCAGTAAGCACATCTAAGAGTATCAAGATTTAGAAGTTAATACCTGAGATCCTCCATGTCCGTTGGTTAAAAATCAACAATACTGAAACTTCGATTACTTATTTCCAACTTCCAATTCCACAAATGATCTGCATGTAAATTCATCGCCATCACTAACAAAAGAACAGGAAACTATAAATACAACAATCTAAAGATGGTCAGGATTGCCTTCATAAGTATAACAAAATTAGGCTTTCAGCGTGAGTGGTACAATGAATCTTGACCAAAGACAACCTGGCAGAACCAATTGCGTTCCAGAGCCAACCGAAGCCTATGCAGTCTAGTGCTTCCGGCACCAGTGCCGTGCCCAAGAGCAAGTAAAAAAGGATGAAGTTTTGGCAAAAGAAGTGGAATCCCCTCTTCTTAGTCATGGCGGCGCTGCTGCTCGAAGTCCTTCCTGTGCTCTGCCCATCGCGGCCGTTTGTCCTGTAGTTCCTCTGCCACCATGGCTCCACACCCGATTAGTTTCGCAGATCTGGGCGGTAGCCCCTGATCTACATGCCGATGCCCCTTAGGCTGAGTGTGGAGGGAAGTTGTGCTAGATTGGCATGGGAGGTACACGGAGCTCGGAAGGGATGGAGCAGCCGAGGGGGAGAAGGCCGACGGCGTTGGACGGGGGAGGCAGGCGGCGCCCGCGATCTGTGGTGGATTCGTGGTAGGGATGGGGCGATTGGAACTGGGACTTGGGAATTTTTGTGGTACCATGAGTCCATGAGCGATAAATTTGCCACAAAAATTTACACGGCGTTGGTTGGAGATCGTGGACGGGAGGCGTGCGAGGAGACGCGGTTAAGGTGATGACTATGCGAGAAAGATTACCGCATGTACAGCCAGCCGTCTGCCACGTTTGAAACATAGGATTTTTTTTAATCTAAAAGAGAGGAAGAGGTGCGTCAATCCAGCAAAAAAATCGAGAGTTAACGATAGATTTTCTCTAGTTATGCTGAAGGTGTATCTCATAGTTATTTTATTTTTTGGGGATAGGCCTAATCTGCGACCGGCTCCCTTGGGTTTTTGTTGTACATGATGTCTGCAACGTGGTCTACATGTGACGCGTCAGAGTAACAAAGACGGGCATCCTCTGATGCACATGAATATATAAGTTTAAACAAACGATGGATATGTTTTGTTATGTGTGGGCATGCGACCAGTATCGTGTGGTATGGGTGACATGCAATTATAAATGCATGTCACTAAATAATTTTCCCTTTCTGCCGGCTCTCACAAAATATATTAGTGACGGCCACTTTTATGAGCTCGTCACTAGTGTTTTATAACAGTGACAGGCCTATTCTTCCAATGTCACCGGTAAACTTACTAGTGACGGGCACAGTTTTGCCCGTCGCTGATCACTTGGCGGCTATAAGTCTTTCTGTAGTAGTGAAAGCCTTATATAAGTTTGCAACAACTTGAGAATCAAGACCATAAACAATACTAACATTATGAAAATCATCGGATGACATAAATGTTTTAATGCATTCATAATCATAATTTATACCTGACTTTCTACCTTTGTCATTCTCCCATCCTTCAGTGTTTTCTTGAATTCAGTCAAGAAGATCCCATTTAGCCTCATCCTTCATATATGTAAATGATCGAGAATAAGCAGCATCCAATAAATCCTTATCATGAAGAGAAAGCCTTGCATAGAAATTATTAATAATAATATTACTGGGGAGCTCATGAATGGGGCATTTGAGAATTAGTAACTTAAATCTCCCCCATGCTTGGGCAATAATCTCTCTGTCACGAGGCCAAAAATTATATATATAATTCCGATTTCTATGAGAATAAAAGAGAGCCACAATTTCCTCCCACCCAATAGTCTGGCTATTTTTCAGCAGTTTGAACCATTCAGCGGCTTGACCTGTCATTGATCTAGAGAATGATTTACTCTACACTTGGCTCATTGTAATACCTGCACACTTGAACAACGCGCATAATTCATGTAAAAAGAGCAAATGATCACCAGGATGGACGGTTCCATCACCTGAATAGCAGTTATTCTTAACATGTTTAACAATCTTTATAGGTATTTTATAAGGATCCAAATCATCAGGCGGTGGGTCACTTACTACCCTAGCAGTGGCAGCAGTGCCCGCAAATAAGGACTCAAAAGGAGATCCAAACATAGTATAATAAAGAAGTGGATAGTAATAAAAACAGCACATACAGCAGAAGCTTCCTTTATCAATTCCACTTCCCAATAGCGCTTCACTCCCCGGCAACGGCGCCAAAAAATAGTCTTGATGACCCACAAGTATAGGGGGTGTATCGTAGTACTTTCGATAAATAAGGGTGTCGAACCCAACGAGGAGCAGAAGGTGTTGACAAGCAGTTTCGATGAAGGAATAACTGTAAATACCGAAAGATAGATTTGTAGGGTTTTTTGATATTGTAGATAAATAAAGTGCGAGTAAATAAAATGCAATACTAATAATTTCAGCAAGTGTCCCAATCCTTTCTTCATCAAAGGACAAGCCGGTGGGTTTACTTATGATTAACCAACGTTCTCGAGGACACACGGGAGGTTTCTGTCAAGTGCTTTTGTTCCATGCAGCTGAATAATCTTAGGTGTTTTGATAAGTGTTGTGTGGGGTGAACCTATGCTAATGTACCATCCCATCCAAGACTAGTCCCTTGCAAGCATCCGCAACTACAAGAAAGTAATTAAGAAATAAATCTAACCACAGCTTTAAACTCCGGGATCCTATGCTCCCTCGTGTAATGGTTTCCTAACGGGGGTTTAGGTTTTTGTCACTCCGGCAACCCCACAATTAGTAGCCAAATACACGATGCATCCCCCTAGGCCCATAAATGGTGAAGTATCATCTAGTCAACTTTCACATAACACCACTAGGAGAATAACACCACAACTTAAATATCAAACATTAAATATTATTCAACATTACTTCACTACTAACAACTTGACTTCTCCCATGTCCTCAAGAAGAACACGAACTACTCACAAGACATCATATGGATAATAATCAGAGGTGATATAATGGATGATAACAATCTGTTCATAAAGTGCAAACACCGATAAATCTCACAAGCATCAACTACTAACAAGTAATCCACACCGGGAGAGAGATCTAATGTAAAACAACGGTAGAGGCCCCTAATTGTTACAGCGGGATGACGGTGTATGATGAGGATGATGGTGATGATGATGGTGGTGATGGTGATGACGATCTTGATGATGCCCGGAGTGATGATGGTGACGATGGCGGTGATTTCCCCTCTCCGGAGAGGAATTTCCCCGGCAGATTTCTCCGTGCCAGAGAGCTTTTCTCTCTCGGGTGTTTTCCGCCCCGAGGCTGCGGCGGAATAATTCTTCGACTATAGTATGAGGCTTAGGGTTCCCTCGGGGCCAAGTACGCCAAAAATATCCACCAGGGGTGGGCCTGGGAGGCCACACCACCTGGTGGCGCGGCCAGGGGCGCACCACCTCATGGTGTGGGCCCCTGGTGGCCCCCCTCTGGCTCTCCTTCTGGATGGACTCCTCCTCTGGACTTCTAAGACATCCCAGATGTCCCCCTTCTTCTTCTGATCTTCTTAAATATGGTATCTCTACGGTGCTTTTTCCATAAGATTTCTGGTCCCGGTGTTTATTCTCCAAAAATTATGAAACATGCAAAATAAGATAAAATAACATAAGGGATGCATCATAACATGAAATATATCGATGAATAACAGAAAATTATGATATAAAATAGTTATGCAAAATGGACGTATCAAAGCTCATTGGATGAAAAAGAGGAGGAGAGTAATGATCAAGAGGAGGAAGAATGGAGCTACACATGTCTACCTCCAAATTAGAGTAACTCTTTAACTCATAATTGTTATGATCCTTTTGATTCTTTTGAAATATACCTTTTTGATGAAATTGATACTTGTTATACTTGTGACCTTCATACTACTATGAATGAAACTTGTGAGAATGATATTCCTACTGTTATTTATTATAATCCATGCTACTTTGATAAATCCTATGACAATCCTCTATTTATTCCAACTATTTATATGCATGATAATGATGAAGTTTGTTTAGAAAATTTATATGACGATGCTCTAGATGATGGTCCTATGTTACTTGGTGTTATAAATTATAATTCTACTGAAAATATGATTGCTATAACGTATCCCATACCTTTTAATAGTGACCAATCATCTTGTTTTGCTATTGCTAAATCTGGGAAAGAAGAGGACTTTATTCTTAATTTTGATCCCACTATTTTTGAGCTTGATATGAATTGTTTTCTTTTAGACCACGACGACATGCTTTATGTGATAATTATGTTGTTCGGTTTGTTCATGGTGCTACTGAAAATTATAATGAGAGAGAAAAATATGGTTGTAGGAATTTTCATGTGACTAAAGCACCTCTCTTTTCGTTCAAAATTTTGAAATTGCTCTTGTTCTACCTTCCCATGATTTCTAGTTTGAGATTCTTTAATTTATTTATTACCAAGATTTGTATGCATAGTAAGTGGGTTAGAATTAAATTTGTTTTATACTTGCTTCTTGATATTCTCTTTTGCTTAATTCATATTTCTTATGTGAGCATCTTCTCTCTTTCTATGCCTAGCTAAAAGGAGTTAAAGAAAAACACTTCTTTGGAGATAACCCATGGTTTTATTTTTGCTTTGTTTTTCTCTGTTTTATTTGAGTCAAGGTTTTGTATACTTCTGTAAAAACTCCTTTTTATCTTTATTTTCATGTATTAGTTGTGCCAAGTAAAGTTTCTAACGGAAGTTGGAGTTGGTTTTGGATTTCTGCGCAGAAAACAGATTTCTGATGTCCACCGTAAAAATATCGTATAATTCACAGAAAGATCATAATGACCTGAAACGATTTTTTTCTTATTCCTCAGCTAATTCCGAAACGTTTTTGTTCTTTATCTTTTTCCATTTGAGCAACTTAAGTGACCCGAAAAAATTCGTCATTCCAGACTGTTCTGGTTTTGGCAGATTCTGCCATTTTTCTTGCATTTGCTCTTTTACTATGTCAAGTGGATTTCTTTGCTTCGTGAAACATCAGTGGCTGTAGAAAATGTTTAAAAGTATAAATAGAACTTGTTCCCATGAAGAACACATGAATTTTTGATTATGCACTAACCCTCTAATGCGAATTACTTTTGAGTGTGGTGTGAAGGAAGTTTTCAAGGGTAAAGAGAAGAGGGTGATATAATGTGATCAAGAAGAGTGCAAAGAGAAAGCTTGGGGATGCCCCCGTGGTTCATCCCAGCAAATTCTAAGAAGACTAAAGCGTCTAAGCTTGGGGATGCCCAAGGCATCCCCTTCTTCATCAACAAATTATAAGGTTACTTCTAGTGAAACTATATTTTTATTCGGTCACATCATATGAAATTTACTTGGGGCGTCTTTTATTTTTCGTTTTGTTTTCTTTGATGAAATAAATATTATCTGAACCTTGCGTTCTTGTTTGGGAGAGAGAGACGCTCCGCTTATTCATTTCAATACTCGTTATGCTCGTATTCTTAGTTTTTCTTCTAGTTGTTGCAATCCTTTTAGCACCTGTTTTGCATGCATCTTTTATTCAAAGTTGTTAGTTTTATTGGAGTTATGTTAGTACTCTCTTTCTTAATTGTTGTGTCATTTGGAGATTTTGTGTTGAAAATATATTGAATGGTGCTTGTTGGAAAAAGAAATAACTTCACGTGGTAGAATTTATAACGGTGTAAAAAGAAGCTTGTATAGATTGTGGCTAGAATTTTTCATGTCATGTTAGATGTTATTTTAATTCTAAGCCTAGTGGTTATTTTTGTAGCATGACTTGTCTCAAATAGCTTATAGTGTTTAATGTGCCATTGAAAGAATCATGAGTTGTTTTTTATCACATTAAAGCATAAATTTGTGGTGTTCTCCTTTGAATGTTTATTTGGTTGACTTGGCGCATGCTTACACCATGTGTATGACTACAAACCATTCACTTATAATCTCTATTATCATTTAGTTTTTGACTTGTAATACCACTTATTCTTTGATTAATAATGTTTTTGTCGCTATGCATGATTATGGACATTATGCTCTCTTGATTTGTCGCTCCTAGTCTTTGCTAGCCTCCACCTGTACTGAGTATGAGCTCTACTCGTGCATCCAACTCCCAAAAAACCAAAGTATGCCAAATGTGTCCACCATATCTACCTACATGTGGTATTTAACCGCCACTCCAAAGTAAATTGCTCATGTGTTACCTTTAAAACTTTCAAAATTACTCATGTTTTGTGCTCCTGTTTTAGCTCATGAGGGCGTGAATAGAGAATCTTTATCTCACTTGTTGATTGGATTTCACACCCTGGACTAGTGCCTTCATCCGCTTATCCAATTGATATAAGAGCTGTCAGCGGGGTGCCCAGCCCCAAACATAATACAACAAATTCTCTTCTCTATCTTTGCCCCTGATTTACCAGTTAAAGCATATTTGTGTAACAAAAAGAGAAAGAGGCATTACCTTCTACCCAGATGTGTCCTTCTATGGGAGCCACTCTTGTGAAATCTAGTTGGCTTGTGATGTACTGTATTTTCTGTTTACCATTCGTTGACAAAAACATACACACCTACCCCTAAAAATTAGACACTCCTCCATAGTATGTGATTGTTGGCAGGCACCCGAGGATTCGGTTAGCCATGGTTTGTGTAAGGAAGGTTGGGAGGAGTGTCAAATATTTTATACCTCTTTTTAATAAAATTTAATTCTCTAGCACATGAGTGATCCATGCTTCCCTCTGCGAAGGGCCTTTCTTTTAATTTTATGTTGAGTCTCCATCTTCTAACTTTATGCACAGTTGAGAGAGCATAGTTGTCATTCTGAGTTTAATGTGCATTTGTCCCAAAAAATATTATTGATTGATTCATACCTTGTTATTTCTTGCTCTCAAATTATTTTTTCAAGTCATCCTTTTAAACTTTGAAGGTGTCCTGGCATTTATGTTTTGCCCCACTCTAAGGACAAGCGAAATATCACTTTGCCATGTTTTCTTGATGCTAGAAACAAACGTATAACTTTCAAATGCATTATTACTCATGATCTTCTATGTGTGTTACTTTCATAATGCAAAATGATTGCTACGTTTTATTGTTAAAATTATATCTATCATGCTTATGTTTAAAGTACTATGATCTCAGCTTACATATGCTCTTACAATTATGATGATTAAGTTCATGTTGGTAGCAAGTCACCTGAGAAATTATTTGTTTTGTCGTTTACCTACTAGAGGACGAGTAGGAACTAAGCTTGGGGATGTTGATACGTCATAAACGTATCCATAATTTCGATGTTCCATGTTGTTTTAATGTTATTTGCTACATGTTTGCTATGCACTTTATATCATTTTTATCGATTTTCTGGGACTAACCTATTGACAAGATGCCACAGAGCCAGTTCCTGTTTTCTGTTGTTTTTTGTTTCATAAAAGTTGTTCTAGAAATATTCTCGGAATTGGAAAATTCAAAAACCAGAAGTCGTAGAAAGTTGTCACGCACACGGAGTCCGGAGGAGACCCGGAGGGGGGGCACAGGGGCCCCACACCATAGGGCGGCGCGACACCATGGTCGCGCCATGGGGTGATGTGGCCCCCCTGGTCGCCCACCGACGTTGCCATTTCTCCTATATAATCCCATCGGATAGTAAACCCTAAAAACATCCCACTTTTCCACGAAAAAACACCAGAGGCCGCCATGAACGTCAACCCAAGTTCGGGAGGGTTCTGGAGTTCTCCCCGGCACCCTGCCAGGAGGGGAAATCATCACCGGAGGGCTCTACACCACCATGCCCGCCTCCTGAATGATGCGTGAGTAGTTCATCCTTCGACTATACGGGTCCATAGTAATAGCTACATGGTTGTTCTCTCCTCTTTATTCCTCATATTTAGATCTCGTGAGCTGCCCTACATGATCGAGATCATCTTATTGTAATGCTACATGTTGTGTTTGTTGGGATCCGATGAATATTTAATGCTATGTCTCTTGATTACCATCTATCATGCATGTTATCTTCATGTGTATGCTATTTATGATCTTGCATGCTCTCTGTTGTTAGTAGATGCTCTGGCCAAGTAGATGCTAGGGACTCCAAGAGGCAGTATTTATGCTCGATAGTGGGTTCATGCCTCCTTTGCATCTGTGCTCGAGTGATAGAAACGTGAAAGATGGAGGATGTGTTGTTGCTATTAGGTAGAAAACAACGATGTTTACATTGTTTACATTACACACTTTGCTTAATGTGATTATTTGTTGCTTGCAACTTAATACCCAAAGATTGTTCGGATGATATTATGAGATGGATTATTAGTCATAGATGCAGTTGGATAACGGTCTATGAGTCTTGTTGTAATGCTCGCATGAATCACATAGTAATCATCATGTCATGCATGTTTCAATATCTATCAATTGCCCAGCTATAGTTTGTTCACCACACATGTTATGTATCTTTTATGGAGAGACACCACTAGTGAACTGTGAACCCTGGTCCATTTTCTCATACTAATAATACAACCACTGCAATTACAGTTTTCACACCGCTTACATTGTTTTCACACACCTTCTACTGTTTTTACATTGTTCTCCTATTGTTTACCACACCATACATTTAATCTCTTTGTTATCAGAAAAATCGGTGAGATTAACATCCTCACTGCTTCATTGGGGCAAAGTGAATTGATTGTGTTCTTTAGGTTCCACGTTGCTGATGAACCGGTAGTGAGCCCTACCACATCAACTGCGTCAACCTTCAGAAGTTGCTTGTCCTCCTGCTGGTTGATTCAACCTTGGTTTCTTTTCTGAGAGAAAATTTGACGCTGCACTCTTCACAATCTTTCTCTTGGGGTTTACCAACGAGTGCAACTACGCACCCCATCAGGTTACACTTACCCTCAAAGACTGTTGCGATCCCCTACACTTGTGGGTCATCAACCTCCAACAGTATCCCACTTGCACTAGAGTCAATTAATACGAATTCCGGTGTTACTCACACTATGCATGCGGTACCATATATGTTTGTCTTTCACCTTTTGATCTTATCAACTTGTGATAAACTTGTGTTTAGATTTATTAGGAATTGGATTTGTGTGAACCCGGTTCCGTGACAGCATAATAATTCAAGTGTCTCCGAATGAATTATCTTGCGTACTTTGAAACGTCACTAAGTCGAATGACTTTTATCCAATAACTTGCAATCTACAGTGTCTTACATTGTGTTGCAACTATCCATAGCAATATACTGTAGAGTCCACTCAAAATACTCTAATGTTGATATTTATACAAAATATGGTAATATCGATTCAAGAATCATAAGAAGATTTAAAATCAATAAATATTTGATTTTCTAATTCCCCCACAAATACATATGTGAATACTTATCTCAATATTATTTGTAACTATACAAAATCCCACTAAGTCCTTTTATACTTAGTAATATTACCGTCGAATATTTACGTGAGAAATTTCTCGCCACAATATTTATAGGTTTTATTACAAATAATTAACTACATAAGAAAAACTTTTACTTAAATATTTATCCTCTATACTAGTTTGATTAAGCAATTTTAGTCAACGGAAATCTACTGGTTCTTGTGTGCTTCCTTCTATGACTATTAGATTGTTCAAATCACAAAATATTATGATTTGATCTCAACCCTTTATATTGTCCCACCAATGACTACAAATGCCATGTCTTTTGCAAAATATCATGTCATTTTTACTTTACAAAAAAATACTTTATCTCATTGTATCTCGAAATTTCTTTCATAATTACACATAGCACACCCATCATATTCATGTTTATTAAACGCCTTAATTTATCTCATAGATTCCGAATTTAATAAGACACTTTCTGATATTGCATCAAAAACCTTTTTAAATCTTTTATGAGTTAACTTTCTTTCAATTAGGACTAGCCAAATCAAAATATCATAATCTCCTCCCACTAACTTTTAGTTACATTCACTTTATATAATGAAAAATAAGACCTTTTTGTTTCATTAACACGACTGACTTAAAACTGATACTTGTAATATTTTAGATTACTCTAGTAATCCAAAATTAATTACACTTAGGAAAATAATTTGCCAAATAATAGCACCAAGAAATTGATATCATAAATTTTCAACTCATCATAATCATTTATTCGTACTTGATAAAACAATTTTATCATACTAGCTTTATGAATATAAAATATTCATATGCGTTTTACTTGCGTGAATATTCATGTTCCATATGACTTTTAAAATCACTCCCACTTACTCTTAATTTGAAATCTTGGAGTCAACATGAATATCTCCTTAATCGCGGATCTATATGATAATCCAATATCATATATTTATGAGTTCTATTATCTTGTTTGTTTTGTTTTGCACATCCTGGTCATTATCTTGAAGTTTTTTGACTACATCACAAAGTGAATATCACATCAAATTTCTCATATGACCTTTGTTAAATATTAAGTTTCAACTTTATGTATCTCATACATACAATCCTGGATAATAAGAAGAACAGGAAACATTAGCATGTTTCCCCTTTCATTGAACCATTTCTCCAAAGATCCTCAATTATAACTTAATATAATTTCCATCTTTTCAATCATGAGAAGACAATTTTCTCCTTAATCCAACGTGTTAAAAAACATGGAGTTTAAAGTGGAAATTCACTACCAATAAACGTATTGGTTTTATGCAAAAAAAACCTTTTAATCAGTTGTGCATCATGCTTGAGCAATATTGATTACTAGGAACTGTTATAAAAATAACTCTAAGTTAATTAAATGGCATAGTTCAAACCTTCACAAACAAGCAAAATAATTTTCTTTAGTGGGTTGAGAATTATTTTTGTTTCAGGCTTTCACCTATCACACAAAGAAATTTCACAATTACAACATTGCTTAAATCCTTGTCTTACAAAGATTTCATTATCACGATAATGTTGAGTTTCTCAAAATTTATCATGAGTAATTTTGACTAAGAATATTTTCTTTGTCAACCATGTTGTAATTTCTATTAGGTCCTTTATACTTAAATAAAATTTCTTTGATCTTATTTTTTATTCAAAATATTCCCACTAACTGTTATGAAATATTGAAACTTTAATTATTTCATCTATTCCACTTCATCAATATGATTAACTTATCACATTGAATCTTCAATGGAATTAAGTCAATTGAGAAAAAAGCATTTCTTATGTGAATTTCGATTCACAAGTGCCTAGCACTTAATGGTTTTTGGCTATATGAAATATTTTGGACGTAGTCTCTCAACCTTGATAATCAAATAAAAGACGTATCTCCAATTTATTTAACAAGTCATAAAACTATTACCCAAACTTAAGCAATAATTTGAATCAAGATATTCCAGAATTAATAATAAAACTAACTGACCTAACACAATAAAGAAGATCATAAATTTTGAATGCCCAAGTTTGGAATACCCACAGATATTATACAATTCAAACTCAACAGTTTTCATGAAAATAAAATATTCATTAGAAAATGATCGAACACAAAATAACTACAATTTCGAAGTCCTAGTGTTGATCCTCTCTATTGACTTGGACTTCATGATATGACCAGGTACACTCCAAGTGCATTTGCTACGTCATTCCAGAACTTCCTTTTCTTTCTAGCATTTGCTCCTCCCCAAGTACCTGGCAGTGGTGAAAGTAAGAGTATCAATTATTATCTCATACAAAATGACTTTTACTGGAGATATGTGAATAGTATTGGTATAACTCTTATACCTGTCTTAGTCCATGTAGGATCCCCAGCTTCAATGTCAGCTTCTTTTTCCTTGAGTAAGGCAAACATCATCTGAACTCGCCACTCTTTCAGAATTCTATTGTAAAGTTTTACAAAACCATGGAATATTGGTGGAACTGATCCTAGTACGATGTCACAGAAATGCTCCTGAGTTATTGAAAAACCAACATCTCTAAGCTTTCTTTCTAATCTGATCATCCTGAGTTCAAACAAATTTATGGGTTCACCCAACACAAGGCGACTAATCATCAGTTCTCTGGTCAGATTATAACACTCATTGGACACTTGATGTGTGAATAGAGATTTCAGTTCCTCCTCTAAATAGTAAGGATGATGGTTACTAACCGATCAACCAGCTCAACAATAATGCATGTGTGCAAGATTTCCTTGACGACGCATATGTCATATTTTGGTATGAGGTCCATCATGATCCTCATCTCCAGGCATGTGACTCACAAAGTGATCCATATGGGTGTTCTTAAGAATCAACATCAAATCATGAAACCATTCCCCAAAATTGTTTCCATTTGCAGCCAAAGGCTCACAACTCATCATCGCATTAAATTGATATCTAACAAAGGGATAATGTCTACCATAAAACAACTTTATTTGGACTATAGTTCAAAATTAATTTGCACTATTTAATTCAATAAGGTTGTAATTAATATATGTTGATATTCCTCACGATCAACTTTTAGTGCAACGAGATCCCAATAGATTATGATTAGAAGGATGCATCCACCTCATCGAACCATAACCTATAGAGTCAGCCACCATGCCAATCACCCACGCGATTCTCGCTCATCTTTTGATGTCTGTGTTTCGAGCTCATGACTTTCATGTCTCAATGACAAGACAACCAACTAACTCCACCATATAGAATGCACCTTGTATCCAAGTGAGCAAACTATAACCCGCCTCCCGACAAGAGGAGCCACGTTGACCCTCGTATCCAAGTGGTGAAGGCGTACCCATACCGGTTTGACGGTGCTTGATATCCCACAAGTATAGGGGATCGTGTGTAGCCTTTTCGATAAGTAGGAGTGTCGAACCCAACGAGGAGCTAAAGGTAGGATAGATGTTCTCTCAAGTTCTATCAACCACTGATACAACTCTATGCACACTAAACGTTTACTTTATCTAGGAAATAATACTAGAGCAATAATACGGGTATGAGATATTTTTGCGAGATAATAAATACAAGAAAGTAAAGTTAGTTGCTGTAAAAATAAAATACACTTAATGACAATAAACTAACAGTACCATGAGTGTGGAAAAGTGGTGGTAATTTTGATGGATTTGTCCATGATCAAATAGTCAAATACAAGGTTGATATTCCTCTTTTATGTGGGAGAGAAAAACTTAACAAGCGCTCACTATCCAATGATTGCAAGTACTTATGATTGGAACTCTAGCAAACATCCATAACTATTAGAAGATACATTAAGGTAAAAATACCCAACTATCAAAATGTCCTCTTTATCCCATATGCTTCAATTACTAGATTGGGGCTCATGTTTCTGTCACTCAAGCAGCCCTCCCTCTAGGTTTATACACATACTACAAACCCTATAATGTGATCCATGCGCGCATAAACATATTATGGCACCATAGGACTGTAACAGATTCAATATATTGCTCAAACCATCTATAGAGATATAACAATCAACCATATGACAAAATGGATCTACACAAACATGACATAGATGCAATAGATCGTAGACAAGGAGGAATTGGCGATGGAGATGGCGGTGAAGACGACGAAGAGGACAACGCAGGGCAGCGCCGGGGGTGACGCAGTGACTCCTTCCCTGCGCCACCGGCATCATGGGGGAGCGCCGCCCCCTTAGCCCTCTTCCTTCATGGTCTTGGGAGCCCTCCCCCATGGAGATGGGATCCATGAGGGAGGTTAAAACGTGGCTTTGGTGGCTAGAAATTCGTGGTATGGGGTGTCTCCCACGACCTAGGTTTCCTCCCTTTATATAGTCTCACGGATTTCCGTCATCCCATCTAGTGATGTAGTAAATCGGGCGTATCTCAGCCGTCCGGACTTGGAATCAGGAAATATTTAAGTCTAGATCGTACGACGCAAAATTAGCCACAATTTTGTCTTCTGTGCGATTTCCGTTTGACGCTGTCTTTGACCTGTAACGTGGCAATCTTTAAAAGGTGTTTTCACACAGATTTCAGGAATGTCTCAATTCGACTCCAACAAGGTTTCTTCTTTTATTTTTGGTAATTCCTACACATCAAAGTGTAAAACGAGAACATTTTGCACTTTTGCAACTATTAGTAGGTTAGTCCAAATAAATCATAAACCTAATATAAAAAGAATTATGAAACCCATTAAAGTAGCATGAAACCAGAAAAATTATATATACGTTTTGGACGTATCAACATCCCCAAGCTTAGTTCCTACTCGTCCTCGAGTAGGTAAAACGATAAAAAAAAAAAAAAAAATTTGAGGTGACATGCTACCAACATAATATTGATCATCATATTTGAAAAAAACATTTGTAAACTGTTCTGGCAATAAAACATAGCAATCACTTTGCATCTTGAGAAGTAACACAAATAAAAGATCATGAATAACAATGCATTGAAAGTTATATGTTTGTTTCAAGTATAGAGAAAACATAGCAAAGTGATATTTCGCTTGTCCTTAAGAGTGGGGAAAAACATAAATGCCAGGACACCTTCAAAGTTTAAGAGGAAGATTAGAACAAATAATTTGAGAGCAAGTGATAACACATCATGAAGCAATTAATAATGTTTCTGGGACAAATGCACATTAAAATCAGAATGGCAACTATGCTCTCTCAACTGTGCATAAAGTTAGAAGATGGAGACTGATGTCTACGCACGCTTCTATTCTTGTAGACAGAGTTGGGCCTCCAAGTGGAGAGGCTTGTAGAACAACAGCAAGTTTCCCTTAAGTGGATCACCCAAGGTTTATCAAACTCAGGGAGGTAGAGGTCAAAGATATCCCTCTCAGGAAACCCTGCAATTAAGATACAAGAAGTCTCTTGTGTCCCAAACACACCCAATATACTTGTCAGGTATATAGGTGCACTAGTACGGAGAAGAGAGAGTAAAATGCAAGTAATATGGATGATAATAAGTGATAATAGCAATCTGAAATAAAAAATGGCAGCAAGCAAACATGTAGCCGAACAGGCAGAAAACGGTGTTTCAATGCTTGGAAATAAGGCCTAGGGATCCTACTTTCACTAGTGGACACTCTCAACAATGATCACATAATTGAATGCATAAATATCTCCCTTCACTATGCTACTCCGAACCACTCCCCGGTCGAATAACAAACACAACTTCATTGCGTAGGGTTATAACAACACTCCTCAAGTTTGTATTCCCATGTCTAGTTAACCCCACGCTGTCACTATGAGCGCCCTAGAAGGTACTAAGCAAACTCCACAATTTCATAGGGTCATCCAACACAAGATATAAATATCATGCTAAACCACTCGGTGCACACACTGTCACCTTTGCACCGTGATCAAAGTGTTTACGGAGATCTTATAACAAAACCACTTGAGTAGCATAATACATGAGGAGAAACATCTAATAATTCAACTAGATACAAAGCTCATGATCACATAAAGATCACACCATGGGAGAGAGAGATGAACCACATATAGCTACTGGTAGAGCCCTCAGCCTCGGGGGAGAACTACTCCCTCCTCATCATAGAAGACAGCAATGGCGATGGAGATGGCGGTGGAGTCGATGTAGATGGCTTCTGGGGGCAGTTCCAGATGTATTTTTTTGGAAAAGGTCGATTCTTTTAGGGTTTATGCATCGAGGATTATATATAGGAGAAAGGGCGATGCCAGGGGGTGGCCAGGGGGCCCACACCACCTGGTGGCGCGGCTAGGGGGTGGTCGCGCCATCCTATGGTGTGGCCACCCTGTGGCCCTCCTCCGGGGCTCTTCGAGACTTATGGATGCTTCCCTGACTTCTAAGACTTTTGGCTTTCGAATCGTCCAATTCCGAGAATATTTGCAGAACAACTTTTCTGAAACTAAAAACAGCAGAAAATAGGAACTGGCTCTGAGGCATCCTGTCAATAGGTTAGTCCCGAGAAATCGATAAAAATGACATAAAGTTTAAGGAAAACATGTGGGAAACAACATGAAAACAACATGGAACATCAGAAATTAAGGATACGTTTATGACGTATCAAGCATCCCCAATATTAGTTCCTACTCGTCCTCGAGTAGGTAAACGATAAAACAATAATTTCCGAGGTGACATGCTACTAACATAATCTTGATCAAAAAAATGTAAAGGCATATGCAAGCTGAGATCATAGAACTTCTAACACAAACATGATAAATAGAACTTTAATAATAAAGCAAACCAATCACTTTTCATCATGAAGAGTATGTCAAATAAAGGATCATGAGTAATAATGCAAAGAAAGATAAACGTCTTTTTATTTTATTAAACAGAGGTATTAAAAGTTTGACACTCCTCCCATCCATATTTCACAAACCATGGCTAACCGAATCCTCGGGTGCCTGCCAACAATCACGTAAAGTGGAGGAGTGTCTATATTTTGGGACATGTATGCTAATGTCAACGAATGGTAAACAGAAAATACGCATGTGAAGGACGATCACAAGTGGATTCACAAGTGCGGCTCCCATGTGAAGGACACATCTGGGTAGAAGGTCATCCCTCTTTCTCTTTTGTTTACACAATTATGCTATGACTGATAAATCAGGGGCAAAAATGGTGAAGAGATTTTGTGTGTATTAATTTGGGGCTGGGCACCCCGCTGCCAGCTCTTCTATCATTTGGATAAGCGGATGAAGCCACTAGTCCAGGGTGTGAAATCCAATCAACAAGTGAGATAAAGATTCTCTATTTACGTCCTCGTGAGCAAATCTAGGAACATAAAGGAGGAGTAGTTTTGAAAGTTTTAAAGGTAACACATGAGCAATTTACTTGGAGTGGCAGTTAAATACCACATGTAGGTAGGTATGGTGGACACAATGGGAAAAACTTTGGTTTAAGGTAGTTGGATGCACGAGTAGAGCTCATACTCAGTACAGGTGGAGGCTAGCAAAAGACTGGGAGCGACAAATCAAGAGAGCATAAGAGCCATAATCATCGATAGCGACATAAACATCATTAATTGAAGCATAATCGGTATCATAGTTCAAAAACTAAGTGTGTCATGAAGGCTATTCGTGACTTGTTCATAGTCATAAACATGGTGTGAGCATTCGCCAAGTCAACCAAATAAAACATTCGAAAGAGAATACCATAAATTTATGCTTCCTTATGACAAGAAGAACTCATGAATCTTGCAATGACATATTAAACACTCTCAGGTATTTGAGGCTATTCATGCTACTCAACATCACACGGCTTTGGAACTAAAATAACATTTAGCATGGCATGGATAAGTTCTAGCAACAGTCTATACAAGCTTCTACTTGCACTCTTATAAATTCTACCTCAAGCAGCAATTTCTTCTCCCAACAAGCACAATACAAGATATGTTTTAACAAAAATACTCTACATGATACAGCTCTGAATAAGAGATGCATGAAAACAAAGGCTAAATGCAGTACTAGCAAAAAGTGAACACTCACAGAACAATAAGAATGAAAACTAGAGTGTTCTAAGCAATGAAAACGGAGCATGTCTCTCTCCCACACAAGTATGATAAGATCCAACCATTTAGTACAACAAAAAAAAACCAAACAATCTGAAAACAAAATAAAAGACGCTCCAAGTGAAGCACATGAGGTGTGACTAAATAAAAATATAGTTTCACAAGAAATGACCTGATAATTTGTCGATGAAGAAGGGGATGCCTTGGGCATCCCCAAGCTTAAACGCTTGAGTCTTCTTGGAATTTGCTGGGATGTACCACCGGGGCATCCCCAAGCTTAGACTCTTCACTCTTCTTGATCACGTCATGTAACATCCAAATTTTTCTAAATTAGGGTGTGTGGTGTCGTGTTCATCTCATACATGCATGAAACAAAATTTTAATCATGTTTGAACCAATTTAAACTGTGAATTTAAATTGAATTGAGAAAATACTACAAATACTACTTAAAGTGGGTTTCAAAATTTTGAACTGGAAAATATTTCAATTTAACCAAAGCCAAACATGGCGAGGTTGGAAATTTTATAAGGATTCCAAAAACTATTTTGCCAATTTTTTTGATTGCAAACAGGCCCTCAAACCTTTTTCTGTCCTGTTTTATAATAGAAAAGGACCTCTTCGCAAATCTTAAAAACTTTAGGGTTTTTTGAAAACCACCCCTTGTCTTCTACCTCTGGACGGCAAGGAGCTCGGTGGCGCTGCTCTCGCCGTCGATCCGTGAAGGGATATCTGCCACTGCCGCTTCCGGTGAAGGAAGATAAGGCCATGCACCCTCCCTCACCCTCGAGCTCACTCCCTCTGCCTCTCCCCCACGAAGACGAACCAAACCCTAACCCGACGAACCGCTGGTCGTCGCCATCGCTAGAGGCCGCCCCGCGGCAAAGCAAGACCACCGGTGGCCTCGGAGTCCTCTTCTCGTCCACCTCAAGCACGCACGCAACGTGGGAGGGTCGAAATCGATGACGGCATCCCCATCTTCCCGAACTCCGGCCGCCGCTTCCGTGGATGATTCCGGCGCCGCCGCAGCCCCTCCGGCCCCCTCGACCCCTCTAGGACACTAAGGCTGAGCCTGTGGTCCTCCAGGACCTCTCTCCTTCCACCCTCCCTCTCCGTAGGAGCATGTCCCCGTGAACCTCCCTCCACCGCCACGCCATGGTCGCCGACAAGGATTCCGGTGACCACTTGGTCACCCACCACCACCTACATGTTCACCTGGGCGTGGTGCAGCTCCCCTTTGCTACCAATATGGAATTCCATCGCCGAATCCATCGAATTACAATCGATCTGTGAGATCGAGTTCATGTCACGTCACAGTGACGTCATCATGACGTCACCGTGTTCTTTCAAAATTATTTAGAAATTGAATTAAATCCTCACACGTGGGCCCTCTGTTTTAAGTAATTATAGAAAAATATATAAAATAAGAAATTAAATATCTTTATTTTTGTTTATCTGAAAAATACAAATAAGATACCAAAATGATCAGAAAAATATACTCTACATTAATATGTAATTTTCACACATGTTTGACAAAGTTGATTTTTGAACATTATTTAATGTTGTTTAAATCATTTAAAAATAAATAAAATAAGTTTTTATTCAATAAAATTAGAAAATTAAAAGTTATATACCAAATTGCTCAAAATGATAAATGCAATCCATTCATGATGTTTTCAAACCCATTTGAGAAACTAAAATTGTACTCACTTTCATAATCACCCGGGGTCTATTTAGGGCTAATTTCAACATAATTGCATAACTGCCATACAAACCCTAGCAAACCATCGAGCATGTTTAGGGTTTCACCAAAGTGCATTAAATTGCTCATGCATACATATTGCGCATTGTGTAGATGCCAAGTTTGATTGTTGTTCTTCTTTTCGGTGTTGTTCCCCCTCGGTAGAACGCGACTCCGAAGTGAAGGCCAGCAACTCCAATGGCGAATACTTGATCTTAACCGACAAGTCAAGCACTTATTCCAGAAGACTTTATCTGGTTTTTTGAACCAAGGCAAGCATAACCTCTTATCTACTCATATATGTTTTCCAACGATATTTGATTCTCGTACTTTGCATTCGGTTCCAAACTATTTGAGGTCAGTAGATATAGTTATCCTATATACTGCATTGCCTCAATACCATGATCCACTGCTCCTAACCGCCATAGATTTTCTTGTGAACATCGCCTGAGCCTTATATTTTCTATGCATAGCCATGCATGTTTATTTCACTCTGCTCTATCTGGTTGGTGTTTCAGAGCTGCGAGAATCTAGTATAATATGATGAAATGGAGAGATGAGGGTTGTGTGGTTAACTTGACTAAGGCTTGGATGGGAGGCCACTTGGGAAGTGGTTATTTGTTCTGTACTTGCCAACCCTAGGAGTAAGGTCGGGCGCAGAAGCCAAGACTGATCGTACAACCATGTGCGATGGCCATGAGCCTCGCTCGACTAACTAACTTGTTCGGCTCTATCCTTGAGTCACGTAGTTTGGGAGTTCCATCTGCGTGTGAGTCAAAAACCTTTTGGAGGTGTTTAGGGCGTGACCACGACAAGTGATGGACGTACACGGATCTTGATCCCGCCTCACAGAACAGGTGCCGTCAGGAGGTGGCCAACTCCCTGTTGACGGGGTGACCCTGTTTGGGTTGACTCATGGATAGGTCCAAGCAAGGTAAAGGTCGTGCCCGACCACACTCTGCTGGCACATTGTTGGAAGTGTGCCAATAGCTTGGCATTAAGAGTCGGTTGGTACGTGTGGGTAAAGTGTACCCCCTGCAGGGATAGATCTTTTCGAGGAGCCGTGTCCGCGGTTAAGGACGACTTGGCGAAAGTATTGGGCCATAGATAACATGAACGAGAGACTAAAACCTGTTGACAACGAATGAAGGGTGCCTCCTCGGAGATGCCGAGAGGGGTGATCCTTTTAGCATGAGATGATGGGAAATGAGATCGGTGGTTTGAAAAGATGATGATTACAGTAGTTGAGTAGTCTTCTCATCTGTTTTGAAAACACTCCACGAGACGTGCTTTTCTCCCTCGACTTGGAAAACGAAGATTGCTTTACGCAAATTTAACCTTCATAAAACCCTTTTCGAAATAGCAGATATATAATAGGTTAACTAAGTCTTGTTGAGTACCTCCCATACTCAGGTTTGCTTAACTTTGGTTCAGGTGGAGTTCGTCCCTTCGGTGGTGATTCAAAGTGGACATCAACGAGTAGTTTGGGGTTCCCACATAGCAGCCTGGAATCTATGGTCTGGGACGTCGCCTTATGTTGCAGCCTCTTAGGACTTTTTGGTTCTTGTTGATTAGCAGCATAATTTTCCTTCCGTTGTCTGATGTAATGTTGGGTCGTGTGACCCCTGTGTGTAAAGTCATACTCTAGTAACATGTGTTTAATACAGCTTCCATGTCTAGAGTGCTGCTTTGATCGATTGTTGGTATCGAGCTCATTGTTATACAGTTTTGGCTATGTCTGCATAGTTGTCGCAGTCGAGGGGTTATGGAGCCGATGATCTATTACCGACCACGCCTGCAGATGTGATTCGGCCTGGGGCTTGGTAACCCTAGTAACCCTCGTATGTTGTCGCACTTTCTGGACACATAGCATCTCTGTATAGCTTTGGTCCCGTTACTTTAGTTACATACAACTCGTGGACGCTTTGATATGTATAGGTTGTTATGACTAGCATGGACACAAGGAGTAGTAGTACCGTGGTGATCCGGCCTGCGTGCCAATGAAGCCGGTATGCCTGCCGTTGTTTGTTGCGGCCGGGGCTGGTAACCCTGAAGCCCTTGTGGGTCCATTAATAGGATCGCATAACAGTATGTATACCTTTGGGTCCGGGGTTGTGACAAGTCATGGTATCAGAGCAGGACTGTCTGTAGGAAAACCTTACTGCTTGGTCGATGTTGAGTCTAGTGTTTGTGAAAAATATTTGAAAACTCCAAATGGATTGTGAAAAACCTTCTTAGGATTCTTTTTAGTCTGTATCTGGTATCACTCTAACTCTGGGCCTCCTTACCTGTTTTGGATTTGAAAAGGTTTTGCTATCCCTTCTAGTCATTCAGAACTCAGGTGCCTTCTTTGGCAAGACGTTTCTTTCACCCAAGTTGACCTAGTGTTGAGTCTCTAGAGTTGTGTGTGTTCCGTAATCCGTTATCCTTTGATTCAAACTAGGAGATTCCCTTCCATTCATATTCTCTTAAAGTTGTGCGGATTCCACATTTTTACATGTTCCAAAGTCTCAAATCCTGAACCTCGAGATTTCCTTTTCATCTCGAATGTGTCCGTTATCCTTTGCTCAAATTCTTCCGGAGCTATCTTTGTCCTTTGAAAGATACTTCGTGATTGCTATTCGTAGTGTCCTTCAAAACACTAAGATAGTAATTACTCCTTCCTATAGGTTTTTAACCCTTGGACTTGAACTGAAGATCCCGAAATGTGCTGGATTATAGTTGGTTGAATCGTGTGGTTTCATAACCATGTGATGCTCACGCTATCAGTACAGGATGCTGACCTTTAACCCAAAGTTCTGTTTCTTTGGATCTTGAGTAATCTGTTCCACCTCAGGATGGCTACGCAATTCCAACTTTCATAGCCATGGGTTTTCTCTTGGAACCAAAAAGGGGTCACAACAAGAGTGATCATCATGGCCTCCACATCTTTGTTCTTGGTTCAGCTATACCAACCTTTTGGCATGGGTTTTACAACTGAGTATTACCATGTGCAATCAACGTGATCTTAGGAATTCACCTGAGCATGTTCCTACTTTCCAGTTGCTCTCAAATTTCCATCCGTTGTTTTGGAAACCAAGTTACATATGTGTGTTGGATTCTTCCAATGCATTTGCTCTTGTTTTTTATCAGAACGTTCCACCTTGGAATGTCAGAAGAAAACAAACTCCAGTGCCTCGTTCATCTCTAGGACCAGATCAAAGTTTTGTAATTTGCCGATTAAAG
Organism: Alopecurus myosuroides; assembly: GCA_028641055.1. Lineage (NCBI taxonomy): Eukaryota > Viridiplantae > Streptophyta > Magnoliopsida > Poales > Poaceae > Alopecurus > Alopecurus myosuroides. The sequence goes on along the minus strand of CM054057.1, from coordinate 580,457,654 downwards.
AAATTTCATTAGCTTCTGTTCTGTTCCACCTTCGAGTATCACACTCTTTTGCATCAAGAGGTTGTGTTGAGTTTCATGGACTTATTGATGAAGTGATGCTCTTACATATCCTTACCCACCTTTCCTCCAAGCCTGAGTGCTTGAGAATGATGGTTGTGTATTGATTGTGTATCAGTTATTCCTAGCAATTCTGATTGCTTCAAAAAATCTAAGACACATCTGTATCCTTCTTAGCACCACTGGTCACCCAGTCTCTAATTGAAGTTGACTGTGTTACCAAATCCGTTCATTCCGGTGCACATTCTTGGTCAGAAAGTTAGGTTCATGCCGAAGCTCTCAAGATCATATCGGTTGCTTTGAAAAGCAAAATTCCTTCCAAACTCCGAGACATATCGGTAGGTTGTGATATACTGGTAGTCTTTCTAGAAGTATCACCAGGTTGTTACCTGACCATAATGTCTAAGCAAGGGGTAATTTGAATTTCTCCTTTATCCAAGAAACGATGTCGGATACCCTGAACTAGTTGGTTGAGCTTCAAAAAATAACTTGGAGAGTTGAAAGACAAGAGCTCTTCCTAACTTTTTCCTTCGCAATGGGATGTCTAGTTCTCATCTTGTTGAAGAATGATAGTATCTCCTTCGTGGACTTTCTATTAGCAAGCAATATTGTTGTTTGATTTTTGATCGTTTCAGATTTGAAATCAATTCACAAATTGAAGGACTATCTTGATGGTGTTTGCACTCGTGCTGTTTTTCATGGATACACCTTCATGTCCTTTAGTCTGACCAATATTTTTCCTTGATAATAGATCATATGAACCCTTCTCCTTGGAGTGTTTGATATGGGTGTTGTTAAACCCAACGATGACATCCTTTTTTTCTCCATGCTTAATTAATGAGGATCATGTTGAACAATTGGCACTAATGTTGGAAACTTTCGAGAACCATTTTTGTGTCCTCACGAAGTATGTGTTCTAGATGTTCGAAGTAACTTATCTCGGTTCATGTGCTTATGGTGAAAGTTGTCACCGTGGATCCGAGTAAAGTTTTCTTGTTCCCCCGAGAATAATCCCAAGTCATTCGTGCATGTGTGGACTATTCCTGAGATGGTAGGTTGTTACCTCCATTAATTTGAAGAAGTTTGCATCCACACCAAGGCACTGACTGATTGTTCAGGGAAAGGAAAGAAGTCCAAGAACTTACTCACCTTTGTAATCGTTTTCCCAAAAGGGACTCCGATGTGTTTTGTTGCAAGTAAACCATGTAGGTGCAACCGTCTTTCACAAGTTGCTAATACACGAGTTCTGCAATCTCGCTCATCTTCTTGAGTGTGACAATGTAGTTCATATCTTGAGAATCTAGTATATGTATCTCGTTGGTAACCGGTGCAAACTCTTCGATCAAACACGTAGAGCCTTATTTATCAACCCAATAACCAGAGCTAAATCTCAAGCAACAACAATGGTTGATGTTTCCTCAAGGGTTTTGCATTAGGTCCATTTGGAAATACGGCATGGTTGATGTTGTGGTTGACACAATTAGCCGAAAGGCCTAATGTGATATCTCTTTGAATCCATAAGAACAATCACTCTCCGTGAGAATTCTTGTATGACTCATTCTTGAAGTTTTCCCTCCCCGTTGTTCCAACCGGAGTTCTACATTCACTTGATGATCTATAGAAAGCTTGCCATGAGTTTGCTGTCAGTATCTCGAACATCAAGGAGAACTTGGAAGTTGTTCTGATCAATGTCTCCTTGTTGATCCTCAAACCTTCCTTCCCGTGGAAAAAAGTTCATCATGAAAACATCTCGTGGTGTTTTGTAACCGCCATTGATCAGTTCTCTTTCTTGAGTTGTTTGTACTTGAAGTTCTGTTCATCTCACACATTGTGTTAATTTTTCAGTCACTTCATCCCACGGGATCTTAACCATGTGGTAGATGTATTGCTACGTCCAAACCACAATAGGAAATCGATTCCTTATTCCTTTCAGTATTCCAACCCTCGATGGTTACTCATCTTTATGGTGTGACCAAGAATTCCTCCTTAATTACGGTGTTCCAACATCCTTTGGTTACTCATCTTCTGCCGTGAAGTAACATCATGATCTTCGACAAATTTTTCGACAAACTTTAACAGAATGAAAGTTCCTTCATCTACTGTGTCCACTCGGAAGAGTGAACATGATCATGTATCAAATTTTCTCCGACGCACGACTATAGTGTTTTCTCGTGTTCTCCCTCGTCTACAGATATTACATTGTGATATTCAAGACCATCCTTCCCATTTTGGTATTCTGTTTGAAGAAACCTCTATGTCACAAGTGGTTCAACCTTTCTTTTCCAAAGGTATTTAAAGTATTGTGCAAAGCTCATATTCTAAATCCTTTCAAGAACCATCGTCCACAAACTTGAAACCTTCTCCTATTCCCTCCGTTACCTTGATGTGTTTCATGTGTGTTAAATCAAAAGGTTCTTTATGAACATTCCTGTCCTGAGTTATCCATGAGATATTTGATCTTCGTGAAGATCAAATCCTAAGAGTTTTCCCTCCCACCTAAGGTGTAGCCACTGGATATCTTCACAAGTGCTACAGATCAACCTCTTCAAGAAGAGAATCGTCAGGTTCGAGAAGATCGTTCAAAACCGGTGTTCCTTCTTTCTCCTCCTTCAGGAATCTCGGGATGAGATTCTTGTAAGGGGGGTAGATTTGTAACATCCCAAATTTGCAAAATTAGGGTGTGTGCTGTTGTGTTCATCTCATACATGCATGAAACAAAAATTTAATCATGTATGAACCAATTTAAATTGTGAATTTAAATTGAACTGAGAAAATACCACCAATACTACTTAAAGTGGGTTTCAAATTTTTGAACTGGAAAATATTTCAATTTCGCCAAAGCCAAACATGGTGAGGTTGGAAATTTTATAAGTCTTCCAAAAACTATTTTTTCCAATTTTTCTAATTGCAAACAGGCCCTCAAACCTTTGTTTTCTGTCATGTTTTATAATAGAAAAGGACCTCTTCACTAATCTTAAAAACTTTAGGGGGTTTTGAAAACCACCCTTGTCTTCTACCTTCGGACGACAAGCAGCTCGGTGGCGCTGCTCCCGCCGTTGATCCAAGAGGGGATCCCCAACACGGCCGCTTCCGTTGAAGGAAGATAAGGCCCTGCACCCTCCCTCACCCTCGAGCTCACTCCCTCTGCCTCTCCCCCACGAACACGAACCAAACCCTAACCCGACGAACCGCCGGTCGTCGCCGTCGCTAGAGATCGCCCCGCGGCAAAGCAAGAACACCGGTGGCCTCACCGTCCTCTTCTCGTCCACCTCAAGCACGCACGCAACACAGGAGGGTCGGAATCGACGCCAGCATCCCCATCTTCCTGAACTCCGGCCGCCGCTTCCGTGGATGATTCGTGCGCCGTCGCTGCCCCTCCAGCCCCCTCGACCCCTCCAGGACACTCAAGGTGAGCCCGTGGTACTCCAGGACCTCTCCCCTTGCTCCCCCCTCTGTAGCACAAGGTCCCCGTGAACCTCCGTCCGCCGCCGCGCCATGGTCGCCGGTGAGGATTCCGGTGACCACTTGGTCACCCACCACCACCTACATGTTCACCTGGGCCTGGTGCCGCTCCCCTTTGCTACCAATTTGGGATTCCATCGCCAAATACTTCGAATTGCAATCGATCTGTGAGATCGAGTTCATGTGACGTCACGGTAACGTCAGCATGACGTCACCATGTTCTTTCAAAATTATTTAGAAATTGAATTAAATCCTAACACGTGGGCCCTCTATTTTAAGTAATTACAGAAAATATTTAAATTAAGAAAATCAATATCTTTATTTCTGTTTATCTGTAAAATACAAATAAGATACCAAAATGATGCGAAAAATATACTCTGCATGAATATGTCATTTTCACACATGTTTGACAAAGTTGATTTTTGAACATTATTTAATGTTTCCTAAATCATTTAAAAATAAAGAAAATAAGTTTTTATTCAATAAAATTAGAAAATTAAAAGTTATATACCAAATTGCTCAAAATGATAAATGCAATCCATTCATGATGTTTTCAAACCCATTTGAGCAACTAAAATTGTACTCACTTTCATAATCACCCGAAGTGCCCCTCCGGGGTCTATTTTGGGCAAATTTCAACATAACTGGATAACTACCATACAAACCCTAGCAAACCATCGAGCATGTTTAGGGTTTCACCAAAGTGCATTAAATTTCTCATGCATACATATTGCACATTGCATCGATGCCATGTTTGATTGTTGTTCTTCTTTTCGATGTTGTTCCCCCTCGGTAGAACGCGACTCCGAAGTGAAGGCCAACAACTCCAATGGCGAATACTTGATCTTAACCGACAAGTCAAGCACTTATTCCAAAGAATTTATCTGGTTTTATTGAACCAAGGCAAGTATAACCTCTTATCTTCTCATATATGTTTTCCAACGATATTTGATTCTCGTACTTTGCATTTGATTCCAAACTATTTGAGGTCAGTAGATATAGTTCTCCTATATACTACATTGCCTTAATACCATGATCCACTGCTCCTAGCCTCCATAGATTTTCTTGTGCGCATCGCCAGAGCCTTATATCTTCTATGCATAGCCATGCATGTTTATTTCACTATGCTCCATCCGGTTGATGATTCAGAGCTGCGAGAATCTAGTATAATATGATGACATGGAGAGATGAGGGTTGTGTGGTTAACTTGACCAAGGCTTGGACGGGAGGCCACTTAGGAAGTGGTTATTTGTTCTGTACTTGCCAACCCTAGGAGAAAGGTCGGGCGCATAAGCCAAGACTGAGCGTACAACCATGCGCGATGGCCATGAGCCTCGCTCGACTAACTAACTTGTTCGGGTCTATCCTTGAGTCATGTAGTTTGGGAGTTCCATCTGCTGGTGAGTCAGAAACCTTTTGGAGGTGTTTAGGGCATGACCGGGACAAGTGATGGACATACACGGATCTTGATCCCGCCTCACAGAATAGGTGCCGTCAGGAGGTGGCAAACTCCCTGTTGATGGGGTGGCCCTGTTTGGGTTGACTCATGGATAGGTTCGAGCAAGGTAAAGGTCGTGGCCGACCACACTCAGCCGGCACATCGTCGGAAGTGTGTCAATAGCTTGGCATTAAGAGTCGGTTGGTACGTGCGGGTAAAGTGTACACCCTGCAGGGATAAATCTTTTCGAGAAGCCGTGTCCGCGGTTAAGGACGACTTGGTGAAAGTACTGGGCCATAGATAACATGAACGAGAGACTAAAACCTGTTGTCAACGAATGAAGGGTGCCTCCTCGCAGATGCCGAGAGGGGTGATCCTTGTAGCATGAGATGCTGGGGAATGAGATTTGTGGTTTGAAAAGATGATGATTACAGTAGTTGAGTAGTCTTCTCATCTGTTTTGAAAACACTCGACGAGACGTGCTTTTCTCCCTCGACTTGGAAAACGAAGATTTCTTTACGCAAATTTAACCTTCATAAAATCCTTTTCGAAATAGAAGATATATAATAGGTTAACTAAGTCTTGTTGAGTACCTCTCGTACTCAGGTTTGCTTAACGTTGGTTCAGGTGGAGTTCGTCCCTTCGGTGGTGATTCAACATGGACATCGACGAGTAGTTTGGGCTTCCCAGATAGCAGCATGGAATCTATGGGTTGGGACATCGTCTTATGTTGCGGCCTCTTAGGCCTTTTTGGTTCTTGTTGATTAACAACATAATTTTCCTTCTGTTGTCTGTTGTAATGTTGGGTCGTGTGACCCCTGTTTGTAAAGCCATACTCTAGTAACACGTGTTGAATACAGATTCCATGTCTATACTGCTGCTTTGATCGGTTGTTGGTTTTGAGCTCATTGTTATAAAGTTTTGGCTATGCCTGCATAGTTGTCGCAGTCGAGGGGTTGTGGAGCCGATGATCCATTTCCGAGCACGCCTACCGATGTGATTCGGCCTGGGGCTTGGTAACCCCAATAACCCTCGGTTGTTGTTGCACTTTCTGGACACATAGCATCTCTGTATTGCTTTGGTCTCGTTCCTTCAGTTACATACGAATTGTGGACACTTTGATATGCATAGTTGGTTATGACTAGCATGGAAACAAGGAGTAGTTGTACCATGGTGATCCGGCCTGCGTGCCGATGAAGCCGGTTTGCCTGCCGTTGTTTGTTGCGGCCGGGGCTGGTAACCCTAAAGCCCGTGTGGGTCCATGACTAGGAGCGCATAACATTATGTATACCTTTGGGTTCAGGGTCGTGACACATCATATCATCCTCTTCTCTTGACCCTTGAAAACTTCCTTCACACCAAACTTCTCACAATCTTCATTAGCAACGTTAGTGCAATCGAAATAATAAATTCACATGGTTCAGTTTCAACACAATCCTAACACTAATAAACACATTAGATACTATCACAACTTCTTTTAAAACTCTTTTTCTCAAAATAACACCAAAAGAAAGAGATTAAGAGGCAAATGCATTTACTGGCAGAAATCTGTCAAAACAGAACAAGAGGTAAAGATGATTTTTTTACGAAAATCTTATGTTCCTCAAATCAAAGTGGTCAACTAAAAAAAGTTGCGTATATAGCCCAGGATTACGCACAAAAATATAGTCTCAACTTTTATACGATTTTTTTGTGATTTTATACGAATTTAACAGTGGACAACAGAAATATGTTTCCTGCGCAGAAATCCGAAATATAGTCTCAACTTTCCACTAGAGGCTTTACTTGGCTCAACAAAGACACAAAAGGAAAGATACATCGGGGTTTCCAAGTAAATAGAAAACACCCAGGTGCAAAGAAAAAAAAAGAAAACGAAGGAAAACAGGTTGAAAACGGAGAAATAAAATGGGTTGTCTCCCGGTAGTGCTTTTCTTTAACACATTTCAGCTAGGCATAATGATTTTTAAAAGATGCTCACATAAGAATAAGAGTTGAAACACAATAAGAGAGCATCAAGAAGAAAATATAAAACATATTTAAGTCTAACCCACTTCCTATGAAAAATAATCTTGTAGAAAAACAAGTCAACGAAGCACAAAGTGACTAGCATAGGACGACAAAATAAGTGCAACTTCAAAGATATCAACATAAAGAGGGGAAACTTAATATTGTTGAGATGCATAAAACATGTTTACCTCTCTCATAATAACTTTCAGTAGCATCATGAATAAAATTAACAATATAACTATCATAAGAAACATTCTTATCACGAGCCACATGCATAAAAGAATTATTACTCTCCACATAAGCATAGTCACTCTTATTAATACTAGTGGGAGAAAATTCAACAAAATAGCTATCATTATTATTCTCATCACCATAATCATAAAATATAGGAGGCATATTGTAATCATAATTAATTTTCTCCTCAATATTAGGTGGACTGAAAATATCATATTCATCATTGTAAACAGGTGGAACTAGAATACCACAATCATTACAATCATCATATATTGGAGGCAAGGTATCATCAAAGAAAATTTCCTCCTCAAAACTTGGGGGACTAAAAATATCATATTCATCAAAACCAGCTTCCCCAAGCTTATAATTTTCCATAGCATTAGCAATAATGGTGTTTAAAGAGTTCATACTAATAACATTTCTACTAGCATGCAAATAAAGCTCCATAGGTTTTTTAATTTTCTCTTCAAACACTTCATGTCCTAACTCAAGATAAAGATTATAAAGCTCTCTCATATTTTTGTTGTTTTCCAGTAAGCCTAACTAGTAAAAATAAAAACAAGGAATAAGTAAAAATAAGCCTAACCCGTGAAAACAAGAAACAAAAAGATATAATTGCAGAATCTAAAGGAAATAGCTCCGAGCACTCACACCAGAGGATGTGAGAACCTTTTACCTTACCTCCCCGGCAACGGCGCCAGAAAAGAGTTTGATGTCTACGCACGCTTCTATTCTTGTAGACAGTGTTGGGCCTCCAAGTGGAGAGGTTTGTATAACAGCAACAAGTTTCCCTTAAGTGGATCACCCAAGGTTTATCGAACTCAGGGAGGTAGAGGTCAAAGATATCCCTCTCAGGCAACCCTGCAATTAAGATACAAGAAGTCTCTTGTGTTCCCAGCACACCCAATATACTTGTCAGGTATATAGGTGCACTAGTTCGGCGAAGAAAGAGTAAAATGCAAGTAATATGGATGATAATAAGTGATAATAGCAATCTTAAATAAAAATGGCAGCAAGCAAACATGTAGCAGAACAGGCGGAAAAACAGTGTTTCAATGCTTGGAAATAAGGCCTAGGGATCCTACTTTCACTAGTGGACACTCTCAACAATGATCACATAATTGAATGCATAAATATCTCCCTTCACTATGCTACTCCGAACCACTCTCCGGTCGAATAACAAACACAACTTCATTGCGTAGGGCTATAACAACACTCCTCAAGTTTGTATTCCCATGTCTAGTTAACCCCACGTTGTCACTATGAGCGCCCTAGAAGGTACTAAGCAAACTCCACAATTTCATAGGGTCATCCAACACAAGAGATAAATATCATGCTAAACCACACGGTGCACACACTGTCACCTTTGCACCGTGATCAAAGTGTTTACGGAGATCTCGTAACAAAACCAATTGAGTAGCATAATACATGAGGAGAAACATCTAATAATTCAACTAGATACAAAGCTCATGATCACATAAAGATCACACCATGGGAGAGAGAGATGAACCACATAGCTACCGGTAGATCCCTCAGCCTCGGGGGAGAACTACTCCCTCCTCATCATAGAATACAGCAACGGCGATGGAGATGGCGGTGGAGTCGATGGAGATGGCTTCCGGGGGTAGTTCCCCGTCCCGGCAGGGTGCCAGAACAGAGATTTGTCCCCCCGAAATTTGTCGGCGGCGGCGGAGCTACAGATGTATTTTGTGGAAAAGGTCTATTCTTTTAGGGATTATGCATCACGGATTATATATAGGAGAAAGGGCGATGCCAGGGGGTGGCCAGGGGGCCCACACCACTTGGTGGCGCGGCTAGGGGGTGCTGGCGCCACCCTATAGTGTGGCCACCCTATGGTGTGGCCACCCTATGGCCCCCCTCCGGGGCTCTTTGGGACTTCACGATGCTTCCGGGACTTCTAAGACTTCTGGCTTTCGAATCGTCCAATTCCGAGAATATTTGCAGAACAACTTTTCTAAAACTAAAAACAGCAGAAAATAGGAACTGGCTCTGAGGCATCTTGTCAATAGGTTAGTCCCAGAAAATCGATAAAAATGACATAAAGTGTAAGGGAAACATGTGGGAAACAACATGGAACATCATAAATTAAGGATACGTTTATGACGTATCAGAGACTCAACATAAAAGTAAAAGAAAGGCCCTTCGCAGAGGGAAGCATGGATCACTCATGTGCTAGAAATTTTATTTTATTAAATAGAGGTATAAAATGTTTGACACTCCTCCCAACCATCTTACACAAACCATGGCTAACCGAATCCTCGGGTGCCTGGCAACAATAACATACCATGAAGGAGTGTCTAGTTTTTAGAGAAGTGTATGCTTATGTCACAAGCCAACTAGATTTCACAAGAGCGGCTCCCATTGAAGGACGCAACTGGTGTAGAAGGTCATCCCTCTTTCTCTTTTGTTTACACAATTATGCTTTGACTGATAAATCGGGGGCAAAAATAGTGAAGAGAATTTGTTTGTATTAATTTGGAGCTGGGCACCATGCTGCCAGATCTTCTATCAATTGAATAAGCGGATGAAGCCACTAGTCCAGGGTGTGAAATCCAACCAACAAGTGAGATAAAGATTCTCAATTTACGTCCTCATGAGCTAAAACAGGAACACAAAACAGGAGTAATTTTGAAAGTTTTAAAGGTAACACATGAGAAATTTACTTTGGAGTGGAGGTTAAGTACGACATATAGGTAGGTATGGTGGACACATTTGGAATACTTTGGTTTTTGGGAGTTGGATGCACGAGTAGAGCTCATTCTCAGTACAGGTGGAGGCTAGCAAAAGACTGGGAGCGACAAATGAAGAGAGCATAAAGGCCATAATCATGCATAGCGACAAAAATATCATTAATCATAGCGTAAGTGGTAATACAAGTTCAAAAATTAAATGATCATAGAGGCTATAAGTGACTGGTATGTAGTCATAAACATGGTGTAAGCATGCACCAAGTCAACCAAATAGAACATTCAAAGGAGAACACCACAAATTTATGCTTCATTATGACAAGAACAACTCCTGATTCTTTCAATGGCACATTAAACACTCTCAGCTATTTGAGAAAAATCATGCTACACAATAACCAATAGGGTTTAGAATTAAAATAACATCTAGCATGATATGAAAAAGTCTAGCCACAATCTATACAAGTTTCTATTTGCATCGTTATAAATTCTACCCCATGCAGCAGTTTTTTTTCCCAACAAGCACCATACAAAGTATGTTTTAACAAAAACTCTCTAAATGGTACATTAAGGAATCATGAGATTACTCACATAAACTTACTAAAACTAACATCTTTGAATAAGAGATGCACAAAAACAGGAGCTAAAAATGAATTTTGCAGCAACTAGAAGAAAAACTAAGAATACGAGCATAACGAGTATTCAAATGAAAAAGCGGAGCGTGTATCTCTCCCAAACAAGGATGATAGGTTCCAATGACATTTATTTCTGCAAGCAAATAAAATAAAACAAAGGAAAACAAAAGAAAAACAAACAAACGCTCCAAGTAAATTTCATATGATGTGGCCGAATAAAATATAGTTTCACTAGAAGTGACCTGATAAATTGTTGATGAAGAAGGGGATGCCTTGGGCATCCCAAGCTTAGATGCTTGAGTTTTATTATAATTTTATAGGATGAACCACGGGGGCTTCCCCAAGCTTTTACCTTGCACTCTTCTTGATCACATTATATCACCATCTTCTCTTGACCCTTGAAAACTTCCTTCACATCACATTCAAAGAGTAATTCGCATTAGAGGGTTAGTGCAACAATAAAAAATTCATGTGTTCTGCATGGGCACAAGTGATAATAATACTTTTATACATTATATACAGCCACTGATATTTTGTGAAGCAAAGAAATCCACTTGACATCGTAAAAGAGCAAATGCAAGAAAAATGGCAGAATCTGCCAAAACCAGAACAATCTATAAAGACGAATTTTTTCCGGGAACTTACGTTGCTTGAATCGAAAAACTTAAAGAACTAAAAAAATTCGGAATTAACTGAGGAAAAAGCACAAAAACTTTCAGGTAATTCAATTTTTCTGTGAATTATACGATTTTTTACGGCGGACAGCTGAAATCTGTTTCCTGCGCAGAAATCCAAAACCAACTCCAACTTTTGTTAGAAACTTTATTTGGCACAACTAAATACATGAAAATAAAGATACAAAGGAGTTTCTACATAAGTATACAACCCCTTGACTCAAATAAAACAAATAAAAACAAAGCAAAAATAAAATCATGGGTTATCTCCCAAGAAGTGCTTTTCTTTAACGCCTTTTAGCTAGCCATGGAAAAAGAAGGGATGCCTTGGGCATCCCCAAGCTTTGATGATTGAATATTATTGAATAATTAATTGAGGTGCACTTGGGAGTCCCCAAGATTGAGCTTTTCTCTTCTCATTCATCTCGTATCACCATCTCCATTGGATCTTAAATACTACATTCACATAAAACTTGAAAAATACTCATTAGTAGTGTTAGTACTCATTAAATAAAATCCACTCATGTTCAAGAATTGAAAAGTTTCATAATATTTACTCAACATTAGCCATTGTATATACTAAGGTGTTCATGACTTATGTTAATGAAATTAATAACACCAAGTACAATATTGAATAAACTAAGAAATCTGTCAAAACTGAACAGTCTATAAAGATGACACTCAACGAGATAGTTAGGTATCTCAAATAAAAAAACTCAAAGCTAATGAAAGATAGATCATAATCTCAGGTTTATGCAAAAAAAATCAGATCAAAATACTATTCGGACATTTATCACGATTTTTACAGTGAAGCATAGGAATTCTGTCTAAACAGAATCAGTGAGTAAAGATCGAATTATTAGACCTATCTACGTACCTCAAATCAGAAAAAGTTATTCTAATGAAAGAAATTTAATAAGAATTACTTTTCATTTAAGAAATTTCATATCAATATCAAGTTCTGGTGATTTTAAACATTTTATACGGTGAAGCACAGAAAATTTGTTTCTGGACAACAAAACAAAACTATCAACTTCCAAGTAACTAGAAACTACAATTATAAATTTACTTTTATGGTACAGAGGAATATGTACAATATATACAAGTTTTTAACTCAAAGCTTCCATGGAAATATTTGTTTTGATTCCATAGGCATGAACACAAGTGTTCAAGGTCGACCCCCACTTAACCATTACTCATCTTTCCAATCACTTTCCTTTTTGAAAACTTTTTAGACAGCAAGTACAACTATTTTTTTTTTATAATTCGTGTTCCCTATCCATAACTAAAGATAGCAAACAACTTAAAACTAAAAATAAAACTACTTAGAGACAAAGCAAACAAGTGCACACAAGAACATTCACCTCACGCTATTGCTCCCCGGCAACGGCGCCAGAAAAGATATTGATATCCAACAAATATAGGAGATCGTGTGTAGCCTTTTCGATAAGTAAGAGTGTCGAACCCAACGAGGAGCTAAAGGTAGGATAAATGTTCTCTCAAGTTCTATCAACCACTGATACAACTCTATGCACACTAAACATTTACTTTATCTAGGAAATAATACTAGAGCAATAATATGGGTATGAGATAGCTATGTGAGATAATAAATACATGAAAGTAAAGTTAGTTTCTGTAGCAATAAAATACACTTAATGACTATAAACTAACAGTACCATGAGTGTGGAAAAGTGATGGATTTGTCCATGATCAAATAGTCAAATACAAGGTTGATATTCCTCTTTTATGTCGGAGAGGAAAAGCTAACAAGCTCTCACTATCCAATGATTGCAAGTACTTATGATTGGAACTCTAGCAAACATCCGTAACTACTACTCCCTCTTTTCCTAAATATAAGATGTTGTAGCTATTGCTTATGTTGTCTAGATACATGCTAATATGAGTGAACATGTGCATAAAAAGTTGTCTAGATAGATGTAGACATGTGTGTATATGGAAAAGGGCTAAAACATCTTACATTTAGGAACGGAGGGAGTAGAAGATACATTAAGGTAAAAATACCCAACAATATCATTAAGATCAAAAGATCCTCTTTATCCAATATGCTTCAATCACTAGATTGGGGCTCATGTTTCTTTCACTCAAGCAGCCCTCCCTTTAGCTTTCTACACATACTACAAACCCTATGATGTGATCCATACGCGCATAAACATATGATGTCACCATAGGACTCTAACAGATTCAATGTATAGCTCAAACCATCCATAGAGATTTAACAATCAATCATATGACAAAAGGGATCTACACAAACATGACATAGATGCAATAGATCATCTGCAAATAATTTATAACGTCAAACACCATGTTTACATAGGGCGGTATAGAGGTGTGTGGGAGGATGCACCACTGTAGAGAAGGAGGAATTGGCGATGCAGATGGCGGTGAAGACGGCGGAGAGGACATCGTAGGGCGCAGGGTCACCGGCGATGGTGCATGGACTCCTTCCCTGCGCCACCGGCATCATGGGGAGCGCCGCCCCTTAGCCCTCTTCCTTCATGGTCTTGGGAGCCCTCCCCCATGGAGATGGGATCCATGGGGGAGGCTAAAAAATGGCTTTGGTGGCTGGAAAGTCGTGGTATGGGGTGTCTCCCACGACCTATGTTTCCTCCTTTTATATGGTCTCACGTATTTCCGTCATCCCATCTAGGCCTTCGGTAAATCGAGCGTATCTCGGCTGTCCGAACTTGGAAACAGGCAAATTTTAAGTCTAGATCGTATTCCGCAAAATTCCCCACAATTTTGTCTTCTGTGAGATTTTTGTTTGACGCTGTCTTCGACCCGTAACGTGGCAATCTTGAAAAAGTGTTTTCAAACAGATTTAAGGAAAGTCCCAATTCGACTCCAACAAGGTTTCTTCTTCTATTTTTGGTAATTCCTACATATCAAAGTGTAAAACAAGAACATTGTGCACTTTTGCAACTATTAGTAGGTTAGTCCAAATAAATCATAAACTTAATATAAAAACAATTATGAAAACCATTAAAGTAGCATGAAACTATCAAAAATTATAGATATGTTTTGGACGTATCAGTGCTACAACTGGGGGAACACGAACTATCTTGATATTTTAAGTGAGGAATCACCATAATAAACGACTACTGTGCAATCAAGATGCAATCAACAAAACATAAACATCACATGAAATTTATAATTGTTGTCATTAGATATAGCCTTCGTTCTTCAGGGATTTATTAACGCATCTCCAAGCAGGATCCTCCATCTTTGATATTCTCACCATAGCAGAATATCCAAAAAAGTTCCGATGCGGTGAAAATTGCTTCAAGTTTTTCCATCATGGAGAAACGACCAGTTTCTCCTACCATGTACATCCTCCGAGCTCTACGATGAACGCCTGATTGACGATGTCGAAAAATGGCAATCCTTTGGCATGGACCATCATGTCAAAACACAGTAGTAAGATAGTTATACCAAACCACACTCACTCTCTGGAAAAACAAGTTAGACTTCTCTAACATTTTGTTTGCAATTTCAGCGTGGTTGTAGGTTCCACGATCAACTATTGTCATCACCTATGCAATTTGAGGTATGTTTAATATCATTGCTAGATTAACTTTGTGGGGTGATTGAAACACATACATTACAAAAACATCTTGAGCCTCAATCTAAACTTATTCATAACCATGACCCCCTTGTGGAACCAATCCACATGCCCCTTCCACCATGCCGTTATTTGAGACCAAATATGGTGCGATCCAAAGCTACTAAAGCACTTCTTTAGATCAAACGAGATATGCCAGGGGAAACTCGAGCATCGTATGATTTCCAGAAGTTTGTAAAAAAATCATACTATGCCGCCGAAAACAGAACAAACACTGTTTATTGGGAAGTAACAAAAAGAAACTGAATATTAGAGAACTTTTTAGTATATTTGCACAAGCCTATGCAATACTTGCATAAAATTGTGCTCTAAATCCAATCGCATCTACGCATAGTACGCTCTAATACCACTGTTGGTCTATGCTGCAAAATTTTAAAAAAATCCCTACATAGTCCGCCAAGATCACTATGCAGATAACAAGGCATGCCCATACATGCAAGGATTGGGATCACGAGTCACCAGGCAGCGGATTCTATGTAGTCGAAATGAGATCTGAACAATCGTAGATCCTCATAACTAGGACGGGTTGCAACAATGTTGCCAAGCCTCCCTTGTCAAGTATTACACATGTAATCCCTTTTATAGTGTGCACGCGTACGCTCGTGTAAACCCGTCAGCGCTCCATCGTCTAGGACTCGGCACAGACAAAGAGAGATAGCCTTCTGGTTTTGCTAATTGGTAGCTCTAGTCAACTATGATTAAAGCTATATGAATCTAGAAGTTCTCAACACTAACCGGGAGAGTATAACTCTAAACCCAATTAGAAGAGGCTCTAATTCAATAGAGAGTCTCTAATTAAACCCTCTCATTCTACTATATATATATATAGAGAGAGAGAGAGAGGCTTGAGAGCCAATTATATGTTTTTCCTTAATCCTTGGGGTCCTTTATATAGTGGAAGGAATGCAACGACTTGCCAAAGGGGGAGAGGGAGGAGTCCTAGTTGAGCTAGGAGGAGGTGGCCGCACCCCTCCCCTAGCCTAAATCTGATAAGCTCCAAGTGGTGATCAATCCCACCTTCCTCTTTCCTATTTTATTTTTCTCCTTTTTATCTCCAATATATTAAGGAAAAATATTGGGGCCCAACTAGTAGACCCTAAAATTAGGGTGTAGCCATGAGGGGTATTTCTGCGCCCCCCCCCCCATCCGGCACTTCCCCCTTTATGGAAAATCCCCCAAAACTCTCCCCGAACTGTATAAACCCGATAGATAAAATCACTAATATTATCTACCGATGTTAGAAACATGTTTCTAACATCCCGGGACATCTCAAGTCGGCCATTAGCTCTCATATAAATTCTTCCAAAGACCGACATAATTTCTCTCTAATAGCAACTTCTCGGAAACCACTCCAATTGACACCGGCCTTGTTTCTGTGACATCGTAATTACATTGAACATTCATAAAATCAACAAAACATATTAATTATCTCAATTGAAGGTTGGCACGGCTTAAGAGTGTGACATGTGAAGGCTCGATAAGACACGGACATGTTCAGGAACTTACCGAACAATAACCAACAGCGGGACCACGGACATCCATGATGGCACTTGTGTGTTCACGAAGAATGGGGGAACCTTATAAGTTGCTCATTGCACTTATTCCCTTAACTTTATGATGCCAACGATATCTCGAGGTGAGACTATGTGATCTGATCTGATCAAACTCTTTGATCATAACACATAAAACTCGTTACCGATATCTTTCTCTTTTCTCATCCATATCCCTGATTTCCTTGTGATAAATCACATTGTGTCTGGCCAGATGATTGGTCGATATTGGTGATACTGAGAGGGCCCAGAGTGTGTATCTCGTCTAAAGGAGTTAAGATGGTTGATGACATCCAAAGTACTCCCTTCGATCCATAAAAAGTGCCGCACATGTCGACACCGCCCCCACGGGGGGGTTGGGAGTCGAGGGATAAGAGAGCCCACACAACGGAAAGAGCGACCAATGGACCAGGCGGGCTTGGCTGGAGGAGAGGCGGTGCGTCCGTCAGGAACCCACCCGAAGCACTGCCATTGGGACCCATGGATTCGCCGCGTAGAGATCAGATGCACTAGCGCCAGGATGATGCAACAACGTGGCAAGCGGGTAGGAGGGCCCATCGACGTTGTCACCCAGTGACAGGACGCTTGTGCAACTTGTCTCCTACTGTGGGTGTGTGTCCGTACACCCAGAGCACATGCAATCGGACACGCGTAGCATCCCCTTTTAGTATAAAAGGAGGAGGAGAAGAGGAGACATATACACACATCGACACTAGAGGGGGGCCCCGGGAGATTACCCTTATCCTGGGATTGTCTAGAACCCCCCCTCCCCCCATTCATCGTGTAAACACTCATACCAACATATAATTTTAGACATGCAGGTGCGATGGCCTGAACCTGGGTAAAAATATTGCGTCTGTGTGTTCATCATCTTGGATCATCACCGAGGAGGGAGGTAGAACATTCCCGCACCCCACTGCCGAACAATCAGGGAGCTGGACGCCGGTCACTCCGGGTGTCTGCGTTTCGACACGCGACAAAGTTAGTACTAACTTAGTACAAAATGTGCGACACTTTTTATTGATCATAGGGAGTATAACTTTTGATCGTACGGTCACTAGATATTCTCATAGTATAAAAATTATAGTCAATGACAACTTCATATGTATTTTTCTAAAATACATTACCATTTTTTAGTGACTTCTGGCAACAACATATACTTGGGTCGGTTCAGTACTATTGTTACCCTAACAATAAGCTCTTATGTTTTGGTAGACTTTTAATCAAGTTCATGATGAGGAAAATGTGATCATCTTAGAAACCATAATCTAATCTTAGAGACAATATTAGGAACTCTTTTTTGTTTTATATCTTCACATCCACACAAAGGTTTTCCTTTGAAAACTGACGTTTCAAGTGCTATAGAGGTTCTAGCATGATGACCTAAACTTAATTCTGAACTTGGAGATAGAACAATAACTCAATATTAATGTCTCTAGGGCATACCTCTAACGTGTTCATGCCACTAGATTGACTTTGCAGGGTGATTGAAACACATACATTACAAAAACGTCTAGAACCTCAACCTAACTTATTCATAACCATTACCCCCATGTGGATCTAATCCACATGCCCCGTCCATTATGACGTTAAAGAGTCCAACTATAGCAATATCCAAAAATACTGAAGTACTTCTTCGGACTGGATGAGATATGCCAAGGTAACTCGAACATCGTACGATTGCGAGAATTTCATAGAAAATCTCACTATGCCGCTGAAAGAAAAACGACATAACTTATTGGGAAGAAATCGTAAAAAATCAGAATATTAGAGAGCTTTATAATATAATTGCACAAATTTATGCAATACCCACACATACCAGTGCTCTAGATCGTACATGTACCTACGCATAGAACGATCTGATACCACTATTGGGTTACAGGCATGAAGTTAATTTTTCCCGTCTTACGCAACACACATGATCTACTATGAAGGTATGGGCGAAGATAGATCTGATCGTTACAAAAATAGTGATGCAGAATGTGTGCTAATGACGATGTTGACGAAGCTTGATGAAGAGTTCTGAGGATAAGCATAGCAATGGAAACGATGTCTTCTTCATCCAGCCTCCTGGATCCAGCAGAGTGAGCGTCTCACATGTTAACCCTTTGAGAGCTCGCACACGTACGTCCAACAAAGTCTTGTAGTGCTTCGTTGTCCAAAACTATGAACTGAATGTGCACAATAAAGTGGATAGATCCCAACACATGGAGGAGAGAGAGATATTTAGATCTAATTATCAAGGGAGAGGACACCTCAAAATCCTTATGGAGAAAATAGATCTCAATTGTGTCTTTTCCCTATAGGTGGTGTGTGTATATATAGTGGGGAGAGGAGGGTTACCAACCTTAGTTATAGGTCGATTTTGGGTGGCCCCAAGCTAGCCGCAACCCTCCCCCTCCTCCATTTCGGATTGGACTCCCCAACTAGGGAGTCCTTTCACTTCCCACTTTTCCCTTTCCTTTTCTTTTTTTTTACCAATTTTAGCAATTCCTTCTTTTAACCAAAATACATCGAAGGAAAGTTCTAGCCTTCTGGGAAGGTCCTTCCGCCTCATGCATGTGTCCTAGGATCTATGGCATTTATGTCCCCTTCGACACTCCCACTTCTCGGGTCTTCTCTGAAACTCTTCCAGAACCCTATATACCCTTTGGATAAAATCATCCACTCAATTCACGAATGTCAGGAACACTTTTTAACATCCTCGGACATCTTATGTCTGCTGGTCTACGCTCTAGAATAAAAATAAATCTCTACGTAGTCTGCCAATATCACTATGCACATAACGAGACACGCCCATACATGCAAGGATCAACATCATGACTCATCGGGCAACAAAATCGATGTAGTCATAGAAGAGTTATGAAAAATCGTAGATCCTCACAACTAGGCCTAGTTGCAAGGATGTCACTAATATTCCCCCATCAAGGATCACATGTGTATTCCCTCTTATGGCGTGCTTCTGTACGCTCGTGTCAACCCGTCAGGGCTCCACCGTCTAGGACTCGGCACGAACGAAGAGAGACTGCCTTTCAGTGTTGCTAATTGGTAGCAATAATCGACTGCGATTAGAGCTATATTATTATAGAAGTTTCTCAACACATGAGAGAGAACTGCTAATTAGAGCTAGGTCTAATCGGGAGAGGACACCTCAAAACCCAATTAGAGGGGGTCTAATTAGAAGCTCTAATTAGACCCTCTAATTCTACTAGAGAGAGAGGGTTGAGAGACAATTTCTCACAATATTATGGTTTAGCTCAAGCCTTAGGGGTCCTTTTATAGTTGGAGAGAAGGGGGATTTTCAAAGGAGAGGAGGAGTCTTAGTTGAGCTAGAAGGGGGATATCTGCACCCCTCCTCCTAGCCTAACTCAAATTGGACTCCCATTATTTGGCTTTTATCTCTATGGGGTTTTGGTGCTTGTCGTGATCTTTGTGAAAAACCTAGGTTTCTCGAAAATGGATTTCATAAAAAAACTTGTTGCATTTTCGGTGGTGAAAATCTTACCGGTTCATCTTTGAGAAAGTTCCCACACCTTCCCATGTGTGGGAATTTATCAATACATTGAGGTATCGAGATTTTCACCATGTGTGGGAAAACCTTACCGGTTCATTTTTGTTTGGATAGTACTCGTTGTTATCTTTCCAACAAAATTGGTTTCACCTCATACAGACTCCATTTGCAAAAGTTATGATATTTCAGTTTTGGTCCTCGTAGGAACCGAAAATTTCGGTGTCAACCGAAATTTCCGCTCAGAACCACGACTTGAGAAAACGGGTAAGGACAAGAAAGTTTTGCTTCTGACGGGAGCCAGAAATTTCCAACCGGAATTTCTTGTTCAAGTTTGAACCAGAATTTCCCGTTCCATTCCTGTACTCCAACGGTCACATTTTGACACTAGTAGGAAAAGGCTTAGCAGTGACAAACAGAATATAGCTACGGCTGGCGAACAGGTGTTGGACAGCGCTAAGCCGCCAGTGGTAAGAGGTTACCGCTGGCGGACCAGTCATGTTCGCCAGCTCTTTGTAGTTACCGCTGGCGAACCAGTCCTGTTCTCCAGCGCTATGTAGTTACCGCTGGCAAACACCAGTCATGTTCGCCATCGCTAAGTTTGAAATATAGAAAATTCGAAAATAAATGTTTTTGCATTATTTTTTTTCAAAATTTCAAAACAAATGACCTGGGGAACCTTTAATCACGATTTAGAATTTTTCCTTTTTTTGCTTTATTTCAATTTTGATTGTCCACTTCCCACTCGGTCACCCATCCTCCCACTACTCTAGCCCCAACACTCTTAACTTCTTAGTTCCATCCCTATGAGCTAGGGAGGAACAACTCATTCTTTCTTGTAACTATAGTACTATCAATCATCTTAACTATTGGACCATATATATAAATCCGTATTTCCAAATTCGACAAATGATATGTCTAAATTGATCAGAAAAATACAAGGAATCCAAATATGACATTGTTATCATCTTTTCTTATTTTTTGTTTTGAATTTTAATTTTTTTCATTAATTTGATTTTGTAGGAAAATTTCATCTATCTCAAATAACTTTTTTTTCTTTCGGAATTTTCCGCTTCTAAAAAAATCTCACAGGCCGAAGGCCAGTGAGGTTGGATTGTAAATTTGCTCACGATTTTTTTGATATATTAAACGCGTTTTTTCGACGCCGTATGCAAAAGTTATGGCTATTTTACGTTTTATTTTTGAATTTTGCATAAAAGGTCAAATGGAATATTTCAAATTTTCTATACCAACTAGACAATACACCCCACTCACATATCAAAGGATTTTATTGTTTGAACATTTTACCATTTTCGTTTTTAGTTTAGAAAAGTAAAAAGGCGGTCCAGGGGGGTGTGGAGCGAAATAATTCAAATCTTACCGCTGGCGAACAAAAATAATGTTGGCCAGCGGTATGTTTAGCGTTGGCGAACATCTATGTTGTCCGGCGGTATGTTTAGCTCTGGCAAACACGCCCCCTGTTCGCCAGCGCTAAGTTAGCTAGCGCTGGTGAACGAACTGGCCCGTTCGCCAGTGGTATTTGCTGCCGCGCGCAGCCCCACTCCCACTGTTACCGCTGGCGAACGAAGTGTCATGTTCGCCGGCGGTAAACTGGGTAGCGCTGGCGAACACTGATCCGCGTTGGCCAATGGTAATAGCACTGGAGCACATGTATTCTTGTTGCCTAGCGGTAAGTTGGTGGCTATAGCCTGTTTCTTACTAGTCTGAGGGGACCTATTTAAGGGTTTTTTCTTCCCCATTGGTCCCCAAGTTGCCCAAGCACGTTTCTCTCTCTCTCTCTCTCCCACTATAGTTGAGTTTGAAAAGCTTGTGCTCTCTCAATCCCTCCCATGAGGGAAAACTGAGGGGAGATATAGATCTACATTTCCACCAATCCATCTTCCTTCTTAGTGAGGGAAACCTAGTAGATCTTGATCTTGGAGTTCTTGGTGTTTCTCATTCTTTGTTCTTCCTCTCTTATTCCCTCATAAGAATATGTTGCTTTGTTGGAATTTGAGAGTGAAAGATTTGAGCACATGTGCTCTTTCCATTTGCATTGGTTGTATCGGTTTGCTCTCTCCATGAGGATTCATGAAAGTTAAAGTTTGTGGACTTATTACTCTTGGGTCTCTGGCCCTAGATGATTTGTGGTGTTCTTGGGATCCTCCAATTGAGTTGTGGATGTGTACCCCAACATTGTGGTGACATCGAGAGCCTGCAATTAAGTTCTTGATGCGTGCCTCGATATTGAAGGTTGCCAATAGTGGAATGTGAACTAGGCCTTTGTGGCGAGGTTCCTAAGAGAATAGATTGTGAGGCCTTTGTGGCGTTGAGTAGGCCTGTTTTGGCGAGCTCACACCCCTCCAACGAGACATACTCCCCTAAAAAGGAGAAACTCGGGAATACACCATCGTCTCCATGTGCCTCGGTTATTTATATACCCGAGCTATTTATTTATGCACTTTAAATTGTGATAGCCTTCGTTCTTGAAGTAATATATATTGCTATCACCTTGTAACTTCTCTTTTTTAGCACAAGTTTTTGGTGCACTTAGTTGAGCCTAGAATATTTAAGTTGTGTGCTTGTTCTTTTAACCACCTAATTTATTTATGCTTTTAGCAAGTCTTAACCGGAAACAATTTAATCGCCTATCCATCCCCCTCCCCAGGCGACATCGTTGTCTGTTCAGTATCGACATCGAACATTTATAAAACTAATAACAACATCTTTATTTTCTAAATTAAAGGTTGCCACGGTTTAAGCGTGTGACCCGTAAAGGCTCGATTATGCAAATACATGTTCTAGAACTTACCGAACAATAACGAACAACGTGACCGTGGACATCCATGATGGCTCCTATGTTTTCACGAAGAATGAGGGAACATTATAAGTTACTCATTACGCTTATTCCCTTAACTTCATGATACCAATGGTATCATGAGTTGAGACTATATGGTCTTTCTGGTCAAACTCTTTGATCATAACACATATAAAACTCGTTACCGACATCGTCCTCTTTTCTCATTCATATCCCCGATGTCCTTGTGATAAATCACACTGTATCTAGCCAGACGATTGGTTGACATCAGTGACACTGAGAGGGCCCATAGCATGTACATCTCTATCGTCTAGAGGAGTTAACTACTAGTCTTGAACGATCTCAGTTCCATATTCCATTACATATTTTCTAGATTATACCCTGACATCACCATTATGATCCCCAATTACGGCAAGATGGTTGATAACATCCAAAGTATAACTTTCGATCATGCGGTCACTAGATATTCTCGTAGTATAGGAATTATAGTTAATGACAACTTTATATGCACTTTGCTAAATACTTTACAATTGTTTTGCCTCTTTTAGTAAGATCATATACTTGGATCGGTTCAGTACTATTGTTATCCTAACAATGAACTCTTATGTTTTGCTAGATTTTATTTTCACACCCACACAAATATTTTTTTAAAAAACTCACTTTTCAAGTGCTATAGTGGTTGTAGCATGATGACATAAACTTAATTCTAAACTTGGACATAGAATAATAACTTAATATTATTGTCTCTAGGGCATATCTGCAAAAATGTCCTCCCTTACAATCTCTCTGAATATAATTCTAGCACACCAAAACTATCCTACCCACTCTCTTCTCTAAACCACCAAATGTGAACAAACGACTTTGACACATTAAATGTGTGGCCCCTACACCTTCGATAAATTGTAGTAGCCTTGATCGGGAAACTCCTTTCCTAATCAATAATCAACATCAGGACTGTGGATGTCCATATTGATTACTATAATTTATACGAAGAAACTCTACTAAACCTGTTGATTACTAAGTAAGTTCGCATTACTTCATGATACCAATCAATACCTTGAGGCAACATGAATGACATGACCATGATTAAACTCTTTAATCACTATATCATATTATCCCCGATGCCCGGTATGATTTCTTTGCTCGTTCCTGTGCTATAGTATTCCCATGGCTTATGACATGCTTTTGTCTGCACAGACTTATTAACACATACTATCACGCTGACTGGATACTGTATGTATCTCTCTGTTGAGTAATTCCCAGTATTGAACTAGCACGATGAAATTCACACCTTCGAGAATACCCAGTAATAGCCTTTTTGATCACCAGTTTACAATGTGATACTTTACTATACTAAAAAATTTAGAGAACACCACTGTATATTCTCATGGTCAAAAGAAGCAGACAAATTAACCATGTTGTGATGATACTATTTATAGCAATGCTAGAATTGGATCTTGTAGTATCTCAACTACATGGGTCAAACTCCCCACAATTGGAACAAGAATATGCTCCCATTAATATTTACAATTTAAATGTCTATGGCCACAAAAAACATGGTCATCTAATATTAACGAGTTTGTCTAAGAGACATAACAAAGTGTTGTAATGGTGTGTTTATGTTTCTACACATGCATATGGATTTTCCTCGAAATCTCACATTCAGTGTCCATTGCAGTTATAGCATAAAAACCTAATACTTTAATAATGAAACAAATGTATATTATTGTCTCTTGGGCATACATCCAACACATGTTTGTTGAAGCGCCGAACAACAAGAAAACTAACTGAAGGTGTTGAAGTCCTACTGGATTGATAATCTTGATATCTTCACTGAGGAAAATTTACCATTCTATTGCATCATACCTTTCTCTTGGGATTTCCCAACAGGTTTATTGTAACAACACCATAATCATCCCACGAAGCTAAGACTAACACTCTATCTGGTACGCTGAAGTTTAAATGTTTATTATTCCAAGTGTAACGAGCACCCGCTCGTGAGCAAGGTGGGCAACACATTCTTTAAAAAGATGTACTCGTGGCCGGCTGATATTATTATTGTGCGTATCTCTAGACCCCAATTAGATTGAAGTCGCCACTGATCAACACCAGGTACTGGGAAGAGGACACCTTCTGCACGAGCTCTTCGAGGAAATCAGCTGATCGCACGTGATTAGCGGGACCGTATACACCGATAATAGTGGGAGGCACGGTGAAGTATAGAAACGCTAAGGAAAAATTCACCTTTTGTTGATAGAACCCACCTCTAGGGTACGGTTGCACATACCTAGCAACATGTCGCCGGAGCAACCTGAGGAGGGGCTTGAATGCTAGAAGAATTTGTCCACACTCTAGGTTTCTCGGTTCATGTCTGAGAAGCTTTATTTTGTGGTCTCTTAAAGGAAAATAATATCTAGTCTATCATTTTTATGCACTCCTTAATTTGAGATCTTCGGCCTCTTTGGCAAAAGCATGTATAATTCCAACCCCAACCCGCATTGAGGCAATCAGGTTGTCATTTGTGCTAGGCGGGCTGGGGTTGCTCTAAGGTCGGGTCTAGTGGGGGCTAACAGAAGGTTGAGAAGAGATCTTGTGCTTCTTTTTAAGAGAACAAAGTGGTTGGTGTGGAAGAGGCACCCAAGGATCAGTGAGCAAAACATTGGGGGCCGCACTGCTCATGGGAACGTCCTTAGGGGTGGGAGCTAGTGACGCAACATCCACTATGGCTGCTGCCATGGCAAGAGTTGTCTCGGCTATTTTCTTACTACTCCCTCCGGTGGAAATACTTGACTCTTAACTGAGTGTATCCAAACAAAAAGAGTATTTACAAACGGAGGGAGTACGAATTAGGGAAAGAAGTTCTTGTGGGGAGGAGGGAAAACAGACGCCAGAATCCGAAGCAACTGAAAGCAGATGGGGTCTGCATGGCACTCGGATTTGGCGTTTGTTTTGAGTGTGGAGTACTCTCACGAGGCTATGGAGACCGATCCAACACACTATTATTTCTTTTTTATTATGATAATCAAGCTGGTCCTTTTAATTAGAAAATGTACCCATGATTTTTCTTGCGAAAAAAAATACTGATCCAACACACACTCTTTTTCTTGAAAGAAAGAGTTTATATTTTTCTCCCGGAAAGGCAAGTTTTATTTTCCAGCAATTCCGAGAATAGCAAGTAGAAGGTGAAATGTGAAGCCTAAGTCCAGCCCAGCATCTTATCTCGTCCTGGCAGCCCAGCCCATCATCATGGGCTCAAATCATTAGACGTCTCTGTCTGTTCCCGTAAGGTGGGAAGGGGTAAGCACGTGCGGGCAGATGAGGAAGCACTTGCCGCGTGATGTGTCGATGGAGCTAACCACCAGCTGCGCGCGCGTGATGTCGATCGAATCTTCGCCTGGAGCTGCTTTGGCAGCGTGATCCATGGAGTTCGGCCGGCATCTATATATTCCGTCCCATTCTCCGTTTCCATCCATCTCAATTCGTACACGCCGCCAAGAAACTCCACCAAGAACTATTCCAAGAAGATGTCGCGCGTGGAGGCGCTGAGCATGAGCGGCCTGGCCGCCATCCCGGCGGAGTACGTCCGCCCGCCGTCGGAGCGCCAGGGCCTCGGCGACGCCTACGACCAGGCGGCTAATTGCGCCCCCGGCTCCCCGCTCATCCCCGTCGTCGATGTCGCCGCCTTCGACCCCTCCGACCCGGGCTCCGCTCCCAGCCTCGCCGTCGTCGACGCCGTCCGTGCCGCGGCCGTCGAGTGGGGCGTCATGCACGTCGCCGGCCACGGCATCCCGCCGGACCTCCTCGACGCGCTACGCGCCGCCGGGACGGGATTTTTCCGGATGCCGATCGAGGAGAAAGAGGCGTACGCGAACGACCCGGCGGCGGGGCAGCTAGAGGGGTACGGAAGCAAGTTGGCGGCGAACGTGAGCGGGCAGCGGGAGTGGGAGGACTATCTGTTCCACCTCGTCCACCCCGACCACGCCGCGGACCATGCGAGGTGGCCGGCGCATCCGCCGGAGTACGTCCCCGTGACGCGGCAGTTCGGGGAGCTCGTCAGCGGGCTCGCCTCCAGGCTCCTCGCCATCCTCTCTCTCGGCCTCGGCGTCCCCGCCCCCACGCTGGAGCACCACCTCCGCCGAGTCGAGACCGTTGGCGCGGACGAAGTCGACGACGAGGACAAAGAACATGACGAAGAACTCCTCGACCTCTTACTGAAGCTGAAGATCAACTACTACCCGGTGTGCCCGCAGCCAGACCTGGCCGTGGGCGTCGAAGCGCACACCGATGTCAGCGCGCTCTCCTTCATCCTCACCAACGGCGTGCCCGGCCTGCAGGTCAAACGCGGCGACAGCGAAGGATGGGTGACGGCGCGCAACGAGCCGGGCACGCTGGTGGTGCACGTCGGCGACGCGCTCGAGATCCTCAGCAACGGGCGCTACACCAGCGTGCTCCACCGCGGGCTCGTCAACCGCACGGCCACGCGCGTCTCCTGGGTGGTCTTTGCCGAGCCGCCGCCGGACCGGGTGCTCCTGCAACCCCTGCCCGAGCTCCTCGCCGATGGCAAGGAGGAGCCGCGGTTCGCGCCGCGCACGTTCAGGCAGCACCTGGAGAACAAGGTGCTGAAGAAGAAGCAGAGCGAGGAGGAAGAGGCCAAGAAGGCGCCCGTCGCACCCAAGCTGCTGCCTGCTGTCTGAATTGAGCAATGAATCAGCAACAACCTACAGTACGTTGCTAAAAATAAATGAAAACAAGCTATAAAATTACCATGAATAATCTATATATTCATCCTATGTTCACATATATATTGGAGAAATTGTGCCAATAAGTTATGTTGGGAGAATATTTTGTTTCTAAGAGGTAGTGATAATTCGGCTATCATGTTACATTTGTAAAGATTTTGTGTTAATGTTTTCGATGCTATTACTTATTATAAGTAAAAGATGCAATTTTCGTAAGCACAACCTGGTATTGTAAACTGCTCAAAATCATTTCTTGCTTTTTCAAATTCAAGTATTTTTTACTAAATAAAGTAAGTCTTTCTTTGGGTACGGATTTTACCAATATTGCTATTTCCAACAATGCACTGACACGATTGGAATATGACCGGTTAACATTCACTCCGAAAAGTCTCGTGCAAGTCGGTTATTCCAACCTAGATGAAGAAGAGCTAAATGACACAATTGATGTTCAGCTCCTCTCTCATCTCGTCGGTGATGTATCGGAGGCTGGCTTAAATGAGGCGATGCTCAGATCATTATTTGACTTGAGAGCATCTGCCCGTAAATCTAAGACATACTCTATTAAAAAAAAGAAAATCACCGCATAAAAAGGTGAATAAACCCAAAACTCCAATTGTTTCCCGATGAATGACATGTTTTTGAATAGCAGAGCTCTTTGTGACTTGGCTAAACACGTACGCATTGGTGATTCTATTCGGAATCGTAAGTTGGATTTCGTGGGTATTTCAGAAACTGGTAAACGGGGTTTCTCTATGAGTTTACTGAATCGCCTATCTAGCGGGGTAGACGTTACATGGATATCTCGTCCACCACGTGGCAGATCCGGGGACATATTGTTGGGCGTGAGAAATGACACCATGGATATGTTGGTTGTTTCGGATGGTAACTTTCATATAAAGTTTTACATTCGCAACAAAGTTGACAAGTTTACTTGGAGTCTAGTATCCGTCTATGGAACAGCCCAGGATGAGTATAAAAATTATTTTCTCCGTGAGTTGGTTAATCTCGCAAAAGATAATCCTTATCCTATCCTTATAGGAGGGGATTTTAATTTGCTAAGGTATGACCTCTGTTATTCAACAATGTAACTGAAAGACTTGATTTAAGAGATGTTTCAATGACTGGGAGACAATTCACTTGGGCTAACATACTCCCATAGCCGACATATGAGAAATTGGACCGGGTACTAACGGACCAAGATTAGGAATCTAAATTCCCAATGGTTTCTGTACGGGCCTTAGAACGTATCGAGGCATTGTCAGATCATCCTCCCATACTAATAACCACGGGGGCTCCAAATCCTTGCGTAAGCGACAGTTCAAATTTTAATTGGGGTGGCTAAATCAGGATGGTTTCTTTGATATGGTTAAGGAGGTATGGGAAAAACCGGTGGCTAGTCAAAGTCAAATCCAAAGGTGGAGTAATACAATATGCGCTTTGCATAAACACCTAAGTGGATGGGGTAGGCATGTAACCGGCCTTTTATAAAAAGAAAATCTTCGCTTGTCATCTATTATAGATGAACTAGAGGCTCTTGCTGAAGTGAGACCGTTGTCCTCGCAGGAGATTGGACTTAAAAATCAGTCCAATGCGTCTATAGCAAGCTCGCTTCAGGAAGTGGAGATCAAATGGTATCAACGATCAAAAGCTCAACTCATTCTGGAGGGAGATTCAAATACGAGATACTTTCATAGTCTGGCTAATGGTAGACATCGAAAGAAACTCATTCACGCTCTTCTCCAAGATGAGGCCATAATGGAAGGACATGAGAAATTAAAATCATACATTGCAAAATATTATAAAAATATGTTTGGAAAGCCAAACATGGGCAATTTCTCCTTACATGAAACCCAAACAGATGATCTTCCACAAGTATCCGATGAGGAAAACACCCACCTTACTGCTCCCTTTGCCGAGGAGGAAGTAAAGAAGTCATTCTTTGATACGTTGCAAACGTATCTATAATTTTTGATGCTCCATGCTCGTTTTCTACCCAATACCTTTTTGTTCTTGATACGTCATAAACGTATGCTTAATTTCTGATGTTCCATGTTGTTTTCTTATTGTTTCCCACATGTTTGCTATACACTTTATGTTATTTTTATCGATTTTCCGGACTAATCTATTGACAAGATGCCACATAGCTAGTTCCCTGTTTTCTGCTGTTTTTAGTTTCAGAAAAGTTGTTCTGGAAATATTCTAAGAATTGGAAAATTCGAAGCCCGGAAGTCTTAGAATTCCCGAAGGTTCCACGGAGTCCCGAAGAGACCCGGAGGGGGGCCACACCATAGGGCGGCGCCTCCCCTTGGTCGCGCCAGGGGGTGGTTTGGGCCCCCCAGGCCTCCATCGCCTCTGCCCTTTCTCCTATTTAATCCCCCCGAGACATAAACCCTAAAAGGATCCCACTTTTTCCTGAGAAACACCCGAGGCCGCCGTCATCGTCATCCCGAGACCGGGAGGGTTCTGGAGCTCTCCTCGGCACCCTGCCGGAGGGGGAAATCATCACCGGAGGGGTCTACACCACCATGTCCTCCTCCGAAGTGATGCGTGAGTAGATCATCCCTGGACTACGGGTCCATAGAAGTAGCTAGATGGTTGTTCTCTCCACTTTGTACCTCATGTTTAGATCTTGTGAGCTTCCTATCATGATCAAGATCATCTTTATGTAATGCTACATGTTGTGTTTGCTGGGATCTGATGAATGTTGAATGCTATGTCTTCTGAATATCAATCTATCATGTTATCTTCATGCTTATATTATTTATGATCTTCCATGCTCTCTGTTATTAGTAGATGCTCTGGCCAAGTAGATGCTATTAACTCCAAAAGGGAGTATTTATGCTCAATAGTGGGTTCATGCCTCCTTTTCATCTATGCTCGAGTGATAGAAACGTGATGGATGGAGGATGTGATGTTGCCATTAGGGAGAAAAGAACGGCGTTTACCTGGTTTACATTGTTTACATTACACACTTTGCTTACGGCGATAATCTGTTGCTTGCAACTTAATACCCAACGTTTGTTCGGATGATATTCGGAGGGTGGATTATTATACATAGATGTAGTTGGATGACGGTCGATGTATTTTGTTGTAATGCCCGATGAATCACATAGTAATCTTTATGTCTTGCATATGCACTACGGTGCAGTCTTCATTTTCGTCAATTGTCCAACTGTAATTTGTTCACCACACATGTTATTTATCTTTCATGGAGAGACACCACTAGTGAACTGTGGACCCGAGTCCATTTTTATCATACTGATAAAACACCCACTTCTTCCATACTGTTTCATACTGTTCCTACTGTTTTCCTACTATTTTCCACACCATACGTTTAACCTCTTTGTGTTCAGCAAAACCGGTGAGATTGACAACCTCACTGCTTCGTTGGGGCAAAGTGATTTGACGGTGTTGTGTAGGTTCCATGTTGATGCTGAACCGGTAGTGTGCCCTGCCATCTCAGCTGCATCAACCTTCAGAAAAAAATTCTTTTCTAAGGGAAAACTTGTTGCTGCACTCTTCACGCCTTGCGCTTTTGGTCTCCCAACAAGCGTGTGTCTACACTCCATCAAACTTTTCTAGCGCCGTTGCCAGGGAGGAAGAGAATTTCTGCAAGGGGAGTCTCTCACTTCCAATCTCTTTACTTTGTTTTATTTTTGCTTATTTTATTTTATTTTTTCTGGTTTGCTTCTATTTATCAAAAACACACAAAAATAGTTCTTGTTCTAGCTGTAGTTTTATTCCTGTTTTTAGTCTTGCTAAAATGACTACACCTGAGAACACTAAGTTGTGTGACTTTACTAGCACCAACAACAATGATTCCATTAGCGCACCTATTGCTCCACCTGCTCCTACTGTTGATTTTTATCAGACAAAACCTGCACTGTTAGACCTTGTTATGATAGAGCAATTTTCTGGTGTTAGTACTGATGATGCTGCTACCCATCTTAATAATTTTCTTGAACTATGTGAGATGCAAAAATATAAAGATGTAGATGGAGATATTATTAAACTGAAACGGTTTCCTTTCTCTTTGAGAGGAAGAGCTAAAGAATGGTTGTTGTCTTTGCCTAGAAATAGTATTGATTCTTGGACTAAGTGCAAAGATGCTTTCATTGGAAAATATTATCCTCCTGCTAAGATTATATCTTTAAGAAGTAGCATTATGAATTTTAAGCAACTTGATAATGACCATGTTGCTATATCTTGGGAAAGAATGAAATATTATTAAAGAAATATTCCACTCATGGACTGACTACTTGGATGATCATCCAAACCTTTTATGCAGGTCTGAATTTTTTTTTCAAGAAACCTTCTGGATTCAGCTGCTGGAGGAACATTTATGTCCATGACCTTGGGGGCAGGAACAAAGCTTCTTGATGATACGATGGTATATTATTCTGAATGGCACAATGAGAGAGCTACAACTGGTAAGAAGGTAAATTCTGTTGAAGAAATCTCTTCTTTGAATGAAATACTTGATGCCATTATGTCTATGCTTGTGAATGGCCATGCTCCTATTGATCCAAATAATGTTCCTTTAGCCTCTTTTGTTGCTTAAGAAGAGCATGTTGATGTGAACTTCATTAAAAATAATAATTTCAACACCAATGCTTATAGGAATAATTTTGGTAGCAATAATTATAGGCCATATCCTCCCAATAATAGTAATGCTGATGGTAATTCCTACAATAACAATAGAAGTGTACCCTCTGATCTTGAGAACATGCTTAAAAAATTTATTAGTACATAAACTGCTTTTAATAAATCTGTTGAGGAAAATTTTGGAAAAATTGATGTTCTTGCTTCTAAAGTTGATAGCCTTGCTCTTGATGTTGATTTTATGAAACTAAAGTTTATGCCTCATGATGTTAAAGAAAGTAAAACTTTAAATTCTATCCAAATTCTAATTTATGACAATGTTAGGATGAAATAGCTAGAAAGAATAATATACCTAATGTTTGCACCATTACCACCACTAGTAAACCTGAAGCTTTTCATGTAGAAAACGTTCTACTATCAATGGTAAAGTAATTGGTGTTGGAAACACTCCCACTTCTGCTGGTAAAATTGCAAACTGCCTGAAACTGCTAAAAATGCTCGTGATAAAAGTGCTGACATTTTTAGAAACATGGGAGACAATGGTCCCATTATATTTGATAAAAATGAACTTGAATTTGATGATTGCAACATTACTGAAGTGATTAAGTTCTTACAAAATCTTTCTAGTTGTCCTAATGCTAGTGCTATGATTATGGCATTCACAAAACATATTACAAAAGCTCTCATGCAAAATAGAGAATATGAATTAAGATGTGAAGCCTCTATCCCTAGGAAGCTAGATTATGGTTGGGAGCCTATTGTTAAAATTAAATTGAATGATTTTGATAGCAATGCTCTATGTGATCTTGGTGCTAGTGTCCCTGTTATGCCCAAGAAACTCTATGATATTCTTGATTTACCACCACTGGAACCTTGTTATTTGGATATTCGTCTTATTGATAATGTTAGAAAGAAAACTTTGGGGAGAGTTGATGATGTTATTATCATGGTTAATAATACTATTGTCTCCGTTGATTTTGTTGTCTTGAATATTGAATGCAATGCTTCTTGTCCAATTGTTTTGGGAAGACCTTTTTTTAGAACCGTTGGTTCTATTATTGATATGAAAGAAGGGAATATTAAATTTCAGTTCCCACTCAAGAAAGGTATGGAACACTTTCCTAGAAAGAGAATGAAGTTGCCTTTTGATTCCATTTTTCAAACAAGTTACAATTTGGATCCTTCTTCACTTGAAAATACTTGATTCCACTTTTCTGGGCCTAGCTAAAAGGCGTTAAAGAAAATCACTTCTTGGGAGATAACCCATGGTTTTATTTTTTTGCTTTGTTTTTCTCTGTTTTCTTTGAGTCAAGGGGTTGAATAATTTTGTAGAAAATCCTTTGTATCTTTATTTTCATGTTTTAGTAGTGCCAAGTAAGGTTTCTGACGAGAGTTGGAGTTAGTTTTCGGATTTCTGCGCAGGAAACAGATTTATGCTGTCCACCGTAAAAAATCGTATAAAACTCAGGAAGATCAGAATGATCTGAAATGTTTTGTGCTTATTCCTCGGCTAATTTTGCAACTTTTTAGTTGTTTAAGTTTTTCGATCTATGCAACGTAAGTGCCTCGAAAAAATTCGTCTTTACAGACTGTTCTGGTTTTGACAGATTCTGCAATTTTTCTTGCATTTTCTCTTTTGCGATGTCAAGTGGATTTCTTTGCTTCACGAAACATCAGTGTCTGTAGCTAATGTTTAAAAGTATCAATAGCACTTGTTCCATACAGAACCCATGTATTTTTTATTGTTGCACTAACCCTCTAATGTGAATTACTGTTTGAGTGTGGTGTGAAGGAAGTTTTCAAGGGTCAAGAGAAGAGGTGATATATGTGATCAAGAATAGTGCAAGGTCGAATCTTGGGGATGCCCCCGTGGTTCATCCAAGCATATTTTTAGAAGACTCAAGCATCTTGGGCATCCCCTTCTTCATCAACTATTTATCAGATGAAGTTTAATTGGAGCGTCTGTTTGTTACTCTTTTGTTTTATTTTGTTTTCCTTGCTGCAATAATATAGTTGGACCCTAGAATTCTTTGTTTGGGAGAGAGACACGCTCCACTTTTTTGTTTGAATACTCGCTATGCTAGTATTCTTAGTTTTTTCTTCTAGTTGTTGCAAAATTCCTGTTTAGCTCTTGTTTTCATTACATCTCTTATTCAGAGTTGTTAGTTTTAGTAGAGTTATGTGAGTCCTCTCATGTTTGCTTGATGTATAATTTAGAGAGTTTTTGTTAAAGCATTTTTTGTATGGTGCTTGTTGGGAAAAGAAACTGCTGGTTGAGGTAGAATTTTTAACGGTGCAAGTAGAAGCTTGTATAGACTGTGGCTAGACTTTTTCATATCATGATAGATGTTATTTTAGTTTTAAAGCTTTGTGGTTATTGAGTAGCATGATTAGCCTCAAATAGATGAGAGTGTTTAATGTGCCATTGAGATAATCATGAGTTGTCCTTGTCATATTGAAGCATAAATTTGTGGTGTTCTCCTTTGAATGTTTTATTTGGTTGACTTGGCGCATGCTCACACCATGTTTATGACTATGAACCAGTCACGAATAGCCTCCATGATCATTTAGTTTTTGAACTTTTGGTACCACTTATGCTTTGATTAATGATGTTTATGTCGCTATGCATGATTATGGCTCGTATGCTCTCTTGATCTGTCGCTCCCAATCTTTTGCTAGCCTCCGCCTATACTAAGTATCAGCTCTACTCGTGCATCCAACTCCCAAAAACAAAAAATTTCCCATTGTGTCCACCATACCTACCTACATGTGGTAATTAACCTCCACTCCAAAGTACAATGCGCATGTGTTACCTTTAAAACTTTCAAAATTACTCCTATTTTGTGCTCCTGTTTTAGCTCACGAGGACGTACATAGAGAATATTTACCTCACTTGTTGATTGGACTTTCACACCTTGGACTAGTGGCTTCATCCGCTTATCCAATGATAGAAGAGCTGGCAGTGGGGTGCCCAGCCCCAAATTAATAACACAAATTCTCTTCACTATTTTTTCCCCTGATTTGTCAGTCAAAGCATAATTGTGTAAACAAAAGAGAAAGAGGGATGACCTTCTACCCAGATGCGTCCTTCTATGGGAGCCGCTCTTGTGAAGTCTAGTTGGCTTGTGACGTACTATATTTTCTATTTACCATTGGTTGACATAAACATACACCTCTCTTAAAATATAGAAACTCATCCACGGTATGTGATTGTTGGCAGGCTCCCGAGGATTCGGTTATCCATGGTTTCTGAAAGATGGTTGGGAGGAGTGTCAAGTTTTCCATACCCCTGTTTAATAAAATAAAAGCTCTAGCACATGAGTGATCCATGCTTCCCTCTGCGAAGGGCCTTTCTTTTACTTTTATGTTGAGTTTCCATCTTCTAACTTTATGCACGGTTGAGAGAGCATTTTTGCCATTCTGAGTTTTATGTGCATTTGTTCCAGAAACATTATTAATTGATTCATGATGTGTTATTGATTGTTCTCTAATTATTTGTTCTAGTCTTCCTCATGAACTTTGAAGGTGCCCTGGCATTTATGTTTTTCCCCACTCTTAAGGACTAGAGAAATATCACTTTGATATGTTCTCTCTATACTTGAAACGAACGTATATATTCTGTTGCATTGTTATTCATGATCTTTTATTTGAGTTACTTCTCATGATGCAAGGTGATTGCTATGTTTTATTATTAAAGTTCTATTTATCATGCTTGTGTTAAATTTCTATGATCTCATCATTATGCTTTTACATTATTGATGATCAAGTTTATGTTGGTAGCATGTCACCTCAGAAATTATTGTGTTTTTATCGTTTACCTACTCGAGGACGAGTAGGAACTAAGCTTGGGGATGTTGATACGTCATAAATGTATCCTTAATTTCTGATGTTCCATGTTGTTTTATTATTGTTTCCTACATGTTTTCTATACACTTTATGTCATTTTTATCGATTTTACGGACTAACCTATTTACAATATGCCATAGAGCGAGTTCCATGTTTTCTGCTATTTTTAGTTTCAGAAAATTTGTTCTGGAAATATTCTCAGAATTCGAAAATTCGAAGCCCGAAAGTCTTAGAATTCCCGAATGTTCCACGGAGTCCTGAAGAGACCCGTAGGGGGGCCTCAGGGGCCCACACCATAGGGCGGCGCCCCCCTTGGCTGCGCCAGGGGGTGGTGTGGGGCCCCTAGGCCTCCACCGCCTCTGCCCTTTCGCCTATTTAATCCCCCCGAGACATAAACCCTAAAAGGATCCCACTTTTCCCCGATAAACACCCGAGGCCGCCGTCGTCGTCATTCCGAGATCGGGAGGGTTTTGGAGCTCTCCCCGGCACCCTGCTGAAGGGGGAAATCATCATCGGAGGGGCCTACACCACCATGCCTTCCTCCAAAGTGACGCGTGAGTAGTTCATCCCTGGACTACGGGTCCATAGCAGTAGCTAGATGGTTGTTCTCTCCACTTTGTACCTCATGTTTAGATCTTGTGAGCTTCCTATCATGATCAAGATCATCTTTATGTAGTGCTACATGTTGTGTTTGCTGGGATCTGATGAATGTTGAATGCTATGTCTTCTGATTATCAATCTATCATGTTATCTTCATGCTTATGTTATTTATGATCTTGCATGCTCTCCGTTATTAATAAATGCGCTGGCCAAGTAGATGCTAGTAACTCCAAGAGGGAGTATTTATGCTCGATAGTTGGTTCATTCCTCCTTTATATCTGTGCTCGAGTGACAGAAACGTTACGGATGGAGGATGTGCTGTTTCCATTAGGGATAAAACAACGGTGTTTACCTAGTTTACATTCTTTACATTACACACTTTGCTTACGGAAATAATCTGTTGCTTGCAACTTAATACCCAACATTTGTTTAGATGATATTCAGAGGGTGGACTATTAGACATAGATGCAGTTGGATGATGGTTTATGTATTTTTTTGTAATGCCCGCATGAATCACATAGTAATCTTTATGTCTTGCATATGCACTACGGTGCAACCTTCATTTCTGTCAATTGCCCAGCTGTAATTTGTTCACCACACATGTTATCTATCTTTCACGGAGAGACACCACTAGTGAACTATGGACCCGGTCCATTTTCCTCATACTGATAAAACACCCACTGCTTTCATACAGCTCTCATATTGTTCCTACTTTTTTCCATACCATACGTTTAACCTCTTTGTGTTCGGCAAAACTGGTGAGATTGACAACCTCACTGCTTCGTTGGGGCAATGTGATTTGATTGTGTTTGTAGGTTCCACGTTGCTGCTGAACCGGTAGTGCGCCCTGCCATCTCAGCTACATCAACCTTTAGAAGTGCTTCTTCCTCCTACTAGTCGATTCAACCTCGGTTTCTTTTCTGAGGGAAAACTTGTTGCTGCACTCTTCACACCTTGCGCTTGGGGTCTCCCAACGAGCGTGTGTCTACACTCCATCAGTTCTCCACATGTTTTCTATCATTTTTCTTCGTTTTTTGGATGTTTTCATAGACTAACCTATTGACAAGATGCCCCAGGCCAACTGTTGCTTTCTATTATTTTCAATTTCAGAAAAGTCCTTAAGGAAATATTCTCGAAAAGGGTTGAAAATTCACGGAGATTATTTTTTACCCGAACGGAGATGGAGTCCAAAGAAGAGCCGGAGGGGGCCAGGGGTCCCCAAGGGGTGCCAAGCATGGCCCACCCTAGGCCACGCCTCGCCCCTGGTCACCGCCTCTCAGTGCCTCTTCACCCATAAATTCCCCTTAACCCTAAAAAGTTGGAGGCGCAGTTATTTTTCCATGACACATACAGAGAGACGTCGTCACCTTGAAAGTCCAATATAGGGCTTATGGAGTCCTGTTTCGGCACCCTGTCGGAGAGGGGAATCTTCATCGGAGGCCTCTACATCGCCATGATCGCCTCCAGACATATGTGTGAGTAGTTCATCACGGGACTACGGGTCCATAGCAGTAGCTAGATGGTTGTTCTCTCCCCTATGCCTGCATGTTTAGAGTCTCTTGAGATTCCTCACATGATCGAGACCACCGTTATGTAATTGTGCATGTTGTGTTTGTTGGGATCCGCTGAACCATGAGATTATGATTATTTTTTTCATGACAATCTGAGATGATTCACTTATATTTGTAGAGAGTTTTAATCTTGTCTTGCAATTCTCTCTAGTGTTTATGATTACCTTGGCCATGTAGTTATTTTCACCTCCAGGAGAAGGTTTATATGCAAGATAGTGGGTTCGTGCCTCCCTTACATCTGTGCTCGAGTGGCAGAAACATGACAGATAGGAGATGTGCTGCTGCTACCAGGGAGAAAACAACAGTACTCTTGTCTACGGATGAGGACCACCGCTTATATTACGTACTTTTTCTTAAAGCATTTGTCCGTTGCACACAAAGCAATCACTTCGTTACTGCAACTTAATATCAGAGAGATTTGCTAGATAACTTTCTTGAGGTGTACTTTTAGATATGGATGCATGCTGGATAGCGGTCCATATGACTTGACGTAATCCCTACAATGTTAGAACCCGTGAACTATATCTCGTCATAATAGTATTGTTATACGTTCAAGATTTGTCAATTTCCCAGTTGTAATTTGTTCACCCAACATGTTTGTTTTCTTAGGAGAGACACCACTAGTGAACCTATGCCCCTGGTCCTATTTTCCTCACATTTGTAACCTTCTTTTAAGCACTTTCATAAATGTTTCCTTGTTGTTCTATTTTTTACTTTTTTTGTTTTCCAAGACTCTATACGTTTAATTCTCTCATTTTCAGAAAGACCGGAAGATTTACTATGTCGATGACTCATATCGAAAAATCCCTCGAGTGATCCGGTAGGGTTTCGAGTAGAGGAACGAAATAGGCGCTGGCGGATACGACGACTAACAGGGGGGCACAATTTACCCAGGTTCGGGGCCCTCGTAGAGGTAATACCCTTACTATTGCGTGTCTATCTTTGTAGAATGGAGATTTCTTACAATGGTGGGTGCACAAGTCGAGAGATCGAATCTCAAGTTACAGCTATGGTGGTGAAAACCTAGATTGGATGTCCTCCCTCGGGTGGCTCTCCTAGCCCTTAAACAGGTGGCAGGGTCTCAAGGCGTACCGGAGGGTTACAAACCCTAGCTCTAGTCGGTGGAAACCTTCCATCTTGACCTGCAAGTCGTACGGGTGGGTCCCAGTTGGGCCTTCTATAGCCACGGGGTATCCCTTCACGCTGGGCTTCGATGCTGGGCCTTAGACCAGGTAGGCACATCCGACAGGTCCAGAAGTCATCCCCACGTCATTAGCCCTCGAGTGTTTGTTTGACTGAGAATAGTCGAGTAAGCACTCAAAGCTTGTTTTCGGATCTTGCGACTGAGTAGTCAAGTACTTGATCTGAAGGGCGTGTACCCTGGGTGGAATGTACTCGAGTATCAAGTGGTAGATCCGCCTTGTGTTGGCTTTTTTTGCAGAAGGGTATGGCTCAGTCGCTTGGCTTTCCCGAGAGATCAGGGCCAATTAATTGCTTCTCGGGCAAAAAAAGTTCTGGCCTACATGAACTCGAGACCTTCGACTCAAATTCGGCAAGGTGACGACGCAACTTGAGTGTGATTCCAGGCCCACAGGATAGATCCTTGGGTCTTACCTTCATACTCGAAGAATACAGCATCCGGATGTGCCTTGACGGCTGAACGACCCGGGTTTTTTTTCGAGTGATGTGTCCATACATCGTAATGTGGAGTTGTGGTATTTGCGGGAGCCGCGTACTCACAATTTTCTCCCTGCTGCATGGAGAGTGCCTCCCTTTGTTCTTGAAAATGGCGAGTGCCAATGTTTTCATCTTACAATCCTCGAGTGAGGCAAGCTTTTCTTCTGGGTTTATACGAAAGAAATTTCATGTCATGAGGTGCGCAATGACGTCACCGTTCACTCGCCTGCTCCCGATGGGACGTGACGCAGTGGGGCAGGACGCGTTGGGCCCACTTTGTCAGCTTTTGACC
The DNA here is from genome assembly GCA_028641055.1 of Alopecurus myosuroides. Taxonomy (NCBI): domain Eukaryota; kingdom Viridiplantae; phylum Streptophyta; class Magnoliopsida; order Poales; family Poaceae; genus Alopecurus; species Alopecurus myosuroides. The sequence goes on along the minus strand of CM054057.1, from coordinate 580,417,599 downwards.
GGAGACGTGCCGGCGTGCGCCGGTTTTTCCACTGGACACGTAGTAATTACACACGATCTTGTGTTAAAGATCGTGCGGGATAACTGCCCTCCGTCTCTTCGTTTCAGTTCTGCGTGTGGCGGCCGATATGTGCGCCACGTATGTAGATCAACGGCTCTTGGTGACAAAATAAAAAACGGCTCTTGGTGACCAAGTGGCAGTATAAATAGTGGGCCTTAGGGAAAGTTACTTTCCCCGACCCTTATTCATCTTCTTCCTCCTCCAGCGCACCCACCTTCCTTTGCGAGAAAGCGAGCTCCAATGGCGCCAGGCAAGAAATGTGCCGCGACCGTGACTTCCGGCAAGGAGGTGGCCAGCGCTTCCGCGGCCGCTCCAGTGAAGAGGACGGGCGAATGGAGCCCGTCAAACGTGACGAGGAAGAGCATCTCTGAGATGCAGAGGGAGGGACAGCTCCCTCCGGAAGACTCCGGGCGTGTGTGCATGCCGATGAAGGGAGAGGAGGTGCTCAGCCCGCGTGCCAACGAGCGCGTCGCCTTCTCGAAGAACGTCACCCGAGGTTTGTCATTCCCCCTCCATCCGTTACTTCTCGGGCTGTTGTATGTCTATGTCATACAACTGCACGATCTCCCTCCCCCCAACGCGGTGCATCAGATTTTGTGCTTCATCATGATGTGTGAATCCTTCCTCGGCATTCGCCCATATTGGGGGTTGTGGAAGGCCATCTTCTAGGTGAGAATCTTCCAGGAGAAGCCTCTGGCGGGTGAAAAGGTCGGGGATCCGTTGGCGACTGGGGGCTTCGGGATCCAGACGACCCACGAGTTCCCGTACTTGGAGATGAACTTCATCGAGTTGGCGCAAGGGTGGCGCCGGAAGTGGTTCTACGTCCAGGACAATGACGCGGGTGGCGTCCCCGAATTCAAACCATTCACGATTTTGAAGCGGAGGAAATCCTGGGCGCACAAGCTATCACCCGAAGAGTCCAAGACGGTGTCTCCCCTGCTCGCACAATTCGGGCGACTCCGACAGAAGGACCAGGGGCCTCTGCTAAATGGGATGCATTTGGCGGGTGTCTTTCCGCGCCGGAGGGTTCAGCCACTTCAGGACATGCCTACCCTTTTGTGGGAGTTCTCGGGAATCAACGACCCGAGCCGGAAGTGTGACGACATCCTCTCGAATGCGGAGTTCAAGAAGATAATTACTACCATCACCAGCCTGAAGAAGGGAGAGGGCTACTCGCCGTGTCCTTTCACGCCTTTTGACGTTGAGCATCCCCCAAGCAAGGTAAGCTTCTTATTATTCTCATTTCTTATTTCTTTCTTTTTGGATTTGTGTCGATTTAGTCTATTTCTTCCTTGCTTTTTTTCCTTTGTAGAACCAAAACGTCGAGAATTTCTACCCGCCACTTTCCGCGGATGAAGGAGGCTCAGAGCTTCTTGCGAGCAACTTCGAAGCTCCTCCCGAAACCAGTGTCACGAATGCAGAATCCAGCGAGGAGAAAGAGGAGTTGGAAGAGGAGGAGGAATCGCTCGAGCACCGCAAGCGTCGTAGAGTGGAGGATGATGAGGCGACCTCCAAAGACAAGTTCTTAAGTGGGGACACTATCGAGCAGATTATACCTCAGCCCATTCTGGCGACTCCTCTGAACATGCTTCACCCCCCAATCCAGAAGTCAAAGATTGCCACTTCTTGGGACGTGGATAATCTAGACGAGGATGATGAAGACGAGTAAGTTTTATACTCTTGCAAGATGAAATTGTCCTTTTGTTCTCTCCTCTTGACTTTCGCTTAGTCTCGTGGTCATTGGTAGGGATCAATTCGTGTCTTCTTCTCACTCTGTGAAGGAGAAGGGGGTTGCCGTGGGTACTTCTCGGGCTCCAAGTCTCTGAGGCCGAATGCACAAATAGCGAGAAGACCGAGGCTAACTCTCGGATCAAAGACTCGAGAAGGAGTTGGAGTGTACCGGAAGGGAACTGGAGTCCACTCGCAAGTATGCGGCCGATCGTCTTGCTGCGTATCGCGAGTCCCTGAAGAAGTTGGAGGACGCGGGAGTGGCTCACGACAACGATCTAACCGTCATCCTTCGCCCTATAGCCCAGTCTTTGGCGGGTACGTTATTTTTATATTCGCCTTTCTTTTATCTTGTTGCTTTCTCCTTCCTTCCGTGACTTGCTCCATTCTGTTGTAGATGCGCTTGGCGTTGCCTTGACACTTCTTGGAGGGGTCCGGGTCGATGCCTTGGCAGATGTGTGCTCTCAGCTGCAAGAGCACAGAAAGAAGGCCTGCTTCTCCCTTCGTCATGCTTCTCGAGTACTATCGCAGCTGCATCAGCGACTGCTCGCAGGGATGCCAGTTCTGTCGACCCTGGAGGGCCTCCTGCAAGTTTTCCTTGGTGAAAGCGATCTTCTTTAGGAGTACACTCTCGCCCAGACTGAGTGTGGATCCAGGACAGCCATCCAGTTTGTCCTGGCGCACAATGTCTCGGGTGACATGGAGAAGGTGTACTTGGATCTTCCTCGGGACGCCTTAGGCACAAAAAGGTACTGCTCCGACCTTTTGGTGACCGCGCTGAGAAGTTAGCAAAGATGCTTTTTGAGCTACTTTCTCGCGGTCGTGGTGCGAAACCTTCTGCGAGGGGGGCTACTTCTAGGAAGTCCGTTGCTCCTTAGGATAGATAAAATTTCTTATTTTGTATGCCTGGCTATGTAATGAACCTTTTGTAGATATTCAATGTTTTAATTTCTGAATGAAGGGTTTAAAGTGTCAGCATTCGTCATTTTGCCTTACTTTGAGTTCTCCCGATGGGAGTAGCCCCCTAGCACAATAAAATGTTTTCGTGGTACAGCGTTGAGTGGTGTTCATCCTTGTGACTAAAACTGTCGTGTGTCATGTACTCTCTGCTGGTTGTGGATTCTGGCGGGGGGGGGGGGACATCGAGCACAGTGATGACCCACAAGTATAGGGGGTGTATCATAGTACTTTCGATAAATAAAAGTGTCGAACCCAACGAGGAGCAGAAGGTGTTGACAAGAAGGTTGGATAGGGGATGCACTGTAAACATTAGCAAACGAGTTTTTGGACGTTTTTCATATAGCAGATAAATAAAGTGCGAGTAAATAAAGTGCAGTAACTAATATTGCAGCGAGTGGCCCGATCCTTTTGAGTGCAAAGGACAAGCCAGTTGTGTTACTTTTTACTACCAAGCGTTCTCGAGGAAACATGGGAATTTCGTCAAGTGCTAATTCACTGCCCAACTAGGACTAATACATACTTGTGATTATACCCATCGTAAGCATCCGCAAATACAAGAAAGTAATTAAGGTAAATCTAACCACAGTCTTAAAACTTCGGGATTCTACGCTCCCTCGTGCATTGGTTTCCTAACGGGTTTTAGGTTTCGGTCACTCTCGCAACCCCACAATTAGTAGCCAAATACACCGCATCCTCCTAGACCCATAAAGGTGAAGTATCATGTAGTCGATGTTCACATGACACCACTAGAAGAATAGCACCACAACTTAAATACCGAACCACGAGATATTACTTCAACATAACTTAACTACTAACATCATGACTTCTCCCATGTCATCAAGAACTAAAAGAACTACTCACAAGACATCATATGGATCATAATCAGAGGTGATATAATGGATAATAACAATCTGGTCATAAAGTGCTAACACCGATAAATCTCACAAGCATCAACTACTAACTAGTAATCCACACAGGGAGAGAGATCTAATGTAAAACAACGATAGAGGCCCCTATTTGATACATCGGGATGACGATGGATGATGAGGGTGTTGGTGCCGGTGTTGATGATGATGACGATCTTGATGATGCCCGAAGCGATGACGGTGACGATGGAGATGATTTCCCCTCTCCGGAGAATAATTTCCTCGACAGATTTCTGCCTGCTGGAGAGCTTTTCTCTCTCTGGTGTTTTCCGCCCCGAGGCGGCGGCGGAATAATTCTTCTATGATTTCATGTGGCTTAGGGTTCCCTGGGGGTCAAGTACGCGAAAGGGGTCTACCAGAGGTGGGCCAGGGTGGCCACACCACCTAGAAGCGCGGCCAAGGCGGGGGGGGGCGAGGGCGCCACCCCATGGTGTGGGCCCCTAGTGGCCCCTCTCTGGCCCCCCTTCTGGCTGGCCTCCTCCTCTGAACTTCTAAGACATCTCCGGTGTCCCCCCTCTTCTTCTAAATTTCTGAAATAGGGTATCTCGAAGGTGCTTTTTTCCATCAGATTTCTGGTCCCGATGTTTATTCTCCAAAAATTATGGAACATGCAAAATAAGATAAAATAACATAAGTGATGCATCATCACATGAAATATATCGGTGAATAACAGAAAATAACAATATAAAACAGTGATGCAAAATGGACATTTTATAGGGACACATACCCATAGGATTCTTTTCTTGCCAGCAAGTTTAAAATCTTTATTTAATTCTTTCACTGCCCAATAAGCTTTGTGTTCTAATTCTAAAGGCAAGTGACAAGATTTTCCATAAACCATTTTATAGGGAGACATACCCATAGGATTTTTATAAGCAGTTCTATAAGCCCATTGATCATCATTCAACTTATCTGACCAATTCTTCCTAGATTTATTAACAGTCTTTTGCAAGATAGATTTAATTTCTCTATTTGATAATTCTACTTTCCCACTGGTTTGAGGATGATAAGCTGAGGCAATTCTATAATTAAAACCATATTTAGCAAGGGTTTTTCTAAAACCACCATGAATAAAATGAGAACCTCCATGAGTCATAAGATATCTAGGCACACCAAACCTAGGAAAAATAACATCTTTAAGCATTTTTAAAGAGGTCTCACCATCATCACTTTTAGTAGGTATAGCTTCTACCCACTTAGTAACATAATCAACAGCAACAAGAATGTGAGTGTAACCATTCGAAGGAGGAAAATGACCCATAAAGTCCAATCCCCAACAATCAAAAGGTTCAATAACAAGATAATAACTCATGGCCATTTCATTACGTCTAGAAATATTTCCTACTCTTTGACATTAATCACAAGATAAAATAAATTTACATGCATCTTTCAAGAGAGTAGGCCAATAGAAACCTGATTGTAGAACCTTCCGTGCGGTTCTATTTCCAGCGTGATGTCCTCCATAAGCACTACTATGGCACTTCTTCAATATTTCACGTTGTTCATGATCTGGAACACATCTTCTCATAATACCATCTAGTCCTTCTTTATATAAATGTGGGTCATCCCAAAAATAATGCCTCAGATCATAGAAGAATTTTCTTCTGTGTTGAGCTGTAAACGCTGGAGGAAAATAATTTGAAACAATAAAGTTAGCATAATCAGCATACCATGGACTATCTTGGGGTTTTACCTTTATTGCAGCCAACTGTTCATTTGGAAAACTATCATTAACAGGAATAGGGTCAAAAGTAATGTTTTCCAATCTAGACAAGTTATCAGCAATAGGATTTTCAGCACCCTTCCTATCCACAATATGCAAATCAAACTCTTGTAAAAGAAACACCCATCTAATAAGCCTATGCTTAGCATCTTTATTTTCCATAAGGTATTTAATAGAAGCATGATCAGTTTGAATAGTAACCTTTGAGTCAACAGTGTAAGGCCTAAACTTATCACAAGCAAAAACTACAGCTAAGAGTCTTACTAGCATAATGAATAACATTCAACTTCTTATCTACGCGCTGTCCTAGAACAACACCTACAGAAAAATCACTAGCATCACACCTAATTTCAAAAGGTAAATTCCAATCAGGTGGTTTAACAATAGGAGCAGTATTTAAAGCGTTCTTTCAAGTTTCAAAAGCTTCATTACAATCATCATAAAAAACAAACGATACATCTTTTTGAAGAAGATTAGTAAGAGGCTTTGATATTTTAGAGAAATCTTTAATAAACCTCTTATAAAAACCAGGATGACCAAGAACACTACGAATACCTTTAACATCCCTGGGACAGGGCATTTTCCCTATGGCTTCCACTTTAGCTCTGTCAACTTCAATACCTCTTTCAGAAATTTTATGTCCAATAACAATTCCTTCATTCACCATAAAGTGGAATTTCTACCAATTAAGAACAAGATTAGTTTCCTCACATCTCTGCAAAACTTTATCAAGGTTGTGCAAACAATTATCAAAAGAAGTTCCATAGACGGATAAATCGTCCATGAATACTTCCACAATTTCTTCACAAAAACCATGAAAAATAGCAGACATGCATCTTTGAAAAGTAGCAGAAGCATTACACAAACCAAAAGGCATACATCTATAAGCATAAGTACCATAAGGACAAGTAAAGGTTGTTTTCTGTTGATCTTGCTTCCTAACATCAATTTGAGAAAACCCAGAATAACCATCAAGAAAGCAAAAATGAGTTTTCTTAGACAACCTCTCTAGCATTTGATCAATAAAGGGAAAAGGATAATGATCTTTCATAGTAACTTTATTAACCTTTCTAAAATCAATAGACATTCTATAACCAACTACTACTCTTTGTCGAATGAGCTCATTGTTTTCATTAGGCACAACAATCATTTCTCCCTTCTTAGGGACACAATGCACATGGCTCACCCATCTACTATCAGCAATAGGAAAAATAATACCGGCATCAAGAAGTTTTAATACCTCATTTCTAACCACTTTCTTCATCTTAGAAATTAAACGGCGTTGATGTTCAACTACTAGCTTTGCATCGGGTTCAATATTAATAGCTTTCTGACATATAGTAGGAGAAATTCCCTTCAAATCGTCAAGAGTATATCCAATAGCTCCACAGTGTTTCTTCAGAATTCCCAATAATCTTTCCTCTTCTTCACCTGAAAGTTTAGCGCTAATAATAACAGGATATATTTTCTTATCATCAATATAAGCATATTTAAGATCATTAGGCATAGGTTTTAAATCAAAGACCGGATCCTCCTTGGGTGGTAATCTTGTACCCAAGTCTTCCACAGGTAAGTTATGTTTCAGTATCACCGGTTGACGAAGAAGAATATCGTCAATCTCATTTCTCTCTTCCATAAAGACCTCACTCTCATGGTCCTCCATACATTGCTGCAAAGCATTGTTAGGAGCAAGAGAAATAGAAGCAAGTTGCTCAACTTTAAAATCCTCATCAGGCAATTTAGATTCATAAGGTGCTCTAGCAAATTTGGAAAAAATGAACTCATACGATTTTACATCAAATTTAGTCAAAATATTCTCCCTCTTACAATCTATAATAGCACCACAAGTGTTCAAGAAAGGTCTACCAAAAATAACAGGACAAGTTTTACTAGAAGCCTTACCAAGTACTAGAAAATCAGTGGGATATTTAGTCTTACCACATAAAACTTCCACATCTCTAACAATACCAATCGGAAAATTAGTTTCTCTATTAGAAAGCTGAATAACCACAGCAATATCTTCAAGCTCACAAGAACCAATTTCATGCATAATTTCTTTATAAAGCTCATAAGGTATAACACTAGAACTAGAACCAATGTCACACAAACCATAATAGCAATGATCACCAATCTTAACAGAAAGCACATGAACACTAGTTTTCTTAGGTCTATGAGGATGGGAAACAATATTAGAAGCATCCTCACAAAAGACAATGTGTTCATAATCCACATTTCCACAAACAAGATCTTTTACTATTGCTATAGCAGGTTCAACAGTTATTTGTTTATCAGGTTCAATAGATTTATTATTACTCTTATTAACCACACTAGCCACCGTAGAATGTTCTTTCACCTTAGCAGGGAAAGGCATTTTTTTCAACATAGGGCTCAGGAACAACAGGATTAACAACATGCACTTCTATATTACTAGCGAGAACAATATCTTTATAAGGTGCATGGTATTTGTGATAATCCTTTTTAGGAATATCAAGAGAGGAGGCAAAAGCTTTAAGCCAGTTTGCAAAGATTTGAGAATCAAGACCACAAACAACACTAACATTATAGAAATCATTGGTTCCCATAAATAATTTAATGCAATCATAGTCATAATTTATACCTGACTTTCTACCTTTGTCATTCTACCATCCTTTAGTGTTCTCTTGAATACGGTCAAGAAGATCCCATTTAGCTTCTTCCTTCATACGCGTGAATGATCCAGAACAAGAAGCATCCAATAAATCCTTATCATGAAGAGAAAGCCTTGCAAAAAAATTATTTATAACAATATTACGCGGGAGCTCATGAACGGAACATTTGAGCATTAATAACTTCATTCTCCCCCACGCTTTGGCAATACTCTCTCCATCATGAGGCCATAAATTATATATTTGATTCCGATCTTTATGAATCTCACTAGGAGGATAGAATTTAGAATAAAAGAGAGGAACAATTTCCTCCCATGCAATAGATTCACCATTCTTCAGTAATTTGAATCATTCAGCGGCTCTTCCTTTCAGCGAGAAAGAAAATAATTTCCTTTTAACTTGATCCATTGTAATACCTGCACACCTGAATAACTCGCATAATTCATGTATAAAGAGCAAATGATCACCGGGATGGACAGTTCCATCACCGTAATAGCAGTTATCCATAACACGTCCAACAATTTTCATAGGTATTTTATAAGGATCTAATTCAGCAGATAACGGGTTACCTACTACCCTAGTAGTAACGGTAGAAGTACCCCTAAATAGAGAACCAAAAGTATTCTTTATAATGAAATAAAACAACAGACAAGAATAAAAACAGCACTCACAGTAAAGGTTTCTCTTACCAATTCCACTTACCAATAGCGCTTCACTCCCCGGCAACGGTGCCAGAAAATAGTCTTGATGCCCACAAGTATAGGGGGTGTATCGTAGTACTTTCGATAAATAAGAGTGTCGAAGCAAACGGGGAGAAGAAGGTGTTGACAAGCAGGTTAGATAGGGGATTCACTGTAAACACTAGCAAACGACTTTTTGGAGGTTTTTGATATAGCAGATAAATAAAGTGCGAGTAAATAAAGTGCAGTAACTAATATTGCATCGAGTGTACCAATCCTTTTGAGTGCAAAGGACAAGCCGGTTGTGTTACTTATGACTACCAAATATTCTCGAGGACACATGGGAATTTCGTCAAGTGCTTTCGCTTCATTACGGTTGATTAATATCCATTGATTCGTGAAGTGTCATGTGGGTGAACCTATGCTAATGCACCACCCAACTAGGACTAATACATACTTGTGATTATACCCCTCGTAAGCATCCACAAATACAAGAAAGTAATTAAGATAAATCTAACCACAACCTTAAAACTCTGGGATTCTAAGCTCCCTCGTGCATTGGTTTCCTAACGGGGTTTTAGGTTTCTGTCACTCCGGCAACCCCACAATTCGTACCCAAATACACAACACATCCTCCTAGGCCCATAAAGGTGAAGTATCATGTAGCCCACGTTCACATGACACCACTAGAAAAAAATCACCAGAACTTAAATACCGAACCATGAGATATTACTTCAACATAACTTCACTGCTAACATCATGACTTCTCCCATGTCCTAAAGAACGAAACGAACTACTCACAAGACATCATATAGATCATAATCAGAGGTGATATAATGGATAATAAAAATCTGGTCATAAAGTGCTAACACCGATAAATCTCACAAGCATCAACTACTAACTAGTAATCCACACAGGAAGAGAGAGATCTAATGTAAAGCAACGATAGAGGCCCCTAATTGTTACAACGGGATGACGGTGGACGATGAGAGTGATGGTGCTGGTGGTGATGACGATGACGATCTTGACGATGCCCGGAGCGATGACGATGACGATGGCGATGATTTCTCCTCTCCGGAGAGGAATTTCCCCGACAGATTTCTCCCTGCTGGAGAGCTTTTCTCTCCCTGGTGTTTTCCGCCCGAGGCGGCGGCGGAATAATTCTTCAATGATGTCCTGGGTCTTAGGGTTCCCTAGGGGTCAAGTACGCGAAAGGGTTGACCAGAGGTGGGCTAGGGTGGCCACACCACCTGGCGGCGCGGCCAAGGGGGGTGGCTCCACCCCATGGTGTGGGCCCCTGGTGGCCCCCCTCTGGCCCGCCTTCTGGCTTGCCTCCTCCTCCTCTGAACTTCTAAGACATCTCCGGTGTCCCCCCTTTTCTCTGAACTTCTGAAATAGGGTATCTCGATGGTGCTTTTTCCATCAGATTTCTGGTCCCGGTGTTTATTCTCCAAAAATTATGAAACATGCAAAATAAGATAAAATAACATAAGTGATGCATCATAACATGAAATATATAGATGAATAACAGAAAATAACAATATAAAACAGTGATGCAAAATTGACGTATCTAACAACTGTTTCTTCGATTGCGCCGTTGCTGACAGATGCGAGTATGCTTGCTTAGCTTCGTGGTCGTGTTGCGGATGGCGAACGTAAGATGAAGGCTTTGCAGGGTGTGGCGGATGTTTCCAGGTCCAAGCAGAAGCTTGCTGCCGAGTGCGAACAGTTTGTCATGGAGGAGCTGGCCAGTGTCACGAAAAGTTTGCTTTGTAAGTCCCGCAAGCCCCCGAGTCTGTTCGGTGTTTTCTTGCTTATGGACTGACGCGTTTCTTATTCGTGTAGTTGTCGAGCCTGATGGAGCATTCGAAGGTCATTGGGTGGATAATAGGGTAGCTTGTGTGTCCAGTAGCTCGAATATCCATGCGTGCAACTTCTGGTCTGATCGCGCCAGGGCTTTGTCTTGGCGACTCTGCAGTATCGAGTAAGTTAGGCACAAATTTTTGTCGAATCTTGCCGAGAGGCTCTTTCCTCGGTTTATCGAGCGCTGTATCCATTCGGCGTTGTGCCTAATCAACTAAGCGGTCTGCTGAAACTCTTTCGTCGGGTGGAGGATGTGCGCGAGTTGTGCGTCAGCAGCTTATTTGCGGAGCTCAGTGGCACTCGCGTTTGTGCTGCTGTGGCATCCTGATGTTAACTTCAGCTCCGTGGCGCAACTTCCCACGACCCGAGGAGCGTCCATTGATTTTGCTCCGCATTATGAGGTTGTGCAGCCTGTGGCGGAACACATCATTCGGCTAACTGCTGCTAAGATGGAGCGGCTGGTGCGGTTTGTCAGTAGTTGTGCCATGTAAGGTGTATGTACATTGTGTATTGTTCAGTTTGTTAAGGTGTATTAAGGTGTGTAACTTGCAACCTTGTAAATATTTTTTGTGCATAGGCACTCAGAGAATTTTTATACTAGTTTGGTGTAGCCCCCATGTGTTGGGGTGTGACCGTTGTTAGCATGTATTGGTAAAAAAAGAAAAATATGCGACTAAATAGTCTTTATAGCGATGGCTGAGAAATCAGATCGCCTACCACGAAGGATCTGCTGCGGTTGCGGCGACTGTGGTGATTGCGTAGTGCTTGCTGGTAAACGGCGGATCTTGCGAGTGTGACATCCCTAGCCTCGTCCAGTGCATTCATATCTTCCGCGAGTGCTTTGTTGGAGCCTTCTTCGCTGTAGGCAACGACTCGTGGAGCACTGAATCTAACATCCTCGGGTAGGACTGCCTCGGCGTCGTAAACCATGAAAAAGGCGTGTAGTTTGTCTGTTTGGAGTTGTTCTTAGCCTCCACAACATAGATGGTAGTTCCTCAGCCCAATACCCTGCTGCTGCATTTAGTCTGGCGAGTAATCGCTTCTTCAGGCCAGTCATCCAATGCTTCTTCTTGGGGGACTGGTTGAAGGTCGAGCAGGGAGGTCCATGACTTTTTAGACAGAATGCAATAGTCCTCATAACCTATGACGGCTTCGCCGATCCGGATGATTTCGATCTAAATCACCTCGCAGTCTGGTTCCAGATTCACAAGCTACCAGTGGGATACCGTGATACAAAGCTCATTACCAATTTAACTGAGAGGAAAGTAGGAAAAGTGATGTCGGTGGAGATAAACGTGTAAGGTGCGGGTAATTTTGTCCGGGTACAGGTTAAAATTGATTTGAGAAAAGAGTTAGCCCGGGTTGTCTCCATATCTCGGGGTGGACAAAGAGAGATTTATTGCATAAAGTACGAACAGATCCCATGTTTCTGCAATGCTTGTGGTCTTTGTGGTCACACGCATCTGGAGGGTGGTACACATGAATACGACATCGACAAACTTATGTGGGGGTGACTGGATGAAGGCAGACTGGGAGACGTGAAGAGGGCGTAATCCTGGTGCAAATAGAGGTGGTTTTTCTGGGGTCGAGGCAGGACTTTAGGTTTCGGGAGGGGGGATCGCAAGGGCGTGGTGATGCCAACCCTAGCTAGTGGTTCAATGCTTTACGTCTGAACAATAAATCGAAGGAGGTTGATGATCAACTGAGAGACGTGACAAGTAGTCCTCTCAAGCTATCGAATCACATTATGACGGAGAAGGAAATCCCAGAACCAGGAGTGAAAAGAGGATTATTCTTGAATGGAAACAGGAGAGGATAAAGTTGCGGATGAAATAGTTTCGAAAGATATGTTAATGGATCAAGCGAGTACTCTTGAGGCTCAGATGGAAAAGAAAAATACCAAAAATCGATCAAAGAGATCGAAGAAGGAAGGAACTAACTCCACTTCACTAGGATCGACGGGCTCACAGGAGGGGTCCGTCCGGGCGCAATGAAAACCAAATTCTACAACTGCCGGAGGATGAAAATAAACTCGGCAGTGAGAGCCCTCCAAAGAGTAGCGGGGAGGCTCAAACCAGACATCTTATTCCTTTTTGAAACTCGCCTAAATAGAGAAAAAGCAATAAAGTTGATGAGAAGATTGAAGTTTGATAGGATGGAAACAGTGGAGAGTGATGGGAGAGTAGGTGGCCTTCTAATGCTTTGGCATGATGAGCTAAATGTCACTTCTCAAAAGGTCCACCCTAACTACATTGACATTCGAATTAATTAATGCTCAGAGGGTGCTTGGCGTTGTACGGGTTTTTATGGTGAACCAAGCGCCAATCGGAAGCAATTATCTTGGGATTACATTCGGGAGTTGAATCAATTGTGTAACCTCCCTTGGTTATTGGGTGGTGATTTTAACGAGATCATGTACGGGCATGAAAAAGAAGGCAGTATCATGCGCTCTCAACGATGGATGGAAGAATTCAAACAGGTTCTCTCGGACTGCTTGCTTGACGATCTTGCCTACATTGGCGAGATATTCACTTGGAAACGCGGACGCATCCGGGAGCGGCTGGACCGTGCAGTTGGCAATGAGGGGTTGTTATGCCTTTTTCGGCACCTGGCTGTCATAAACGAGGACTGTGATAGGCCCGACCACCGTCCTCTTGTGGTAGACACGGATTTTCATACAAGGGCCAATCGCACTAATTCTGCACCTTTGAAGCGTTTCGAGGCCAGGTGTCTTGCGGAAGAAGACGTGGATACTATTGTTCAGGTGGCCTGGGACAGGACAAGATCTGCGGATTCTTCCCTTGCTGAAGGCACAAAAGAAATACATAGATCTCTTCACTGTTGGGATCAAGAGGTTTTGCAGGGACCAAGGATAAGATTACGTAAACTACAAAAAGAGCTTAATGATGTCATGTTAGGTCCGATTACTGATAGATCGGCATGTAAAACAACGAGATCTTCAAATTCCGATTGAAGAATTACTTGATAAGGAGGAATAGTATTTTTGGTGCAACAGGGGAGATTAAATTGGTTACAGTCGGGTGATCAAAATACGTCCTACTTTCACAATGTAGCCACTGTAAGAAGGAAGAAAAATCACGTGAAGCACCTCAAGAACGATTCAAATATTTGGATTGAGGAAGAAAGTGACATGATAGGCCTAACATCCAATTATTTTACTAATCTTTTCAGCTCTAAGGTGCAGGTAATAAACCCTGACATTATTCAGAAGGTCCTGCCCAGGGTCACGGATATTATGAATGAGGCCCTAGTGGCCGAATACACGAGAGATGAGGTGAAGAGAGCTTTATTCAGTATCGGGGATCTTAAGGCGCTGGGCCCTAACAGTCTCCATGCGGTGTTTTACAAAAAGTTCTGGGGGATTATCGGTGAAGACCTTACAGATGAGGTGTTATTGGCTATAAATCAGAAGAGAATTCCGAACAGCTGGAATGATACAATTATCGTACTTATACCCAAGGTAAAAAACTCCGAGATGATCTCACAGTTAAGGCCGATTAGTCTTTGAATATGGTTTATAAAGTGATTTCCAAATTAATTGCATCGAGACTCAAATTATTCCTGCCCGAGATAGTGGCTCCTATGCAAAGTTCCTTCGTTCTGGGGAGGCTAATCTGACAATTTCATGGTGGCCTTTGAGATTTTCCATGGTATCAAAAACAGGAGGGTTGGTAGTTTTGGAAATTGTGCGGTGAAGCTGGACATGCACAAGGCATATGACAGGGTGGAGTAGACCTTTTTGAGACAAATTATACTCCAACTTGTCATTGACACGGGATGGATGGATTTAATTATGGCCTGTGTGACATCGGTTCGTTATCAGATAAGGCTGAATAATTCCCTCTCAGATTCTTTTATTCCTACTCGTGGCTTGAGACAAGGTGGCCCCATTTCACCTTATTTGTTCCTTTTATGTGCCGAAGGACTAACGAGTTTGTTAGCTTATCAAGAGAACCAGGGTACCCTACAAGGTGTGAAGGTTTGTAGAGGTGCCCCATCTATATCACTCCTTCTATTTGCAGATGATTCTCTAATTTTGATGAAAGCTGATAGTACAAATGCTGCTAGTCTTAAGAGTGCACTTGATGATTATTGTGAGGCCTCGGGTCAGCTAGTGAGTGTTGCAAAATCCAGTATTTTTTCAGCCCTTGTACTCCGGTGGAAACAAGGATAGAGGTCTGCACACTTCTGGATATCATGACAAAGGCAATTATAGATAAATATTTGGGACTGCCGCCCATTGTGGGGGTTGATAGGACAGATTGTTTTAAACACCCCATTGATAGGATTTCTAAACCTCTCAACGGATGGAAAGAAAAAAACACCTCTCCTTTGGTGGTAAGGAAATTCTGATTAAAGCGGTTATCCAAGCTATACCATACCAGTATATGCTATGTCGGTCTTTGGCATATTTTATAATTTGCCACACTGTTCTCAAATCCTTTATAATTTACCACACTGACCACCACCTGTCAGTGACATATGATGTAGGAAATTATAAAAGTGAAAAGAAAAGTGTGGCAAATAATAAAATGCCTCGTCGGTCTTTAGGCTGCCCAAACAAATTTTTAAAGGGACAATATCTGCAATATCCCAAATCTGGTGGGGATATGACAAACAACAGAAACATATTCAGTAGTTTTCTTGGTGGAAGATGTGTGTCCGAAAAATCAAGGCGGTATGGGATTTAGAGATTTAGAGAGTTTTAAAGCATATCCAGCCAATGCCCTATTCCGTGCGGAGGTGTCCTTGCAAATCGGCACGTCCCCATATCCAGCCAATGCCCTTTGTGTTCGGTTGAGTGTGAAAGCATAGCGCATGCTTTTTTCAAATGCAAGAGGGCGACGGAAATCCGGGAGGCGCTTGGTCTAGGCAGTGTGTCGAAAACGCAGCCGCGTTGGAGCCTCAAGGAGCAACGATAATGGAAGGTATGCTGCTCAACTCGGTCGAGGTTAGGGGCTGTTCGGAACTGAGAATATGTGACATTATGGCTGTTGCTTGTTGGTACCTACGGTGGGAGAGACGGAAAGCTGGTCGAGGGGAGGTGATTCAAGCACCAGCACGATCGGCCAAATCGATATTGGCAATCTCCATGAATTACACTAGAGGCAGAAAGCAGGATCTGCCTCGATGATTAGACACGGCTGGCAGAAGCCCCAAGAGGATTTTATCAAGCTGAATGTCGATGTGGCCTTTGATACTGCATCGAGTACGGGGGGACTAGTGCCATCTTACGTGACCACTTTGGCAATTTTATCGCAGGTGCTAGACACAGTCTCCAATACATTGACGAAGCTTCCACCGCGGAAGCCCTAGCACTTAGAGATGGGCTTATTCTTGCAGGAGATGTGGGGTGCAACAGGCTGGTTATAGAAGCGGACTGTTTGGAGGTGATCGATACCATGCAATATGAGGGAAACTCGCTAGGGGTGGCGGCAGCAATCTATGAGGAATATACTTTTCTCTGTCGCAGTTTCACCAGAGTAAAATTTCAGCACTGCCCTAGGGAGGCCAATAAAGCAGCGCACGATCTAGCTAGGGGTAGCAGAGTTTTTATGACGTGTGGCACAGGGATCCTCCAGACTTCTTATTACCTGTAATTGCAAACGATATAACAATTATCTGAGCGGCAAGTTTTTGACGCACTATTTTCCTTATGAGGGTATCTAAGGGGACTGGAGAATTTTTAATGAGCCAGGTTGCTTGCTTTATATATATATATAGTGAGTTTAAATTTTTTTTTAAAAAGGCCGTCATCGCTGCCAAATGTTACTCTAGGGTCAAACGATGAATTTTTGAAACTTTGGAAGAGTGTGGTATTTTGTTATAACGTCACGTAAAGTTTTGGTATTCTGAAATTTACTCTGAAATATATGTACTTTCCAATATATTGTTGATTTCATCTGAAACCATTTTTTTTTTGCACATAAATCATTAGTCAAAATACATGTGCCATGAGCAGTAAGTTTGAGGCTCATATTACATCAAATCTATAATACTGTATCTATAAAGTTCATCCCACTAAGATGCAATTAATGTTTGCAAGCTCAAACCTCATGCAGCCATATCACCCTAATTATTCGTATCCGTCCGATTTATAATCTACGATGGTTGATATCCATCTGGATCAAAACCCAGTGCAGAGTGCCCAGTCACCGTATTGGTTGTCACCTGTCCCGCATGCCCACTATCCGTTCATTTTCCTTCCCACGGTTCCACGGAAATGAAACGACCCAGCCTCCCAGCCTGATTAGCAAATTAAGGCCTTCCGTAATGGTGGTATCTTAGCGCGGTATCATAGGCAATATGCTGATGTGGCACCATATTTAATGAAGAAAGAGATTGGGTTTGTATCTTACATACTAAGCTACAGCTCTAGCACGGTATCATAGATAAAAATGTTGTTAGCCCAATCACATATAAGGATAAGGCCAAAATCATTTAATACAAGTATGCTTAGATACACCTCTTAAAAAACAATGCACATGGATGTTGTCTCTTATAATTCTCCACCGCCTAGGATATCGCGCTAAGATACAATGCCTAAGAGCGAGGCATGCGAGCGGCCATCGCCTTTTTCTATATGAAAACCACGGCACCTTGCATCCCGGGCCCGTAATGACATCCTCTTCTACTTTACCTCTCCTAAATTATCTGATCATGTTGCTATGCTCCTCCGTTCATCTCCTACCTCTCGCCCCCATCTTTACTGCAAAAGGAATTTGTCCTCTCCATGGTGCGGCGCCATCCCACACTTGGAATTGGAGATCCACCCAGCGGCAGACATCAGTATTCCAGGAAATTGTTCATGTATCAAGAAGTCGTAGAAAGAAGCAACCTCCCATCCCTCCCTTTCTTTCACCCCGCCGTTGGCAAACGCATCTCGCGGTCTCGCCCTGACCTGTCCATCGGCAGCCACGCCACCACACTTTTCTCTCGCCTCGAGACTCGAGTCGCTCGCCGGCAGCAGCCGCTCACCACCGCCTCGCGACACACACAACACCGCACAGTGCGCGCATATGGCCGACATGCACCTGCCGGCCGAAGCGACGCCGCGCCTTCCCGCCAGCACGTCAACCTCCAGTCTTAGGCCTCGCTTGGATTGTCGTTTAGATATCCAGTCCCGAAAAGTTTAGTGGGCCGTTTTCTTGTGTCCACAAAAACCTCCGTAGTTGGAGCGGGGCCAGAGCAGGTCCGTGAAATTTTGCTGACCGAAGCATGGATTTAGCGAATCGTTACGGGCGAGAAAATTACGGAGCGAGAATAAAAAAGCTGAACCAAGCGCTAACTCCGGAAATACCAACCGCCGGAAATTTCTAGGCACGTTTCGGCTAATATACGCTGAGCCAAGCGCGGCCTTAGGCTCTGCGCCGGAGCTCACGAGGACAAGAGCACATCGCGCCAACGACAGGCTGCTGTCCGGCCCAGTGCCCAATCCCACTCTCTTCGGCCTGCATGTCGGTAGCTTCTCTACGCCGACACGGTCCATGTGCAGCAGCCGCTTGCACGCATCTCCGGGCTACTATGCTACTAACCGCCCTCACAAGGCTCTTCCATGGCTGATGGATTAGCAGTTGGGCAGGGCTAGGCTTAGGTCGGCCTAACGGTTAAAAATCCGCAAAACGTGTTTTTGCATTTAAACCCTTCACTTTTTGGATATAGAACCCGCAGTCCACAACAGCCCCACTTAAGCGAAGGGGTATATCGTGTTGCCCCCGGTCATCTCGATAATTACAGCAAAACTGCCATTGCAACAAATTCACTGGTATCGAAACAAAAATTATCGCCCATGTGTAAAAAAAAGTATTGCAACAAATTGTTTCGAAACAAAATCGAAAATATAAGTAATGATACAAAAGAATAGTTAAACAATGTGTTTATTTCGTTGCAACAAAAAAGTTCAAGCAATTCAACAAAAATCACAACCTATTGCAACAAAAAAAATTATTTGCATCAATTAAAAAGTTGATAAGCAACAAAATAATTTGTAACCGTTCCAGATGCAACAGAAATTATCCGTCGTTTCAACAAAAAAGCAAAACGATAGCAACAATAAAATCACATGTTTACAACAAGTGAATGAACGCATAAAAACATATCATTCCAAATGAATTCTAAACACATATACGTATTTTTTACAAAACCATCCAGAAAAATATTGCAACATCTCGCTTGTGATTTCTCAACAAAATGCGTGCAAATTTGTTACAAATTTTAAAGACGTACGCAACATTCATAAAAATGACGAAACACTTAACGTATTTATGCTTGTACGTGATGGGCTGCTGCTAACTCGGAAATTGGGCTAAAAAGGAAAAACTATTGCTAACTGGGCCTGGAGGTCGGCCCAAGAAGGCTCCCGTGCGCTGAAAGGAAAGGGACCTAAGTTACGCTTGTTTAGGTCCCCCTAAACAAAGCGTTTTCCTTAGCAGTTTGCTAATTAGTTAGTTTTTGCACGTCACGACCCGTCTAGCCGAGCACATATGTTTCCTTTTCATCATCTAATAGTCTTAGCCATGCAACATCTGATTTCCTGGAGGTTATGACTGCAGTTTGTGATGTGGACAGATGCTGTTCTGAAAGAAATCGACCTGCGGAGGAGTGCCTTTGAGAAAGTTAGTTTTATTCAAGAGAAGAGATGCTATAATACCTATGTTCATAATCTTGCTAGAGCTTCTCTCCATTTAGATTATGATAGCCAAGTGTGGCTCAGATTATCCCGACACTGCTATTGCACCCTTTTGATTGAGTAACAAAGTATCAATCCTAAAAAATAAAAATAAAAATTTATAGGTAATCCAGTAGATTGTAGCCGCAGAAAAGCATTTCTGGAAAGAGTTGCCGTGTTTCCAAGTCGATAGACAGGGGCTTTGAGTCCATTTATTTATAGTTAAAACATATGATGATTGTGCATGCAAACATCCTTTGTAAATTTGTATTACCGTTAAAGAACTTATTTTATTATCATCTGGTTGGTAATTTAGGTTGATTGCTTTTTTTAACCTAAACCATTTTAATTGGTATTCTCCTATGATCAGTGGCAAATTAGTAAATTAACCATGTTTTCATAGATTGTTCATGTTTTTTGTATATATGAAAATCATCCCCAATGCCCGCTGCAACGCGCGGGGAATCCACTAGTTTTGCATAGATTTTGTCCCAAAATTATTTTGGATCAATAATTCACAAGACGCCCTTCGCCAACAGATAGAATTTGATTGTCAACATTGTGGCGGAAACCAGTCACACTTTGCGACGCCTAACCTTGGGGGCTTGGGCATGTGTTTGGTCTTCCCACACTGCATTATTGACATGGCCCCTCAGTCATAGAGTGAATTTTTCCCCAATTTTTGCCACGATCTGTGGCGCCAAATTTATCAACCATGCTCTTGTGTCTGCCACACTTGCCTAAGGTGAAGTGTGGCAAGGTGTGCTGAGAACAAAAACAGCCCATAAAAAGTATTGTCTTCAGATGCTTTACTCATATTTTGGCGACTATACCATACTGCATTTTGTTGCCAAATGCAAAAGGTTACCAGATCAGCTAAACAGAAGCCAGAGAAGAAAAAATTGGCGACTGTTTTCAAGGCGTTTATTTCGTTGGCTAAGCTTCTTGCCGCAGCATGTTATCACTTTGTGGAACCTGATGACTTTATTAATTTAAATTCGGGCAATAGTGGTCTTTTATGTAAAAAATAATAAGGAAATCAAACTGAGTCAGTAGCAATTTTGGGGCATTGAACAGAGAAGTAGGGACAGTAAGTCTAAGAAGAGACATTGCGCTTATATCTACGAGTGGCTTTTCCAGATAAGACTGAACACAAAAACTGGACAAGCTTGCAAAAAATCTCTCATGCCAATATAGAAGATGTTATATAGAAAAGATACCTACCTGCTTGCTTTAAAGATTAAGAAAGACAAACTCCTGTACTGATGGCGTCTCCCCAATCAACTTCAGAGCTTCCTTCTCAGGCTCTTCATCAATCCCAATGGCCATTATGGCCTGCTTTCCGGGAGCAATCCTTCCAACGCTCATAAAGTTCACATTTAAATTCATCGTCCCCAGAATGGAACCCACCTTTCCAATTATGCCCGGCTGGTCGACTTGGCGGCACAGTATCAGGTTGCCCTCAAGACTGACGTCCACACTGAAAGGTCCGACGAGCGTGAGATGAGGCGTGCCATCCTTAACCTTCCCCTCCACCCTGATGTCACCTTCGTCAGATAACGCGCCGGCAAACTTGGACTCCACATTAGAAAGTTGGACCTGGATAGAGTTTATAGGGACCTCTGGAGAACCATCAAGGAGAATTCTCTCCTCGACTATGCGCAGCCCTCTTTGCTTGGCCACATAGTCAGCATTCACAATGTTAACAAATGCACTTGAAATGGGTTCGACGATGCCTTTGGTGATCATAGCACGGAGAATCCTCGTGTCCAAGTCATCTGGGTCTCTAGCTGATGAGTAGACAACCTTGACTCCCTTAATCCCGCTTCCACCAGCCACAAGTTGCACTGCAAGACGGCCCAACTTCTCAGCAAGGACGACGTATGGGGATAACTCGGCTAAAACCTGTAGACACGGATGAACTGTTTAAACACAAGCAGACTGTGCTTTGTGTTGTAAAAAAACAGAAGATGTAGTCCTTGGCAACGGAAGTACCTCAGGAAGGACCATTGGAGCATTAACAGCAGTAGCAGCCAGTTCACCTTTCAGTGCACCTATAACGGCCTCTGCAATTTCAATGGCTACGCCCTCCTGCAGATGAACAGCGAGCAGAATTAAGAGGATAAGCTAATCAGACAACGTACAAAGAAGGTTGCAAAACTAGCAGCAAACCTGTGCTTCTGTTGTGCTAGCTCCAAGGTGTGGCGTCACAGTTACATTTTCGTGGTGTACTAACTTGCTGTCTTTTGGCGGTGGCTCTTCAAAAAACACATCAAGTGCTGCCTGATTCACATTGCAAAACAGTCAGGAAAAAAGCTAAAGGAAAAAAATTGGAGCAAAATGTAAGAAACAGGTACTGTTTATGCTAAATAAGACTCCAGAAAAATGGTATAAAAAGTAGATATGACAACTGTTCGACGAAAAATGCACTATAACCATTTGGATAAATGGTCATGACGAAAAAGACTACCTGTGCAACAGTCCCATTATCGAGTGCTCTCAGTAACGCTTCTTCATCAACTACTCCACCCCTTGCAACATTGATAATCCTAACACCTTTTGTCATTTTGCCAAAAGTATCATCATCAAATAGTTTTGTGGTCGACGGTGTGAGAGGCATATGCAGGGATATGAAGTCTGCGGTAGATATGGCCTCATCAAATGACACAAGATCTACACCGATAGCCCGAGCTCTATCAACAGGAGCATAAGGGTCATGAGCAATGACATCCATCCCAAGTCCTTTGGCACGTCGAGCTACCTCTGAGCCAACCTTTCCAAAGCCCATAATCGCTAGCGTCTTCCCCACCAAGGAAACACCAATATATTTGCTACGCTGCCATTTCCCTGAATATGCACAAGGTAAACCATAAGACTATATTAGTACATGTGCAGTATATTCAGAATAATGAGTATCGCCACCGCTGCTTAGCATTTCAAATCAGTCAACTTGCAGTGTTGATAAGTTTCTGAACCGAGCAATTTGTTCTTGCTCAGGATGCCACAAGTTTATGAAGTTTAGTCTAGAATCTGAATGTACTGATGCAACATGACAGTGCCTGAAATCTACCTATCAGAAAAACTTATTAGGTGGAGCACCAGGCAGGGTCGAATGTTGGTAAAGTTTGAAAGCAGATGACTGCTGCATACTACATTTTCTGCTGAAAATTAACTACCCAGAGCAGAACAGAACAGAACAGAACAGATATCCATACTGAAAGTTTAGAAGCAGATAGCATGCAGACATAGGAGTAGTATATCAAATTGGTCAACAATGTGCGTCGATCAGAGAACAGGCATAACATTTTGCGATCGACGAAACGAGTATATCCACCTTATCCATTTATGCAGAGCAGTAAACGGATGGCGTACCGGCCTTGAGGGACGCGTCGGCCTGTGCGACATTGCGCGCCATGGCGGTGAGGAGCGCGACGGCGTGCTCGGCAGCGGCGACGGTGTTCGCGGTGGGGGCGTTGACGACGAGGCATCCGGCCTCGGTGGCGGCCTGCAGGTCGACGTTGTCGATCCCCACGCCGGCTCGGCCCACGACGCGGAGCCGCCCGCGCGCCGCCTCGAAGACCTCCCGCGACACCCGCGTCGCGCTACGTACTACCAGGGCGTCGACCAGCGACACCTTGGCGCGCAGCTCCTCCGCGGTGAGCTCGTACGCGCAGTCCACGTTCGCGAACGACCGCAGCAGCTCCAGCCCCGCCGCGCCCAGCTTCTCGGTCACCAGCACCGTCGGCCTCCCCGCCGCTGCTGACGCCGCCGTGGTCACAGTCCTTTTGGCCCCCGCGGAAGCCGGCGCCGCGGCGAACCTGGCGCGGAGGCGCCCGCGGTGGTGGTAGGGCGGCAAGGCGCGCTGCGTAGTGAGGGATGCCGCTGCCGCACCGGTGGGCTCGGGAGCCGCGGGCTGCGAGGCGAGGAGGTGGCGGAGCGGCGTCGCCAAGGCCATGGCGTGGCTGTGGCGGGAGCAGGCTGTCTGGTTGGACAACTGTGGAGTGGAATCGCAATCTGGCAGGTTTGTTCGGCGGACGACGGGAGGCGCGTGTTCAGCCTAGCAACAGCCTTTCTGGCTCTTCCTCCTCTTATCGGTTGACTATTTCGCTGTCCCCTAAACGCTTCAGTACGCTAGGTCATATCAACTTCAGGACGATCCCTTGTAAAAAAAAACTTCAGAACGCATCTTGTCAAAAAAGAGCCGTGAAACGAGAAATGGAGAAAATAAGTTTAGAAGGCGTTTGTAGCAATATATTTTTAAAGTTTTATCAGAATGGTATGGTTTACAGAAAAAAGTATACTGATCTGAGCTGCCCCGGTAGGTTTCCGGCGGGGCAGAAGTTGATAGGCGATATGGATTTGCCCATGGATGGCGAGAGCGGCGGCGGGGCTAGTCGGTAGTACCGCTAAGGCTAACAGTAGTACCGTCGGCCAGTGGCGGAGCCGATGGTAGCGGCTACTAGTGTCAAATCTCTAAAGGAATTAAAGTGATATAAAAAAAATAGGATTTATGGGGTCATTATGGAGTATTTATAGCTACTCCCTCCGTCCACTTTTATAAGGCTCACTTCTTAGCATTTCAATAGTAAGAAGTGAGCCTTATAAAAGTGGACGGAGGGAGTAGCATTTTGTTGCTACTCATCTTTTTGTGCTCTCGTTTGACCACACAATGCATGAGCAGTTCCGTCACTGTCGTCGACCTGAAGGTGGCGTGGTAGTACCGTTGCGCATAGCGGTAGTACCAGCGGCATTCAAAGTCCTAAATCATACTAGTAGCAAATCAGTACTGGTGAAGTACCATTGGGGACCCGGTGCGCATTTTGGGGCCGACGGTACTAGTCCCGGTTCTTCTGGCGGTAGTACCACTTGCTGATGTAGCTGGGCCTGGCGGTAGGTGGCACGGTAATACCGGCCCCTGGAATGGTGGCGGTAGTATCGTTGGGTTTAGCAATAGTATTGCGTGTTGATGCTCTGCTGCGCAACGGTATACAAGAACATGAATAATAATGCAAGGAAAAATCAAATATAGAGAAAGCATGGCAACGTGGTATTTCACTAGTCCTTAAGAGGACAAAACATAAATGTGAGGACACTTTCAAAGTTCATGAGAAAGACTAGAACAAATAGTTGGAGAACAAGCAATAACACTTCATGAATCAATTAATGATGTTTATGGGACATATGCACATAAAACTCAGAATGACAAAAATGCTCTCTCAACTATGCATAAAGTTAGAAGATGGAGGCTCAACATAACAGTAAAAGAAAGACCCTTCACGGAGGGAAGAAGGGATCAACTCATGTGCTAGAGATTTTATTTTATTAAACATAGGTATTAAAAGTTTGATACTCCTCCTATCCATCTTACACAAACCATGACTAACCGAATCCTCACAGAATCTGCCAACAATCACATACCATGGAGAAGTGTCTATATTTTAAGAGAGGTGTATGCTAGTGTCAACGAATAATAAACAGAAAATACAGTACGTCACAAGCCAACTAGATTTCACAAGAGCGGCTCCCATGTGAAGGACGCATCTGGGTAGAAGGTCATCCATCTTTCTCTTTTGTTTACACAATTATGCTTTGACTGATAATTCAGGGGCAAAAATAGTGAAGAGAATTTGTTTGCATTAATTTGGGGCTGGGCACCCCGCTGCCAGCTCTTCTATCAATTGGATAAGCATAAGCGAATGAAGCCACTAGTCCAGCGTGTAAAATCCAATCAACAAGTGAGATAAAGATTCTCTATTGACGTCCTCATGAGTAAAAACGGGAACACAAAACAGGAATAATTTTGAAAGTTTTAAAGGTAGCACATGAGCAATTTACTTGGAATGGCAGTGAAATACCACATGTAGGTAGGTATGGTGGACACAATGGGAAAACTTTGGTTTTAGGGAGTTGGATGCACGAGCAGACCTCATACTCAGTACAGGTGGAGGCTAGCAAAAGACTGGGAGCGACAAATCAAGAGAGCATAAGAGCCATAATCATGCATAGCGACATAAACATCATTAATCAAAGCATAAGTGGTATCACAAGTTCAAAAACTAAATGTTCAAGGAGGCTATTAGTGACTGGTTCATAGTCATAAACATGGTGTGATCATTCGCCAAGTCAACCAAATAAAACATTCAAAGGAGAATACCACAAATTTATGCTTTAATATAACAAGAACAACTCGTGATCTTTTCAATGACATATTAAACACTCTCAGCTATTTGAGACTATTCATGCTACTCAATAAACACAAGTCTTTAAAACTAAGATAACATCTAGCATGGCATGAAAAAGTTCTAGCCACAGTCTATACAAGTTTCTATGTGCACCGTTATAAATACTACCTCAAGCAGCAGTTTCTTTTCCCAACAAGCACAATACAAAACATGCTTTAACAAAAACTCTCCAAATGCTACAGCAAGCAAACATGAGAGTACTCACATAACACTACTAAAACTAACAACTCTGATAAGAGATGCATGCAAAACAGGAGCTAAATAAATGCAGCAGCCATACACAGATTAAGAATACAAAGTATTCCATGAGCGTGTCACTCTTCAATAAAAGAATGCTGGGGTTCAACCAAGATTATTGCAAAAATAAAAACAAACTTAAAGAAAAAATAAAAGACGCTCCAAGTAAAGCACATAAGATGTGACCGAATAAAAATATAGTTTCACTAGAAGTGACCTGATAATTTGTCGATGAAGAAGGGGATGCCTTGGGCATCCCCAAGCTTCGACGCTTGACTCTTCTTGGAATTTGCTGGGATGTACCTCGGGGCATCCACAAGATTAGGCTCTTCACTCTTCTTGATCACGTCATATCATTCTCTTCTCTTGACCCTTGAAAACTTCCGTCACACCAAACTTCTCACAATCTTCATTAGCAACGTTAGTGCAATCGAAATAATAAATTCACATGGTTCAGTTTCAACACAAGCCTAACACTCATAAACACATTAGCTACTGTCACAACTTCTTTTAAAACTTTTTTTCTCAAAAGAATACTAAAAGAAAGAGATTAAGATGCAAATGCAATTATTGGCAGAAATCTGTCAAAACAGGACAACATGTAAAGATGATTTTTTTTTCGAAAATCTCATGTTGCTCAAATAAAAAAGTGTTCAACTAAGAAAAGTTTCTTATATAGCCAAGGATCAGGTCATTTTGAATTTTCTGTGATTTTATACGAATTTAACAGTGGACAGCAGAAATCCGAAATATAGTCTCAATTTTCCACTAGAGGCTTTACTTGGCTCAACAAAGACATAAAAGAAAAGATACAGCGGAGTTGCTAAGCAAATAGACAACACCCAGGTGCAAAGAAAACAAAAATAAACGATGGAAAACGGGTTGAAAACGGAGAAATAAAACAGGTTGTCTCGCGGTAGCGCTTTTCTTTAACGCCTTTCAGCTAGGCATAGAAAGCAACTCAACTATTTTCAAGTGAGGCGTTCAAATAAATACCAAGGACTCTCCTTTTACTCCTCTTACCCTTCTTCTCGGGTTTGGGGAATATGTGGCCACAACCTGGTGCGAAGGCAAAATTTAACGTACCTTTCCCCACATCTATTACTGCCCCAGGAGTTTCAGCAAGGACCTTCCAAGTGTAATTTGTCCATCTCCTACACATTCAAGAACAAGATAATCAGTGGATATTGTCCTTCCCATGATTTTTGTAAACACTCCCTCAGCTATCCCAATGGGCAAAACAGCGGTATTATTGATAAGAGGTATTTCTTCTCCCCCTTCAGAAAGTTTCCAAAGATTCAAAGACGTGTAAATATTTTTAGGCATAAGACAAAATTCAGTCATAATGTCGCAATGAGCATGAAAAGTTTCACTATTTATAAAAACTTTTATTGTAGGGATCCACATTCAAGATTCAAAGTTTATTGGCACATAATCATAATAAGCACGAATCTGGTTATAGACTTTTTCTAAACATGATATATTTGTCTCAAGAGTATTTAATCTAGCCTGAAAGCTCACAAGGGATGAATCAAATTTACTAGTTGAGATAGAGGTTGCAATCAACTTTTTAATGGCATTAAGAGGTTGATCCCCATCACAACGCAGGAAGTCTCCTCCTACTGTAGAGTCTAAAGCATATCTATAGCAAAGAAAAAGACCAAAGTAAAAACTACTAAGAAATAAATTCAGGGTCATCATGGGTTCAGTTTTACTATAAGAATAAAAAATCCTAGACCAAGCTTCCTTGAAACTCTCCTCACTCCCTTGCTTGAAAGTGAAGATTGTTTCTTCTGGTGACATAGTGACAGGAACCAAACTAGACATAAAAGCAAGCAATAAAAAATAACAGCTACAAAGTAAACTATTTTTTTTTTGTGTTTTTGATATAAAGAAGCAAAGCAAGATAAAAATAATAACAAGAAAATAAACAAAATAAAGAGGTTGAGAGTGAGAGACTCCCCTTGCCAGAAGACTTCTTTCTCCCCGGCAACGGCGCCAGAAATTCTTTTGCTACGCCTTGATGGTGCCAGGAATTCTCGCTGCTATGGATGGCGTGTTGGGAACCCCAAGAGGAGGGTGTGATGAGTGTAGCGGTAAGAATTTCCCTCAGTTAAGAACTAAGATTATCAATCTAGTAGGAGAAAGTGGATCTTCAAAAGGTTGATGCCACTGACGATGGTGATGGCGCCTCACCAGTGTCAGCAACAACGTGGAACCTGCACACAACACAACCAAAATACTTTGTCCCAACGGTACAGTGAGATTGTCAATCTCACCGGTCTTGCTGAAAACAAAGATTAGCCGTATAGTGTGAAAAATAGTGTATGCTTGCAGTAAGTAAATAAAGCAGGAAATTGTAGTGGTTTGTTTAACAGTGTAGAAAAATGGACCGGGGTTCATAGGTTCACTAGTGGTGTCTCGCCACAAAAAATAGCATGCTGGGTGAACGAATTACAGTTGGGCAATTGACAAATAGAAGTTGCGCCGTAGTGCACATTCATGACATGATGACTACTATGATATTTAGTGCGGGCATTACAACAATATACATAGACCGTAATCCAACTGCATCTATGACTAATAATCCACCCTCAGGTTATCATCCGCACCCCCTTAGGTATTAGGTTGCAAGCAACAGATAATTGCATTAAGCAATGTGTGTAATGTAAGGAATGATTGTACACGTGGGCAATCACACCGCTGTTTTCTCCCTAGTGGCAACGACACATCCTCCCCCGTCACGTTTCTGTCACTCGAGCACATGCAAAAAGGAGGCATGAGCCCACTATCGAGCATAAATACTTCCTCTTGGAGTCACTAGCAACTACTTGGCCAGAGCAACCACTAGCAACGGAAAGCATGCAAGATTGCAAATAACATATGCAATAAAGAATATAATCAACTTGGCATAAGTTCAATATTCATCGGATCCCAGCAAACACAACACACAGAATTACATAAGAACAATCTCGATCATGTTAAGCAGCTCACGAGATCTAAACATTGAGGCATAGGAGGAGAATACAACCATCTAGCTACTGCTATGGACCCGTAGTCCAAGGATGAACTACTCACGCATCACTCCGGAGGCAGGCATGATGATGAAGAGGCCTCCGGTGATGATCTCCTCTCCGGCAGGGTGAGGAGAGACAGCTTCAGAACCCCCCTGATCTAGGGTTGACGACGGCGGCTGCGGAACTTTTCGGGATATTTGATCAGGTTCCTAGGGTTTTCCTTTGGGGGAGATAAATATGCGAAAGGGAAAAGACGATGGAGCCCTGGGGGACCCCACACCTCCCCCCGGTGTGGCCAAGGGGGTCGCCACCCTATGGTGTGGCCCCCCTGAGGCCCGTATTCGACTCCTCTTCGGTCTTCTGGATGCTTCCGGGGAAATAGGAACTTCAGGATTTGTGGGGTCCAATTCCGAGAATATTTCCAGAACAAATTTTCTGAAATAAAAAACAGCATAAAACAGGGAACTGGCACTTGTCATCTTGTTAATAGGTTAGTCCCGGAAAACGTGTAAAAATGTTATGAATAAGGGAGAAAACATGTAGCAATTGGCATAATATCAACATGGGACATCAGAAATTATAGATACGTTGGAGACGTATCACATGCCGTCTCCAGCGTGGTCGTCTACGCCGCCTCGTCAGCCGTCTCCGCCCACTAAGTTTCTGCGAAGTCGTACAAAATCACCGAAACGCCGACCGTCGCCCCTCTCAAAGGTACCAAAAGAGATATCCAAGTTACCTTACGACTATACTCCAGAGCAAACTCGGGAAATCGCAAGGGAAGAATACGAGGCGTGGAAATCAAAGCCGAAGGAGCAGAAAAATGAAGATTTCCCCAATAACGATGAATAGGTAGAACGAGCCTGGAAAAAAGTGAAAACCCTTCATCAAACCGAGCCGAGGCTGTCATCTGACTATGACCGCTCTATTCTGAAGTCACACCAAGAAATGTGCGGTCGAAGAGTAGTAGCGCAAGCGGGAAAAGCGGGAAATCAGTTTCCTAGCTCGGACAGCAGAACAAATAATCCATCTCCCCGCTAAAAGTGATTTCCAATACCCAGGTGGGGCCGAGCACTATTGCTGACGAGCAAATTGATCCGGAGTTTATAGAACTGTACGGACCAGGGGCAGCTGCTATGGGTATGTCCATTGCTGAGTATATCCAAACAGTAGAGTACTTCCCCTCTTTTGAATGTGAGTACAAATATCGGCACGGGAATCCTATCGTCAAACCCGAGGAGGTAAAGAATCTACCAACCAAAATGCGAAGAGTGCATAATTGGTATATGGAAGCCGCTCGGGAATCTCAGGACTATATAGTGTTGTGAGTTAGAGACGAGCACTACGAGTATGAAGATGGAATGGTTCTGATTCAATTTGATGAATTGTTTCAGTTATTCCAGCAGAAGGCCCTCGACAAATCTATCCTTAGTGCATATTGTCTGTAATTAAATCTGTAGCTAGCTCACCTCGTTCATTGCATTCATATAGTACACTCATTATATTATAATTGCATAATGAAGATTCTCGAATGCAAAAGAGGACGATTTTATGACATTGGGTTCATTGACCCATATTTTGTTAATCATAAGACTCTTGAGCTAGCTCCTAAGGATACAGAAGATAATATTCTGAGGGCAATAATGTTTCAAGAACACAGAAGGGAAATACTATTTCCTTACAACTTCGGGTGAGTGTTACTGTGTTGTACACATTCTGTTTTCCTTATTAGATGTTCAGTGTATAATTGACGAGTTATATGTGCGCAACTTCCACTTTATTCTGCTTATCTTTCAAGTTGAAAAAGTAAAAGTACTGGTAATGGACCCAAAACGTAAACCCCTTGAGGTCTGGGCGGACATGTAGTAAATGATCCAGCGGTACTTTCAATCTTTATATATGACACTATATCGACTACTTTGTTTTATTTTCTGATATCAAGTAATTAATAACTCCTTCTATTCTTTTTATTTCCCGGGCACCGCTTGGAAGAGGTTCACAAGAAAAGCCAGGGGTGAATGGAAACCGGAGCTTACATTTGAAATTGTTCAAGTAAGTACTACTATCTAGATCCGCGCATCTCCTTGATTCTAGTTTTGATACCATTATCATGGTTGATTATTATTTTGATTGAAACATGTTCTCGTAAAGTGCTTGCAACAGGGAGCCGGGAATAACTTATGTGGATACTACGTCTGCGAGTTCATTCGTCAGACGGCCTGTGATAAGGGAAGAGATTTAAACAAACTTCATGTACGTCAGTCATCAATTTTTCTTATTACCATCTATTGTAGTTACTTAGTTTCATTATTATATACTGACCACTCTTCTTTATATTAGATCGAACGGCTCCGGGACGGTCTTCTACCAAGGGACCGCATACGAGCAATTCAGGAGAAAATTGCGGGCTTCTTAGATGTAGAGGTTCTAAATGTAAATGGAGAATACTATCGCCCTTACAGCGTGCTTGGATGAACTTGATTTTGTAATTCATTCAACGGTCATGTAATATGCTCGACATACTTTGATTCTGTAATATAAGTGTTCCTTCTTTTTCTATATATATGCATTACTTATTCACTCGTGGGATCCGGAAGGTCTGGGGAGGGGCCACCGAGGCTCCTCTCTTCTTGTGGGATCCGGGAGGTCCGGGGAGGGGCCATTGGGGCTCCTCTCTTCTCGTGGGATCCGGGATGTCCGGGGAAGGGCCACCGGGGCTCCTCTCTTTTCCTAGGATCCGGGGAGGGGCCACCCGGGCTCCTCTCTTCTCATGGGATCAGGGAGGTCCGGGGAGGGGCCACTAGGAGGTCCGGGGGGATCGCAAAACATAAAATAAAAAGAAAAACAATAAACAAAAAAAATCTTCCGCGGTACAGGAGGAATTCATCCTGGTTCGTGGTAAGAACCGGGACGCATAGCCCCTGGCCAGCTCGTGCGCGCCCTGCCACCTGGGCCACCCCAAGCATCCCGGGTGCTAGGACAACCGGGACGAATGGGTGTGGGCCATTTGTCCTGGCTGCCCCATCCCGATTGCACAACCTGGATGCATGGGACTTACCAAACGGGACGGTTGGCCCATTTTCTAGCAGTGGGTGTCCCCTCTCGGAGGATAAAGATCAAGTTGCGGTAGACTTGTTGATCGAGGAACTACGAGGCCTCAATCGCTCAACCTACCTTCCTCCGGATCCTCCTGATCACAATCTAGCCACTTAAGTTATGCATTACTGATAAACGACCTCTTATGTAATCATGTGTTAAACCCTTATTTTACCTTGTCAGTGTGCCGAGGTTGATGTCTTTCATTGTTGTAAGCCGGTAACCCTAGTAGTTGTCATTTTGTTGTGAACTTTGTGTCTCTATTAACTTAAGGCTGGGCACGTGATGCTTGTTATCTAAAAAATTATACATCATTTCAGTTAAATTTTTTTTAGGGAAAGAGGACATATATACCATATTTGCAACAGATATATAGTCATTACATATGGTAAAAGAAAGTCTCTCTCTATCCCTCTCCCTCGCTCTCTCGCTCTCTCTCTCCCCTCTCTCTCCCTCTCTCTCTCCCCCTCTCTCTCTCGCTCTCTCTCCCCCTCTCCCTCGCTCTCTCTCCCTCTCTCGTCGGGCTTGGGGTCGATGGGAGAAGAGTTATGGTGAGGGGATGAGCGCATACTTTGTGTCACTCATAGGATTGGAGCTAATCCGAGAAGGGGTGGTCACTGGGCGTGGGTCGGGCAGTTCGCTTTGATTCCGCGCCAAGGAAGAGGATAAGTAGAGTTGTTGAGGGGATGAGCGCATACATTGTGTCACTCATAGGATCGGATCTAATCCGAGAAGGGGTGGTCACTGGGCGTGGGTCGGGCAGATCGCTTTGAATCCGTGCCAAGGAAGATGATAGGTAGAGTTTGGTGCGAGAGTTTCTGGGGCCAGGAATCCCGTTTCTCCTGCCGGAGGAGGCCGGCGGTGCCGGCCACCAGGGATCGAGCAGGTGGCGGCATGGAACAAAGCTAGGTCCCGTTTCACTTGGCTTTTAGGGAGAAGAAATAAAGGTGCAACATCTCTTCGGGGAGAACGAAGCATATCTTCCTAGGGTGGCACATCCGGGCGGCCATGGAGCCGGGACGCTCCAATATCTCTGGGAGGAGCCAGGCGGCCATGGAGAAGTGTGGAAGGAGAAGAGTGCAGCCGTATGTGGTTTGGTGGGAGGGTAAAACTGTCTTTTTATGTTCAACGCAAATTTTACAAGAAACCCGGGCTTCAGGGTTACCAGCCCCGGCCGCAACAAACAACGACAGGCAGACCGGATTCATCGGCACGTAGTCCGGATCCCCGGTCTACTACTCCTTGTGTCCATGCTAGTCATAACCAGATATGTATACCCAAGCGTCCACGAGTCGGATGAAACTGAAGGAACGGGACCAAAGTTATACAGAGCTGCTATGTGTCCAGAAAGTGCAACAACAACCGAGGGTTACTGGGGTTACCTAGCCCCAGGCCGAATCACATCGGCAGGCGGGCTCGAACATGGATCATCGGCTCCACAACCCCTCGACTGCGACAACTATGTAGGCATATCCAAAACTGTATAACAACGGGCTCGAAACCAACAATCGATCAAAGCAGCACTCTAGACATGAATCTTTATTAAGCAAGTAATAATAGAGTAAAGCTTACAAGCAGAGGTCACACGACCCAACATTACATCAAACGAAGGAAATCAAAGTATGTTGCTAGCCAAAAAGAACCAAAAAGGCCTAAGAGGCCGCAACATAAGGCGACGTCCCAGCCCATAGATTCGAGGCTGCTACCTGGGAAACCCCAAACTATCCGTCGATGTCCATGTTGAAACACCACCAAAGGTATGGAACTCCACCTGAACCAAATTGAAGCAAACATGAGTACGGGAGGTACTCAACAAGACTTAACTAACCTATTATATATCTGCTTGTTCAAAAAGGGTTTATGAAGGTTGTTTTGCGTAAACCCAACTTTGTTTCGAATAGAGGGAGACTGAGAAGGTTTTCACAAATCTTTTAAAAGAACACCCTTTCCTCGGGTATTGTCTTCAAGACCTTCAAAGCATCATCTTAAGCACACGATAACCGGAACCACCTCTTGAAACTAAACATTCATTGCCAACATCTTTTACGTCTGGTTCAAGTTATCTATGATCTCAGGATCCGTCACCAAGTTGTCCTTAACCGTGGACACTACTTTTCGAAAAGATTAAACCCAACAGGGGTGTACAACTTTACCCACATGTATCAACCGACTCTTAATGCCAAGCTATTGGCACTATTCCGACGATGTGCCGGCAGAGGGTGGCTGACCACGATCTTTCCCTTGCTTCACCTATTCCATGAGTCGCTCCGAGTAGAGATGGACCGCCAATAGGG
Source organism: Alopecurus myosuroides (assembly GCA_028641055.1). Lineage (NCBI taxonomy): Eukaryota > Viridiplantae > Streptophyta > Magnoliopsida > Poales > Poaceae > Alopecurus > Alopecurus myosuroides. The sequence goes on along the minus strand of CM054057.1, from coordinate 580,383,439 downwards.
AGTGGCCATCTCTTGCCGGGTCTCTATCGTTGTGCGCAATGCTCGACGGTTACCTACCCGCAGAGCGCCGATACACCACCACGTCCTAGTTTTGAAAACATTTTGATATCCTCCCAAATCCAAATGGAACGCCCGAACTAGGCAACTCATGGAACAAACTAGACAAGTTGAAACCGAGGGGAATCCAATCCCCGTGTGGTTGCATGATCAGTCTTGGCTTCAAAGGCGAGAACTCGCTCCTAGGGGCATGAACGAGGCAAATCACCACATTCCATGTGGCAACTCATCCAAGCCTTTAATTATATTAAGCACACATCTCGAACCTTACCACGTCTTCATCAACCGGATGGAGCAGAGACCAACAAACATGTATGACTAAGCATGGCATATTTGAGTCTCTAGCGATACACACAAACAAATCCTATGTCTGCTAGGATCATTGAATCATGATATCTGGTTTATGCAAATAAATAGGACAACTCTATCTACTGACTCAAGATACTTTGTAAAGCATGCATTGTATGAGAAGGAAAACACTTCGAAAACATACATGGGCAGATAAGAGGTTATGCTTGCCTTGCTTCAAGAAAAACCAGATAAAGCTTCGAGGAATAAGTGCTCGACTTGGTTGTTTAGACCAAGTATTCATCAACAGGGTGTCGAACTTCTCTCCGGATTCGAAGTCTACCGATAAGAGAAAACACCGGAAAGAAAGATAACAACACTCAAAACAGGCATCGATGCAATGCTCAATATGTATGCATGAACATTTGAATGCATTAAAGAGAAGCCCTAATCATGGTTTATGGGTTTCTAGGGTTCATATGTTAAGTAAACAGTGGTAGTGAGTTTAGTCCCGGAATGGACCTCGGAGGGCGATTCGGACAAAACTGAAAGTGAGACTAATTTTAATTGCTCAAAAGGGGTTGAAAACACCATAACTAGGTTGCATTTGTCATTCTAAGCATTTTGACATATAACTTGTAATTTTCTAATTTTCTTGAATAAAAACTTATTTTCTTTATTTTAAATGATTTAAATAATGCTCAAAATTCAAATTTGTCAAAAATGTGTGCAAATGACATAAACATGTAGATTACATTTTTCGGAACAAATTGGTATATTGAACACATTTTTCCGATGTACCAAATAAAAGATATTGCATTTACAAAAATCATTATTTTTCTGTAATTTTAAATGAGGTGGGTCCACGTGTCAGTTTCATTTTAGTTTAAAAGGAAATAACTGAAAACAGGCAAGTGACGCGAGCACGATGTCACTGTGACATCACCTCGTGCCCAAATCCTCTCTGCTCCGATGCAAATGGTCGATTTCGCGCGCGAGCTTCAAATCAAAGTGCAGCACGGGCTAGAGCAGAGGGAGGGGGAGCTAGGGGTGGTCGCGGCGGCCCGGAAGGTCGCCGGAGCTCTCGCCGGCGAGCTCAGGCGCGACGGCGGTTGTTGTCCGGTGGCGGGAGAGAGTTGCAGAGAGGGAGGGAGAAAAGGGGAGGCACCGGCGTGCTCAGGGCCTCACCGTGAGCATGAAGAAGGGGTCGGGGCGGTGAGGCGTGGCGCCGTACGCCGGCGGCGGCGGTGGCGGATTCCGGCGGGGAATTGAAGCCCTCCTGGCCGTCCCGGCTGCCGTGCGTGCTCGAGGAGGAGGATGGATATGTGGCGGAGCCTATGGATAGCTCGGAGGGGTGCGGGGAAGACTGTGTCGCCGGCGATGGGCGGCGGTGACCGGCGGCTAGGGTTTGGGCGAATTGGGGTTCTTCTGCGCGTGAGGAACAGAGAGGAGAGGATGAGGCCGATTGAGGAGGTGGAGGCGTACGGGGAGGCTTCTCCTCGCCCTTATCCTTGAGGGGGACAGGCAGGAGGTGGCGGGGAGGCGGCGTAGGCGGCTTGCTCGTCTACTGTCCATGTCCAGAGGAAGAAGAAGACAAGAATAGAAATTCCAAAAACCCCCTGCAAAAACAGAAACTGCGAAAAGGTCCTTTCTCCTTTTAAGACAGCAAGTTAAAACAGATTTGAGGGACTTTCTGCAAATGGTAAAATTTGGTAAAAAATAGTTTTGAGATCCTTAACACATTGGCAACCTCAACATATTTTTGGTTTGCAAACATTGCACCATTTTAAACCATCATTTAAATTGGCACTTTTAAGTGAATTTAATGAACTCCGTTACTAAATTTTTGTGCACTGGTTTTAAATACAAACTTGGGTTCAAAATGCATGCATGACATGACATGAGCACAAACACAAACACACAAACTTTTTATTACAAAAAGGTGGATGTTACAAGTCTACCCCCTTACAAGAATCTCGTCCCGAGATTCCTAGGTTTTAGCAAAGAAGGACGGGAACTCAAATTGTAAACGATCTTCTCGTTCCCAGGTTGCTTCAGCTTCAGAATGATGAGACCACTGAACCTTGAGGCACTTGATGCTTCGGCATCGAATCTTTTGTTCAGCTGCCTCGAAGATACGGACATGACATTCTCGGTAGGTCAGATCATCCTTAAGATCAATGGTTTCATGATCAACACAACGGTTGGAATCTTTGAAACAATGATGGAGTTGTGAGACATGGAATGTAGCATGAACCCATGGAAACATTGAAGGTAGGTGGAGACGATAAGCAAAATTTCCACTTTTTGCAAGAACAGAGAAAGGACGAACATAGCGAGGCGGTAATTTTCCCTTCATGATATTACGATGAACACCCTTCAAAGGTGTGACTCGAAGATAGGCTTGTCCACCAACATCATAACGAATATCTTGTTGACGGTCACCATAACTCTTCTGGAGAGACTGAGCCGCTTTCAGATGTTCACGGATGATACGAACTGTTTCTTCGGTCTCATTGATCAGATTCTTCGGTCCAAAGAACTGTCTTTCACCGGTTTATGACCAATTTAACGGAATTGAACAGCTTTGATTGTAGAGAACAACAAACAGAGCTTTGGCTAAGATAACTTGGAAACAATTGTTATAAATAAACTCGGCAGATGGAAGACACTTCTCCCAATCATTACCGAAATATACAACACAAGCTCGAAGCATGTCTTCAAGTATTTGATTCAGACTTCCGAGGTGATCATTACGGTATGATTGATAGATTATGGTGGAGTGTATACGACTTCCCATAGCTTGCTTGAAACTTGCCCTTGGAAGTATACATATTTCCATGATCAAAAAGGATTTTCTTAGGAACACCATGAAGAGGTATTATCTGAGAGACATATAAATCTGCCAGTTGTTTAGCATTCATGCCCTGATGGATAGGAACGAAATGAGCAACCTTTGACACACGATCAATCACTACCCATATAGCGGTGTGTCCCTGATCATTTCTTGGAAGACCAATAATAAAAGTCATCTCAACTTCATTCCACTTCCACACAGGAATAGGTGTGGGGTAGAGAGTAGCAACTGGTCTTTGGTATTCAGCTTTAGCACGACGACAAACGTTGCATTCAGCCACAAATTGAGCGATATCTCGCTTCATCTTGGTCCACCAGAACCTTTGACGTAGATCACGGTACATTTTGGTGCTACCAGGATGAACATAGAGAAGTGACTCATGAGCTTCACAGAGGATAACTTGTTTCAAACTCCGTTTCTTCGACACAACAATACGTTCACCAAAATAAACGGTACCTTGATCATCAACAGAGAAACATGTAGGAATTCCACGAGAAATCTTTCTCTTGACCAAGGTAATGCTTAGATCCTGCTTTTGGGCTTCTTTGATTTGATGTTCAAAGGATGGTTTCACTTCTGGATTAGCCAGATAACCAGAGGGAACAACGTCAAGATTGAGCTTGGAGAACTCTTTGTGGAGAGAAGGTTGATCTTGTTGTATCATCAAGCTGTTACAGTAAGAATTCTGGATTGTCGTGTCAGCCATGGCTTTACCTTTATCAGTTTGACAATTGACCTCCACATTGGGTTCTTTGACTAGTTTCAAGCATATCTTTTGTCTGAGACTCAGATCTGGTTGGGTGAAAAGATATTTGAAACTCTGCTGCTGGAAGTAGAACTCACATTGATTTCCTAGCAGATGATGACGCCATTGTTTCAAGGCATACACAACAACTTCTAACTCAAGAGCATGAATTGGATATTTGAGTTCATGTGGTGTCAGTTGTCGAGAAGCATAAGAGACCACACGAGCATCTTGCAATAGACCGTAGTCGATACCCTGACGAGAGGCATCACAGAAGATGTCGAAGTTCTTGCGCATGTCCGGAAGGACAAGCATAGGAGCATTAGCCAGCTTGGTTTTCAACAATCGGAAACTCTCTTCTGCCATTCTTGACCATACAAACTGTTTATCTATCTTAAGAAGATCAGTCATTGGTTTGGCAGTTTTGGAGAAACCTTCAATAGAGCGGTGATAACAACCAATAAGTTCGAGGAAGTTTCGAACCTCTTTGATGGACTTAGGTGACTCCCAGTCCAATATGGCTTGAACTTTGTTAGGGAAAACTGCAACTCCTTCAGCAGATAGGACATAGCCTAGGAATATGAGCTCTTTCAACCAGAACTCACATCTGGATAATTTAGCATAGAGACGACGATCACGAAGCTTTGTCAAAGCTAGCCGAAGATGTTCAACATGTTCTTCTTCGGACTTGGAGTAGATTATAACATCGTCGAGGTAAACTAGAACGAACTTGTCAAGATACTCCATGAAAATGGATTTCATAAGCCCCATCAACATGGTTGGAGCGTTGGAGAGTTCGGGAGACATAACAGTGTACTCGCAAAGACCATAACGAGTTTTGACAATCGTTTTAGAAACATTCCCGGACCCAGCCTGAAGTTGATGATAACCCAGACTTAAGTGTATCTTGGAGAAAACAGTGGCATCAATCAGACGGCCAAACAAGTCATTTGTCCGAGGAAGAGAACACTTGTGCTTTATTGCCACATCATTGAACGGACAATATTCACTGACCAGCTGGGGAACTGTGGTATCCTTCTTCATGACGAAGAGTGTAGGACATCCACAAGAAGATGTATTGGCATGAGGGAAGCCTTTTCCTTCTGACTCCTCTATGTTCTTCTTCAACTCAACCAACTCTTCTAGAGACATACGGTGTGGTCTTTCAGAAGCAGGAGCCACTCCAGGAATTGGTTCAACAACAAACTCCATTGAATAATCATGATGCATACCAGGAAGCTCTTCCGGGAAGACATCCAGAAACTTACACACCAATGGTACCTCATGAGTCTCAAGAGATGGTCGGACTTCGATTGCATTAAGCTGAGGACATGGCTGTGGTTGAACTGTCCCACAAGGAAACAACAACCGAGTGGTCTAACCATATGGATGAATCAGGGTAACAGACTTGGCTGCACAGTCAATCGTAGCATGATGTGTTGACAACCAGTCCATGCCTAGTATGACGTTGATGTCATCTGAGTCCATGATGACAAGTGTAGAAACAAACACCAGACCTCTTATCTCAATTGGAACACCAGGGTAACACTGATTAGTCCAGCAGAAGGACCCTGGGGTGGAAATTATCAACGGAGGAACCATACTCACAAGAGGTATGTCATGCAACACCACAAAATCTCTTGATACACATGAGTGTGACGCTCCGGAATCAAACAGAACAGAGACTGGAGCTAGGTTAACACGAAGCATTCCCAACACAACATCAGGTGCTTTCTGAGCTTCTTCAATCAAAACATGGTTTAAATGGCCACGGTTAACAACACGTGTAGGAACAAGCTGAGGTGCAGGAGATATCCTCTGAGGACATTTGTCGGAGTAATGGCCAGGTTCATCACATACAAGACATGTCACCAGCCGTTTCTTACCACCAACAACTCTGGATTGCCCACCAAGGTGACCTTGTTGAACAACTGACGGATATGGAATGGCACTGTACGGAACGAACACACGGCGCTTCTTGGAACCAGAAGAAGACGCACGTGACTCTCCAGAAATCTGCTTCAAAGAAATTTCCATTTCCTTTTTGCCACGCTCCAAGATAAGAGCATCATTATAAAGGTCCTGGAAGGTTGGGAACTGGAAAGACAGTAGCTCATAACGAACTCCGGAATCCAGCCCCTTGCGGAACAACTCTTGTTTATCCGCATCATCTGCAACATGTCGGGGTGCATAACGAGCCAAACGGGTGAATTCACGCCCGTAAGTTTCAACATCCATCTGTACCTGGGTCAGATCCAGGAACTCTTTTATTTTGGAGTCCATAACTGCCTCAGGAACATGGGTAGCACAAAACTCTTTACAAAACTCCTCCCAAGTAACCTTATGTCCTGGCGATTGCAACGCCAAGAAACCTTCCCACCATGAACCAGCTTCACCCTCTAGCTGATAGGCGGCGAAGTTCACACGGTCACTTTCTGGAACATGGAGAGCATTAAATTTGCGCTCGACAGTACGAAGCCAATCATCAGCATCAATGGATTCCTTAAGACTGCTGAAAGATGGAAGCTTAGCATGAACTAAATCTCTGAATATAACGCATCCGTCATGACGACGTTCAGTGTTTTGCGCCACACGCTCAAGGAGATGTTCATTTCTCAGGCGGTTAGTCTCGATATCCTGAAGAACTTGCGTCATTAAGGAATATGAAGACTCTCCCTCAACATGGCTACTTTCAACGGAATCTCGAGTACTCCCGGACATCCTGAGCACATAGAGATGGAACCATGAGAAACAATCCCATGGAAAGAATGCAGCAGGAAGATTCATGACTTGATATGGACCAATTGAAGTCAAAAGGAAACAACGATTTGGACCGATGGAGGTAACTTGGAAACTCTGAGAACATTAGCAACTTGAGACGGAGTACTAGGAAAAATACCCAACAGTTTTGCTCCTAACTTTGAAGTTAACAGGTGAGAGATAAAACATTTCAAATCAAATGAGATACGTTGACTCATAGTTAGAGCGATACCAGGTAAGGAGTAAAAAGAATCTTAAGAAGGTTTTCACAACTCATTTGTCATTTCGAAATAGTTTTCACAAATCTAGACTCAACATCGACCAATAGCAAGGGTTTTCCTACATGCAGTCCTGCTCCGATACCATGACTTGTCAGACCCCGGACCCAGAGATATACAAATTGTCATGTGCTCCTAGCAATGAACTCACAAGGGCTTCAGGGTTACCAGCCCCGGCCGCAACAAACAACGGCAGGCAGGCCGGATTCATCGGCACGTAGTCCGGATCCCCGGTCTACTACTCCTTGTGTCCATGCTAGTCATAACCAGATATGTATATTCAAGCGTCCACGAGTCGGATGAAACTGAAGGAACGGGACCAAAGTTATACAGAGCTGCTATGTGTCCAGAAAGTGCAACAACAACCGAGGGTTACTGGGGTTACCTAGCCCCAGGCCGAATCACATCGGCAGACGTACTCGGACATGGATCATCGGCTCCACAACCCCTCAACTGCGATAACTATGCAGGTATAGCCAAAACTGTATAACAACGGGCTCGAAACCAACAATCGATCGAAGCAGCACTCTAGACATGAAGCTTTATTAAGCAAGTAATAATAGAGTAAATCTTACAAGCAGAGGTCACACGACCCAACATTACATCAAACGACGGAAAGCAAAGTATGTTGCTAGCCAACAAGAACCAAAAAGGCCTAAGAGGCCGCAACATAAGGCGATGTCCCAGCCCATAGATTCCAGGCTGCTACCTGGGAAACCCCAAACTATCCGTCGATGTCCATGTTGAAACACCACCAAAGGTATGGAACTCCACCTGAACCAAATTGAAGCAAACATGAGTACGGAAGGTGCTCAACAAGACTTAACTAACCTATTATATATCTGCTTGTTCAAAAAGGGTTTATGAAGGTTGTTTTGCGTAAAGCCAACTTTGTTTCGAATAGAGGGAGACTGAGAAGCTTTTCACAAATCTTTTAAAAGAACACCCTTTCCTCGGGTATTGTCTTCAAGACCTTCGAAGAATCATCTTAAGCACACGATAACCGGAACCACCTCTTGAAACTAAACATCCATTGTGTTGTGGTGGTTTCACGGCAGATGTCATTGGATGGCTAAAGATGTGGGAACGATGGACGCTGGAGGTGCTCGGGGAGGGATCACGCAGCGAGTAGCCGCGTGAGGGATGAATCTAGCACTGCAAACTACAAGATCTACCCAGGTTCAGGGCCCTCGTGTGGAGGTAAAACCCCTACTCCCGCCTTTCTCTCTTTATATTTGTATCACTCCGAGTAGCCACAGTACAAGTTTGGCCTACAGCCGAGTAGCCACCCTTCTCTCTAGGTGAGGATCTAGGTCAAGAATGTGAACCGGTTCTCCGTCGTGTCGTCCCTCGCGCAGGAGGGGGCAGGGCACCTTATATACTGGTGCCCAGCCGGATACAGCCAACAGGGAAAAGTACAAACAGATGTCGACATAGTGTGCACACTGCACACTTCCAGCTTCCCGCTGACAGCTTTGGCTTCCTAGTTTGTCTCGTGTGGAAAGTCGTTGTGCAAAACCAAGAAGCTGATTTGTTATCACTGTCACGGCCATAGGGTAGGCCCCCTAACCTGCGACGCCCTGCTGACACCCTGACACGGATAAGCACGCGCTCTGCAGATGAACAGTGCTCCAGTACGGACCCAGGATACGCGGGATCCTGTGTCAGAACGGCTCCTTTGACTTCTGGCCCGAGTAGGAAACCGCCATTTCTACTCGGACCACTTCCTCTACTCGGAGGAGAATAACTTCCTTGATTCTTTCTCCTAGCCATCAGTGTGTACGGCCGAATAGCAGTCGACCGGGTAGCGAGTACCGGGTAGCCAGCTACTCTGCCAAACGTCTCTTCTGATCTTGCCCTTAGCACTTGCCTTTACCCTACTCGGGGGTAACCCCCCGACATTAGTCCCCGAAGCTGGTAGAGTCCTGCGAACTTGTTCACTGGGCCCTGCCAGCTTAAAAACCAATCTTGCCTTCGAACCTTATGATGCTGAGTAGAACCTCCGAGTAGCCCTCAATTCTGACTCGAGTCTCTCCTCTTCCGAATAGAACCATTTCTCTTCTCTGTCGCCGAGTAAAATGACTTTGTGAAATTTTGAACAGAATCTCGGTGTGGCAGAGCAAATCCACCTTTCCGCACTGCAACTGGGCACGTGTCACGTTCTCGCACCCCCGACGCCTCGGTGCCCGGGATATGACAGGCCACACGCCCATCATCGAGACCTGGGCCCACCGGACCGTTAGGTCATATCAACCGCAGTTATTAGCCCACGATCTCGACGTGGGATCAATTGCGGCCGTTACGCGTGCAGACTGCGCTGTGTGCGTTTCTAACCGGCCCACATCCCACGTCGCACGATCTCCGCGCACAAACTGATCCCACTAACTCCACTAGTAACGGCAACCCGAGGGGAGGGAATAAATACCCCCTCGGTAACTCCTCCTTCCCCTTCCTGCTCGCATTCACTTCCTGCCTCCTCGCCTCTCCGCCGCCACAGAGCACTTCCGCCGCCGCGCATCTCGTCGCGCCGCTGCTCCGTGCGACGCCGGAGGGCTAGCAACTCCCACCAAATCTCCACGAAACCACCAAATCCTCTCGTCTCCATGGCTCGCGATGACGACGCCCGCGTCGGATGGGCTGGATCCGAGGTCACGCTGGAGGATTGCCAGTGGCTGGTGAATACCCGCCGGGTTCCTCCCGGCGTGCGCTGCCGGCAGCCGGACGACGAGCTCGTTCCCACACCGGAAGCGGACGAGTTCGTCGTCTTCCTCGCTCACTTCAAGCGAGGATTCGGCCTGCCCGTCTCCGATTTCTTCAAATCCTTCCTCGACCACTTCGGGCTCCAGCCGCACCACTTGCCTCCCAACGCCATGGTGATGCTCGCATACCACGCCGTGGTCTGCGAGGCGTTCCTGGGTTTGCGCCCCACGGTGCACACCTGGGCGCGCTAGTTCTTCTTCCGGAAGCAGAGCGTGCCCAAGCCAGGAAGCACGGAGAGCGCCCGCAGCATGACCAAGACAGGAAGCGCGATGATGCTGCAGCGCGGCTCCACCCCTCACCTGCGCATCAAGGGGCTCGACTCGGTGCGCAAGTGGCAGCGGTCCTTCTTCTACGTGAAGAACGTTCCTGATGAAGAAGGAGCGCCAATCGTGGACCGAATTAAGCTTCCCAAGTGGACAAACACGGCGCCCACTCAGCAGAATTGGGGATACAAGCCACCGTTGCAAGGCGATATCTCCGAGATCAACAAGCTCCTCGCCGAGCTGAAGGAGTTGGGGCTCAAAAGCGACGATCCCATCGCCTGCTGGATTTCTCGGCGAGTGCTCCCGCTGCAGCGCCGTGCGCACCTCATGTGCTACATGGGAGGCAACAGAGACTGTACGAGGACCACTACATTCGAGCTGAGCAACGCGGAGGTGGCCGTCTAGGCGCGCTCCATCATGAGCACCGGTCTTACCGTCCACGGGCAATACGGCTTCGTGTCGTATAGCCGTGAGAAGCCAATCGGACAGGTTAGCACTTCATGCTTTATCTCTGCATCATGATACCGAGTAGGTGGCCTTCCAGCTTAGTATGCTTAGTCTTTGCACGCTGCACCGAGTAGAACACTTTCTAGTATCTCTTAGGCTTTATGTGCTTTGTGTTTGCACGCCATGCCGAGTAGAACACTTACTAGTATCTCCTAGGCTTTATGTGCTTTGTGTTTGCACGCCATGCCGAGTAGAACGCTTACTAGTATATCCTAGGCTTTATGTGCTTTGTGTTTGCACGCCATGTCGAGTAGAGATCCTTAGCCAGATATGCTTTATGTTTGCATTCCGTACCGGGTAGGATTCTTCGTATTGCTCAACTGATTTGCATTGCCTGCTTGTACTTCCAGCACATTGCTTGCCAGCTTGCTGAAAACGAGGAGCGCCTTGAGGCCAATTGGGACCCAGACCGGAAAGAAGACGACGAGACCGCCTATGACACCCAGGCTACCCTCTGTGTCCCTCGCACCGATCAGCAGGGTAAGCACCACGTCGATGCGTCTATTCGGGATTGGTCTGAGGACGATGAAGAAGGTGACTGAGCTCACTTCTGCAGTTGCGAGTAGCGCAATCTAACTTTTCTTTCCGCTTCTCAACCGTTTCTTCTCTTCTACTCTGCAGACGACACCGATGCGGACGAGGAGGACGAGAACGTCCTCGATGTCGATCCAGTTGCGGTAGCTGCTCCTACCACTCGGAAGAGGGCGGGTAGCGGTGCCCAAGAGCCTGCTGCCAAGAAGGCCAAGAAGCCCGAGAAGGTGAAGAAGGTTTCCAGCAGAAGGCCACTCCCTACCCGCAAAGGGTAAGTAACTTTTCTCTAAGCTATGTCCTGTTATTGCTTTTCGGTGTTCTTCTTCCCCTCCTCCTTTTCTGAACTTCTTTTTCTCTTCAGCGATCCTTTGGATGCTGATGCTGCTGCCGCTTCCACCAAGTCCAAGAAGAAATCACCCATCGACCTCGAGTCGCTCATTGATCTTGATGAGGACGAGGATGAGCCAGCAGCACGGGATAGGACGCGTGCGCCCTCTCCCATGAAAGAAGAAGAAGAAGGCACCAACGCCAAGGACACGGGCACTGGTGTCCAAGACATGGACATGGAGCAGCAGGCCCGCGCAGAACCAAGTGCGTAGGATGCTGCTCAAGACGAGACCCCCTCTTCTCCCCCAGCTGCCTCAGCTGGGGAGAATACCGAACAAGATGCCGAGTACCAAGACCACGCCGCCCTTGAGCAGCAGGAAGAGACCCTGGAGCAGCCGGAAGCTGAGGCTGCTGTTCAAGATGACCCCGCGGCCCAGCCGTGGGTAGAAGAACAAGGAGATGTACGACCAGATCCCCTGCCGAGCAGCGGGTAGATACGACTGTGGTGGAGCACGACCTGCAGAGCCAAGCGCAGCCGGACGCTGCGCCGGGTAGCCAGCCCCTTGTGCCGCCTACCCAGCAGGCTGCTCCACCCACTGCACCAAGCCCTCCGCGGCCAGCGAAGAAACCCAAGACTGCACCAAGCCCTCCAGCCAAGCAGAGCACTAAGAAGACGGATGTCAACGGCAAGAAGGCCATCCAGCCTGATGCGCCAGTTCGCAAGAATCCATCGCGCAAGGCTGCGCAGGATTCCGCCAAGATGCCGCCACCGAAACTACCCGTGAAGCCTGCTGCCAAGACTGGGTAGCTTACTATTGGCGCTTCTGGCAGTTCTGCTGATGCAGGCGCGGGATCAAGCGCTCAAGATGTGCCCAGCTACTTGCCTTACATGGTGCATATGTCCAAACAACATAACATCAAGTTGACCGCGAGCGAGAAGCGGCTCGCACTTACGAAGGGCAAGCAGGCCACAGCGGTGGACTCCAAGCTGCCGGAGAAGAAGAAAGCCCTTTCGATCTACTCGTGCGAGGTCCAAGAGACTGAGGTGCAGTCCGAGGGGCTCGAGCAGATGATCGACCGGGTAGGCTTCATCGATGCGGTGTGGGAGAGCGACACCCTTGGCAACAAGACCTGGAATGGCCTGACCCTGGGCCCGCTGGACCATTGGCGCACTGATTGGAACAAGGCGGACATGGGCTACAACCCCATGACCATTTCGTCCACCACGAGCACACTGGCCGCGAAGATGTTTGTTCACCGCAAAGGTGCCGAGGACCTCGAACAGACCTACGCTGTAAGTGTCGTTTTCTTGTTCCGAGTTGCAACTTTTCTTCTCTTCTGTACTTTTCTTCTCTTCTGTACTTTTCTTCTCTCCTTATCGTTACCCAGTCCCCGAGATTCGGGCCGAGTAGACGGGTACTCAACCGAGTTGCCGTCTTCTCGGGCCAAATCTTCAAAACACTGTCTAACACCTTTTCTTTTCCTTTTCACAGAATAGCCTCTTGAAGAGGACAACCCTTTACCGGCGGCTGCTCTGGAACCACGCCATCGCCAAGAGGCGCCTTGAGGCCCTGGAAACAGAACGCAAGAGTGATGCTGAGACGGAGCAAGCTGCCCTGGATCGTGCCCTCCAACTTTCAGAACTCGAGAGTAAGCTTCTAGCTATTCGGTTAACGCGTTTTGTGTTTACGCCCGTATTTGCTCTTTGCTCTAACTCCTTCTACTCTGCAGGCAAACTCAAGGCCATGGCAGAGGAACACCAACACTGCCACGTCTTCGTTGCTTCTGCTAAGAGCAAGATTAAGGAGCTGGAAGGTGAGTTGCCGTCTTCTCGCTTGTTTCATTCCTTTTTCTTGGTTATTCTGCTCACCGTGCTGTTTCTCTCCGCAGAAGAGTACAAGAAGTTCCGTGAGGAGCATCTTGATTGCCTGAAGCCCGCAGAGGTGCAGCAGCAGTGGGCTAGCCGAGAAGCAGAGCTAAAGGACAAGCACGTCACCGAGTTGGAACCACTGCAAGTCCAATTGAGGGCTGCCCTCCAGGACGCCATAGACCAGGCCGCCGAGAAGGACAAAATCAAGGCAGCGGCCAAAGCCAAGGAGAGGGCCCTCGAGTTGGAGAACGAGGTGCTGAAGAAGAGCAATGTGGACCTCATGGAGTAGCTGGCCAACTTCCGTAAAGTTGAAGAGAAGCACGTTGCTGATGAGGAGGCCTGGAGGAGAAAGCTGGAAGTGCTTCTCTGCGAGCTCAACAGTAAGTTCTCGCTTCTCTGTACTTGCCTTTTTCCTCCTTCTTCTGTCTGGCTTGATTTGCATCTCTTCTCTGCCTCTGTTTCTAATCTTTTCTGATAGCATTTTCAGAAATCTTCCCTGGCCTCTGCTCGGCTTATACACCTGCCCTGACCAAGGCACAAAAGATTCGAGCAGAGAAAGGGATGCCCACGGACACTAAGTCTTCAATTGAAGACAATCTTATGAGCATGCAGTCACAGCTCCAGCATCTCAGGGGCTTGGGCACCGACTTGGTGTCCACAGCTTTCAAGCTGCACTCCCTGTTCTGGCCTCAAGATCCTGCGCCAGCGATCATCCTCGCGCTCGCCGAGAAGCTCAATGGTATCAAAGCCGAGTTGAAGAAATGGCGTGCGTCCGGAGCTTGGGCAGGCGCCGATATGCTACTCCTCTTCATTTGCAGCTGGTATGAAAATTTGAATCTCAATACCATCCTTGAGCTGCGCCGGGACTCGAAGTGGGAGTCCGATCCCGACTGTGTGACTCGCCGCAAGGCAGTTGCGTACGAGATTGCCTCCTACGCGGACACCGGCCTCTTCATCGACGGCCTCACCGAGCCTGACACTGAGGCGGAAAGCGAGGGTGAGGACGAAGACGAAGACGAAGATGAGGATACCGAGTCGGATGACTTGGCTTGCTTTGAGAACACTGGTGCGGAGAAGGGGAAGGGCAAGGCTGCCGCGGGTAGCGACGAGGAAACCGAGAGCCAGGATGCCACCATCACCCCCGAGATGGTGACCCAAGGTGCGGCTCCCGAGCCAGGCTCATCCTCTGGCGCAGCACTCGACGACGCGGCGCTACTCCGCACTCAGTCTACGGCCTCCACATCAGCTACCGATCCCATCTCGGTGGCCACTGTCACCTCCGAGCAAGCTGCTGCCAACCCCGAAGCGGATGCCGCCAACGCCAACTTGGAGAACACTGCCACTTCCAACTAGCTTACTCCTGAAACACTTATGCTGCAAACTCTTATCAGATCCCCGGGATGCCGGGTGCATATGTATAAACAATTATCTTTCCTGTTGCTACTCAGTTTTTATTCCATCTTGATGTTTTATACTTAGTATTTGAGCAATTCTGGCTCGATGCCGGGTTGCGTTATCATGCGAGTCCCCGAGTTGCATTTTTCATCCACTCTTCCTTTTTATCTTAGCTCTTACCTGCAACTTGTTGCTTTTTTGGTATTCGAGTCACAAGAGTTCAAAGTTGGAGTTTCAAATACTTAGCCACTTAGAAACAGTCATAGTAACACTACCCACCACTTAGCCGAAAAAGGTTAACAAAAAACAGTAGTAAAGGACGCTCTACTCGGTTCCTGCACTCCTCTTTTCCTTAGTCATTTTTCTTGTGCTCATTGACCTCTAGCTTGTTCTCTTGCTTGCCATGAAGCCGGGTTTCGGACAGCAGCAGAGTCGAAGAGTTGGCTTTTAGGTTTAAACACAGTACTAGATGTACCTCTGAAATTTTGAGCAGAGCAACCGAGTAGACAAGGGTAAAGCAGGATAGAACACATGGAGCAATTTTGGACGAGGGCAGTCCCCGAGGTCAATTTCAGATTGCAGAGTAGGAGTTTAACTCGGGTAAGAGAGTACATACACACTTTTGCTCATGAATAAAAGCGACGGAGTAGAGCTACATTCCAGGGGCGTTTAGATTCCTCCCCAGCTTTATCCGGCATGTTCTTCTGCGATGGTTACGCATTTACAAGGTAGTACGCGTCATTGTGTAGAGCCTTGCTCACAATGAAAGGCCCTTCCCACGGAGGGGATAGCTTGTGCATCCCGGCTGTGCGCTGCACGAGCCTAAGGACCATGTCTCCTTCTCGGAAAACCCTTGGGTTCACTTTCCGGCTATGATAACGCCTCAAGTTTTGCTGGTAAACATCTGAACGTGACAAAGTGAGCTCTCTTGCTTCTTCTAAAGCATGTCAACGTCATCTTCTCGAGCTTCTCTCGCCTCCGCCTCAGTGTAGAGGGTTACTCGGGGGGAGTCATGCTCTAGGTCGATTGGCAACACGGCCTCATCCCCGTAAACCAAGAAGAATGGTGTGTAGCCGGTTGACCGGTTAGGGGTAGTCCTTAGACTCCACAACACCGCTGGCAACTCGTCTAACCAACACCCCGGTGTTTTCAGCAGCGGCTCAATCAGCCTTGGCTTTATGCCTGCCAGTACCATGCCATTTGCTCTTTCCACCTGCCCATTGGAGGCGGGATGCTCTACGGATGCGACATCTAGCCAGATGTGCTTATCTCTGCAGAACCTCACCATTGCACCCTCGGCAAAATTTGTGCCATTATCCGTGATGATGCTATGCGGATAGCCGTATCTCAGGATCACATCCTTCAGGAAACTCACAACAGTGGCTCCATCACATTTCCGAATAGGCTTCACTTCAATCCACTTGGTGAACTTATCGACCATGACCAAGATGTGAGTCATGTTGCCTCTAGCCGGCTTGAAGGGACCAACCATATCCAGACACCAAACAGCAAATGGCCAAGTAACGGGAATGGTTTTCAACTCGGAAGCAGGCATGTGGATCTTACTTGCGAATCTCTGGCAGCCATTGCACTTCCTCACAATATCTTCAGTTTGCTTCAAAGCAGTGAGCCAGAAGAAACCATGCCGAAAAGCCTTCTTGACTAGAGCCCGAGAAGAGGCGTGATGCCCGCATTCTCCTTGATGTATTTCCACCAGAATTTCTTCTCCTTATTCCGGCTCCACACAACATTGCAACACGCCAGTGGTACTTCTTTTATGCAGCACTTCTCTGAAGATGGTGTAGCCCTTGGATCTTCTCTGAATTTGCCTTGCGGTAACCTCATCATCTGGCAGGGTACCGTCCTTTAGAAAGGATAATATGGGCATAGCCCAACTCGGTGTTTCTCGTGCGGGGAACACTGGTTCGTCCACTTCCATCGGAACAGCCACCACTGCATCTTTTTCTGAGTTGGGGTTGACTCTCTGCAGCCCCGAACGGTTTGCAAGGACTTCTTCAAGGAATGCGACAGTCCCCGAGTTGAGAGGGGCAGTCCCCGAGTAGGGAGGGGCAGTCCCCGGGTAAGGAGGGGAAGTCCCCGGGTTGCAGGCGCCAGTCCCCGGGATGGAGACTGTAGTCCCCGGGTCCTCTTTTGCACCTTCCGAGTCAATCTCCATTGGAACTGCTTCTTCATTAGGCAGAGAAGGAACGAAAACGGACTCCGAGTTGGGAGATGGCTTGATGGATGGCTTCCTCAAATACTCCAAGGCAACCCCAGCCGGGATGTACTGCTGAGAAGATCCCAGCTTGGACAGCTCATCAGCTGCCTCGTTCTCTGCTCGGTGGATGTGTTGGAACTCGCAGCCTTCAAAGAATCCCGTCATGGTTTGCACCAGGAGGCGGTATGATGCCATGTTGGCATCCAGTGCATCCCAAGTACCAGAAACTTACTGCACAACCAGATCCGAGTCGCCATAGCATATGATGCGATGCACACCAACTTCCTTGGCTACCTTCAAGCCATGCACCACAGCCTCGTACTCTGCTACGTTGTTGGACGCCTTGAAGTGGATTTGCAGCACGTACTTGAGTTGATCTTGCTTGAGTGACCTAAGCACTACGCCAGCGCCAAGGCCTTCCTTCACTTTGGAGCCATCGAAATGCATCTTCCAGTAGTTGGATACCGGAGTAGGCGGCTCGTACTGCACCTCAGCCCAATCCACAAGAAATTCCGCCAGAACTTGAGACTTGATGGCTTCTCTTCTCGCATACGCGGGAGCGTACGCGGCCAGCTCGATTGCCCACTTGGCTACTCTGCCACTTGCTTCCTTGTTGCCCATGATATCCGAGATGGGAGCGGAGCTCACCACAGTGATAGGATGCTCTTGGAAGTAGTGCTTTAGCTTCTTGGCGCCTAGGTACACGCTGTAAGTCATCTTCTGTTAGTGCGGGTAGTTCTGTTTGGAGCTGGACAGCACCTCACTGAGGTAATACACTGGCCGCTGCACACTCTTGCCTTCCTCTTCTCGCTCCACCACAATCACCACACTGACTACACGATTGGTAGCAGCAATATATAGCAGCATTGGCTACTTGGGTAGCGGACTAGCCAAGATGGGAGCGCTACCCAGCATTGCTTTCATCTCATTGAATGCCACATCAGCTTGCAGTGTCCAGACGAACTTGTCGCTTTTCTTCATCAATTGATACAAAGGCAGGGCCTTCTCGCCCATTCTGCCCAAGAAACGACTCAGAGATGCCAAGCAACCAGTGAATTTTTGCACATCCTTCAGGGATCTGGGCAAAGACATGCTCTCAATAGCTTTTATCTTTGAAGGATTGGCCTCAATGCCCCGATTGGATACCAAGAAGCCGAGTAGCTTGCCAGCCGGGACGCCAAAGGTGCATTTACTCGGGTTCAGCTTCATCTTATATTTGCGCAAGTTGGCAAAAGTTTCCTCAAGGTCACTAAGCAGAGTATGTGTTTTATTCATTTTGATGACAATGTCATCTACGTACACCTGCACATTTTTGCCGAGTTGATCATGCAAGCATTTCTGCATGCATCTCTGATAAGTAGCACCCGCATTCCGCAACCCAAAGCACATGACACGATAGCAATAAGCCCCGTACGGGGTAATGAAAGCAGTCTTTATTTGATCAGCAGGGTTGAGAGCTATCTGATGAAAACCAGAGTAGGCATCTATGAAAGACAACTACTCACAACTAGGAGTGGAATTGATCACCTGATCGATGCGGGGTAGCGGAAAGGGATCCTTGGGGCAGGCCTTGTTCAAGTCGGTGTAGTCGACGCACATGCGCCATGCGGTAGCGGCCTTGGGGTCCTCTTTCTTCTTCTCAACCATGACCGGGTTGGCTAGCCAATCCGGATGCAACACCTCCATGATGAAATTGCTTATCAGCAGCTTGGTGATCTGATCACCGATGGCCTTCCTTCTCTCATCTCCGAAGCGGCGCATAGCCTGCTTTACTGGTCTGGCGTCAGGACGCACATGTAGCGAGTGCTCAACCAACTTCCTCGGGACACCTGGTAAATCTTCATTGGACCAAGCGAATATGTCCTGAGTCTCACGGAGGAAGTGGATGAGCTCGCTTTCCTATTTCTCCCCCAACCCTGAGCCAATGATGGCAACACGGTCGGGAAACTCAGGGTCAATCTGGATCTTCTTCGTCTCCTGGGATGCCTGGAACGCCGTCCCGTGCTGGGAACTCGGCATGCCAGGCGCACCACCTTGCGCGGATTGCGCCATAGGCACCACCTCGTACATCCTTTTCTTCTCGGCAGCAATCACCATCGACTCCGCCAACTGAGAACTAGCAGAGGCACACTCCATAGACTTCTTGTAATCACCAGAGATGGTGATCACGCCATTGGGACCAAGGATCTTCATCTTCAAGTATGCAGCATGAGTAGAGGCCATGAACTTGCTCAGAGCAGGCCTGCCGAGTAGGGCGTGATAAGGGCTCTGGTGACCAACCACCTCGAACTGCAGCCTCTCTGTGCGGCAGTTATCCCTGGTGCCGAATAGCACGTCTATCCACACTCGGCCCATTGGAGAACAAGAAACTCCCGGCACAATCCCGTGGAAAGTGGTCTTGCTGGGTAGCAGCATGTTCTCGGCCATTCCGAGCTTCTCAAGCGTGTCCCTGTACACGATGTTGATGCTGCTGCCGTTGTCGATTAGTACCTTGCTGAACTTCACGTTCTTCTGAGGACCCAAGAAAGTGGGATCCAGCACTAAGGCGTAGCTACCCGGGTTGGGCATCACCTTAGGATGATCCGCTCTGGACCACGTGATCTCTTGGTTGCACCAGTGCAGGTAGTGAGGAACAGCAGGGATCACAACATTGACCTCCATGGCACGCCTGTGCTGAGATTTCTTGTCGACGGGCTCAGAGGTGAAGATCATATAGCTCTCGTGATGCTCCTGGTACTGATTGCGGCCTCCATCACCATTGTTACCATTGTTGTTGTTGCGGTTGCGGTCGTTGTTGTTGTTGTTGTTACCTCTGTTATTGTTGTTGTTGTGGTAGCCATCATTGTTGAAGTAGCGGTTGGCTCCTAAAGCCACCTGGTTCACATTCTCTCTTCTCGGAAAAACTAGAGGCCGGGCAGCGGGTGCGCGGGCAGGCTACACGACGACATTCACAGCTGGTAGAGGAGGAAGAGGAGGCAGGCCCTCATTCTTGATCTCTTCCCACCAACTGCACTGCCGAGTAGTGTGGTTGGCGGGTCTGGCGGGATGCCGAGTATGGAAGCTGCATGGGCCATCCTTCATGTCCTTGAAGACAAAGTTCTGAACAGGACCCGAGTTGCCGCTACCCTGCTGGGGAGCGTTGTACGGCTTCTTGTTGCCTTGGCCCTGATTCTGGTTCTGCCTGTACTGGGCTCCAGTAGTTTTCGGCCTCTGGCTACTCCCAGCTCCGGTAGCCACAGCATTCACCTCCTCGGGATCGTACCAGGTATCAATCCGGTCACCTCTGCGCTTGTTGCGGAACTCATTGCGCTTGTTGTTGTTGTTGTTGTTGTTGTTCCTTCTCGGCTCAGCAGCATCGAGAAGAGGCTGAGTTGGGTCGCCGAGTGCGTACTGATTCGCAATCCGGATGGTCTCAGCGAGAGTACTCGGCATCTCTCTCTGCAGCCTTTGCCACAACATGCTGCCATGCCTGCAGCCCTGCGCAAACCAAGTGATGGCCTGGGCCTCGTTCACACCTTCACAGGTGTTCCTCAGAGTACTCCACCGAGTAAGATACTCTCGGTCCGTCTCCTCTTCCCGCTGCCTGCAAGCGGATAGCTGCTGCGGCCTATTCGGCCTCTGGTAGGTGCTGGTGAAGTTGCTGACAAAGGCCTCCGCGAAGTCAAGCCAGCAGTTGATGCTGTGCTTGGGCAGGTTGTTGAGCCAAGTTCTCGCTGGTCCTTCTAGCATCTGCGGGATGTACCGCACGGCCCATCTCCGGTTGCCGCCTGTAATGTGCACGGCTGTGACATAGTCGTTGAGCCAATCTTCCGGCTTGGTGCTGCCGTTGTAGCACTTGGTCCCCCTAACGAGCTGGAACTGCTTCACGGATGGCTCCGTCATGATGCGTGGGCCAAAGCACTCTGGGCCAGGCGGCCCCTTGCTCTCGAGCTGCGCGGATAGAGTAATCCGGTCCAGCTTGTGTCTGGCATCGCTGGTCTCCAGCACACGCTCGCCCACGCGATCCTGGATGTCATATCCAGCCAACCCCATAGCCGAGTAGCCATCATCATATCTGTCCACCTGCATGACTGCAGGTTTCTCCACCGGGTTGGCGGCTTGCACTACCGCACTCAGTTGCTGCCTCTGCCGAGTAGGCTGAGCAACTTGATGCCGAGAAGTGCCTGGGCGATCTCCATTTCGCGTCTGGCTATGAGCTTTTTGGGCTTGATAGCCTGCTCCTGCAGTGTTGTGTTTTTGACCGGACTATCGCGGCACAGCGTGCTGTTTCGCGGCGACAGCCGGGTCGTACACCTGCATCTGCCTGTCTCTGCCAGAGCGCCCACTCCGGCCCCTCTCACGGTTGGGATGCGGTGATGAGGCCTGATCGTTAGATCTAGCCGCATGCGAGTGCACCACCTGAGAAGCTCCAGCACCCGGGTTGGCTTTCCGGAACTTCTCGTTCTGCCTAGCAGCCTCTAGTACTAGCTCGTTGAGCCTCTCCTGCTGCCTAACGCGTGCGTCGCCAGCGAGATGCGGCAACTCAGCAACTACAGCCTCAGCAGCTCTAAGGGTTTTGGCGGGGGTGCTGTATTTGGGTCTGGTGGTGGCGGTGTTTTGGCTATCAGCTTGGGAGCAGTTTCACCAACCGCTGCCATCTCGGTGCCTAGGTTGCGGCGCGTAGCGCCTGCCTTGGCAGGCCTCCGGACTACAGGCGTAAAGCCGTGAGCATGGTTGTACTCGTTCTGGTCCAGGTTCAGCTCGAGCCTAACCTTTTCCAGCTCCAGCCGCTCGGCGAGCAGCGCCTGGCGCTGCTGGTCGAGTTGCGCCCTCATGGTCATGAGCTCGAGCTTGGTGGGAGGCGGCATGACACCCGCACGGCGGATGCCGGTATCGTCGATGTCGTGGAAGGAGGGATGTAGCCCGTGAGGTTCTGGGGCAGCTCGTAGGGCTTGTGCGTCTTTCCGCCAGCACTCGAGCCAGCGAGATCCTCGATGATGGCCGCGGCAGCAGCCGCGCCCTTCCCGGCATCAGCAGCAGGGCCGGTCATCATCACCTCCACGCTGTCCGCAGAGCGGCCAATCGGCCTCCCGCGGGCAGCGATGACAGCAGGGGGATCTTCCGCGACATGCACCTGCTCGGGGTACTCGCGGACGATGGTGGTGGCTATGTAGACGAGGTGCGAGCCGAAGGAGAGCATCGTGCCGCCCTCCGGCATGGCCCTGCCGCCGAAATCACCGGCGTTGTCGATGACGAAGTCGAAGGAGCCGAATCT
Source organism: Alopecurus myosuroides (assembly GCA_028641055.1). Classification (NCBI taxonomy): domain Eukaryota; kingdom Viridiplantae; phylum Streptophyta; class Magnoliopsida; order Poales; family Poaceae; genus Alopecurus; species Alopecurus myosuroides. The sequence goes on along the minus strand of CM054057.1, from coordinate 580,361,329 downwards.
GTGGACAAGGACACAGACCACGCGCTCCCCAGTAGCAGAAATGGATCCCGTCCGAACGTGAACTCCAGCCAGCGCTGCTGGTTGCCCTACGGTGGGCGCCAACTGTCGTGGTGGTGTCACGGCAGATGCCATAGGATGGCTAAAGATGTGGGAACGATGGACGCTGGAGGTGCTCGGGGAGGGATCACGCAGCGAGTAGCCGCGTGAGGGATGAATCTAGCACTGCAAACTACCCAGGTTCAGGGCCCTCGTGTGGAGGTAAAACCCCTACTCCTGCCTTTCTCTCTTTATATTTGTATCTCTCCGAGTAGCCACAGTACAAGTTTGGCCTACATCCGAGTAGCCACCCTTCTCTCTAGGTGAGGATCTAGGTCAAGAATGTGAACCGGTTCTCCGTCGTGTCGTCCCTCGCGCAAGAGGGGGCAGGGCACCTTATATACTGGTGCCCAGCCGGATACAACCAACAGGGAAAAGTACAAACAGATGTCGACATAGTGTGCACACTGCACACTTCCAGCTTCCCGCTGACAGCTTTGGCTTCCTAGTTTGTCTCGTGTGGAAAGTCGTTGTGCAAAACCAAGAAGCTGATCTGTTATCACTGTCACGGCCACAGGGTAGGCCCCCTAACCTGCGACGCCCTGCTGACACCCTGACACGGATAAGCACGCGCTCTGCAGATGAACAGTGCTCCAGTACGGACTCAGGATGCGCGGGATCCTGTGTCAGAACGGCTCCTTTGACTTCTGGCCCGAGTAGGAAACCGCCATTTCTACTCGGACCACTTCCTCTACTCGGAGGAGAATAACTTCCTTGATTCTTTCTCCTGGCCATCAGTGTGTACGGCCGAATAGCAGTCGACCGGGTGGCGAGTACCGGGTAGCCAGCTACTCTGCCAAACGTCTCTTCTGATTTTGCCCTTAGCACTTGCCTTTACCCTACTCGGGGGTAACCCCCCGACACATTGCCAACATCTTTTACGTCCGGTTCAAGTTATCTATGATCTGAGGATCCATCACCAACTCGTCCTTAACCGTGGACACGCCTTTTCGAAAAGAACCCTGCAGGGGTGTACAACTTTACCCACACGTATCAACCGACTCTTAATGCAAAGCTATTGGCACAATTCCGACGATGTGCCGGCAGAGGGTGGCTGACCACGATTTTCCCTTGCTTCGCCTATTCCATGAGTCGCTCCGAGTAGAGATGGACCGCCAATAAGAAGTATCCATCTCCTGTCGGGTCTCTATCGTTGTGCGTAATGCTCGACGGTTACCTACCCGCAGAGCGCCGATACACCACCACGTCCTAGTTTTGAAAACATTTTGATATCCCCACAAATCCAAATGGAACGCCCGAACTAGGCAACTCATGGAACAAACTAGACAAGTTGAAACCGAGGGGAATCCAATCCCCATGTGGTTGCACGATCAGTCTTGGCTTCAAAGGCGAGAACTCGCTCCTAGGGGCATGAACGAGGCAAATCACCACATTCCATGTCGCAACTCAATCAAGCCTTTAATTATATTAAGCACACATCTCGAACCTTACCACGTCATCCTGTCATACTAGATTCATTTCGTAACTCTGATTCATCTACCGGATGGAACAGAGATCAACAAACATGTATGACTAAGCAAGGTATATTTGAGTCTCTGGCGATACACACAAACAAATCCTATGTCTGCTAGGATCATTGAATCATGATATCTGGTTTATGCAAATAAATAGGACAACTCTATCTACTGACTCAAGATACTTTGTAAAGCATGCATCGTACGAAAAGGAAAACAGTTCGAAAACATACATGGGCAGATAAGAGGTTATGCTTGCCTTGCTTCATATAAAGATCGTCAACAAAATATGATGTCATGATTTCTAGTGGCACCAAAAAAGGTTTTATCTAGTTTCCCATGAGCATCAGGCAATAACCCTTCCTCATGTCCATTGGAAGCGCCAAAAGACACCTAAACTTGAACCGGCTGTCATCACACATAAGAACACTACACATTCTCAGCATGTCATCGTGATCCAAGTCAGGTATCTCCCGAAGCGTCTTTAACATCTCTCCTTGCGAAACCTTTGCCGCCACCTCCCGGAGGCTCAGTTGAATTGGTCGTGCTATCTGTTCATGCCGCTTAGCCGCTGGACGACGGCTCCGAGAGGAGGCATCAAAGTAACTGGAGACCGCGGAGGCGACAAAATCGGGGCAGGAGCAGTAATTGCTACCGTACTGGCTGACGTAGTAGGAGATGGAGCGTAGCTCAATGAGCCTCATGTCAAACTCGATTAGCCGTATTGCAAGGTCTCCCTCGACGTTATCATGGTACTCACTCTTTTTCACCCTGAAGCAGAGCACGTCGGGGTCGTCTAGGCTCACGGTGGGCCACACCGGCCTGACGCGCGGTACGACGCCTTGGTAGCCGGGAACTGACCAGAGCTCATTGCAATCCACGATGCCGACCTTGTCCCAGGTCTTCATGTCGTCCAGCCTCAGCGCCCACGTGGTTATGTTGAAGGCATAACGGGAGCGAGTGCATGCAGTGGTGCCCGGGCAGCCGCAGCAGCAGCGGGGGAAGATCTCTACAAACCTCACCGCGCCACCGCCGTTGGTGGCGCATAGGCTCCGGTAGGGGGACCCGTTGCGCCTCTCCTCGTCGTCAAAACTAGGGTCCGACTCCACGGGAAGAGACACATAACGCAGCTGGGGGTTCTCCTCCCACACATCAGAGTAGACAATTCCGCGGTAGTAGTCCACCCAGAACAAGAACCGATTGCCGACGGGGATGACCTTGTCGGTTTTCCAGCAGTAAACCTCCTTCAGCTTGCCCTCGTCGTCGATCACCGGCAGCCGCTTGAGATCCCACTCCCACTCGCCGGAACGTAGCAGGCAGAGCTCGGCCTCCACCAGCTCCGACTCCTTTTGTTTGTGACCAAGGCGATCCAGCCGCGCCACCAGCACCTCGTCCGTGCCGCGGCGCAGGAGCCCGGTGCCATGTCCATGCATAGAGCGCTGCTTCTTCCGCTCCCCCTCCACTTGCTTGGTCAGGTAGCAAGGGGGCAGCAGCAACAGCGACGGCGGCCGGGATGGGCTGGCGGCGGCGTCGCCGGCACAATAGACTAAGTAGTCCGGTTCGCCTCCGAGGTCCCAGCCTGTTTTCCTTGGTCTTGCGATTTCTACGAGGACGGAGTCCCCATGGGCCGCCATGATCCTCGGATAGATCTGGACCCCGTCGAAGTCGACGCGCAGACGCGATACCGCCGGCGGCGCGGCCAGGGCGAAGGAGAATCGGACGGGGTGGCCTCCGTGGGTGCGAGCGTGCGCGACGGTCTCGGCATCGGTATCCTTGCAGAGCGCGCTGTTCTCGAGCAGAACCCAGCGGGGATACCGGCCGGCGGCCACCGGCGAAGAATCGTCGTCGGATGGTAGTTGCTTGTGGTGGTGATCCGCTCTGGTTTCCATGTCGGGCACGTACGGCGGAGTCCCTGGATGCCTGGATCTGTCGGCAGAAGCGCGCGCGCCGCGGTAATATGTTTCCAAAGGTAGGCAAACCGACTTGGCAACGAATCGCAGGATTTGCCGGCCGGCTACGGCTATCCGCATCCGATCCTATCACAAACTTCCTCGTAGCGCATCACAGCTAAATTAGCTATTAGACAGGAAGCCATACAAATTTTGACAAAACGTACACAATTTACAATCGATTCTCCCCAATTAGCACTAAAGTGGGGTTCCCCTAACGAGCGCTTGTAGCGAGTGTACAGCACGCCCACGCGCGCAGCGCCTGGCGGGATCCCCTATACACCACCTAATGCGAGTGTTTGTACCGACTCGCCCACTATCGAGTTGTAATTGGGTTGGCCCATAACTTGAGTTTTTTGACAGAAAAATGTTGCGAAAATAAGCTGGGCACCTCCGACCTGACAACCAGACGCAAAACCATTGAGCTACAACGCCCTCTTGTATAGCTAGAGCTTTTAACGTTTTTATTGTCTCTTTTTATTTTTTTTCATTTTATTTTTTATTTGACATGAACTATTTTAAATTTTGAACAAATTGAGGTTTGAAAAATTAAAAAATTCGAACATGAACAAATGTTACATATGAACAATCTCCAGATTTGAACAATTTTAAATTTGAACGATTTTTCATTTGAACCAATTTTAAATTTAAACAAATTTTAAATTTGAACAAATTTTAGATTTGAACAGTTTTTAAAATTTGAACAAATTTTAGATTTGAACAGTTTTTTAGCCGAACAAAATTCGAATATGAAAAAGATATAAATTTGAACATTTTAAATTTTTGAAATAATAAAATCAAAACAGAAAGAATAAAACGGAAAAGAAACAAAAAAGAAAAATAGGAAAAATGAAAATAGGAAAATGGAGACGAGAAAAGACTTAAAATAAAAGTGGAGGCGCTCCCGCGCGGCGGACCTCTAGTCGCAGGTTCGAATAAATAGTGGTCGCGCGCCTGGCTGCTCTGCTAGCGAGGGCGCGCGTCCCCAGCTCAGCACTTGGGCAGACCCATTATATTTTTTTCAATTTTCTTGTTAGAAGTATTTATATAACATAAAAGAAAAAATAAATTTTTAAATGTTGAACACATTTGAAGTTTGAACAATTCCAAACATGAACAAATGTTACATATGAGCAATTTTCAAATTTGAACAATTTTTAATCCGAACATTTTTTTATTTGACCAATTCTTAAATTTGAACAAAATTCGAATTTGAACAGATTTAAATTTGAACAAAATTCGAATTTGAACAGATTTAAAATTTGAACATAATTCGAATTTGAACATATTTAAAATTTGAACAAAATTCGAATTTGAACATATTTAAAATTTGAACAAAATTCGAATTTGAACAGATTTAAAATTTGAACAAAATTCAAATTTAATTTTTTTTTTGAACATTTTAAAGTTTTAAAAAAAAATCTAAACAAAAAATTGAATATTTTTTTAATAAAAGTAAAAACAAATAATGAAACGGAAATAACAGAAAAAGAAAGAAAAACAGAAATAAAGAAGAATATATGCGAAAAACGAACAGTAAAAAGCTAAAAGGGTCTACCTAGACACGAACCGTCTTGTAGCCCAGTGGTTGCCTCATGTTCCCGGTCCCCACCGGGAACAGGTTTGGGATTCGAATCCCTTCCTAGCACTTTGCCTCTTATTTTCTGTGTAATAATCTACGTTAAATGGGCCGGCCCGTTTGCATACTCGTACGCGGGCGGGGCGGTACTCCGCCTCGCAACGGGCGCTATATAGGGATTGCGCTAAAGTGTGACGTTAGGGCATCTCCAGCCGCCCCACCCGAGCCCCCCAAGGGGCCTTTTTTGCGCCGGCGGAAGCAAAAGCGCCGTTTTTGCACCACTCGGTCCCCCAGAAAGCCCAAATATCGCTATTTCGCGCCGGCGCATCCAGGCGAAACCCAGCCCGCTGGGTTCGGCTTGGGGGCGAAAAGGCGGGACAGGCGACGCGAGCCAGCGCTGTCAGCGACACGTGGGAAAACCGCGGGAACAGAAACCCCCGCCCGTGAGCTTCTTCTCGGCTCCCGCGTCGGTCAAAGGCTGTCGGAGTAATGGCGTGGCGGGCGGCCAGTGCATGCGCCCCAGTCAAAGGCTGCCGGAGTGATGGTGTGGCGAGCGGCCGGACGGGCACGCAGCGCAGTAAATGGCCCCGCCAGAGCTACAAAAGGCGACCCCGCCGGCCCACTCTCCCCCATTATCGACGTTCATCCCCTCGCCGCTCGTATTGCCCTCACCGCCCTCACTCCCATCGCCCTCGCCGCACTCCAACTAGACACCCCGAGACGATGCCGCGTCGGCTCCAGGCCTGCCGCAACTCGCCTTTGTACTGCCGACCCGCGGCTGCGACGCGTGGCCACAACAACAACGACATCGACAACGAGTTCCACTACAAGGAGGAGGCGGAGCCCGAGCTGCCGGCGCATGAGGAGGCAGAGCCCGAGCTGCCGGCGCAGGAGGAGGCGGAGCCCGAGCAACGGTCGACGCAGGAGGAGGCGGAGCTCAAGCAGCCGCTGGCGCAGGAGGAGGCGGAGCCCGAGCAGCGGCCGGCGCAGGAGGAGCCACTGCTGCCTCCAGTCTGGCCCGACCAGGTCGTGGCGTGCAACTCGTTCGCCACATGGCGCAACGAGGAGGCTGCCGTTGTTCGGGCATCCTTGGAGACCCATCTGAGGGTGGAGGCGGAGCGCCAGGTCTATCAGCAGCTCAACGCGAACGCGGCCTCGGATGAGCAGAAGGCTCTCGTCGCGCGGTACGAGAGCGAGCGGCGCAGCCGCCATCCCTCCGAGCAGACGCAGTTGTACCGGATGCGGATGCAAGGCAGAGCGGAGCGGCGCTGGCTCGCTACGGTGGCGAACCCATCGCCCTTCGCCCAGAACGACCACGAGGCTGGCCCCTCTAACATGGCGGTCTACGACGACTACGAGGAGGACGACGAGGAGGAGGACGACGTCTAGGAGGAGGGCGACGACTAGGACTACAGCCGGGCGATCGCGGCGAGCCTCGGCCTGTCGTCGACGTTGTTTTTTACGTTTTTTAATGTTTTTAGTTAAATTATGCCGTCTTTCTATAAAAATATCGTCGATTCCATGAATTTGCGCCTATTTCAACGAATTCCCCGTTTTTTAATTAATTTCGGCCGAGACTTGGGCTGGGGGACGACTGGAAACCGTGCCCCCCATGTTTCAGATTAGCGTCGTTTGGCGCCGCGGCGCCACCAAAACAGCGGCGTTTTGGGCCCGGGGGGGCGACACGGCTGGAGATGCCCTTAAGGAGGCAGTGTTTGAGAGAGATTTTAGAACGCGCGAAGATATATAATGTTGGATCACTACCGGAAAATTCATCCATGCCGAGTCACTAGTGGAAAACGGGGCTTTTGCTCACTCGCGAGCACCCCTTTCGCCCCGGCTCGGCCATCACCCGGTGCAAAAGACTGCAGAGGTGGGGCCGGGGCGAGCAGGGCGCGTGGTGGGGGGTCATTTGCCCCTGTTGGAGCCACAAACCGGGGCTAAAGGGCCTCAACGAGCAGGGCGCGTGCGGGCTCGTCGTGGGGGGTCTTTTGCCCCAGTTGGTGGCTCCAACCGGGGCAATGCGCCCCACCTAGATGAAAAGTTGTTTCTTTATTTCTATATTTCTCTTTAGTTAATAATTTCAATTTAATTTCAAAATTTAATAATAGATGGAAAATGAAAATTAATAGAATTCTTTTTTCTTTAAAACCAAAATTTTCTCTTTTTTATAAACACTACCATGCCAGCGTTCTCCACTCCTCATGCCACTCACTTTTTGGTGTGGTGTGCTCACTTGTTTTTTCTTCATATGCACAAAAGGTGTTCGATGAAATGCCCGAGAGCATAATGCCATCTGATCTTGCAGAAAACAAACATGTAATATTGCTAGACTATTGTGTAATAATGTATCAAACCTGTATGGTTCATGTATTTGGATATAATCCACCTCTGTTTTCCACATGTTTTGTATCAACATCACTGTCGGGTGTGTGAACTGGAGGATTTGTAGATATATAGAACAAAACAAACGGTGTCGCCATCATACAGCCCGACCGTGGCTCATGAGTGCATATATGCATATCAAAAGCACGGTCGGACGTATGATGGCGAATCCGGATGATTTGTAATCGGTCGATGAACTGAATGATGTATCAAACCTTTTGTCAAACCTTAAATGGGGGATGTAGAACAAAACAATCGGTATCGCCAGCATACAGCCCCACCGTGGCTCCTGACTGCATATATGCATATCAAATGCACGGTAGGACGTATGCTGGCGAATCCGAATGATTTGTATTCGGTGGATGAACTAAATGATGTATGACGGGACTCCAAGAGGTGGGCTATATATAGCGTCCTCTGGGTCACAAAGTGTTGTGCTAGGGTTTCAATCCAACGGTTAAGAAGCGCTCGAAAGAAACACACCTGATCCAACGGCTAACAAGTGCTCGAAACAAACACACCGTACCCCTGATCGAAGGCCTCACAAGAGCTCAAAAGAAACACACCCCTGATCCAACGACTCACAATCGCTTGAAAGAAACACACGATCCGTGTGATTCTTTGTGATTGGTCCCAACAAAACCTTAACCCTTTAGTCCCGGTTGGTAAAACGGGTCGGGACTAAAGAGTCTGTTTATTCTCACTATATATCTGTATGCATTGCCACCATTGGCATAAACACATATAAACTCACCACTCTCCCATGGCTTCTACTGTACCCACTTTAACCTTCCTGCTGCCGGAGGCACTTTCCGCCTCAAACTACCCCTGCCCGCCCGGGTACAACGTCCCCGTCGGTTGGACGCTGAGCGCCGGAGGAGTGCCGGTCCCTCCTGTTCCTCAAGGTGTGGCGCGTCGGACGGCCATCACGAACCACTACTACCACGAGCTCATGCCGGAGCAGCGGAGGAATCCCAGTTGGAATCCCGACTACCGCCCTACTTGGGACGCCTTCTTCATTAATTGGCGTGAGACTACGCTCGCCAGGTACTAGCAGAACGGCCCGCCTCCTTTGAACTTCAAAGAGGCGGACGGACTCTTTAGAGCGTCATGAACTACATCAGGGCCAGCGATAACCCCCGCCTGCGCTACGCTCACGCCCAGTCCTGGGGTCGTGATCCTCCGAGGGAGTCCAGAGCACTGTCCAACGATAGTGACGACGATGGCGGCGACTACGACGACTATGAGTCGGAGTACTATAGGCCTAGGCAGAAGTATGACTAGCAGATCAGATCCACTCTTGCCATTATGTACTGCCTTGTTTATCTAGATCTATGGTCTCCGTTTAGGTTTAGATCCATGATGACTCCCAAGTGCAGGAGATCAATTGTAGTACCTTTCGATAAGTATTTGAGTGTCGAACACACGAGGAGCTGAAGGTAAGCTATCTATTCTCTAAAGCCCTATAACCCTCTTATATGGCTGTTTTTTGCAAAGTAATAAGTTTGACTAAAATGAACTAACTAATTAAAAGCAAGTGACGTGGAATGTGGTTTGTCTAGTAACTAGTGAAGCAAGTTTAAAATGTAAGTAATTCTAGAGCATGTTTCTAAAGCAAGTTTCTAAGCAAGTTTCACAAGTAGCAAGTAGCAAATATCTCAAGTATCTCAAGGGAGCAAGTGTTCTAGCAACAGGTGTTTCGTTCGTGTGGTTGTCACAACTAGTGAAGCACATGTTTTAGTCTTAGTTGTTTCTTCTAGGAAGGAGCCATGAATAGGTATAGTCAAGTAAATGATCTACAACCCCTTATGATGGATCATGTGGCCAAGTAAATGACTGCACAAGATTGATTAAGACATAAAGTCCCACCATAGCCTTACGTTCTAAGGTCCCCTATATATATCCCCCAATAACTTAACTTTGTGGCTCGGTCTCAGGTTACTGTCACTCCCAAGTCACCACCACTCCATTATGCTACCAGTGATCACCTTACATGCATTCCCCAACATATGCGTGCACTCATATATTGTACATAAAGACAATCATAGAAGATAACAAACTTGTATGCAACCAATCCACTAGTGGAAATAACCCCTCTCGTCCAGGGGGCCAGGGGGGCAGCTGTCCCAGTTGCAACCAAATCTGGGATAAATGCTATGCATTGGTCCCGGTTTGTGTGCCCGGGGCAACAGAAATCGTCTGGGGGCATTGGTCCCGGTTCGTGGGGGAGATATCGGTCCCGGCTCGTGCCACGGACCGGGACCAATGCCTAGCCACAGGCCACGTGGCACGCGCATGAGAATTTGTCCAGGTTCAGGCCACGAACCGGGACCAATGACCCCCTTCCCCTATATATACTGCCCCAGCCCCCCTTCCATCTTTTTTTTTGCTTGGAGGTGTGAGAGAGGTCGGTGTTATTGTGTTTTATTTTACTATGCACGCGAGGTGTTTGACGAAATTCCCGAGCCACACATAAGCTCACTAAAAATGGTATCTTTGACCGAGGTTAACAAACTTATCTTTTTCATCTGTAACGGATACATAAAAAATTAGTATTTGTCGATGTATTGTGGTCATTTCTGTATTAATATGTTACCGTAATGTATTTTGATAAACTTAATTATACGATGCAGATGGATGCACGGCAGCGATGGATGTACGGTGACCGACGCACTTCCGAGTATATGGCAGGCCTGAATGCATTTCTTGCTGTAGCTCAGGCGAACAAAGATAATGGCTTCATGTGTTGCCCATGTGTTGATTGTCGGAACGTCAGAGAACACTCTTCCGAAAGAATCCTTCACGGCCATCTACTTCGGAGAGGTTTAATGCCCAGCTATAATTGCTGGACCAAGCATGGAGAAAGAGGGGTTGTGATGGAAGACGATGAAGAAGAAGATCCTTTGTTCACTGAATACGACAATACTGCAATGGAAGAGAATGCAGAAGAAGGAGGTGATCAAGAACAGGCATCAGAAGAGCCCGATGATGATCTTGGCCGAGTTACTGCTGATGCAAGGGAAGACTGTGAAAATAAATTGGAGAGGTTGAAGCTGGACAACATGTTACAGGATCACAAAAAATTGTTGTACCCAAATTGCGAAGATGGTAGCACAAAGCTCGGTACCACACTGGAGTTGCTGAAATGGAAGGCACAGGACGGTGTGACTGACAAGGCATTTGAGAGTTTACTTCAACTAATGAAGCCAAAACTTCCAAAGGATAACGAATTGCCTGAGAGTACGTACGAAGCAAAGAAAGCTCTCTGCCCTCTAGGATTAGATGTGCAGAAGATACATGCATGCATTAATGACTGCATCCTCTACCGCGGTGAGAATTACGAGAATTTGGATGAATGTCCGGTATGCACTGCACTGCGGTATAAGATCAGAGCAGATGACCCTGGTGATGTTGACGGCGAGCCCGCCCCCCCCCCCCCCCTCCCCCGTAAGAGGGTTCCTGCTAAGGTGATGTGGTATGCTCCTATAATACCACGGCTAAAACGTCTGTTTAGAAACAAAGAGCATGCTAGGTTGTTGCGATGGCACAAAAAAGACCGTAAGAAAGACGAAAAGTTGAGGCACCCCGCCGATGGATCGCAGTGGAGAAAGATCGAGAGAGACTTCCCAGACTTTGCAGAAGAGGCAAGAAACTTATGGTTTGGTCTAAGTACAGATGGCTTTAATACTTTTGGGGAGCAGAGCTCCAGTCATAGCACTTGGCCTGTAACTCTATGTATGTACAACCTTCCTCCTTGGTTGTGCATGAAGCGCAAGTTCATTATGATGCCAGTTCTCATCCAAGGCCCGAGGCAACCTGGCAACGACATTGATGTGTATCTAAGGCCATTAGTGGAAGAACTCTTACAATTGTGGGGGCAAACCAGGTGTACGTGTGTGGGATGAGAACGAACAAAAGCCATTTGACCTACGGGCGTTGCTTTTCGTAACCATCAATGATTGGCCTGCTCTTAGTAACATTTCCGGACATACAAACAAGGGATACAATGCATGCACACACTGTTTAGATAAGACTGACAATGTTTTTTTGGAATAAATGTAAAAGGGTTGTATACCTGGGCATCGTAGATTTCTTCCGATCAAGTATCCCGTAAGAAAGAAAGGAGGGAAGCATTTCAGAGGTGAGGCAGATAACCGGAAGAAGCCTGAGCTCCGTAGTGGTAATGATATATTCGATATGGTCAAGGACCTAGAAGTAATCTTTGGTAAGGCTGCTGGCAGCCAACCAGTTCTGTACGGCCCTGATAAGCGCGCACCCATGTGGAAGAAGAAATCTATATTTTGGGATCTACCCTATTGGAAAGTTTTAGAGGTCCGGTCTTCGATCGACGTGATGCACGTGACAAAGAATCTCTGTGTCAATCTGCTATGCTTCCTGGGTGTGTATGGGAAGTCAAAAGATACGCCAGAAGCACGGGAGGACCAGCAACGTATGAAAGACCCAAGCAACAAGCACACAGATACGTGGCGCCATTACTTAAGCAGCTACGCTCTTACTAAAGCAGAGAAGGAAATATTCTTTGAAGTCCTTTATAGTATCAAGGTTCCGTCTGGCTTCTCGTCGAATATAAAGGGGATAATAAACATGGTAGAGAAAAAATTCCAAAACCTGAAGTCTCATGACTGCCACGTGATTATGATGCAGTTGCTTCCGATTGCATTGAGGGGGCTTCTACCGGAAAATGTTCGAGTACCCATTGTGAAGCTATGTGCATTAATGAACGCAATATCTCATAAGGTAATCGATCCAGAAATTCTAACAAGATTACAGAGGGATGTGGTCCAGTGTATTGTTAGTTTTGAGTTGGTGTTCCCACCATCCTTCTTCAACATTATGACTCATCTCCTGGTTCACCTTTGTGAAGAGATTCATATTCTCGGTCCGGTATTTCTACACAATATGTTCCCCTTTGAGAGGTTCATGGGAGTCTTGAAGAAATATGTTCATAACCGTGCTAGGCCGGAAGGAAGCATCTCGAAGGGCTATGGAACAGAGGAGGTCATTGGGTTTTGTGTTGACTTTATTCCTGACCTTAAGACGATTGGTGTTCCTGAATCGCGACATGAGAGGGGAGACTGAGGGGAAAAGGAACGCTGGGAAAGAAAACAATGATACCCAGGGACGGGCATTCTTTCACCAAAGCACACTACACGGTTCTACAAAATTCTATGTTCATGGCTACGTATCTCGAGGAACACAAGAATATTGTACGCTCCGCAAACCCGGGGAAGGATGACTCATGGATTAAAGGCAAACACATGGAGACTTTCGGAAGTTGGTTGCAAACACATCTTATAAATGACACCACTATTGAAGATCAGATGTACATGTTGGCAGGGTCACCATCTTCGACTATTGGGAGTTTTCAAGGGTACGAGATAAATGGGAATACATTTTACACGAGCTCCCATGATAAGAAGATCACCAACCAAAACAGTGGTGTCCGCTTTGATACAACAAACGAGAATGGAAAAAATGACACATACTATGGTTACATAGAGGAGATATGGGAACTTGACTATGGACCTTCTTTTAAGGTCCCTTTGTTCAAGTGCAAATGGGTCAACCTGAATGGAGAAGGGGTAAAGGTAGACTCGCTTTATGGAATGACAACAGTGGATCTCAACAATATTGGTTACAATGACGAACCATTCGTCCTAGCCAATGATGTGGCTCAGGTCTTCTATGTGAAGGACATGTCCTCCAGACCGAAAAAAAGAAAAAATAAGCAAACAAATTCATCATACGATGAGCTGAAGCGTCACATAGTTCTCTCAGGGAAAAGAAACATCGTGGGAATCGAGGACACGACAGACATGTCAGAAGATTATAATAAGTTTGTTGAAATTCCACCCTTCACAGTGAAAGCTGACCCCACCATCCCGTTAAATAATGAAGATACTCCATGGTTACGGCCGAAGCGATCATAAGCAAGGGAGAATTCAGAAGACTAGATAGGAATGTTGGTGATGTTACAGTGAAAGCTGACCCCACCACCCACTTTGCTGTTTCTCTCTCCTCCGTGTGTTGGTGATGTGTAATAATAAGCGTGGAATACATGATCATGTAGTTCTGTTTGACCAGTAATTTGTATTGACCGGTAAAAAGCAGACAACTATGACCCGCCTGATTTCATTATTATCCCAACCAGCGGCATACCCACCCACTTTGTTGTTTCTCTCTCCTCCGTGTGTTGGTGATGTGTAATAATAAGCGTGGAATACATGATCATATAGTTCTGTTTGACCAGTAATTTGTATTGACCGGTAAAAAGCAGACAACTATGACCAGCCTGATTTCATTATTATCCCAACCAGCGGCACACCCACCCACTTTGCTGTTTCTCTCTCCTCCGTCTGTTGGTGATGTGTAATAATAAGCGTGGAATACATGATCATATAGTTCTGTTTGACCAGTAATTTGTATTGACCGGTAAAAAGCTGACAACTATGACCCATATCCGAGTATGAGATAACTGTAGGCAGATATTGCAGGCACACTTCAAAGTGATAGTACGGATACCATGCTGACAGATATCCTTAAAACAGAAATAGATCTTCGGTACTTCTTTAACATATATGATAAATTTTTGGAGGAGAAACGTTTAGCTGAACAACAAGCTGACTACCTTGGAGTTCAAATGACGCAAAGGGTTGCACCTCTGCGGTTACTTTGGCAAGCTGCTAATGCATACACTCCTGCACTGTTTGAGATTTTCAGATTAGAATTTGAACTGACTTGGATTGCGTGGTCTATAACTGTGGCGAAATTGGACCCATATCCGAGTATGAGATAACTGTCAAAAACAGGCGTCAGGGTCATTTTGTTAGATTCGACTCATCAGAATACATTTGTAGCTGCAAGAAGTTTAAAAATGTAGGTCTTCCGTGTTGCCAGGTACTGAAGGTTCTTGAGATCAGAAATATCAAAGAAATTCCACCACACTATGTTTTGAAAAGATGGCGAAATGATGCTCAGAGTGAACCTTCGAAGGAGAACTATGGTTTTTCTGTTGTAAACGAAGATCCCAAATTCTCCGCGTTAAAAAGGTACAACTCGCTTTGTCGAACTTTATATAAAGTTGCAGTGATTATGAGGAGCATTGCCGAAATTGATTGGCCTTGCCTTAAATAATTCGGCTTAGTGGGTTCATCTATCCATGCATCCGTCGCGGCGATCGCAGTGATTATGAGGAGAAACGCCTTCGATCGGGTCATCTTCATTTGGCGATGCAGAATGCCTTGTATGCTCTGGACTCACTCGGAAGATCACAAGAGAAAACAAAAATTATAAGATATTTATATTCAAATTATATGCAAATAGAAAATAATTAATAGTTTCAATAGTTAGAATAATTATTTAGTTAAACAAAAAATGGATTTGAATTGGTTATGCAAATTCTAGCACTTTTCATGTTGAAATTTTTGTCAAATTCGAAAGTATATAGAAGTTATTAATATGCAAACTTAAACAATTTTTAAATTTTGGCGCTAAAATATTTGGGCGCACAGGGTGCCACCAAATTTCGAAATAAGTATTGGTCCCGGCCCGTGGTACCAACCGGGACCAAAGGGGGTACCTCTAGTCCCGGTTGGTGGCACGGGCCGGGACTAGAGGCCTAGCTGTATAAATATCTCGGCCCTCTCTCCAGGCCGAGCCACCACCCAGGACAGCGGACAAGCCTTGGCGAAGCCCTGCCGGCGGCGGGAATGGATAGGAAGATCCCGCCGGTGATGGTTCCGCCGGCGGGGTTGAACTAGGGGACACGTTTTTCGACGGAAAACTATATATATTTAAAAGGCCCGGGGGCCGTGCTTACATAGGGGGTGTGGCGCGGCCACAGACGGCCGGTCGTGCTTCATCGGGGGTGGCGGCTGGCCGTTTCTTGGGGGAGGTAGCCTAGGCTATATCTATTTAGGGGGGGCACCGGCGCCGGCCTAGTCCTCATCGGAGGAGATGTAGTGGTAGGCAGGGGCCTGCCACAGGTGGGCAGGCAGCTGGGGTGGGCCCGCCGGTGGCTGCGGAGGCATCGGGGGCGCGTGCGGCGGCGGCGGCGGCGGAAGCTCCTCTGGCTGCGGCTGCGGCGGCGGCGACAGCTCCTCCGGCTCCGGTCCCCATTCGCCGCCGGTCCATGCCCAGGACATCCCGTACTACAGGCCGGGGGGCAGCGGCTGTGGCGGCGGGTGGTCCTCCGACGCCTCCAGCTCGGCGTTCATGGCCTGCCACCACGGCGCAGGCGCTGGAGGGGGCGGCATCGCGTCGTCGTCGGCGGCGGCGGCGGCCAGGACCTGCTCCCACCGCTTGACCTCGTCCTCGACGAGGGAGCGGCGGGAGGCCTCGTAGGCGGCCTCCAAGCCGGCCTGGAGCTCGGGGTCCTCCTCTTCGGCCGGGATGTCCTCCTCGAGCCACAGCTCCGGCTCCCTGCCGGGCGGTGGCGCGGGGTAGTTGTGGGCGTCCTCCTCCGGGGCCGTGGGGATGTAGGAGCGGCGGCGCTAGTCGTGCTCCTGCTGTAACCAGACGGCCCGGTAGGGGGAGCTGCGCGCGTACGCGCGGTCACTGAGGAGGTGGGCCGGCAGGACCGCGCGCTGGCGGTCAATCTCCTCGCGCGCGGCCTCATTGGTCGGGGCCGGCGGCACGGGGATGCGCTGCGGGTTCAGGTGCCAGCCGTCCGGGAAGTGGACGTCCGTCCAGAACACCGGCGTGGCATGCTCCCAGTGTCACTCGGCCTCCTCCTTCCGCACATAGCGGCGGAACCGCTTGTCTGGCGCAGCGCGAGGCGGCGGGCGCGCTGCCGGAGGTGGAGCGGGGACGCGCGGCTGCCCCCCAATCCGGACGCCTCCCAGACCGAAGCCTAAGTCCTCCTGCAGCGCACGGGGGACACCGGCGCCTCTTTGGCCGGCGCCGCTCGAGGACCCGGCCTCGTGCTCGTTCTTCGGGCGTTTGAACCAGCGGCGGGGCGACATGGCAGCTAGGGTTGGGTGAGCTGGGGCACGGCCTGGGTGAGTGGGGTGTACGGGCGGCGGGGGCCCTTTAAAAAGGACCCGGGCGGGGCTGGCATGCCAACCGGCGGCCGGAACGTGGCGGCGGTTGCAGGCGGCAATGAATGCGCGGGGAAGCCAAGGAGTGCCGTTCGTGGCCACGCGCGCGCGGGGAAGTGGAGGCGCGGGAAGACGAGGCGGCCAATGGGCCCTTTGACCGCGCGCGGTTGTGGTCTTACTTAAAGGACCGGGCATGCCAGCCACTAGTCGCCGGCCAGTGGCCCCTTTGACCCCCGCTTGACAAGTGGCCCCTTTGACCGAATGTAGCCAGTGGGCTTAATAAAAGACGCGGGCCAATCAGGCCTTTGACCAAAATGTGGCCACTGGGCTTAATTAAATACGTGGGCCAGTGGACGCGGTTGGGGAAGGGGAGGCCGGTTGGGGATTGCGAGACAGGAGTGAAAATAAAAAAAACCGAAAAAACCCCTGCCACGGCAGAGAAAGTGGACACAATACAGCTTTTGCAGAGGAGGTATTCATCACGGTTCTTAACACGAAACGGGACGAACTCCCTGGCCAGGTTCGCCACGTGGGCCATCCGTAACCATCCCGGGTCCTGGCACAACCGGACCAATGGGGGAGGGCCATTTGTCCCGGCTGGCCCATCCCGGTTGCACAACCGGGACAAATGGGCCTTACCAACCGGGACTAATGCCCCTGTTTCCACTAGTGAATCAACGAACTATTTCACCATTGCCAAGAACAATTCACTACTCAAACATAGACGGGGAGACACAATACATCAAGGGAATATAGTATTGCATCATACATCGTGTTTGCCAAGAGATTACAGTGGAGAGATGGAGCTGATCTTGCTGTAGATGTTGATGATGAACACGCCGGAGGGGGTGGAGCCCTCCGGGGGTGATCCCGGCGGCGTTTCCCCCCTCCGATCTTCTCCGGCGGCAGCCTTCTGTCTCTCCGTTTCGTGGTTTCGTCTCTCGGCGCCGTCTCCTTCTCGAAAAGGCCAGGGGACCCTTTATATAGTCGTTTTTAGGTCACGAGACACTCGGGAAAAGAAAGATCGACGGCATCGGAGCCACGGGGGCAAAAAGGGGGCCCCACACGTGGCCAAGGAATCTGGCCGCGTGGAGGGTCCTCTTTTCCACCTGGTTGACCTTTTGTCCCTCTACTTTGGCCAATGGTCTTCGTCTCGAAAATTCTGAACCGTGCTCTTTGGTCTTGCCCTTTTTGGAGTCCCGAAGCTCCCGGAAAGTCTGAAACACTAAAAAGTACGTTTTCTAGAAAAACAGGGTTAGAACCAAAATAAGGGGGATTGTTCATAAAATCCCCCAAATCATTATAAAACATGAATATAAATTGCTAATATGTAGGAAAAACAAGTAATAACATGCAAAGTTCATGTATGCATTTTACATGCATCAACTTCCCCAATCTTAACCCATACTCATCCTCGAGTATGAAGGAGATAAAACTAACATGGACTTTGCATTTTAAAACAATCATGGAATATCAAAGAAGATTATTCATGCTACATATAATCAAATGATTCATAATGTAGATGAGTAGCAACATACAATTCATGTTATAAGAAATATCAAATATGCAAACAAAGATGCTTCATGAAAGTTCACAAAGTGTATAATGAAATAAAAGCACTATGGACCAAATGCATACACAAAATGAAAAATAAAATCCTACATTGGTCAAAGAATCGCATAATGGAAAATAGAAAATATGGTGGACACTTTGGAGAAAATTGAGTAGAGGTAAAACATGATCAAGTCTTATTTAGCCTCTAAATTATTCAACTAAAATTACTAATTGAAATGTGGCATCCATTGGTCTAAGACTCTCATTGCCCCTTTATCACTAGCATCTTAAATTGTGAATGTTGAAGTAACGTGATTGACAAGGTGTTGGTTGAATGCCTCATATCCCGTGAGTGTGAAAATCTGCTCCATGATTACTCAACTTAAGATTCGTAATAAGCTTTGTACAATCATAATAAGTATTAATGACATCATAGAGAACCGCAAAGAGGTACCTCTTGCCCCATGACATGGAAACAAGCCCATGTCACAATGACAAGATGAACAAACAGAGTAGACTAATCATCCTTTTTTATTTCATTCACTATATGCATAGCTTCTTATTTTATTGTAGGATGTGTTTGTAGAGTCCACTCTAGCTATAAGTAAATTTCCACCATGATCAAGCATGGCTTGGGTTAGCGGCCCAATGCGTTTCTCTAGTCATAAGTATACTTACTCATCAAAACTTACTATTCCTCTATTTCATTTCGGCATGGCAGGAGTCCAAAAACAAAAGTACATGATTGTCGAAGAGTCGTGTCGACAAATCCCTCGGATGAGCCGGTAGGGTTTCGAGTAGAGGAACAATGTACGCGCTGGTAGCCTCGACGGATAACAAGGAGAAAGATTTACCCAGGTTTGGGGCCCTCGTAGAGGTAAAACCCTTACTCCTGCTTGTCTGATCTGTATTATGGCGAGATAGTCGAGCTGTTTACAATGGAGATGCCGTGGTGAGGCGTACGGGATATTCCGTGTATTGCCTAGTCTAGTTGTGGCTTGTATCTTCCTCTCTCTCGAAATTGGAACCCAAGATTGGTTGTCCAGATTGGATGTCTTTTTCTCTCCTCCCTCCTGGCTTTATATATGCAGCCAGGAGGGGGTTACACGAGTCCTAGTAGATTACGTATAGGAGTTCTTGTCTTGACCCGCAAGTCTTACGGGTGGGCTTCTGTTGGGCCTTCTAGAATACTCCAAGGGTTTCCCTTCTTGGGCCTTAACGTCGGGCTTGAGACGGGGTGTCCTTACCCGCAGGGTCTAAGATCTATTCCTTCGTCAGTAGCCCCCGAGCGTTTACTCGATTGAGAATCTGTCGGGTAGACGCTCAAAGTCCGTTCTTGATATCTTCGATTGGTTATTCAATCGTCTGGTTGTGAGGGTGTATACCCTGTGTGCGATGTGCTTTCCCATACTCGAGTATCGAGTGGTAAATGTGCCGGGTATTGGCTGTTTTCGCAGAAGGATGTGGCTCAGTCGCTTGGCTCTCCCGAAAGATCAGGGCCAATTAATTGCATCTAGGGCAAAAACGGCTCTGGCCTACACGAATTCGAAACCTCTGACTCGAATCCGGCGAGGTGATCGTTGCGACTGGGCCATGGAGGTCTTATCGAGTCGAACTTAACCTAAAGGGGTACCCGGCGCGTCCGCTAGGATTTTTCTTCGTGTTGTTGACACGGAAAGTTTACCGGAGGACGCAGCGTGAGTGCGATTCCAGCCCAAAAGAGAGATCCTTGGGTCTTACCTTCGTACTCGAAAGAATACGGCATCCGGATGTGTCTAGTCGGCCGAACCATCCAGGATAATGATGTGTAAATACATCGTGTGGTAGAGTTGCGGGAGCCGCATACTCGCGATTTTACCTTAATAATGTTTTGCAATTCTTCGGGTGAAGAGATCTTCCTTCTTGATCTTGTGCGAAAGAGATTTCGCGTTATGAAGTTTTCGCGAGAGAAATTTTTTCTTGATGTGCCCATACGAAAGAGATTTCATGTCAGGGTGGCTATGCGAAAGAAATTTCGCGTCTTGATATGCCCATACGAAAGAGATTTCGTGTTATGAGGTGCGCAATGACGTAATTATGCGGTGGAGATGTACTCGACACGTCAGATAGAGTCGACGCGGTGGAGGTGTACTCAACACGGCGGATAGAGTCGACGCGGTAGAGGTGTACTCAACACGGCGGATAGAGTCGACGCGGTGGAGGTGTACTCAACACGGCGGAGGGAGTCGACGCGGTGGAGATGTTGTCGTGGGATAATCACGGCAGATGTTACCAGGGGTAACTGATCTTGGGGCAAGTCGACACAGGCGTTCGGGAGAGGGTTTAGCTCAAAGGAAGACATGATACAACTTGATATGACAGCCGGCAATCGGAGTCGCCGGATCTCTATTCTCGATACAATAACACGATTAGGGTTTTCGCTGGATACTCGATACCACTCGATATTGCTAAGGTTCTCGAATCTCTGTGTCAATCTATACCCGGGGGTCGGTTTATATAGTACCCGTACTCCCCCCTAACTTACTTTACAAGGCACACCCGGGTCCTACCCAGACACGGCGTGCTAACCCTAACTTTCCTTTACAACACCCATAATCCGGGTCACTAGGCCCACGAGCTTGGGCCTTCACAAACATCTTTATCCCTAGCCGTATCCTGCTCACTGTCTCTGGGCCGGGTTATTCCTCGGATCTTGGCATACCGGGTTAGCATCCCCCATCAGTAGTCCCCAGAATAGCCTGGGCTTCACGGATCTCCTTGAAGCGCTTGCTATTCCTGAAAAGATATCAATCACACGGGCACATGGAAACCGGGTTAAGTTTTCAACATCCAGCTAGGCCTTGCTCCTTGGTGGCCATGCGATAACTCAGGTTTTTCCCTCCAAACACCTTGGTTCAAACTTCTGGATCCAAATCATAACACCAAGATCCTATGCTCGACAGTTAATCCCATCATTGCGGGACGAATCCCCTTCTTTCTTTATCCGGATGCTTTACTCAATACCGGGCGCGTATCTCGCAGGAACTTTAAATTAATAGCCGTTTTATTCCCACAATTCCCGGCCTCCACTCACCGAGCCGGGCTTATCCAGTCGCACTATAAAAAGCTCCCTAGGGATGACTCGAACCCTAACGGCTCATTTCCCCCACTCCACTCCTTTCTCCTCTTGAGCTCCCTTTCTTCCTGAGCGCCACCACGGACCTTCCACGCACGTCACCGGAACCCATTGCCCGAAGGCTGCGCTCCGCCACCGGTCGACCCGCGCCGCCGCCAAGATCCGCCGGCAAATTCTCATCCGGCCCAGCAAGAACCGCGAAAGGACACCAGGCGTGCGCCATCTGCCTCCGCAAGGCCTCCCTCGGATCTCCTCGGTAAGCCTTGGCGTTCATCAACTTTCCCTCGCAACCTCTGATTCTTTTCCTCAGATTAGATCCAGATCCGTCCGCCTCAGATTCTTGGCTGGACCGGATTAGGCTACCCATAGTCTCTTTTAGTTCGCACAAAGGATAAAGCGCATGCTCCAACCAACTCGCCTACCGCCACAATCATCACCTTCGCCACGAATTTGAAAATAAAACTTCCAATCTAGGCTCGTACTGCCCAAGATTCCGCCCCTGCATCGGTCACTCGGCTGGACTGCTTCTTTTTAATCCCCTTTATTCACATTGGCACTTAAGCCACTGCCCATCGTTTTCAAAAAGCTCCTTTACCATTTAGACCCCATAAATTTTTCCATAATACGCAATACCCGGAACTCCCGAGTTAGATTCTACGGGCTAACACCCGGATCTCCCGCCATACCTCAATACCATCCGGCTAATACCTGACTGTTTCATAACTTCCACGTCTTAATCTTTTTCTTATTTGATACCTTGCAGGTCAACCACATGGCTCCCAAGAAACAGATGAAAACCCCAACCAAGACTAAAGCCACCAACACCATTTCTGCCAACTGGGGGCGGTCGATGGTCACGAAGGCCAAGTTGGAGGAACTAGTGGAGCTGGGAGTTCTCCCTCCTCAGGAGGATATCCAATGGAGGGTGCCGGGTAAGGAGACCCGGCCCACCCCTACAAAAGACGAGTTAATCTGCTTTGTGGAACATGTGACCCGGGTTTTCGCCCACCCGGTCATCCTTTTTTCCGTGACGTTCTTAGTCACTATGGCCTTCGCGTCTTCGACATCGGGCCCAACTCCGTGCTAAATATCACCCACTTTATTGTCCTTTCTGAATCCTATTTATGCACTCCACCAAACCTAGCTCTTTTTATCGAGCTTTATCAATGCAAACCATGCCGCGAAAGCGGTGATGGGGCGCTTCTCACTTGCGGCGGGTTCGATCCAGCGCCGCAAGAACTCTCCGATGCCATCCCCCACCCTTAATTCTCATGTCAAACACTGGCAGCTTTCTTACTTCTACTGCCAGGACACTTCCCCATCCGGCCAAAAGAAACTGCCGGGTTATTCTGATGGTCTCCTTGATATCTCCGATAAATTTAGTGCCTTTGCCCCCGACTCAGATAGGGAGGCAATCCAACCCCTGCTATACAAACTCGCCACTCTTAGAGCCCAGGCCTCATTGGCTCAACCTAGTGAAGACCTGGGTCGACTTCAGAATTCAACCCAACTCCATCCGCACAAAGCTGATGTGCGAGTACTCCGGAACCCTCTGATCCACTACGATATTCTGACAACGTCTTCGCAGTTGGCGACACTCTGAAGACCATCAAGGGTTTTCTTACGGAGAAGCTCGAGGTAATCCGGAACATATCCGGTTAGAGCCCTTCACACTTGAAAACCCGGCCCCCCAGGTAAAACCCGACTCTGAAGCCTTTACTTTCGCTCTTTCCACTTGATGCAACTGATAACCCGTACTTAACGCCTTTCAGGATGATGACGACTTTTGGAACACCAATACCCCCCCTAGCTCCGAAGGTCAAGAGGAGCAAGAAGCTGTTCACTCAGACGAAGGTACTCTGAGTTTTACTTGACTCGTTTGAACTCACCGCAACCCCTTTATTTCCAACCGTAACCTTGACATTCAGAACAAGAAGATGACGAGGAAGAAGATTCGGACGGCAAGGTAGAATCTGCCAGTGATGAGGAAGAACCGGAGCCGGCAACCAAAGCCGGATCTAAAAGAAAAGCTCAAGGAGCCGCCTCCAAGGTTTCATCCCCCTTCACACATTCACTTTATATTACCGTAATGATATTCTTGAACCTTTCTTGACGTTATTCCACTGGCCAATCTTGAAGGGGTCGCGCACGCCTAAGCGCAGGTCGACTCGAATCACCCGGGTAACGACGCCCTTAACCCGGGTTCTTCACCATTCCCCACTCGGCAAGCTGGTACTCGCTCTATCTTTTCTTGGTTAGCACGGTTCCCTCGAAGCATTCTCGCATAATATTTAACTTTGACATTTTCCAGCCTCCCCCGAGCTGACGATGGATTTCCTTGTGACTTTGCGGTGAATGCCGGGTAAAAATCCCCTTCCAGATACTTTCCGGTACTTCGCCATCTTTTCCTGACTGCATATTAGCTGCTTCTTGATAAACATCTACAGGGCCACGGTCGCTGTCAGCGATCAAGAGGATTCGGAAGATAAGGGCCCGGGTAAGGGGAACCCAGCTGATAAAACTGCAACCGCGTCTGGCGATGAAGAACAGACATCGCCGACTAAACCGGATCAGCAGGAAGCCGAATATCCAATTGCTTCTCATGCCAGCAAGAGAAAGACCACCGCCTTAGGTGCAGAGGAGCGTCGGACTCCAACGTGCAGATGACCCGGGTTCCACCTCCTTCTAAGAAGAAAACCTCTTCTAGGAAATTCCAAGGACCCGAGTCTTCTGACACGAATAAAGATACTTTCGAACAATTGATGGACAAGCTTCTCACCATGAAGGCTTCGGAGAGCGAGACTTTAGAGCGCATGGCTGCCGAGCACCAGGTAAGAGCGCTTGTTATCTATTCCCTATCTAGTCCCCAAGTTCCGAGTATAACTTGCAAAAGTTATGCTTGTACTTCTCAGCATATTCTTCTTGCCATAACACTCACTGGTTCTTGCGCCCTTTTTACACTTACAGGCACAGTAACTCGGTCTGATGAAACCTTGCTGAAGACTGAACAGCTCCTTCTTGCCGAGATAAAACGCCGAGAAATCCTGGAGGAGAATAAAAACTTTGAAGGATGTCTCCAAATACAAGGAGAAGTGCCTCGCCGCTCGGGCCGACTTGAAGAAGTTATCGGATCAAGTCTCCGATACTTATCAGATCTTACTTAGTAAAGTGTTTTGCCTGCCGGTTAAGTTTTTGCCTGCCGCCTAGTTTTTGCCTGCCGACTAATTTCATACCCGGCTGCTACTGATACGTTCTTGCTTCTGTTTCCACTATAGGTGCGAACCTTGCAGCTCCAGAGGAAGATGCTATTGTCAAGGTTAGGACCCTGAAGAGTGTGCTCCGACTTTCTTTGCCGGCACCAAATTTATGAATGCCATTAATTGGCCCACGGAAGCCTATCCGGGTGAAGAGAACCTTGTCCAAGCCTGCTCCACTGTACCCGGATGGATTGAACTCTGGAAGCGTTCGTCCTGCCGTACTGTAGTGCGGGCTTTGACCTTGGCCAAAGCTTACTTTCCGAAGCTTGACCCGGCGAAGATAATCTCCGGGTTTCCTGAGTTCAAGGCGGATGGCGCCAAATTTACACCTAAGGATTTCAAGGCCATTCAGTCGGCAGTGCGTCCTTCTGCCACCACTCTAGCCGATAGCTTGAACCTTAATACACTAATGGCTGCGTATGACGCTGATGACAAGATTATCACAGAGGAAGCACCCCCGCCCCTTGACCTCTTGGAGAAGTGGGCTGATTACTCGGCTAAGAAGAAGGAGGCAACTTCGAAGAGGGAGGCCGACTTAAAATCAGGGCCGTCCGCCTCTACACCGTCCGTCCTTCCTCCTATCCGCCCTGGCGCGGTGAGTCCGGGTGGCTCTGCCAAAAAAGCTAAGAAGCAGGTCCAGGAGCAAGACCCGGAAGATCGCGCTCAGGAGGCCGAGTAGAGTAAGGATTCCATAATACCTTAGTCATGTGGGACCTTTTTGTTTGAGCTATTTTTATGTTAATGGTGCGCCTGTGCACTTCTAATACCGATGCAAGCTTGTAATATACTTCTATTTGGTGACATATTTTCGCGGCTTTCCTAGCCTTTTGATAATCATACTTTTTGCTGTTCTTCTGAACTTGTTCTTGATATCCATCTCTCTTTTTAGCTCCCTTCATAAACTCGTTTTTTCCGAGACCAGGGGCTTTGATAAGTGAAATTCTCTTGAAGTTCCCAAGACTCGGATGATAGGGCCGTTTTGAACCTTGGTATCAAAGTGGTTTGTTTCTGTTACGAAGTCCCCAGTCCCCATGACCCAAAGGACGAGTCATGAGGGTGTGGCCTTTCTCAGAGGACAAATCATTCCCTACCAAGGCAAACCCTAAAACCATCTCATGCAAATACTGAAGTTATGCTTGATAATCACTGAGTTTCCGGCTTATCAGCCTTGTACTCTGCATAAACTTGTGGTTTAGATGACCCTTTTGACTATCTTATACTATAAGCCGGCTTTCGCGTGGATACCATGTTGTTACATCCATACGAGAACAGTGTCAGGCAGTCCCATTGGGCTCCATGGCTGATTGTAATCGTAAGCGAACGAAATCATGCCACTTTAGTGCGAGTCACATCAAGCTTAAGTAAGATAAGTCAAAAAAATTGGCTTCTTTGCCCAGTCATAAGATTGCAGCCGTGCTCGTTTGCGAGGAATCGGCCCTTATAACTTACAGCTATCTATGCCGGGTCATTCGGGTTAGTGGTTGGTTACCTGAGCAACCAACCCCCAAGACCTACATGCAATCGATGCTTTTGATGATACTGAATTATCGATGTCGTATGGATACTACTTACTTGTGATAAAGGCGAAAAGACATAGGACTTGAAACCATCTCTTATTGATACCAGAAATTTTGGGTCAGCAGGCCGCCTCATTAAAAACCTTCCAGTCCCCTTAGGTACCCTGGGTAGGAAAAGAGCGCGTCTGAAACCTGCCGCCCGTTACATTACTCAGTTCTTTGTAAGCGCTGGTCCTGATCCAGCTTGACCAATGCACATCCTCCATAAGTTGGACTTTTTCCTGATGTACCGGGTTTGCCAGCCAACCCGGGTGGGGTGTCTTCATGACTTTGCTGGTTGTGGGCGGCCGTGTAACTTCTTCCTTTACAGCAGACTGCTTGGGAGAGTCAACTTCGATTAAGGCCACCAATTTAGCATCTTGCGTTACCTTGGACTTGCTTTTTCGCCTTCAGTACTCGGCCTTGATGTGGCTATATCCTCCGGGTCTGCTTGAGATCGGTAGTGCTTGAGCTCTTCTTTTCTACAGGCCTGCTCGGCCATTGCTGCGTCTCCTTCATCACATTCAGCTGCTATATCCCGATTTCCATGTATGGTAATGGTCTTGGGACCCGGGATTTTAGTTGTAGATATACATAACACGGCCTAGCCATGAATTTGGCATAAGCCGGCCTTCCAAACAGCGCGTGATAGGCTGCGTAATTCACTACCTCAAGGTGAGCCACTCAATTCGATAGTTATCCTTTGATTCTCCGAAAGCTACCTCTAGTGCGATTTTTCCCTCGGGGCATGCCGAAATGACCCGGCACTATTCCATGAAAAACTGTTGAGCTTTTTTGCAGTTGAGATTCCTTGAGACCCATGCGTAAGAAGGTTTCCCAATACAGTATTGATGCTTCCACCATCCATTAAAACCTTCTTTAGTTCGTACCCATTAACTTGCGGTGCGACTACTAGTGCCAAGACTCCTGGTTCCACTCTTTCCGGTGATCCCTTCTGCTCCATGTTACCTCCTGTTCTGACCATCTCAAGTATCTCGGAACGGCTAATGAAACTGAGTTGACTGCTTGCTTCAGTATCTTTTTGTCCTTGTTAGATCCTCCTGTATGCACATGATTGACCCAATTGTTTGGGTTAGCCTGGAAGCCTCCTGCCCCCCCTTGGTTATTACCTTGATTTCCAGCTGCCGGGTTACCAACTGGGGGTGGGCCGTTGCCCGGGTTTGCCCCTGGACCCGGTCCTCCTCCCCGCCCTGCACCTCGCATAGCTCTGTGCACTTCCTCATTTTTCCATCTTTGCAAATCGGCGCACTGCTCCAAGGAGTGGTTAGCCGGCCTGCCGTTCCTGCTGTGCTTTGGGCACGCCATTCTGAAGATGTCCCAACTATTACCCGGCCGGGGCGGCCCTTGGTAGTTTCCTCCGTTGTGATTCCCAGTATTGAAATTTCCTTCTGCTCTGGGTCTTGAAGACCCGGCTTGTATTGGCGACAAACTCGGAGCCTCCTTCGAAGGGACGCTTGTTCTGACTACTTCCATTGTTTCCTGACGCTGTTCCGTTGCCGGTTCTTCCATTACCGCTTGCGTTTGCTTTTGTCTTCTTGTCAGCTTCTTCTTCTGTGGTATCTGTCGCAGCGTGTTTGTTGCACGCATCCATCAATTCTCCCATTGTGACTTCTGACGCATTTCGACTGGACTTCATGCGAGTTAACTTTTGCACTAAAGGTATATACTTGCATGTTTTTGCCATGGCTTGTAGCGCATCCTTGGGCTGGATGTCTGGATGAGTGAAGTATCTCCATAACCCGGTGCACCCAACATCGCGCCGATTCCCCTTCTTTTGGACGCATCGCTCTAGATCATCAATGGTGAATAATTTCCTGCAGGTCCCGTGAAAGTGCTTGATAAACGCGGTCTTCAGTTCTTCCCACGACTTGATCGATCCTCTGGTAGATTGGTGAACCACAATTTTGCTGCTCCTTCAGACATCATCAGATACATGAATTTGGCTTGAAGATTCTCGGACGCGTTGCGGATTGACATTGCCATCTCGTAACTGCTTAGCCATGTTTCGGGATCCATGGTTGGCTCATAATTCACTACTTTCCCTGGCTCTTGAACTTTTCCGGGTAAGGCTCAGCTCTAATATTGTCCGAGAGACACTTGGGCCCCGCAAGAATGATTGAAGCCGGCCTTGCCCTGGAAACGTGTGACGCCGCAGGGGGCGCGTCTGGCGCTGTGCTGCGGGAGGTCCATGCGCTGCAGACCCGGCCGCGCCCTCCGACCCTAGAACGTCCACGACGGCCTGTGCTGCTGATACTGCCTGAGCGCGGTGGAGGCGGCATTGCTGCTGCTCTTCCCCGCCGCGCCGAGCTTGTTTGTAAATTCCCTTGCTGCTGGCTGACATGGCGTCTCGTGCATCCTTCTGTCCGGGTAATTGGCTTGCTGTGCCACCGCAGTGTGCAACAGCTCGATGGCTTGCCGGTCTTCTGCATGGGGCGACTCTCCCACAGGTATTTGATTCAATGCGAGTCGCCGCATACGTTGTCCATAGGATTGTTTGTAGTGGCCGGCTGGCGTGCGGAATCGTGATGGTGGCGGTGGCAGTAAATCGTTGCCGGTTGTGACTCTAGTTTGCGGTGGGGGTAACCCGGTCCGCTCATTTGCCGGATGTGTCGCTGATGTTTGTCTGTTGGGTGCGGTTCCCTGGTTCACCACTGGTATCGGTTGGTCCTGAGGCGTGATGAACAAATTAGCCGGATTAATAACCCCGCCCGTTGCTGGCAACCTGGTGTGGTGCCTTTGATGTATCCTGGACGTTTCCTCTCGAACCGGGTTTCCAACGCGTCTAGTTCGCGCCGTCGGGTGGCCATCCCCTGTCTACTGCTTCCACTTGCCTTCTTTGCTGTTCCAATGCACGACGAGCCACGTTCAGATCTCTAACACGCTCTGCCGCGTTTTCTGGGGTGATAACAGTGGCGAGGACTGTGGGATCCAAGATCAAATTATTATCGAACAGGGCCGGGTGACGCGGATTCGAGGGACCCGCCCCTGGTGTCCGATTGGCTTGAAACCCGAACATGTTGGCGTGTTGCTCCTCATCTGCCGCGCGACGGTACCGATGCTGACTCTCCATCGACCCGGGTCAAGACCGGGTCTCCGTTAACCGCGCCCTGTTGCTGGGCCACCGCCCCGACTGGTGCCGCGGCTGTGCTTCCTTGGTTAGCCGCGGGGGCTGCATAGACTGCAACTCGGCGCGCGACATCCGGCGTAAATTCA
Organism: Alopecurus myosuroides; assembly: GCA_028641055.1. Taxonomy (NCBI): domain Eukaryota; kingdom Viridiplantae; phylum Streptophyta; class Magnoliopsida; order Poales; family Poaceae; genus Alopecurus; species Alopecurus myosuroides. The sequence goes on along the minus strand of CM054057.1, from coordinate 580,332,070 downwards.
GGCCGTTCCTCTTCACCGTTCTCCTCATACCGGTTTTCCAGTAGATCCAGGATAGACCCGGTGTCATCTTCTCCTTGGGCCCGGTCGCGTGGGTCCATGCCGGCTCTCCGGCTGTTCCCACTCCGCGATGGGTTCTGCTGGATATGTCGTTCCCGTCGATTCTTCATCATTTGATCGGGTAGACGTGGCTTTTCCTGGCATAGAATCACCAACGTTGTCAGGGACCGAATTGGAAGCACATACCATACCGATGAAGACGTTGATCCGGCCGATTGTTATGACGGATCCGGTTTCGAGGTGATCCGACTCCGGCCCCCAGCCGGAATCGTCCGCCACCTTTTCTCCTTCGTGGTCGATGTAGATCTCGCCGATGACAAGATTCTCCATGCCCTTCCGAGCTTCTCCCGTGATGTAGACACCTTTGGACGCAGGCCCCACGGTGGGCGCCAACTGTCGTGGGATAATCACGGCAGATGTTACCAGGGGTAACTGATCTTGGGGCAAGTCGACACAGGCGTTCGGGAGAGGGTTTAGCTCAAAGGAAGACATGATACAACTTGATATGACAGCCGGCAATCGGAGTCGCCGGATCTCTATTCTCGATACAATAACACGATTAGGGTTTTCGCTGGATACTCGATACCACTCGATATTGCTAAGGTTCTCGAATCTCTGTGTCAATCTATACCCGGGGGTCGGTTTATATAGTACCCGTACTCCCCCCTAACTTACTTTACAAGGCACACCCGGGTCCTACCCAGACACGGCGTGCTAACCCTAACTTTCCTTTACAACACCCATAATCCGGGTCACTAGGCCCACGAGCTTGGGCCTTCACAAACATCTTTATCCCTAGCCGTATCCTGCTCACTGTCTCTGGGCCGGGTTATTCCTCGGATCTTGGCATACCGGGTTAGCATCCCCCCATCAGATGTACTCGACACGGCGGACAGAGTCGACGCGGTTGAGGTGTACTCGACACGGTGGACGGAGTCGACGAGGAAGTCGTGTAGTCGACGAGACGGATGACGTCGACGCGGTGGAGGTGTACTCGACACGGCGGACGGAGCCGACGAGGAAGTCGTGTAGTTGACGCGGACGTGGCGGAGTCGCACGACGACGTGGAAGTCGTGTAGTTGACGCGGACGCCCAGCCACCTAGTCCACACAAGAAGATGGACCCGAAAAGTCTTCAAGATATTCTAATTTCGCGAATTGGCCCGCGTTGTCTTATGTGTCTCGTCGAGACGGACAAATTTGATGTTTTTCTTTTCTTCATCCGAGTTAATATGCGGTTTGTACGACCACAATAAGGACCTGAACGAAGAAATCTGACAGAGCTCCTCAGATACGCGGCCAGCGTGTTAGATACTTCCGACGTGGTAGTACGTCGAGTGAGCATGTAGCGTTCGTCGGTTGCGCGACCAGCACTCCTGATGGGAGTAGCCCCCGAGTCTATGTGCGATTATTTGTAATCGGGCTTAGACTCAAAGATCTTCCAACGTTGCTTCCTCGATTTATCGGGTGCACGATAGTGCTCCCGATGGGAGTAGCCCCCGAGTCTATACTTGACTCGCAGAGTCGGGCATAGGCTCAAGTTGTTCTGAAGCTAACCCCTTGTGCTTGTCTTCTGTTGGCTCGCGGAGGAGAACATGCGTCGACTCCCGGAGGAGGATATGTGTCGACTGTCGAAGTTGCAGCCGACGTTCTGGTTCCTGCGTTGCAGTTGCAGCCATATAATCGGATGTGGTTAAATAATGTAACAATAGTGCTGTGTCTAGCAAAATGTACATAACAAATTATTGCTCAGGTTATCTTGGTTGTGAACCAACAATTTATCGACTCGCAGAGTCGAGTATGGCATGTTGATCATACGCGACACTTTTACATCGTATGCTGTGCCCTTTCGTTAGCCTGACAACAATTGTCTATGCTCCTTGCCGACTTGTCAGTTGCTGCTGCAAACCGGGTCGGAGTCAAGGGACGATGTCAGGCAGTATCAGCTACTCGGGTTGTAGCGTGTAAATGTGGTAGTGTAACGCGCAAAATGATGGGTGTCGAGTATACATGTAGTTTACGGGGCGCAGCCCCCGAGTGTTAGGTGTAACTTCACAGTAGATTAGAAACACATAAAAAAGGTAAATATGTCGACTCGTATTAGAGGAACTTATCTTTGTATGACACTGCCGTAGTCGATGGGGCGGTGTCGAGTGATATCGCCGGAATCGATGAACCGGACTCGTGTGTCGAGTACGGCTGTTTCGCGCCTCAGCCCCCGAGTGTCGAGTGCGGCTGCGGCAAATTCTCGAGTGCGTCTACTTTGCAGCATAGCCCCCGAGCAACGAGTGTGGCGGCGGCAAAGACAGCCCCCGAGACGCTTAGTCGAGAGGATTCGATGTAACGGAGTTGTGCGGCGGAGTCGTGATGTTTCCCGAAAGGACCCGACGAGGCGGAGTCGCGATGCTTCCCGAAGGACTCGACGCAGCGGACCGAGTCGACGCGACGGAGTCGCGATGTTTGTCTAAAGGACTCAACGCGGCGGACCGAGTCGACGCGGCGGAGTCGCGATGCTTACCGAAGGACTCGACGCCGCGGAGTCGTGATGTTTGCCCGAATGACTCGACGCGGCGGACCGAGTCGACGCGGCGGAGTCGTGATACTTCCCGAAGGACTCGACGCAGCGGACCGAGTCGACGCGCCGGAGTCGCGATGTTTGTCCGAAGGACTCGACGCGGCGGACCGAGTCGACGCGGCGTAGTCGCGATGTTTGTCCGAAGGACTCGACGCGGCGGACCGAGTCGATGCGCCGGAGTCGTGATGTTTGTCCGGAAGGACCCGGCGAGGCGGACCGAGTCGACGCGGTGGAGTCGCCATGCTTCCTGAAGGACTCGACGCAGTGGAGTCGCAATGATTGTCCGAAGGACTCGATGCGGCGGACCGAGTCGATGCGGCGGAGTCGCAATGTTTGCCCGAAGGACTCGACGCGGCGGACCAACTCGACGCGGCGGAGTCGCGAGGATTTGTTGTGTGTACACGGAGGGCAATGTTGATGTCGAGCCCCCGAGCAATAGTATCGCGAGTCTCCACCTTTTTTTTTGACGTTGTTTGGTCTTTGTGTCGACTCGCAAATTGCCGAAATAGGATCCGGATTCGCGATTTTGAATTCGCGAACTCGCAGAGATCCAAAACGTGTCGCAGTGCGCGAGCCGCTGACGGAGATCGAACCGTTGGAATTGGCTCAAAAAAAACGGAGTGGTGCGAGACTGTATTCCCCAGCTTTTCAACGGTGTGATCTTCGAATTGATATCCGAGTCAGACTGTATAAATTGTTTTCCCAAAGTCGCGCGGAGTTCCGTCAGATTCTGACAGCGCTTCAGTGTTCGGATCATCCACGGAGATCTAACCGTCGGAATTCGCCGATTCTTTTTGGAGCCGGTAGATAATTCGATTTCGCATCTTTCCACCGAAGGAATTTCCCAGATGAGTTTTGACCCGCTGTTGATGACGTCCGCAACATGTACGTTGCTGCTGTCCTGCAACCTGCGCGTGAAGAACGGTGTTGATTTTCGATTGTAGATGATGAAGGCCGTGCGCGAGGCCGGCGAGTGCTCGATGAAGTTGAAGGAGCCGAAACTAGATCGAATCCATGGGGTCGAGGACCCGAAACTTGATGTAGATGAGGCCGGCGAGACCGTAGATCCAGCGCGTGTCGTTCCCACAGACAGCGCCAATTGTCGAAGAGTCGTGTCGACAAATCCCTCGGATGAGCCGGTAGGGTTTCGAGTAGAGGAACGATGTACGCGCTGGTAGCCTCGACAGCTAACAAGAAGAAAGATTTACCTAGGTTCGGGGCCCTCGTAGAGGTAAAACCCTTACTCCTGCTTGTCTGATCTGTATTATGGCGAGATAGTCGAGCTGTTTACAATGGAGATGCCGTGGTGAGGCGTACGGGATATCCCGTGTATTGCCTAGTCTAGTTGTGGCTTGTATCTTCCTCTCTCTCGAAATTGGAACCCTAGATTGGTTGTCCAGATTGGATGTCTTTTTCTCTCCTCCCTCCTGGCTTTATATATGCAGCCAGGAGTGGGTTACACAAGTCCTAGTAGATTACGTATAGGAGTTCTTGTCTTGACCCGCAAATCTTACGGGTGAGCTTCTGTTGGGTCTTCTAGAATACTCCAAGGGTTTCCCTTCTTGGGCCTTAACGTCGGGCTTGAGACGGGGTGTCCTTACCCGCAGGGTCTAAGATCTATTCCTTCGTTAATGATATCAACCGAATGTAAATTTTTGTGCAATGTTGAAAGCTTTCCAGTGATACATGTTTATAGCTAGCTCCCAACCAAACACTTGTCAAACGCAAAACTTTTAGCTCCCGTTATTGGGTCATGTTTATTAAGTGCAATGAAAAGTAAAGGTGTGCATTCAAAAGTTCGTGAGAGTCCTATCCTAAATTCAGCCATGACAATTAATAAAGTGAATATATTAATTTAGAACATAAATAACACTATAACATGGTGAACATACTCGGAATAGCTCTGAAGCTAATAGGTAGATATGGTGGACTCACTGGAAATACTTGGCTAAAGGGTGTTGGAAACAAGTTTATACTTGTTGGAATTTTTACTTTTTTGGCTAGCAAGAGGGAGATAGTTGAGCAGCTACTATGCATGCATTAGTGTCCATAGAACTACTCATTTCATGAAAAACTAAGTAAACTAACAATTAACATCAAAAACATGAATAAGAGATAGCTCATGACAACACTATTGCAAATTTCTACACCTAAAACAGCATATAAATCATGCAACTATAAGTAGCTTTTATAATCAACTAAAGCATCCCTTTCCCAATAAATATAACCGCATCCAAATTAATTCAACCCATTATTCTAGTAGCTTATTCTCATAAAGATAATTGTGGTGGTGGTCTCACAAATAAACTAAAAAAAACAAAACTAGACGGTTCAAGTTTCTGTGATAAATGCTTTGCTTAGAAAAACAGAAAGGGGGGTGTTCACCACATCCCCAAGCTTGTGGTTTTCACCACTCTTAGATCTTTCTTGGCGCGGCTCCTCTATTCCCTGTGAAAAAACTTTACAAAACATGTTTCTCCCATTCTTTTTCTGTGGGGTGAGATTAGCAAGGACAAACAAAACATATGCATGATGCGCAAAATTCCAAAACAAATGCTCCAGAAGATAGACAATAAATTTCATAATGTTGTATGTTCACTCTCTAACTCAAAAAGATCAAGGAAATTCAAGTCCCAAACCCAAAGAGTGCATCCAACAAAAGAAGGCAAAATCTGTCCAGAAAAGCAATAGCAGCAAAACGAACATTTTACCTAAGCTAGACTCATCAAAAAATTAATCCAATTTTTGTGCTTACAGAGTACAAAAAGTTGCAGAACATTCAAAAAAATTAGCTCAATCCGACTTACAGATAAAAAATGAAAAATCGTACGGTGAGCAGAATTGTGCTGAAACAGAAATTCCAAGCACTAGGATAGCAACTTTTAAATCCAAATGGGTGAAACATGACACTTTATTGAAAACTCCATAAAGTAAACTAAAGACTAAGTCTCTTGTTACAGCAAGAGGACACTAGGAAAAACCAACTAAGAACAACCGGGTTGCCTCCCGTAAAGCGCTTTATTGATAGCCGTATAGCTAGGCTTTTCTTACTTAACATCATGATGGTTGGAGTGAGGTGGCTCGGCATCCCCAAGCTTGGATTCTTGTACTTATTTGATACATGTAGGGTGATCCCAGGGGTACATCCCCAAGCTTGATTGGTTGTCCCTCTTGATCTTTGTTCATCTCACTCAACTCTTCCTCCTGAAAAATTCTTCTTACACAAATCTCAACATAAAACTTGATTAGAGGGGTTAGTGCCTCCATAAATAAAATCCACATAGGTACAGAAAATACACATCATGAGTTGATTCTAAATATTAACTACTGTTACTACAGTTGTGCATTGCTCCTTGATCAAAAGAACCACACAAAAACACAAGTAATGAGAGCAATGCAAAATAAAGACATAATCTGCCAAAAACTGAACAGTCCGTAAAGAGTGAATTTTTAGAGGCACTTAAGTTGCTCAAATCAGAAAACTTAAAACTAATGAAATATGTAGTGATAACTAAATATTGCTTTCGTAAATTACCAGGTCAAAATTCCACTTCTGTGATTTCAAACATTTTTCGCAGTGAAGTTCAGGAATCTGTTTTCTGGACAGCTAATTACTATTGTTTAATCCTATCTCTCATATAAGATTATTCTTGCCATTTATGATGAGAAATAAGATAGAAATGTGATGTTACAGTAGTGAACTAATATTTTTTGTTTTTAGCTTTGGAAAATGTTTTAATGATAGAGACTTTGCAATGGTTTCATTGGCATGAACAACAATGTTCAAGGTCGACCCCAACTTCTCCATTACTCATCCTTCTCATTTACTTTCCCAAATTTTTTATAAAATGAAAATTTTAAACTAAATGATAGATAACAGTAGGTAGAGGTATTTTACATGTTGAAAAGACATAAATGTGTGCTCAAACCGAATAGGAAATTAAAGCATAAGGAACACACCAAAAAATATTAACCAATTTATTTTTAAGTCTAACCCCTTTCCTATGCATTGGCATTTTGTAATGAAACAAATAAAAGAAGCACATAATAGCAAGCATAGAAAGGTAGATCAATTGCAACTTCAATACTTTCAGCATAAAGAGGGGAAACTTAATATTGTTGAAATATGTGTAACCATGTTTCCCTCTCTCATAATAATTTTCAGTAGCATCATGAATAGATTCAACAATATGAGTATCACATAAAACATTCTTTTCATGAGCCACATGTATAAAATAATCACTACTCCCCACATAAGTAAAATCCTCATTAGTGATAGTGGGAGTTAAACATTCATAATTTTCATTGCAATCATCATATATAGGAGGCATAGTATCATCAAAGTGATTTTTCTCCTCCAAGCTTGGGGAACTAGAAATATCATACTCATCAAAACCAACTTCCCCAAGCTTAAAACTTTCCATAGAATCAGCAAGTATATCATTTTTATCCTCAATAGTAGGGGGACTAAAAATATCATATTCATCAAGACAAACTTCCCCAAGCTCAAGGTTTTCCTTAGCAATAAAGGTGTTCAAAGAATTAGTACTACCACAAATATGATTGTTGTGCAAATAATTTTTCAATTTGTCCTCAAACACTTCATGTCCCAATTCAAGGTAGATATTATACAGTTCTAATTTTTTTTGGTTGTTTTCCATTTTATAAATTTTTGTTTGTGTTTTAGGTTTATATGTTAGTATGCAATGCAAACAAGAATAAAATCTTAGCACAACTCTCCCCGGCAACAGCGCCAAAAAAGTGCTTGATGACTCCCAAGTGCAGGAGATCAATTGTAGTACCTTTCGATAAGTATTTGAGTGTCGAACCCACGAGGAGCTAAAGGTAAGCTATCTATTCTCTAAAGCCCTATAACCCTCTTATATGGCTGTTTATGCAAAGAAATAAGTTTGACTAAAAGGAACTAACTAATTAAAAGCAAGTGACGTGGAATGTGGTTTGTCTAGTAACTAGTGAAGCAAGTTTAAAATGTAAGTAATCCTAGAGCAAGTTTCTAAGCAAGTTTCACAAGTAGCAAGCAGCAAATATCTCAGGTATCTCAAGGGAGCAAGTGTTCTAGCAATAGGTGTTTCGTTCGTGTGGTTGTCACAATTAGTGAAGCACATGTTTTAGTCTTAGTTGTTTCTTCTAGGAAGGAGCCATGAATAGGTATAGTCAAGTAAATGATCTACAACCCCTTCTGATGGATCATGTGGCCAAGTAAATGACTGCACAAGATTGATTAAGACATAAAGTCCCACCATAGCCTTACGTTCTAAGGTCCCCTATATATATCCCCCAATAACTTAACTTTGTGGCTCGGTCTCAGGTTACTGTCACTCCCAAGTCACCACCACTCCATTATGCTACCGGTGATCCCCTTACATGCATTCCCCAACATATGTGTGCACTCATATATTGTACATAAAGACAATCATAGAAGATAACAAACTTGTATGCAACCAATCAACGAACTATTTCACCATTGCCAAGAACAGTTCACTAATCAAACATAGACGGGGAGACACAATACATCAAGGGAATATAGTATTGCATCATACATCGTGTTTTCCAAGAGATTACAGTGGAGAGATGGAGCTGATCTTGCTGTAGATATTGATGATGAACACGCCGGAGGGGGGTGGAGCCCTCCTAGGGTGATCCCGGCGGCGTTTCCCCCCTCCGATGTTCTCCGGCGGGAGCCTTCTGTCTCTCTGTTTCGTGGTTTCGTCTCTCGGTGCCGCCTCCTTCTCGAAAAGGCCAGGGGACCCTTTATATAGTCGTTTTTAGGTCACAAGACACCCGGGAGAAGGAAAATCGACGGCATCGGAGCCACGGGGGCAAAAAGTGGCCCCACACGCGGCCAAGGAATCTGGCCGCGTGGAGGGTCCTCGTTTCCACCTGGTTGGCCTTTTGGCCCTCTACTTTGGCCCATGGTCTTCATCTCGAAAATTCTGAACCGTGCTCTTTGGCCTTGGGATTTTTGGAGTCCCGAAGCTCCCGGAAAGTCTGAAACACTAAAAAGTACATTTTCTGGAAAAACAGGGTTAGAACCAAAAGAAGGGGATTGTTGAGAAAATCCCCCAAATCATTATAAAACATGAATATAAGTTGCTAATATGTAAGAAAAACAAGTAATAACATGCAAAGTTCATGTATGCATTTTACATGCATCAATCCAATCTTGCCATTATGTACTGCTTTGTTTTATCTATCCAAATGTACCGGCCTCCTCCGTAATTCTAGCCCTTGTGAGTCGTTGGATCAGGGGTGTGTTTCTTTCTAGCGTATTAATCCCACCAATCAGGAAGAATCACACGGAAAACAGACGCGCTAGCGCGCCGTAGTTCGCCGGAATACAAATTCTTTTATTAAAAACAGAAAACAGACGAACACTACTACTCCTCGTCGTCGAGGAACTGGTTGGTGACCTCCTCCTGGTCGTCGGAGGTGCATGATGGTATGTCCGAGATAGGACCCCACCTCAGATCATCGGAAGCCCAGACTTCGCCGGCGCGGTGGCCTGGCGGAGCTCTTGCAGCGCCTTCGTCCTCACCTCCCGAGCGGCATCTAACGCGAGGTGGCGTTTGAGGCGGCGCTCCGCCCGCTCAGCCGCACGGGTCTGCTAGAGCTCCTCGTTGGTGCTCTCCTCCCCGGATTGTTCCGGTAATACTCGCGGACCACGCGGTCGTACCTGGCGTCGACTAGGCCCTGAAACGCACGGTGGCGGAGGAGGCTGTGGTCGGCGGCAGTGACGATCTGCGGCGTCGGCGCCCTGGCCTCCACTTCCCAGAGGGTGTGGCAGTCGTTGAAGTTCATCGGTGACCGCGGGCGGTTGAGGTGCCAGGCCGCCGCGTCCCAGGCGCGGGCGGCCTCCATCGCTGTCGCAAAGGAGCCGGGGGGATGCGAGCGTCAACGTAGCGGATATGCGCGGTGAACATTCCGTTCTGCCGTGCTCGGACGCGGCGGAAGCCGGTGGTGCTGTTCCTCCTCGGGGGCATGGTGGCGGCGCGACGGTGCGTGGAGAGGAGTGCGCGCCTGGAGAGGAGAACACGCTCGAGGCGCGGCAGTTTATACCGCGTGCTCGTGGCCACGCGACACAACTCCCGCGCCTCACTTTTCATAGTTATAATAATTACTTTTTAAAAAAGAAAATGTATTTGAAATGTTTACGCAATTTTAAACACTTTTCATATTGAAAGTTTCTTCAAATTCAAAACCATTCATAAACTAGGTTTTTAAAAATGTTTGGAATTTCAAAAATTGTTACTAGTTTAAATAGTTAGAATAATTATTTTTTAAAACAGAAAATGTATTAGAAATGTTTGTGCAATTTTAAACACATTTCATATTGAAAGTTTCTCCTAATTCGAAATCATTTCAAATGTATTTGAAAAAACATTTTTAAAAAGTATTGAAACGGGCAGGGAAAAAATGGCGGCACGAAACCAAAAAACGAAAAGTTGGGTCTTTTGCCCCGGTTCGTGTCCCTTTTGCCCCGGTTGGTGTTACTAACCGGGGAAAAAGGCCCCCACCTATATAACCCCGGACGGAGCAACCGCCCGGGGCAAACCCTCAGAACCGCTAAGTCCAGAAGACGCAGAAATCCCCAACGACGCCGTCAGGCTGCCAAATTTCCGCGCCGCCGGAGAGCGCTCCACCGCGTCGCGCCCTCCCCCTCGCCCCCGCGCCCGCGCCTACTGCTCGCCGCCATGCTGATCGTCGTCATACTGCTAGCCGCGGTGCTCCTTGGCCCTTTACTTATCTCCGCCGTTCGACTCGCGCCCGCGCCCTCGAGGTGAGCGGCCGGCGCCGACCACTGGCCCTCACCGCCGTTACACTCTATTTTTTGTTTAAGTCAATTTTAGTATTAGTTTTACTCTTAATACTGTATTAGTATTTAGTATTTAGTTTTAGTTTTTAGTTTTAGTGTTAGTATTTTTAGTTTTAGTATTAGTTTTAGTGTTAGTATTTTTAGTATTAGTTTTAGTGTTAGCATTTTTAGTTTTACTATTAGTTTTAGTGTTAGAATTTTTTAGTTTCAGTATTAGTTTTAGTGTTACTATTTTTTAGTATTAGTTTTAGTGTTAGGATTTTTAGTTTTAGTATTCGTTTTAATGTTAGAATTTTTTTAGTTTTAGTATTAGTTTTAGTGTTAGTATTTTTTAGTATTAGTTTTAGTGTTAGCATTTTTAGTTTTAGTATAAATTTTAGTGTTAGCAGTTTTTAGTGTTAACTAAATATACCATTAGCTATAAGTATACCATCCATAATCCCGTCCTAAATATGGTGAGATCAGAAAGAAGTTGGACCCTTTGGTGCACATCCGTAATGGTAACATTCCTCATAAATCTCGTCCGGGGTTATGAAGAATGTCGCTGTTATGGATGTGCACAAAAAGAACCGAGAGGGGACCGAGGGGAACCGAGAGGGAAACGATAGTGACTAGCAGATCAGATTCACTCTTGCCTAGTAAACTTTCGACTCGAACTGCATCCCAGATTATCCATATCATGTGTGAAAACATTGCAGACCTGCTAGTCATACTCCTTACTAAAGTGTTATGTCCCGTTCGAGTCGCAACTTTGCTCGGCAAGACTCGATCTGATCTACTAGTCATACTCCTTACTAAAGTGTACTGTTGTGATGATTGTTTAGTGGAATATTATTATTTTCAAGAGAATTTATAACTTACTAAAGTATTTTATCTTCCATTTGTATTAGTTGAGCTATGGACGGCAGAGAGGGTGAAGAACAAGTGTTCGCGATAACAGAAGAAAGTACACTCCCCGGTGGACCCAATGACGGTGGAAGTGAAGACGACGGCTCGCAGTACCTGAATGAATCAGGTCAGGGAATGGACGAAGAAGAGCAATTGCAAGGAACAGATGCGGAACCGCAGAAAACCAGTGATGAGCAAGCCTTAGTGAAGGCTGCATCGACATCGTCTAGCAAGAGGTCGAAACGAGGCCCGACTCAAGAGATGAGCTCGAAAGTGCATCTACTAATCGAGCAAGTCTATCTATCCGGTGAACCTGCTTGGCCCATCAAGACAGCAACTAAGTTTACAAGCCAATGTGGAGTTATTGTTAGGGACATGATCCCAATAAGTACTGAAGAATGGAATGCGCCATTAAAGGACGAAGACGATCCTGACCGTCTGGCAGTTTCTTTTGTCTCAGACCGATCAAAACAAATCATGTTCGACAAGCTGATGAACCATTTCAGTCTTCCAGAATGTGATACCGAGAAGACACAGAAGCAAATGCGCGACGCAGTGTTGCACTGGGCTCTGAAGAAGATGGCCAAGGCTTTCAATGCTTACAAGAACATATTTTGAAAGGAATATCAGAAGGAAAAAAGAAGTCCCAAAATTCGAGGGGCCGTTTGAGAAGCAGAAGGCACACTGGCCAGCATTTCTGGCGTACAAGGAATCATAAAAGAGGAAGAAAAGCTCAAGTAAGAATGCGGCAAATGCGGCGAGGAAGGTATATCACCATAAGATGGGTTCAGTTGGCTACAGAGTTGAAGTGCCTAAGTTTGACAAACTCGAGGCAGATCTGCGAGAGAAGGGGATCATTCCAGGTACTCAGGATTTTCCGCGGAGGTCAAGGAATTGGTTGCTTGGGCATGGGGCGACGTTTGACGAAGAAGGGAACCTTACTATGAATGAAAAATAAAGGTCCCCTTTGCGGCACTTGAGAAAGTGTTCAAAGAGGTTAAAGAGGGAGATTTCAAGCCAGATCGAGAGAATGACGAGCTTACAAAGGCCCTCGGGAATGCAGAACATGGCCGTTGGACACGAGGCAAAGGACGATATATGTGGTGCTTTGGCTTCAAGCCGGAAGATTTTCTCTTTCCATATAGAAGCCGAAAGAGAGGAAAGAAAAAGAAGGAGGCGGAGGTCGTAGAACGGATGGTGTCTTGGAAGCCGCAGTGATGAAGAAGCAACAACAAATTAATGAGCTTACTGGCCGGCGCTCCTAGACGCAAGACACTACATTCGACGAAACAGACCCATCTCAACGCCGGAGGAGCGTGGCTTGAACGGAGGTACCGGCTGCCGCTGCAGTTATGCTTGTTGATGCCCCTGCACAAACGGAGGTCGTGGATGCAATCAAGGAGAAGACAAGATGTGCGCTATACGTGTCGGTCTCTAACATATCCATCAAGGTGGCGGACGGCTACAATTTACCTTGTGTACAGAGAGCGGCCTCCCATGGTCGTCCGATTACACCTGGCTATGCTCGTGTCGGCGTTTATGATGTTCAGCCGGATTGGAGGATAATGTGGCTTGACATCCCCGGAGGTGATGGGGTAGAGACACTTGGAGAAGCCGTCAATTCCATCATTCAACGGAAAAAGAGTGGCATAGTGTTTCCCCCGAGCAATCTGACGCCATCATCGCCACCTTCTCCTACACGCAGTCCACCGCCAACACAAGCAGCTACTTCTCCGAGACGTAGTCCACCGCCGCCACCACCGCAACCTTCTCCGAGACGCAGTCCACCGCCGCCACCACCGCCACCTACTTCTCTGAGACACAGTCCGGCTCGATCATCGCCAGCACACGTCGATGCCATGGATGTCAGCAGCCCAAGTACGGCTCAATCTCCAATGCCTGAGCCGACTCCGCCGCCCAATAAGTCCTCTAAGCGGAAGGCTGCTGCCTCTAAGTCTTCCCCGAAGAAGAAACGTGCTACGAAGAAAAAAGCCAAGAACCTGCTAGAAATGTTGGCTTACCATATGAATGACGAGGAGACCGACGACTGGGTGACTACGGACACGAAACATCCGATGGCTTCGTGGGGAAAGAGAACCTCGGAGCCGCCAAAGGAACCAATAGATCCGGCTGTAAAGAAGCACTTCAAGAATATGCTGGAGATGTCGTCCCAAGTTCAGATGAATCTGCCATCTGACTATGATCGCGGATTAAAGATGACTTATAACAAAGTCAAGAAGGCAGGGAAAACAATTCCCCAGCTCGGAAAGCAGCCAAAACAATCGGTCCCCCCGCTCAAGGTGTCGGACACTATACAGACTCCCTACAATCAAGTTGATCGGGAAGCAGCTGAGAGGTTTGCCAGAGATTGTGGTATAACAGTTGACCAACTCCTAGGCCAATCCCACAACTTCGAATTGGCTGAATTGGCATGGAAATATGAGTTAGGGAAGTCTATCGTCAAACCTGATCAGCTCAGCTCTTTGACAACATTCAAGCGCCGAATGCATACGTGGTATATCCAAACCGCAAATGAGGGGCTAGACCAACTCATGCTGAAAATTAAAGAACATGATTACTTCCGCGATGACTCGATCTTTATTGATTTTGAAGATCTTTTTTCCTTCTATAATCTAGATGCCCACGACAAATCGATCATCAGCACCTATTGTCTGTAAGTATCTAGCTCAGCTAGTTCGATCATTGCTTCTTATATATATTATCTTCACTACACGATATATATTATGCAGGGTGAAGATTCTGGAATGTAATGGAAACAGTGGCATTGGGTTCATTTGTTGGGAAAAGGCAATCATGTATGATGTAATTCCCAATGTATTCATAAAGTCGTCCTTGTATTGAACATCTGATATATGTCATTGAATATGTGATTCGATTGTGGAACTATGTGTTCATGTTGTTCATGCTAAATTGTCCTTGGTCATTAAGATAGTGCTGGACACACACGCTAGACTAATGTGAGTGTTTGCTGATGACTCGGTACCACTTTTCATGGGCATGGCGATGCCATTCAACGTTCACAGACTCAGCTAAAGAGTTTAGCAAGTCGGGCTGACCCATATTGAGATGCAACGAGCAAGTCATCATTTGATGTCTCAATCAATGTAATCCTTAGACATCAAGTTGTCGCACAATCCGAGTTGTGGATCACCGACTTAGGTTCTGTCAAACTTTGTTCCGTGACAAGGCAGTTATAAAGGCAGAGTTTGGGTCGAATGAGAAGCAACCTGCGTGATGTGGATAATCAAGATGGGATTTTTGCCCTCCGAATGGAGAGATATTCTCTAGGCCCTCTCGAGTGATATGATTCCGGAAGCATGGCCATGCGCGACTCGGTTAAGTGTTAACTGAGTCTATTGACTAAGAGTTAGTCAGATGAATCATATATCACGGACCGAGAAGAGAGTTGAGCTATTTAAGCGATGACGATAATTTGCATATAGTTCGACAAGCTATATTGTGAGGAAAAAGGGACTCAGATGAAAGTCACATTGAAAGGTATGTCGTCATGACTCTATGGCACTTGTGAGTCGGCACGTTCTGCTAGAAGCCGCTACCGATTGATCGATTGGGAGTCGGACTCCAATCGTGTCCAAGTCGCCATGAGCCTGCAGGATCGCACACTTAAGAGCAGGAGCAAGTATATTGGTCGGGTTGGACCCAAACCGGAAATGGACTAAATTAGTGAGTTGGACTCACATATGGAATGGGCCACAACCGTTGTGAAGCCCATTACCACTCGCTATATAAAGAGGGGCGCATGTTGCCCAGCGGGCACGTTATTCCACTCCCATGTGTTGGGAATCCTAGCCCCACTCAGTCCAGCTGCCGCACCGGACCTAGCAGTCCGCCGTCGGAGCTCCTCATTGTACGTGTGGATACCGACAGAGGTGTTGTACGTTCAGCATTTCGACGATCGCGGGACTGGATCGGCTGGATCCGATCGTGGGACTACAGTGCATCGACGTGCGTCATCGATAATCCGCACCTGCGCGTCTAGTGGTAATCCTCGTGGCCTTCTACCTCGGCTAGATCTTGGAAGTACCGCATAGAATTTTTTTTGTTTATCTCTACGCGTTCCAACAGTGGTATTAGAGCGGTAGCTTCTGGTTTTAGGCCCGTGATCTGCACATATGTGATATGTAGTTAGCGTTAGATTGGATCTAATTGTTGTTTTGGTGGTCGTTCTATGAGATAGATCGGTTTTGTACAAGTTTGATTGGATCAATCGTACTCGGGGTTAATGGATGATCTGGTTTCCGTGATTATACTGCTAAGGTCGGAAACAACTTACCCCTACCGGTCGGTTTCCGCCATCGGGGTATACCGTGACACATAAATCCAGTTGCGGTGATCTAAGATCAAAGAGTTTGGTCGAATCGGAATACGGATCAGATTTGGATAAAACTGTTTTATCCGATGAAGAAATCCATGTTCGGAATGCAGATGAGATTTGGGACCGCCGGCTTCGCCCTGTCATAGCACCTTAGATGTCGTTACGAGTTTCACAACGCCGGTAGATATCGTTTCTATGCATAACTTGTTTTTGCAAGATGTTGTCAATGGTATGACTTATGTGCATGTGATGTGTGTAATCCATACGTGATCTGAGTATCATGTTTTTGTCAGCCGGCTGGAGCCTAGGTGTTGTTATTTTATTGTATAACGGCCCGCGTGTCGGATTCTCTATGTAATTTCTCATTTACTAGCTATTGTAGCTTGTTGGAGAACCCGGATGACATGCAAGTCCATGTACAAGTTGGCTACATGGATTAAGATGGCACGTGACAAGAGTTGGCACGAGTCGACTTACAAGCTTTGTGGAGATGGAGATCACCATGAAGAGAGCCATACCATTTCACATTATAATTGCTTTATTTGTGTTATTGTTATGTCTCTTTTTACCTCTATTTAGATAGTTGGTAGACTTTAATCCCTCAAAGAAGGTCTAGTCGGTCGCCCCGCTAGTGCTGCATCGTCACAAGTCGGACATTCTTGGTAGTGGGATCATAAATTCGAGGTGCTACCAATTCTTTCCGATTAGGTTGGTTTGAGTCGGACTCTTACAGCGGAAGCACTTGGTAATCTAGACGAGTCCATCACAACGGTTGTGGGGCTCGGGGCGAGGTAGGTTGGGAGTCGGGGCATGTGATGCCACCCGACTAACAGGAGTGGTATTGGATAAGATTGGCAAGGTGTTGCCTACCTAGATCACTTGACGGCTAGCGGTGATGCTAAAGCTCACTAGTCGGCTTGCTTATTTAGGATCTTGAATCACTTAGCAACCATCGGAGGGGTGTTGGTTCTAGTGGAAGCATAAGTATTAAAGCGTTTAATATGCCTGCTCTTTTATGAATACATGTCTTAAGTGTTTTACATATCTTCTATTGTAGATCAATGGCACCTAGCAACCTTCCTCAGTTGTCCAATTTTGCGTTGAGGTCAATCCTAGAGAAAGATAAACTTAATGGAACTAATTTAACCAACTGGTATCGTAATCTGAGGATAGTCCTCAAGTATGACAAGAAAGAACATGTTCTAGAAACTCCACTTCCAGATGAGCCTGATGATGATGATGCGACTGTCGCTGTCATGAATGCCTATCGTAAGACTAGAGATGAGTCTACGGAAATTAGCTGTATTATGCTTGCACACATGGAACCGGACTTGCAGCAGCAGTTCGAGAATGTTGAGGCCTACGATATGATCAAAAGCCTCAAAAGTATGTTCCAGGCTCAGGAAAAGACCGAGAGGTATCAAGTCTCTCAAGCTTTCCTGGGCTGTAAGCTGAAAGACGGCGATCCACTGAGTCCGCATGTAATCAAGATGGTTGGTTACATACAGTCTCTGGATCGGATGGGCTTCCCAATTAACGAAGAGTTCGCTACTAATATAATTCTGAACTCTCTTCCTAGTGCGTATGGTCCGTTCATCTCGAACTATCATATGCATGGTATGGATAAGAAGATCACTGAATTACATGGGATGCTCAAAACGGCAGAGACTGATCTCAAGAAAGGCGCCAGTCAAGTGTTGATTGTGCAGAAAAAGGCTAAGTTCAAGAAGAATTCTTGGACTAAGAAGAAGGATAAGTCAGGAAGTAGCGCCCATGGCCCTGTCCAGAGTGCTCCCTCAAAGACTAAGCCTTCTCCTACAGCCGGAGCCAATTGCTTCTATTGCAAGCAGGATGGCCACCGGAAGAGAAACTGCACCAAGTATTTGGCTGACAGAGCCAAGAGTGGAGGTGTGACTTCCAACTCAGGTACGCTTGTGTGCAATGTTATAGACATTTATCTTGCTGATGCGCCTAATAGTTCTTGGGTATATGATACCGGATCAGTTATTCACATATGCAACTCGTTGCAGGGACTGGTAAGAACTAGGAGCGTGGCAAGAGGAGAGGTTGATATTCGGATCGGCAACAAGGCGAGAATCGCTGCGTTGGAAGTCGGCACGATGCAACTTCATTTACCTTCAGGATTTATTTTGGAACTAAATAATTGTTATTATGTTCGAGCGCTTAGTCGAAACATTATTTCCGCCTCATCTTTGATGAGACAAGGTTATGAGTCGAATATTAAGAATAATGGTTGTTATTTATATTTGAAAGATATGTTTCATGGCTTTGCACCCATTCAGAACGGGTTATTTATTTTAAATCTTGATAGTGAATCGGTCTATAACATAAATGTTAAAAGGTTGAAACCAAATGATCTGAATATGACTTACTTTTGACACTGTCGGCTTGGTCATATAAGTTGGAAACGCATGAAGAAGCTCCATGATGATGGACTTCTAACTTCGTTCGACTTAGAGTCATTCGAGACATGCGAATCATGCCTACTAGGCAAAATGACCAAGACACCTTTGGCAAGGAGTTGCGAAAGGGCGTCTGACAGCCAGAGGTGGTTATGAGTACTTCATTACCTTCACTGATGATTTGAGTAGGTATGGATATATCTATTTAATGAAACACAAGTCGGAAGCCTTTGAGAAATTTAAGAAATTCCAGAGTGAGGTACAAAATCAACTCGGCAAGAAAATAAAGTTTCTACGGTCGGACGGTGGAGGCAAGTACATGAGCCATGAGTTTGATGACCATCTAAGGAGTTGTGGGATAGTTCCTCAACTCACTCCGCCGGGTACATCGCAGAGGAACGGTGTATCGGAACGGAGAAATCGGACCTTGTTGGATATGGTACGATCAATGACGAGTCGGACAGATCTACCTTTATCATTTTGGGGTTATTGTCTAGAAACTGCAGCGTTCACACTAAACAGAGTACCATCAAAGTCAGTAGAAAAGACATCGCATGAGATATGGACTAGCAAAAGGCCAAGTTTGTCTTTTCTTAAGATTTGGGGTTGTGAATCATTTTTCAAGCGATTACAGTCGGACAAGCTCACGCCCAAGTCGGATAAGTGTATTTTCGTGGGGTATCCGAGGGAAACCTTGGGGTACTACTTCTACAACCGAGAAGAGGGCAAAGTGTTTGTTGCTCGAAACAGTGTCTTCCTTGAGAAAGAGTTTCTCAATCGGCGAGTCAGTGGGAGCACAGTGCAACTTGAAGAAATTCGAGAGGAACCGGCTAGGGGCGAGTTGGCAAGGGCCTTGGAGGCTGAGCCGGTCGTGGTACCTACGCCGGTAACAGCACCTGAACCACGGAGATCTGCCAGATTATAAAATGCTCGTGATGTTTTACTGTTAGACAGTAATGAGTCGGCAACTTATTCGGAAGCGATGGTGGGATCTGATTCCGAGTCATGGCTTGGAGCCATGAGATCCGAGTTAAAGTCCATGGATGAAAACCATGTTTGGAATTTGGTTGATCTGCCTGACGGTGCAAGACCCGTCGAGTGCAAATGGGTCTTTAAGAAGAAAACTGATATGGATGGAAATATTTCCGTCTATAAAGCACGACTTGTCGCGAAAGAGTTCCGACAGATTCAAGGAGTTGACTACGACGAGACCTTCTCGCCCGTAGCGATGCTTAAGTCAGTTCGGATCATGTTAGCCATAGCAGCCTATTTCGACTATGAGATATGGCAGATGGATGTCAAGAGGACTTTCCTTAATGGAAATTTAACTGAGTACGTTTATATGATACAGCCTGAAGGTTTTGTCGATCCAGCTAACGCTGACAATGTATGCAAACTTCAGAAATCCATTTATGGGTTGAAGCAACCATCTCGGAGTTGGAACATTCGCTTTGATGAGCTAGTCAAATAGTTTGGCTTCATGAAGAGAGATCATGATTCTTTTTTATACAAGAAGTTTAGTGGGAGCAAAGGAAATTTGCTAATCTTATGTGTGGACGACATATTACTGATGGGAAATAATGTCATAATGTTGCAAGAAACCAAAGAATCATTGGAAAGGAGTTTCTCAATGAAGGATTTGGATGAGGCGACCTACATACTGGGAATCAGGATCTATAGAGATAGATCAAGGCGGATCATTGCATTCAGTCAGAGTACATATCTGGACAAAGTTTTAAAGAAATTCAAAATGAAAGAGTCTAAGAAGGGGTTCTTACCGATGTCCCATGGTGTAAAACTTAGCAAGCAGTGTCCTTCGACGACTGATGAGCGAAGTCGGATGAGTGTGATCCCGTATGCTTCGGCAATCGGATCCATCATGTATGCCATGATTTGTACTAGGCCAGATGTTTCCTATGCTCTAAGTGTAACGAGCAGATACTGGGCTGACCCTAGCGAAGCCCACTGGGCAGCGGTTAAAAACATCCTTAAGTACTTGAGAAGGCCTAAGGAAATGTTCCTAGTTTATGGAGGTGATGAGGAATTCAGTGTAAAGGGTTACACGGATGCGAGTTATCTCACCGACTCAGATGATTCTCGTTCGCAATCTGGATACGTGTTCATAATGAACGGAGGATCTGTGAGCTGGAAGAGTTCCAAGTAAGATAATGTGTCTGCATCTACAACAGAGACTGAGTATATTGCTGCCTCGGAGGCTGCAAAGGAAGTTGTTTGGATCAGGAACCTCCTGATAGATCTTGGTGTGGTTCAGGGTGCGTCCAATCCATTGGACGTATATTGTGACAACAATGGTGCTATCGCACAAGCCAAGGAACCTAGACAACACCAGAAGAACAAACATATACTCATGCGTTACCACCTCATTCGTCAGTTCGTCGAACAAGGTGATATCAAGTTATGCAAAGTACACACGGATGCAAACATTGCAGATCCGTTGACAAAGGCGCTACCACAGCCAAAGCATTAGGCGCACATGAGAGGTATGGGCATTCGATGTCTAGACATATAATGTCGAGATGATTGACTCTAGTGCAAGTGGTAGACTGTTGAGAATATGCCCTAGAGGCAATCATATATGATGTAATTCCCAATGTATTCATAAAGTCGTCCTTGTTTTGAACATTTGATATATGTCATTGAATATGTGATTCGATTGTGGAACTATGTATTCATGTTGTTCATGCTAAATTGTCGTTGGTCATTAAGGTTGTGTTGGACACACACCCTATACTAATGTGAGTATTGGTTGATGACTCGGTTCCACTTGTCATGGGCATGGTGATGCCATTCCAACATTTATAGACTCAGCTAAAGAGTTTAGCAAGTCGGACTGACCCATATTGAGATGCAACGAGCAAGTCGGCATTTACATGTCGCAATCAATGTAATCCTTAGACCCGAGGTTGTCGCACAATCCGAGTTGTGGATCACCAACTTAGGTTCTGTCAAACGCTATTCCGTGACAAGGCAGTTATAAAGGCAGAGTTCGGGTCGAATGAGAAGCAAGCTGCGTGATGTGGATAATCAAGATGGGATTTTGCCACTCCGAATGGAGAGATATTCTCTGGGCCCTCTCGAGTGATATGATTCCGGAAGCATGGTCATTCGTGACTCGGTTAAGTGTTAACTGAGTCTATTGACTAAGAGTTAGTCAGATGAATCATATATCACGGATCGAGAAGAGAGTTGGGCTATTTAAGGGATGACGATAATTCGCCTATATTTCGACAAGTATATCGGAGGCAAAAGGGATTCAGATGAAAGTCACATTGAAAGGTATGTCGTCATGACTCTATGGCACTTGGGAGTCGACACGTTCTGTTAGGAGCCGCTACCGATTGATCGGTTGGGAGTCGGACTCCAATCGTGTCCAAGTCGCCATGAACCTGCAGGGTCGCACACTTAAGATCGGGAGCAAGTATATTGGTCGGGTTGAACCCGAACCGGAAATGGACTGAATTAGTGAGTTGGACTCACAGATGGAATGGGCCACAAGCGTTGTGAAGCCCATTACCACTCGCTATATAAAGAGGGGCGCAGATTGCCCAGCGGGCACGTTATTCCATTCTCATGCGTTGGGAACCCTAGCCCCACTTAGTCCAGCTGCCGCACCAGACCTAGCAGTCCGCCGTCGGAGCTCCTCCTTGTACGTGTGGATACCAGCAGAGGTGTTGTACGTTCAGCACTTCGACGATCGCGGGATTGGATCGGCTGGATCGGATCGTGGGACTATACTGCATCGACGTGCTTCATCGATAATCAGCACCTGCGTGTCTAGTGGTAATCCTCGTGGCCTTCTACCTCGGCTAGATCTTGAAAGTACCGCGTAGGAAAGTTTTTGTTTATGTCTATGCATTCCAACATCATTGACCCATATATCATCAATGATTACGTTTTACTGGAATTCCCTGAAGAGACAGAGGATAACATAGTTTATCTTTACTGTTTTCACACTGCTACTGATGTTTTCATATTGTTTTCATACTATTTTCCACACCATACGTTTAACCTCTTTGTGTTCAACAAAACCGGTGAGTTTGACAAGCTCACTGTTTCGTTGGGGCAAAGTGAATTGATTGTGTTGTGTAGGTTCCACGTTGCTGCTGAAACGGTAGTGCGCCCTGTCACCTCAGCTGCATCAACCTTCAGAAGTTACTTCTTTCTCCTACGGGTCGATTCAACATTGATTTCTTTTCTGAGGGAAACTTGTTGTTGTGCTCATCAAACCTTTCTCTTGGGGTCTCCCAACGAGTGTAAGACCTGCACCATCACTTAGCATAAGTTGTTGGTGCATATACTTGGGCCTAGAATATTTAGGTTGTGCGCCTGTTAATTTAAATACCTAGTTTATTTCTGCATTTAGCAAGCCTTAAAAAGTTTTAATCGCGTATTCAACCCCTCCTCTAGGCGACATTGATGTTCGTTCACCGCTTACCTTTGAGCTGATCTTGGACTCATCCACTTCACCATCCTTGATGACTCGGACCGCAGAGAACGATCAGACACCGGTGATGGCGTCTTGGCAGTCTCCGCCAATGGCGACTCGTAGTACTGCGTAGCCTTCGCTTCCACAATCTCCCCCTCCTCGTCGTCATCCGAACTTGCGAGTGCCCAGAACCTTCCTCCGACGAGCGATGGCACCGCTACGGTGCCCCTGTCCTGGACAGGGACGGTGGCGGCATCCAGATCCCCGTCCTTCGCTCCGGTCACCTCACTCTCACTCCCGTCCATCCGCAGTCCTTCACAATATAAGATCTTGGATCCCTAATATTTCGTTCTTACATACTCCCTCCGTTCCGAAATAGATGACTTGCATATATCCAAACATGCATGTATGTGGACATGTTCTAGTCTAGATACATGCATATATAGACAAAATGGAAGTCATCTATTTTGGAACGGAGGGAGTACATGTTATGGTTGTATGCTAGTTTCTTTCTGGAACTTCATAAAAAAATTAACATGTGTTTTCACTACCCGGTGCACCGATTTGACCATAATATAGTAGATGTTTGGGAATAAAAAGGAGGTTGCGATTTAAGAAAAAGGTCCTGCATAATCCAAAGATATAGTTGAAAAATCGAACTTGTAGCCAGCTACAAATTACCTTTTTGTTAATTGTCATAATTTTTTTACATGCCTTGTATGAAATAATTATTACTCTCCCCTTTTTGAAATATAAGGTGTGCACGCTATTTCAGATTTAACTTTGAATGACTTAAAAATATACTACCATGAGAAACTTATTTCGAATAACTATTCAACTGAAATAAGGTCATCTCCAATGGGGCTGCTCATTTGCGGACCAAATTGGTCCGCATTTTGTCTGTTTGAGCAGCCGTCCGGGCCGTTGTCCGCGCGGATTTGGGCCCTGCACCCAGCGGGGCTGCTCATTTAGTGGCTCGGACCTATTTTTCCTAGTTTTTGTTCTCAATGCTACTTTGAGCCTAAAAACAAACACAATACTAAATAAAATACGAGTTATTTATTACAAATTTGACCGTTCAATAAGAAGACAAATAAGTCTTAATAAAAATTACAAAAAATCTATTGGTTTCCTACGAAGTTTCAGATGTGTTGCACCAAATCATCCCGAAGTGTGCGGTGGATGTCCTGATCACGCAACTCGTACTGGAAGTCGATGAAATCCTCAAATGTTGCCACTCCTGGCTGGGGCTCCACGTTCTCACCCTGAAACAACCAGTTCTCGTCGTAGACGCTGTCATCGCGCTCATCCTCTATGATCATGTTGTGCATGATCACACAAGCAGTCATCACCGACCACATAATCTCCGGGCTCCATGTTCTAGCAGGGTGGCGAACAATAGCCCATCGAGATTGAAGCGCACCAAAAGCACGCTCCACATCCTTTCGGGCACTCTCCTGCTCTTGGGCAAATCGCTTCCTCATCTCATCTTGAGGATTGGACATGGTCTTCACAAAGGTAGCCCACTGGGGATAGATACCATCTGCTAGGTAGTATCCCTTTGTGTAGTGGTGGCCATTGATATCATAGCTCACCTCGGGGGAGTTGCCTACGGTAAGTCTGCCAAACACCGGAGAGCGCTGGAGCACGTTGATATCATTGTGTGAAGCTGCCATGCCGAAGAACGAGTGTCAAATCCATAGATCATACGAAGAAACTGCCTCGAGAATAACAGTGCACTCACCAACATGTCCCTTGTACTACCCCTGCCAACCAAATGGGCAGTTCTTCCACTCCCAGTGCATACAATCGATGCTTCCAAGCATCCCAGGCCACCCTCTGCTCTCGTTGATCGACAACAGCCGCTGAGTGTCGGCAACAGTCGGTTCCCTCAAGTACTCCGGGCCGAGGACCTGAACCACAGCTTCACAAAACTTGTACATAGCTTGCAGGCACATGGATTCACTCATACGCAAGTATTCATCAAGCAGATCACCAGCTACTCCATATGCAAGCATCCGAATTGCCGCGGTGCATTTTTGATAAGAAGTGAAGCCAAGCTTACCGGTGGCATCGGGCTTGCACTTGAACCAATCATTGTAGTCGAGGACACCGAGTCGAATGCGGTTGAACAAGTCCCTTTTCATCCGAAAACGGCGCCGGAATAGTTTGGCCGTGTACACCGGATTGGTTGGGTGGAAGTAGTCATTCCACAGCTGCATATGGCCGGCCGCTCTGCCCCTTTCCAAGCCTGGCGCACAGCCGGGAATGGACCCTCTGAACACCGGCCGCATCCTAGCGATGTGGTCATTGACCACGAGAGTGGCAATGAGGATGTCGCTCTCGTCCTCGGAATCGGACTCCGACGAGGACGAGTACATGATGACGTTGTTGAAGAAGAACTCGTCGCCGCTGTCCGCCATTTTTCGGGCCGAGGTCGGGGCAGGCACACGGACGAACACCTTGTGTGCGCCCGTGGAGGCGGGGGGAGGTGGACCGGGCGGTAGGCAGGCCGGTGAACCTCCTGCGGGACAGGCGGCGGCGTGGCGGCGTGGGAGAGAGGTGGGGGAGGTGGCCTTCGCCGGCGGGGGGTCGAATGGTGGTGGTGGTCGCCAAATCGGCGAGCTGGCGGCGGCGAGGTGGGTCGGGGGCAGCGTGGGGGGGAGGAGGGGGCGTTCTCTGCGAGCCAGAGGAGTGTGTCCACAGTGACACTTTGTTGTCCGAGGGGCTGCTCAAATCTGGACCAAATTTGGTCAGGATTTGAGCATCCGGGGACAAAAAAAGGACCGCGGTCCGTATGCGCAGCGCCGCTGGGGTCTGGTTTCGACCTAGACTGCTTAAAACGGACCGGTCCGGGGCAAATGAGCAGCCCCGCTGGAGATGACCTAACATGTGGGTCCGCCCATGGAGGCGGAGAGCACACAGCCGAAGAGACAAGCAAGCCTGACGGTGCACGGTCTGGCGGTTGCAAGTGCCTCTGTCACTCTGTGTCTCTGTGGTGTGCCGTACCGGTGTGTTTCAAGTGCACCGCTCGATTGACTAGCCCCAGGAGAGATTTGGCTGTCCGCGCGATCAACTGGCGCAAGTGGCAAGCCGCAAAGTCCGATGATCGTAACAGCTCCATCCGCGTCACCTAATAGCCGTAAGGTCGCCCGCCGCACGCTGACAACAGACCTGCTAGCGTGCGCAGCTCACGTTCGGACAGCAAATGGGCGACGATCATTCGTGCAATCTGCAATCTCTATGGAACCCCAATTGCAGTGATCATTTGTGGCGGGAAGTAAACTCTACAACACCAGTGATCTCTCTTGCCACGGCCCTCCATCGCCCGCAAAAAACAGCACTCACGTGTTTGCCAGTTCGTCTGTTACTCATGTACAGTACACTCTCTGCTTGTCTACCATCGCGACTACACCTGTACTTTCAAAACAGGAAATATGACACCTTCCAGTACACCACTGTCACAAGGTACTCGATTTTGAATGTTTTTATTTGTTTCAACAGAAAAAAGGATTTTAAAAAGCCATTAAATCAGATGTTATGGCATGTCCAAACATGCATAATTTTTTTAGAAAAAAAACACAGAAATAGGATACAAGTTGTCCAATTCATCTTAGGAAAACAGTAATATTCCCCAAAAAAATAAGGGCATGTCAGAGATGGAAAAGTTGAAAGAATGTTTTATGGCGCAAGGTTTTAATGAGTTATTTTGGGGGGGAGGGGGGGGGGGGGGAGGAACAACATCCAAAATTCATGAAATTAGTCGTAGCCATACTTGTTTTATATTTCTCATTCTAATACGATATAACTAAAATTTAATTGATTTTACAAATCGTTTCGTACATATTTAAAAAAAATGTTCACGTGCTATGAAAATATGTTCATGTCGTATGAAAAAATTATAATATTATCTTGGTCTGTTGAGCCTAAGTAATTTCCCAGTCGATTGTACATGTTCATACTGATACAAGAAATGTTCATAGCAATGTAATAATTTATTTATCTAGTGAACAAGTGCATGGTTTGTTGGGAGAGGCGTCGTGGCTCCCGGGCTCATATGATCCTGCCAGATTAAAACTTTTGAAAAAAAGTAGAATAATTTTTAAAATTATCTACAAAAAATGGTGACAATGTAATCCAAATTTTGTACATACATGCAAAGTTTCACGATGAATTGATTTTGTGGTGCTATCTATGAAAAAATAAAATCATTGCTTAAAAAGTATAATTCTAAATCCAATATAATGTTGGTCACTCGTCTGTTTTTTTCCCACATAGCACCTCACAACTTCACGCATATGTAGAACACTTGGATATGTTTGTTGCGACTTTCTTCCAAATTGGATGAAGTGTTATACTATTTTTTTTTAACGAATTTCATATTTTACTCTCTAATTATGTATCCGAGACAGTAATTACCCCACCTAATGAAAACTCGTCTCAATTACCTATTTTAAAAAAATTCAAACTCATGTTTTCATAAACGGTTTCGTTGGGTCCAAGGTGATGATTAAGGCTAGAAAATATTCGGAAAACCTGAGAAATTAAACAGACGATGAAGAGAAACCTCAACATTGTCGTCGATAGTACGCTCTGATCTTACATATTTTGACGCACCACATGGTTCTACAATACCGGTATATCATAACGAATTATGCATAATTTCAAATGGGGTAAAACCGTGTTAATGTTTATGTTTATGGTGTACTTCTGATTATATCTCCCTAAATGGGACAATAAGTGTAAAAAATTCGTAACTATGCAGTAAGCAGTGCAATTCACTTTTATTTTTTTATATGAGCTTGGGGGCCATTTTGAATTTTTGATGGTATGTTCTAATATTTCAAAAAATATGGAATGTTTAGTGGAACTTAGTATCATCTCAGCGTATCGACTATGATCTAACATAAAATTAATCCCCTCACACGGACAGATCAGTCTTCGTAGACAGTACAAAATTGGTTTGGAGTTAAAAGAAGCTATCAGAATAACCAATATAAGTATTCATGAAACGGAAGGCCGAGCTCCATGGAGCTCGGTTTTCCAAAAAAAAGATCGCATTCGAAAATTTTTGTTCAAAAAGTTCTTGGTGTAGATAATGTCTAGATTCCCCAGTGTGTAAATTTTCAATGAAAAATTCATATTATTTTAAAATACACAAAAAAAGATAAAACCGCAAAATTTTCAAGCTTTGTAACCTATGAACAGTTCATCTAGGTAGATCTAATTTTCCGTTATTTCATCCCAGAACAAAATACAAAATATTTATCTACGTACGTTTTTACGGTCGTAGATCTGCACATTATCTACACCGATAATGTTTTCCCATAATTTTTAAACATAAAAAATGTAGTTTTCGAATATTTAAAAAACGACCTCCTTGGAGCTCGTCCTCCAAATCGCCGCTCTCTTCGTAAAATAACTTGGTTTCAACCAGATATTTTGTTTCCTAAGTGATTTTCTTTGAAATTACATAAGCCACTATGTTTTTTCTAAAAAAAGTGTCTCTCCAGTCCGGAAAAAGTGACGTGAGAAAACAACTTGGCACCTACAACTTGTGTGTTCGCCTGACGACGTTTTTTTTTATCGGAGGGAGCATTTGAATCTAAATCCATTGGTAGTTTTTTCTAATAAGTCCATTAGATTTTTTCGAGAAAAATTAATCCATTGGTAGAATGGTAGTTATGAGTGCTTCTCATAGCCAGCCTACCGAGCTACACCACCACGGCCCACGCCGCCATTATACCGCTCCCATCCCGTTCTTCCTCCCACTACGGGCATCCAAGCAGACCGTGGTCTCTCGGCCACACTCGTCGCGATCGCGCCATGATAAGCTTGTACTTCCTCCGTCTCAAAATAATTGTCTTAAGTTTGTCCAAATATGAATGTATCTAGACATGTTTTAGTGTATAGATACATCCATATCTAAACAAAGTTGAGACAATTATTTTAAGACGGAGGGAGCACCTTAAATGGGAGTTCGTAGTACGTCTGCCTATCGTCCGTCGCATCGCTAGCTTCTCCGCGCGCCAAGCCATCTTGCACATGGGCCAAGCCCAATGAAACCCCGACTGCATCCGTTTCACCACCACGCTGCAAACTCTTCTCCGCGCCGTTCTCCGCCGCCATCTGCACCCACGCCGCCGATTTCTCCACCCACACCACCTGCACGACTCCGCTTCGTCGTGCGCTGCCCCTTTCGTACAACCGGATGCACTCGACAGCCACCCTCTTGCCGTGGCCATAGGATGGGACGCACGCTCTGCTCGCCGTAGCCGTAGAGCCGGACGCCGTGGTCGTGGCCGAGCTAGAGGGGGTCTGGAGTAGAGAGGGAGGGCGGCCAGGAGGTATGCATCTCCGTCCCGCAGCCAACTGTTACACTGCCGCCGCACTGTGACCTACCCTATCCATGGTCCATGCCATGCGCCCTCATCGGCCATCTCCGGATGCTGCAAAGAAACCAGATTGAGGGCTTGAGGCAGGTTGCGGGAAGGAGCAGGGGCTCGAAGGTCTGCCCCACGACGCAGGCGGACGGCGAGTCCATCTTTTGGAAGGCCTCTGACGACGCCCAATCTGGTCGAGTACGCCAACGACGCCCTGGCTCTGGCTTCGCCCCTTCTCGGCCACCACTCTCGAGCGGAACGGCGGCGCCATCTTGGACACCCGCGCGCGCGTCATGCTGCACCTGCTTGACCTCGAAGAGTTCCAGGCGCCGGACAGCGGCAGAGGGGTCTGGGACTCTGCTGGATCCACCAAGGCTCGGGCTGGCTCCTCGCCTCCATCCACGGGCGCGAGAGGCTTTGCATCTGGGAGAGCAGCAACCATCCTGACCATGCTCCATGCGCCTAATCCGATCTCTCCTCGTCAGTGCCGGCTGCCGGTGCTGGTGCTTATTCTCCCTATCCCGACTCTATCACTGGATAGCTGCCAGCCCCCAAGGCTCGAATTTGACCGTTGCCTCCATCTTGACTACAAGATCTGGGCACCAATTCTCCTCGGCAGCCTCTCTTGTTGAACTGGTACAACAAACAGAAATATCAGGGGGATTAGCGTCAGATGTTTCATTTTCAGTCAAGCGTAATGGTTGTGCTGCTCGAGTGCTCGTGTATCAAATTTTCAGTTTGCTGAATCACATGAACCATACTATTCCAGTTAGAACTCCCAACTCTATATATAGTGCACCAATCCGAAGACTGATCACAAGTTTTTTCTGGGTTTAAGAATCATGTTGGCATCTTGTTGTATGCAAGGCAAATGATTTTCCGTACAAACAAGGTTTGGTGATTTTCCTAACAAACTATGACTTGCAAATAGTTATTTCCTGCAATATAATGATATCTGCATATACATGTCGCATATGAGCTTGTCTATTATCTCTTCAGGCTTCGGCCGTTCCATTACGCTAACTTTTTACAGGAAATTTCCTACCGACAGGTTTGGTTAAATTTTCACTTTTCATATCCATTTTTTCAGATTGATTTAGGCGGGTTATAGTAACCCCATCGGCAACAATCTATCTTGCAATTTCAATGAACCAATCTTTATTTTTTTCTTGCATAAATTTAAGTGTGCTAATGGAGCATGTGATATTTGGTTTGTTTATTTTTTCCTACTTCTATTGCATGCCCATGGTCGGATCAGCATCATCTTGGATATTGCAGGTAGAAGATCTTCTATATTTGCAGAGAACCACACATTTTATTCTAATATTTGCAGTTCAAATTACTTTCTTAACTTAATATTTTGTGTTCGTCTGAAAAGATCTTTAGCAAGTTAAACGAAAGCGAGTAGACAAGGAGAAACAGTCTGATCTCTTTGGAACAACATTAGCATCAACTGTTCGCACATAGTGGTTATATACGCGGTGCTTTAGTATTGTATTCATATTTCATAACCAATATTAACTTGTATTGCCAGTGCTCCATGTGTAAAAATTGTGCAATCCCTCCATTTTAGCCATATCTGTTGTGCACCTTATGCATTAGCTTTATTTTGTCTTATTTTCTGAACTACATCAGTTATGGTTTATGATAAGTTTGCTAATTTCAAATCATATCTTCTTGCAAGGAGTAATTCGTCTTCTACGAGTATGCGCATGTGGATATCCATTGTCAGATGAAACACTTCTCCATAGAATTAGCCGCACACTTAAAGAAATCTATTCAGGTTCTGGGTTGGTTGCCGCTACAACTGTATCCCACACTCTAACAAGAAAATCAGGTGAATATTTCTCTATGAAAAATATCACGTGAATATTTCTCTATGAAAAATATACGAAGAGACATTATAGCTACTTACTATTTCTTTCAATGACACCTACTGATTGATAACTCTTTTTGTTGTTGGTTTTAGTAACTAAGTTTTCAAGTGATGTTTTTTATTTCAACTTTAGAAATTGACCAGAGTATGATTACGATTCATGTTTGTATCGTAAAGAGAAATTATATTCTCTCGCACAAATGAACAGGGATATCATAGAGAGGTTTCCGTGGTAAATTGGAACATACTCCCTCCGTTCAACAATAGATGACTTCCATTTGTCCAAATATGGATGTATTTAGACATGTTTTATGGAAGTCGTCTATTGTTGAACGGAGGGAGTACTTCCGTGGCAAATTGGCACTTACATATTACCTACAATGACACAGCTTGTTTCCTTAGTTTGCTAATGTATCGATTCCTCTTTTTTTTTGGCGATGACAATTCTCAAATCCTGCTATTTGAAACATTATATAGGTTTTAGATATTATCTATCATGACACAACTCGGTTCCTTGGTTTGCTAATGTATCGATTCATTTTGGTTTTGGCCGATGAGAATTCTGAAATCTTGTTGTTTGAAACATTTTGTAGGTTTTATAGATTACCTAACATGACATAACTCGGTTCATTGGTTTGCTAATGTATGGATTCATTTTGGTTTTTGACGAAGACAATTCTAAAATTCTTATGTTTGAAAAATTCAAAGGTGTTTTGCTTCTTCTCCTTGATTTAGGATGCCAAGCTGTTGAATAGAGAAAATAGCTACCACAAGAATACTACACAATGGGCGCACACAGGGAGACGGATATATAGGTTGAACATTCTTTCTCACTTTTGTTGAATTTTCCATCGGTATAGTGTAGCAATACCAACGTGTTAGATAGTGTATCCAAGGTTATGCATAGAACATGCAAAAGTTTTCCTTGTGATTATAGGAACCTTTAGTTAAGACATAAGTATATCTCAGATCTCCTTTACCAAACTTGGTATACCACCTAAATGGTGCATAACTTCCGGAGATGTATGTACTGCTTAACTTTGTAGTACTACTACATTTGTTTTCCTGTTATTAAAATGATGTGGGGTCTATGTTTCTGCAAATACCTTTGTTATTGCAAGTGTGCATTGATGGTTTCCCTGGTAGACATTTTGTGATACGTAAATAAATTAGCTCATCTGATTTTTTTTTTTGTTTTTGAGAATTATCTCATCTGATATTTTTAAGGCCAGATCCTACTACATTTAACTAGTGTCTATGATGGCTGTTGTCATGGTGGCTGTATGTCCTTCCGACGCAATTACCCCTCTCGGACATGGTTGTCAACATCGGACAAGAATTACATGTAAAATCCTAGGACGTATAGAAGTTCTCGTCGCGACGAACATTGTGTACGCACTACAACGGAATCGGTCTATTGCAACGAAAATAGTCGTTGTAAAAAGTGACTTATCGTCGCAATAGGGTTTTGTTGCACCGAAATCGGTTTCGTTGGGAGGCGTCGCGAAAACCTCCGTGGTAGAAGCCTGTCTCCGCGCACTTAGATTCGTCGCTAAAAAATAATCCAGTTGCAACCATTTCCTAGGCCAATTGCCACGCACGTTTCCGTCGCGTCTCGCACATAACGCAACGTACGTATTTCGTTGGTACACCTCTAGTGCAACAAATACCCAAACGTGGCGAGTGACCAATGTGGCAACGGCGAGTGTTCCGTTGCGCTTGTTCTTTCGTTGCAAAAGTCGAGTTTATTTGCCACGTATAATTGTGTGGCAAAAAACTATGGCAACAAACATTATACGCGTGGGAACAACGTTTTGCCACACACAATCAATCGTGGTAAGATGATTTTGAAATAGTAATCGCAACGGCCTTCATATTAGTAGCCATAAGCAATCGTGACAATTTCAACTATTCGTGGCGCCATTCAATTTCTACAAATTTTAGTTTCGTGGCGAGATGTAGTATTCGCAACATCCACATTTTATGTTGCTAGAAGCAACTGCGACAATAACAACTTTTCGTGGCGCCATTGTATTTCGACAAATTTTATTTTCGTGGCGACATATACAATTCGCAACGTACAAATTTTAGTAGCTAGAAACAACTGCGACAACTTCAACTATTCGTTGCGCCTTTCTATTTCTACAAATTTTAGTTTCGTGGCGAGATGTAATATTCGCAACATCCACATTTTATGTTGCTAGAAACAACAGCGACAATAACAACTTGTCGTGGCGCCATTGTATTTCGACAAATTTTATTTTCGTGGCGACATGTACTATTCGCAACGTACAAATTTTAGTAGCTAGAAACAACTGCGACAACTTCAACTATTCGTTGCGCCTTTCTATTTCTACAAAATTTAGTTTCGTGGCGAGAAGTATGGGAATTCTCTATTGCAACGAACATAGTTTGGTGGCGTGAATGAACTATCGCAACAAAGTTAGTTTGGTGGAGAAAAAATATTGCGACGATGTCTCCCTCATGGTGGTGAGAGTCTATTTCAACAAAACACTTTGTTGTGGCGACTGAGGCTTCACGCAACACTACAATTATCGTGGTAAACTACCTATTGCCACGTTATAGAAAAAAAAAGAAACAAAAAATATGGGCATTGAATTAAAATGTTCAAAAGGGTACGTAAAATATGTTTATTTACACAAAATAATAGTTCTCATAGGTATTTTTAATATATACAAATGAAATTCTCGTACAATATGGATCAAATCAAGATCAAATCAAACTGAAATATCCAGTGCAGCTATTTGTTTCCATCAGAAGTTTGATTGACGTCCTGCAATCAATTGTACAAAAAAAAGGTGTGAGTCTAGT
Organism: Alopecurus myosuroides; assembly: GCA_028641055.1. Lineage (NCBI taxonomy): Eukaryota > Viridiplantae > Streptophyta > Magnoliopsida > Poales > Poaceae > Alopecurus > Alopecurus myosuroides. Next base: position 580,298,399 of record CM054057.1, on the reverse strand, counting down.
CAGCAATAACACATGCTGAAACATAAGAACCAGCAGACTATAGTGTGTGGATGAAGCAAAAACAGTTGTTGTAACCAACGAAGCACAACCCATAGTGAAACATAAACTGCAGCAAGTATAGGGTGGGTGCAGCAACGCTATAGTGTGGGTGAAGCAAAAACAGAATGTACTACTACCGAATTGTACAAGATTGTGACTTACATCTGACTTAAACATTCGACTTTTCTGTATCGTGCTGTGCGGAGGAACTATTTTCTTAGCAGGACTGTTGGTAAGTGATGGTTGCTGGTTCGACTTCTTAGACGTCTGCAAAAACAAAGTGCACTGTTAGCAACGCAAGTAAACAACTAAATCTTACTAGTTTGCAATTGTATGACTATCATCACCTGAGGTGTCGTCTTCTGCTTTTCCATCTGTGCGGAGAGCTCGTCAAACTTTGCCTGGAACCGTGAGTTAAACTGTGCAACCAAGTTATTTTCAAATTCTTTTCTTAATTTTCTCTCCGACTCCATCAGTTGTTCCCTTTGAGCAAGCTCTTCCATTAATCTCTTCTCAAGATTTTCTCTCTCAGCCCGCTCTACATTAATCTTCTCTTCCATGCTTGCACGTTCATCTAGTAACTTCTGTTCTAAAGTAGTGACCTTCGTGGTGAGCTGGGAGTTAACTTTTTGGGTCTCTGCCGTAGCCCGAGCTTGCTCCTCTAACAGCAACTTAGATCGCTGAGAACTAGTTTGCACCTGGGCCATGTATCCGAACCCACGAGGCTGCGATGACTTGCATTGAACTTTAGATTTATATGCTTTCTGGAAAATATTGATTCTTTGTTCAGCTGACAATGGAACACCAATTTCCTCTAATCTGTTTTCAATCTCTTTACATGTTGTTTCCTGATTACGAAAAAAAATCTCAAATCAGATGAAGAAACATCCAAGATGGAGAACAGTAAATATGTTTAGAGTAGCTTCTAAGTCAGTTAACTCACGTAAACATCCTTGGACTCTTCTGTAGTCCATGTTTCATTCTTTGTGTGGGTCAGTCTCCAGAGAGCAACACAGTCTGGCTCTTCTCCAGTTTCCGAATCCCTCTGCAAGTAGTGCAACAATTAGATACTATAAACATTAAAGCAAAGTGAACACCGACGCATGCATAGTGAGTAGGCCCATACATTCTCAAAACTGAGTTGAGAGTAGGATTTTGATCCTACTCTGTGTTTTGTCTTCATCTGCGAACGGTTATCCTTGTTCTTTTGGCTGAGTTCCTGCTCATTCAATTATAAAAAAAACTTGTCATACAAGCCATTTGATGATAGTACAAAATTCACAAACAGGTAGTATAGAAATAACCAGGAATTTCGGATCAGTGCCAAAGTACTCGATCAACTATTCCCACTCTTCTTTTTGTAAATCTTCTGGGACAACTGCCCTTCTGGCATCATCTGTTCTGTATGCCTTGTAAGTGCTGCTTAGGTTTCCTCGCCAGCCTCTGTAGCGTTCTTTTGCAATTTTAAGAATTTTTTCGTGTGTTTCGTCTGTATCTGGCATATCGTATCTGTCCTGTAATGCGTCGAACAAACAGATAGACTTAGTTTAGTAGTAGTACATTAATTATGGACGAAAAAAGCAGACAACACATGTGAGAAAGGTTATACGCACCAACATATCTGTGACGATCATGCGATGGATGTTAGGGTGAATGTCTGTCCACCTCCTCACTCCAATAATTGGTAACCTTCTTTTCATTGTGATTACCAAGTCATCCTTGAATGAACGGTTGTTCATTCCTACTGGACCACCCAATGTTTCAGAGAAATCAACACCTAGCTTTGCAGCTCCATTGGCATGACGCTTCTTATTGGCTTTCAAACCTTTCACAACACCTCGCCCTTTCTTCTTCGGTATGTCATCACCTACATCCCAAAACACACACAAAGAAACAATTTATTTTGCAGTTGATTGAAAGAAATTAGGACACAGCGGTAAAAAAATAGCTAGTACCTTCTTGTAGTTGTAGCTTCGGGCAATAGCAGCGTGCATGGGAAGGCCAATCATCAACGGAACACATGTCAGTTTCAGACACATCAGTGTTAGGTTTAGTTCCTGTTTCAGGGTTAACATTTGTACTGAATCAGCAATCGTAGATTTTATCCATTAAAACAAATATTAGACAGAGCTTAAATGTCAAAAATAAATTACCACGTCTACGTTTTCCCTGACTTTTTTTTATATTGTAGTATACTTTCAACCCTTGTCATGCAGACAGATCCTTTCTTTATTACTGAAAATGTTAACAATAAATGGACAAAGCCTTAGCATTGTGCATAATTCAGAAAGCTGATTAAGAATTAATGAACTTGTGTACCATTCCCAAAGGAGTAATCTGTATCTTCTTCTTCGTTTGAAGCTTGTTCCTCTTCGGTTGCATCCCTAACTGCATGTTTATCAAAATTGTGGATTAGGTAAGGAATGCATAAAATAGTTACCGGGGAAAATATTTATTAAAGTCTGTATTGAAGGAGTTGCGAGTTGGAGATTTGGCATGAAAGTATAACCTGTGATAGTGATCTGTCGCTTTTTTCTGGTGGATCCAGTTGCATCATCAAGCAGAGACTCTATTGTTGCAATATCAACCGCCGTGGCCTTCTCCCTAAACACACGCAGGGAGATCTTCTTATCATTAGAGTGTATGCGTTTCAATTGCTCCAAATCACTACCATGGTCTATTGGAACAAGTTTTCCTTTGCCAGGGCCATTATTTAGCCTGCAGTATAGGTAATCACGCGCGCCACTGAAGCCAACGTTTTCAATCAAATTGATGAACTCCATATAGCAGATTTCCTCCGGTTCCATGGCTGCTTCCACAACTTTTTTGTTTTTATCACCGTCCTCATAGAAAAGTCTAACTTTCCAAATGGGTTCGGTCGTCTACAATTAGATAGAAGGAAAAAATGAGAATCCAAATAATCAGTGAGTTAGAAGATCTGAAATAAAAAAAATAGTTACATGGCATTATTCACATAGAAAACCAGATACACATATGATCGACTAGGTGTTCATACACGGATTAACGCTTCAACCAGAGGAAGAACAGAGAATAACAACCAATATCGAGACCATATAAGAGACGGCGAGATCACGAAGATGGACGAGAGAAGCAGATTAGACAGGAAAACCTGAGAGGATTCGTGTTCCATGGAGTCCGATCGCGACATCGACATGTGTAGAGCTCTGAACGTGATGAGGGCGAGATGAGATCTAATCTGCAATGGCGAAAGAGGTGGCCCGCAGATTATGCTATGGCGAAACAGGAGGGGGCATCGTGCACTTCTACATACACTTTAGCGGGAAATTTAAAGTGACTGCTTTTATTTTTTGGTGGGAACATAAAATTTCGCTACACTTGGCGTTTTAGCGGGAGGATTTAATTTTTTTTTGTGGGACATCGTATTCGAGCAACCACAACGCCTTGTCGACAATATAGGCGCTAATAGAGCAGTTAAACAATGCATGCAATCGCAGGCTGCCTAGAAGGCATATTTTGCATTGAGTTTTAAGGCGTCAGGCTCTTAACTATCGAGGGAAAACTAATCGGATTTATTCCCTAGCGCTTACAACGTAGGATTGAAAACATGTGGAAGTCTCGCATGAGTTATGTAATGTCACTGAAAAAGTTATTTCATGCAACTTATTAGCTGCCGCCGCCTTGTTTATTTCTGCAAACTTGAAATTGCCACTGAAAATATAAACAGGACAAGTAATCTTCACTGCAGATGAAGGTTTGGGTGATCAAACCACTGAAGCACATCGCTGATGGCAGTACGATAATTACATACATCCATACGTTCATGATCCGATGAGAATGTCCAAGTTGGCAGACTACGTACTACAACCAGGGCGACACCGCCCGCATCACAATCTTCACGTCCAAGTGGCGGTTACGGGTGCTCCTAAGTGTAATGAGAATAGCTTGCTTTTCATATAAATGCTTGCCTTCAAGGAATTCCCGCCATGCATTCCTGCCAAACATAATGCGGCCGTCCCTGTCCGTGTTGTATGGAACGGTGGTGAACGCCTCTGATGATCCGAGGCATAGCCCAGCATGGCCTGAAGACGGAATGCCAGCACTGTCCGCTATGGACTGAGGTAGTTTCTGGATTTCGAGCGTGTGGATGACATACAAAAAGAACTATGTCATAGTAAGGCACACGTTGTAAGCATAAATTGTGTTGAAAAACATAAATAGCATTGGCACCTTACGTACCATCTCATATCTGGCCACATTTGTCCACGTCAAACGAGTCACGTATGGCACTCCAATGTATTCATCTATTGTGGGTAGAAGCTCACGAACGTGGTCCTTCTCATCGTCATCAAGATCAGCTCTCTGGGAGAAGATGATGGAAGAGTCGAATGGGTCATCCTCATCCATGGACCGCTGATCCGTGGACTCCTCATCAGTCCTGGGATCTCGGTCAGTTTCATTGCTTGTAGTAGCGTCGTGGTCGTACAAGTAGTGCCTGCGGCACATGTCGAACTTGAACACCTTGACGGTGAGCAAGGCGTCGCCGTCGTAACTGAAGAGGAGGAACATGCCGCGCTGCAGGAAGTAATATTGGGCGAACTGGTCCCAGCCGTGCCCGAGGAAAATGCGGCCAGCTTCATCGAAAAGCACATCCATGTCCCAGTTCTTGCTACTCGGATCGTCCGCCTCACGCAGCTTAAGTTCACGTGGTTCACGGCCCTTCAGCAACTCCACAAACTTCTTAGACAGCACCTGCAGCAATATGAAAGTTAAATAGATAGAAAAGAGTGCTTACTAGAAATAAGTTTACTGTTTGATGATGGATGAGTACTATAAAAATGTAAACAAGTAGTACCTAGTAATCAGTTATACTAAATCTTAGTTGAGCAATGAGGGTGTTTGCCACATTAATTCAAAAAGATGAACTTTCAGTGGGAGCTGAAATGTACCATATCGAGTGAACATATTCACGTAGAGCAATTGAGCTACTACAACCCATCTACTAGACCTTAATTTGATTCACAAATTTAACTAGCTACAGGATCATAGCTCAGACACTATGTCAGACTAAATAACTGAAGTGGTGGTGTGGGTCGATGAAGCGTACCAGTTTGTCCGATGTAGCGTCTACTACGAGGGAGTAGAACTCAAAGTGTGCCAACTCCATCTTAACAGATCCCTCTGTTCATCATATAATAGAAATGCAAATCAATTTCCGGCTACATATATAATCGGGAATTAACATTTTGGTGATACAGTCCACGTACTGAATGCCGCGTTGTATTGCAAGCGGCAACTGTTTAGGTCGAACATCTTTACTATGATGACATTGCGGCTGTCGTAATTGTAGATCAGAATAAAGCCTCTCTGCAGTTTGTAGGTCCGGGCGAAACACTCCCAGCCGCGCTTGAGGAACATGCGGCCAGTGCTGTCGAACCACACATCAACGTCCCACGTGGTGCTACGCCGATGGCCGACCTCAAGCAGCTTCAGTGCACGGGGTTTACGGTCCCCTAGCAACTCTGCGAACTTCTTAGGCAGTGACTGCAGCCGAGGATAGAGCAAACCATGAACATCATTCCACCTATCTGACTAAAATGACAAGTAAAATGAGTACAATACCTGTTTGTCCGATGAAGCGTCATCTACGTAAGCGAGGAACTCGTAGTCCATCGTATGCAAACCCGCCTGTAGATCGTACTAAAAAGTATGACTTCAGTTACATTTAGCAGACGTGCCAAAACAACAGAGGTTAAGAAACATGAAGGTTCACTACAAATTTAGGACTAAATGCAGTCTAGCAGCATCATGGTTCAGAGACATTCATACACAGGTGCAATTTAAATTTGACATGCATTCAAGAATTTCATGGAAGTACGGAACTTCAGAAAAGAAAATCTACTAGTATGTCAAGGAAATAGTGTGCCGACAATCAATTGTACGGCTTTAGCAAATTAATTGAAATAGCTACTGGTCCTAAAAAATGGCTCACATCTATTGTCCTGCTGAAGATTAAAAATGGAAATTACTAAAAATAGCTAGTGAACCTAAAAAGGGGTAAAGTCAACTGTACTTGTGAATAGTAAAAAGGGAAATTACTAAAAGTAGGTACTGGTCCTAGATATGCCAGTGTGAGTATCAGAGCTCTTACTTTCAACATCACTAATTACCTACCTAGAAAAAGGCACACACACAACAACAGCTACCAACATCAATTGGGCACCTGGAACTATCAAAATTAACATGAAGGTATAGTGCAACATCTCAATCAGATGCATGTAAGTACCATTTACTTTAGTCATAAACGTGTAAAAGACAAATCAATCATGAATGACATCGAACATAAATACGTGCTACCATCTATATGTAGCACAAGATTTCACATTTCTTTCCTGTCTAGACAAGTAGGACACTAGTTACCTTATAGAAAATGAGTGTTTGAACTTAAATCGTTCTGCAATGCATCCACAAGAGGTGAAGTTCTAACCTGAGTGTCGCCCGCGATGGATCAGTGGTGAATCGACGCGCCGTGGGTCAATCTACAGCGCGATGAAGAGACTGGCGACGACGGCGGTCGCGAGAATGCGGCGGCCCAGAGAGGGATGCTGATCGAGGGGCGGCGAGGTCGAGAGATGGATGGCGGCGGCGGCGACGGTGTTGGTGAACTGCGGAATAAGGGTTTTCTCGGAGCAAATAACTGTAGGTACACAAAGAGGAGGAGTGCGAACTTGACGTGACAATACGAGAGGAAGATGATACTTGGGCCCACCTGTAAGTCTGTTACCACAAATGGTGGGTACATTTCCGCGGGCAGTTGCCATTTTTATGGTTCCTATCTGAAGTGCCACCGAGCGTCTCCCCTCCCCTCGCTTCATTTCAGCAACATTGCACGTGTGGGATCTCAAAAAGCCGCTCCCATTCTCAAGTTGCCTACCAATCTTATGTCGTAGCCGTTTCCGGGGACTTTCGGTCCAGAACATTGTTCCCTTCCACCTACGATGCCTGGAATACAGCAGAGATGAGAATGTAAGCCACACTTGGCAATGTGGGCCCACACAAAATGCTTGAACCCCATTGCAGGACTTGTATGGTGCCTCCGTTGCGCTGGGTGGCGTCGAAGCACCGGACGTTAACCGGGACGATTCTCGCCGCTTCTCGCTCTTGCATGCCAGCCTCGACACCTGGGGCATCCTTACAACCCACTCCCAGCAACTCACTCCACATGCAACACTGCACCTTGTTACCCCTGCCCATGAGTGGGCGATGCGTGATCTGGTTTTATATTGCCTTCGAAAGCGGAAGGAACGGCCGAAAATGGGGATTTCCTTGGCCAACTTGTTGTTTCCCATGCCCAAAATCGAAATCATGATGCATTCCAAGAACCTCGCTTCATTTCAGCAACATTGCACGTGTGGGATCTCAAAAAGCCGCTTCCATTCTCAAGTTGCCTACCAATCTTATGTCGTAGCCGTTTCCGGGGACTTTCGGTCCAGAACATTGTTCCCTTCCCACCTACGATGCCTGGAATACAGCAGAGATGAGAATGTAAGCCACACTTGGCAATGTGGGCCCACACAAAATGCTTGAACCCCATTGCAGGACTTGTATGGTGCCTCCGTTGCGCTGGGTGGCGTCGAAGCACCGGACGTTAACCGGGACGATTCTCGCCGCTTCTCGCTCTTGCATGCCAGCCTCGACACCTGGGGCATCCTTACAACCCACTCCCAGCAACTCACTCCACATGCAACACTGCACCTTGTTACCCCTGCCCATGAGTGGGCGATGCGTGATCTGGTTTTATATTGCCTTCGAAAGCGGAAGGAACGGTCGAAAATGGGGATTTCCTTGGCCAACTTGTTGTTTCCCATGCCCAAAATCGAAATCATGATGCATTCCAAGAACCTCGCTTCATTTCAGCAACATTGCACGTGTGGGATCTCAAAAAGCCGCTTTCATTCTCAAGTTGCCTACCAATCTTATGTCGTAGCCGTTTCCGGGGACTTTCGGTCCAGAACATTGTTCCCTTCCACCTACGATGCCTGGAATACAGCAGAGATGAGAATGTAAGCCACACTTGGCAATGTGGGCCCACACAAAATGCTTGAACCCCATTGCAGGACTTGTATGGTGCCGCCGTTGCGCTGGGTGGCGTCGAAGCACCAGACGTTAACCGGGACGATTCTCGCCGCTTCTCGCTCTTGCATGCTAGCCTCGACACCTGGGGCATCCTTACAACCCACTCCAAGCAACTCACTCCACATGCAACACTGCACCTTGTTACCCCTGCCCATGAGTGGGCGATGCGTGATCTGGTTTTATATTGCCTTCGAAAGCGGAAGGAACGGCCGAAAACGGGGATTTCCTTGGCCAACTTGTTGTTTCCCATGCCCAAAGTCGAAATCATGATGCATTCCAAGAACCTCGCTTCATTTCAGCAACATTGCACGTGTGGGATCTCAAAAAGCCGCTTCCATTCTCAAGTTGCCTACCAATCTTATGTCGTAGCCGTTTCCGGGGACTTTCGGTCCAGAACATTGTTCCCTTCCACCTACGATGCCTGGAATACAGCAGAGATGAGAATGTAAGCCACACTTGGCAATGTGGGCCCACACAAAATGCTTGAACCCCATTGCAGGACTTGTATGGTGCCGCCGTTGCGCTGGGTGGCGTCGAAGCACCGGACGTTAACCCGGACGATTCTCGCCGCTTCTCGCTCTTGCATGCCAGCCTCGACACCTGGGGCATCCTTACAACCCACTCCAAGCAACTCAGTCCATGCAACACTGCACCTTGTTACCCCTGCCCATGAGTGGGCGATGCGTGATCTGGTTTTATATTGCCTTCGAAAGCGGAAGGAACGGCCGAAAACGGGGATTTCCTTGGCCAACTTGTTGTTTCCCATGCCCAAAGTCGAAATCATGATGCATTCCAAGAACCTCGCTTCATTTCAGCAACATTGCACGTGTGGGATCTCAAAAAGCCGCTTCCATTCTCAAGTTGCCTACCAATCTTATGTCGTAGCCGTTTTCGGGCACTTTCGGTCCAGAACAGTGTTCCCTTCCACCTACGATGCCTGGAATACAGCAGAGATGAGAATGTAAGCCACACTTGGCAATGTGGGCCCACACAAAATGCTTGAACCCCATTGCAGGACTTGTATGGTGTCGCCGTTGCGCTGGGTGGCGTCACCGGACGTTAACCCGGACGATTCTCGCCGCTTCTCGCTCTTGCATGCCAGCCTCGACACCTGGGCATCCTTACAACCCACTCCAAGCAACTCACTCCACATGCAACACTGCACCTTGTTACCCCTGCCCATGAGTGGGCGATGCGTGATCTGGTTTTATATTGCCTTCGAAAGCGGAAGGAACGGCCGAAAACGGGGATTTCCTTGGCCAACTTGTTGTTTCCCATGCCCAAAGTCGAAAGGGATAATCAACAAGGTGCCCTCAGTTGGCACCACGACCTCAGTTTTACCCCTAGCGCCGAATCGACCTCAGTTTTGCCCCTAGTCAGTGCGCAAGGACTCCTTTCGCTGCTCCCACCGTTACTTTCGGCCCCCCGTTAGGATCCTGACCTGTGGGACCTATCATAGAACCGTTGGCACCGGGACGTCAAATACCAATCAACACCTTCAACATGGATAGTCGCGCTTCTAGGGTTTCCCCCGGCACATCGGGGCGGCGGATGCAGGGTAGACGCGATGCCCTTCATGAAGGGAGGATGCCACCCGATGGCGACACCGCTCTAATATCGGTACTCCGACAAGGATTTCTCCCAAACACACCCTCACCATCATCCTTGACGATCCGTCGCCTAGGTGCCTCGCAACCACCGGACGAACCGACCACCAGCATGCGACACCACGGTGCAACAACATTTAACCAGGATGAGGGAATCAAATGTGGTGGGCACGGTTTATCATTGGCTTCATCATTAAGGACCAATTTACGAAAGATCAAATGTGGAGGCACGTTCACATGATGAAAATTTTGAGGAAAACCGTTTATACTCTAATTTAATCGATTGCTACACGCACACCAACTGCTACACACAAGAACTCGAGTCCTCTCCCTCTCCACCCCCCGATTCCCCACCGCCGCCACGACTAGACCTCTCCGCCCCCAGATCCCCACCGACACCCGGCGGAACGACGCCGCGACAAACGCCGCCGCAACCACCACCGTCGTCCTCGCGCCGTCCAGCCGTCGCGCCGCAGGTAAGTTTCCCCGGCCGCCGTACCTTTCATTGTTAGGTTTAGATGTAGATTGAGTTATATGTTAGATGATTATTGTGATTTTACATGTAGATCGACTTAGAAATTAGATTTTCATTGTTAGATTTAAGTTTATTCAGCCACCAAAATTAGATGTACATTGTTAGATTTAAGTTGGTTTTTGAATGGTAAATGGTTAGATGTGTATCTGAATTCAGTGTATGGAACGCACCACCGCAGGCAATGGATGTATGTGAACAGTGTGGCTACAAGGAGTGCATGAACAAGAAATTTACCATTGTTCTACCAGAGGGGTTTGAAAACAGATTGGTATATACTTTAGGTCAATCTACTTTTTGAAAACTGACAATAAATTTGTACTAAAAATGTGTACTTTTTTTTACAGATCATACCTTGCAGATTCAGGCGTGACTTTTTGGAGCATATTCAAGTTGCAATTTGGGACCACCCTAGAACTCTCGAGGTGAACTTGGTGAGCTTGAGAGTGCCAGAGCACCAGCACAAAGTTGTAGTCACACATGAGGATGGAAAAGCATACTTCAGTGGTCAGCAATGGGGCCAGCTTGTGGAACGCTACGAGATGGATCCAACAGGGAGATTGACATTCTATCTCGATGAAGGTGATGTGTCCACCTAGTTCCTCTACGATCGACCTGACGATTCTGAAGACACCGAAGATGATGTTCCCATAGCTCCCTATTGAGGATACATATGTTGTCATTATTCAGTCAGATGATGAGTAGGTATCGTGGTTGTAGCTGAGAGTTCTAGCTTTATGCGAACTTTTAGATTACATGTTAATGTTGAGTACTATCTGGTTGAATCTTTGAATGTTTATGCGGGTTTTTTTAATGCTTGTTATGTTATCTCATAATTGAATACCATTTGTGCGCTTCTAGTCAATATTACATACCCTTTTTATTTACCGATTTCTATAGGATAGTGATGTGGACTATGACATCAACGCCAATGATCATGTAGTATAACCTGTGTCGATTCCAAAAACACGCCAGTGGACACCTAGATAGCAGGGGCGTACGAGTTTCATGCCAGAACTGAAGAAAAACCACACCAATAACAGGGCTTTTCCGACTAGTGTTGAATATTAACACAACAATGCATTTCGAAATGAATTAATTTAATCATAAAATGAAACTAGTAAAACTTAATAGAGCATTTATAATACTTGAACGTTATTGCCAAGGGAAAAACATATTGTTCACAAGGCAAATGGGCTGTGAAGACAAATTGTACAATTAATAGGCCCATACTCCGGTTGGGCCATTGGGCGAGCAAAAGGGCTACGTTTGTCCGCCCGGTCTCCTCCAAACTGCCCTGCCCCCACACGACAACGCCGCTCTATCCGTTCTCAGGCGACTTCGCCGCCGTATCGGCCCTGCGCGACCGATCAATCCGCCACTATTACCTCGCCGCCATCCGAACTCGATTAGCGTAAACTATTGAACTGCCGCCAACGCTGCCCCGCTGACTTGTACTCAACCGCTGCTTCCGCCGCTCGTCAGACGCAATTACAAGGTTTGTACCAATACTGATGAAATCCTTGGTTTCCATCCTGCCGGTTCGATGAAGTTAATGGCGATTGCAATTGCTGTCAGATAGACTAGCTGCTTGTGTTCACATATGCGTGTCTGTTTTATCAGTTTCAGTTGTAAGTGTTAGTTTAATATTCATAGCAATGTCAGGAATTCAGGTACGAACTAGGTTTTATATTTTCATAGCCATGTCAGTTTCAGGTGTAAGTGTTAGTTTCAATCGAACGCTGTGTTGTGAAGTAATGTCTAATGTAATCCCCTGCAATTCTTACTTACTTGAAAGACCAGTATGCATGTCTCTCTGATGTATTTGTTGTTTCGGAATAATTTTGTGTGAACTAATGCTGCTCCTTTTTTTTTACAAGACCGGCTAAACGGAGATAACGCAAAATGTCACAAGACAAGAGCTGGATGGAGAAGGATAGAGATTCTGTGGAGTGGCAAAGTGGCATCGAGAGTTTCTTGGAACTTAGTTTTGATGGTGCTGAACCAGACGCAAGAAACTTTTGCCCGTGTACGAAATGTATGAATAATGCTCAGAAAACTGAAAAGGAGATCCATATGCACTTGCTTAAGAATGGGATGGATCCGTCCTACAAAAAATGGGTATTCCATGGTGAACCCGAGGAGGACAACATGTCTGAAGATTCTGATGATGAAGACGATGCAGGTGGTGGTGAAGGGATATGTGACATGCTCGATACTCTGATAAGGGCCACAAAAGTGGGAAGTAATGCAGGAGACACGAGCGGTGATGGAATGAAACAGGAGCCAAATGCATCTGCAAAGGCGTTCTACAAACTATTGGAAGAGGAAAAACATCGTTGTACCCAGGTTGTGAGGAGGTCACAAAGATATCTTTCATTGTGAAGCTTTACCAAATCAAGTGCGTGTCTGGGATGACCAACAGAGCATGTGACTTAATGCTGCGGATGTTCACGGAGGTGCTGCCAAAGGGTCACTGCATTCCTACTAATATCGCACAAGTAAGGAAGGTCATTCGAGAGTTTGGACTGGATTACAAGAAGATACACGCGTGCTATAATGATTGTGTGCTATTCCGTAATGAGCATGCTGATGCCCAAGAATGCCCTGTCTGTCATACGTCTCGATGGAAATCAAGTCCAACCGTAAACAAAGCTGATTCATCGATCCGTAAATCAAAGAAGCAAGTGCCACAGAAAGTTCTATGGTATTTCCCACTCATTCAAAGACTGCAAAGGCTGTACATGACAGAAGATATGTCAACTGATATGAAATGGCATAAGGAGAAACGTACAGATTATGGCATAATGAGGCATCCTGCAGATTCAAAGGCCTGGAAAAGCCTTGATGAAAGATATAGTCAGAAAGAATTCGCAAAAGATGCTCGCAGTGTTCGGCTTGGCCTTGCTTCAGATGGATTCAACCCCTTTGGGCTCATGAGTATATCACACACTACATGGCCTGTCATTCTGATCCCATATAACTTGCCACCATGGATGTGTATGAAACAAGAGAACTGGATAATGTCAATGATTATTCCAGGACCAAAGTCAGCAGGAAATAACATTGATGTGTACTTACAGCCTTTGATTGATGAACTGTTAGTTCTATGGGAGGATGGTGTTGAAGCATATGATGCTGCAACTAAACAAAATTTCAAGTTGTATGCATGCGTGTTGTGGACCATCAATGACTACCCGGCTTACGCAATGCTGAGTGGTTGGAGCACAAAAGGCAAGCTAGCATGCCCTTACTGCCACAAGCATACATACTTTTTATGGCTCCGGTATGGTAGAAAGCATTGCTACATGGGACACCGACGTTTTCTACGCAAACAACACAAATGGCGTCGAAACAAGGTTATGTTCAACAACAAGCCAGACCATAGAGACGCCCCGGTGCCACTTACAGGCATTGAAGTTCTAAAGGAGCTTGATAGCATTCAGCATGAACCATTTGGGCGGTCAAATAAGAGAAAGCGACCGGAAACTAATCCCTGGCACAATTGGCGGAAGAAAAGTGTGTTCTTCCAGCTCCCGTATTGGCATCACTTGCTCGTGAGGCACAATTTGGATGTTATGCACATCGAGAAGAACATTTGTGACAACATTCTGGGTACTTTGCTTGAGATGGATGGGAAAACAAAGGATGGTACGAAGGCTCGCCTAGATTTGGAGTTTTTGAAAATTAGGGAGGATCAGCACGCAAAGCCCGCCGGTAAGGATAAGTACAAACTTAAGAAAGGCGTGTATGCTTTAAAAAAGGAAGAGAAGATAATGCTGCTCAGGTTTCTGCAGAGCATACGGATGCCTGATGGCTATGCTTCACACATTAAGCGATGTGTGGTCCTCGAGCAGTGCAAGTTTAGTGGACTCAAAACTCATGACTGCCATGTTATATTACAGAAACTTCTTCCTATTGCGTTGCGCAAGCTTCTGCCGGAGAATGTCCTTACCCCATTGCTTCAGCTCAGTAAATTCTTTTCCGATTTATGCTCCAAGGAGTTAAGGGATGAGGATTTGTTGAATTTGGACCAACAAATTGCAGTAATTCTATGTCAGCTAGAGATGATATATCCACCAGCTTTCTTTGATATTATGATGCATCTCCCAATTCATCTAGCTCGAGAAGCATGGTTTGCAGGGCCTGTACAGTATAGATGGATGTATCCGGTTGAGAGATACCTGCGTACGTTGAAGGGATATGTACGTAACAAGGCTCATCCAGAAGGTTCAATTGCAGAGGGGTACATACTTGAAGAGTGCATGACGTTCTGCAGTCGATTCGTTAAAGGCTCGCCTACAAAAATAAGTCAGTCCGAACGCCATGCAGATGAGCTACAGATGAGGCACCAATAGGGATTAGCATAATGAGTGCAGTTGATTACTCCAAGAAAGGTTTTGCCCGTGAATCACTGTCTTTGGAAGCTCTTAATCAAATGAGGCACTACATAATAACAAACTGCGAGGAAACCGAGCCATGGATTCAGTAAGGAAACTTATGTATTTGTTTCATATCATGATATGCATTAACACTTTGGTTATGAAGTAACCATATATCATTTCTTTTTGAAGGGGACATATTGACGAGCTCAAAAAGAACAATTGTCCTAATCCTAAAAAGAAACACAAGGAAGATTTTGTTGGCTGGTTCGGCAGACGGGTAAGTTACTTTAGCATTTTCATAAATGTTTCTCGTAATAAAAAAACAATGGTGTATAGTACACTCACACATATTCTATTCCATGAAACAGATCACACAACTCCATAAAGATGGGAAGATCAACAGTCTGTTGTATACACTAGCTAAAGGGCCTGATCAAATTGCTTGTGTGTTCAACCGTACAGTACTGAATGGATATTACTTTCGTAATACCGAAATAGAGCTTGACTTGAGTACCCAAAATAGTGGCGTCGTAGTCAACGCGCAAGGAAGCACCAGCAGTACTGATTATTATGGGGTGATAAAGAAAATCATATTTCTTGACTTTCCTCCTGATAAGGAGGTTGTTCTATTGCAGTGCGACTGGTTCGACGTGCCTCCTGCCAATAGAAATCATAGTAAGGGGTATAGGAGGGACAAGTATGGAATTATTGACATCGACACTAGTGTACACCGATTCACGGAAGACCCTTACATTCTAGGCATCCAATCTGCACAGGGTTTTCTATGTGAGAGATGTGAAGAGCCCTAATTGGGCAAGTGCTATAAAAATGAATCCACGCAATTTGTTTGCTCCTTCGGTTTTAAATGGTGCAGACCGAGATGATCTTGCAGAAGGAGATGAACGTGGTGATGCAGATGTACAGGATGTCGTCGATGCAGGAATTACTGTTCCAGAATTTACTTTACCTGACGATATTACTAGTTGGTGCAGAAATGATGATGAAGGAACCAGCGTTGATGTTTCAGTCATAAATAATTTAAGACCTGCTGATTTTGACGAAGACCAAGTCGAATATGATGCTGATACTGATGATGATGAGGCTTACATAAATGATGGTCATGTTGCTCCTTTGGTAGAAGATGAATTGGATGATGACCATGGATTCTTTGTGTAGGCTGTCTCTGCACTGTTTGGCTTAAAGGTTTTGCCATGAACATGCATGGATGAAAGATCGTGTAATAACATAATTTTTGTTTAAAGATTCCAAAGTTCCAGTGTTTAGAAATTTTGAATTTCCATGATAAATGTACTAGTGAAATTGCGTCTTATATGAGTTCTTGATTGATTATTAAGTACTGTCACTTGTTGCAACATTAGTAAAATGCTAAGTGCTGCAGAAATTCAATTGCAAACAATATTTAAAAAAAATTGTGCTCACCAACTGAGATACTGGACCAAAAATGAATTGTAGTCCTAAGAAAATTGCAACAGTGATCAAGGGCACGGCCCATGAGGCCCGTTAAGCTAGTCTATGAATGGTCGTTGCAAAATAACTTGTTCATTTTCGCAACAGTACGGTGATTGTTGCTTTACGTTTAACCTATTACCATACGACCCAAATTGTCGCAGTAAACAATAGGTAGTGCCGCAGGATAAATTTGAGTCGAAAAACATATGGTATTGCCGCACGAAAAATTTGGTTGCAATAGTTAGCTTTTTTTTTTGCAACAATATTTGTAACTACCGCAACACAAATACAGATGTTGCAATATATGACTGAATATCACCACGAATGCTTATTTTGTTGGAATACCATGTCTCTAAGGCAACAAAAGGAGTGACTCGCGCAACGAAAATACTCTGTCGCAACAACGCGCTTGTATTCCAACAGCAGTACAAATCGTGGCAATAGGAGGCCTCTACCGCAACAGAACGACAATTTATCGCCACCAAAATGAGTCGTGGAAATACGAGTGCCCTATCACCACAACCTGAGAGGTCGTGGTAATTTGTGATTATATCGCAACGAAAAAAAACCATAGCTACAGATTTCGTTGCAAGAGACCGGTTCTCTTGTAGTGACGGGTTTTTCAAGATTTATCTTTGACCCTAACTTTGAGCACCAATATCTGGATTATATTGTACGGAGTACAAATTTGATATATTGGTACTGAAAAATACCTTTTATAATTTCATTTATATAAATAATAAATGGCATACGCCTACTAATTCTATTTGATATATTGGTACTGAAAAATACCTTTTATAATTTCATTTATATAAATAATAAATGGCATACGCCTACTAATTCTTGTTGAAAGACTAACATTGAAAAGCCTTTTGCGCGCCTTATTTATATATGGGAAGCGAGTATCATTTATAGATGTTATGCAATGCACCATATTACTTTTTTTGGACTGTCAAATTTGAAAATGGTTGAATGTTCAATTATTTTGATGTTCTATTTTGACTTGAGTTGTATAGCAGGGTAGAGAAGGAAAACAACACATTCTTAGCTCGCAAGGCTGGGAAAAGTTGGAGTAGGAAAAATGATACATTAATGACAGACTGATATATTTTTATGTCCGTAGCAACGCACGGTCATTCAACTAGTCTATTGGTAGAATGGTAGTTATGAGTGCTTCTCATAGCCAGCCTACCGGGCTACACCACCACGGCCCACGCCGCCATTATACCGCTCCCATCCCGTTCTTCCTCCCACTAGGGGCAACCAAGCAGACCGTGGTCTCTCGGCCACACAAGTTGCGATCGGCCGATCGCGCCATGAGTAACGCCCACACCTCATCGGAAGAGAAAAGAAAACACTCGAGGACTGCAGCGTGTGGGAGAAAGTGAGACGACACAAAATTGCTGCTGTCAAGATCGCTCCTCCGCCCGTTGAAAATCTTTCCGTCTCAGCCCAACCACATCAGTAGCTTTTTCTGGCCTCGCACTTGCTGATTAATGATCCTGTGTTGTGTTTAGCAAGCAACCGTAGCCATGATGATCATCATGCTGCTAAATATGACATCTCCAGGACGATTGGGGCGGTGGGGAATCTGCATGTTTCGCCCGGCAAGATGGGATGGGACGGCCCCGAATCGAGGAAGCACATTTGGCAGAGGTGCTCGATGCCGTTGACGTCGAGTTCGCTTCACTCCTTCTGCAAAAGCATACGCGAGATGACAAATATACGACGATGTAGTACACGTACGTGGGGAAAGGATCTTCTCTAATTAAAGGAGGCGGTGCACTAGCAGTCTAATCAATTTTGTTTTACACGCCGACTTCCCTCTCTGCAATGCTCTGCTCTGACGACGGGTAGCCTGGCCCTGGATGGACAAAGTTGGGAAAGGACCATTCTGCCCCTCAATCTGCTCTCTGGTAGGCTTTGCCGTCCGTGCGCTCGCTTCAGCTATACTAGTGTAGCTAGCTAGTCTGCGTCAGCAGTTAGCTGCGGCCTGTCGAGAGGCGGTACTCAGACCATCTCCAACCGTTGTGCCCTCGGGACGATTTTTGCGCTGGTTGGAGTTTTGCCGGCGTTAATTTTGGTCTGGGGTGCTACGTTTCCGGTCGTTGTGACCCCAGTAGCACTCGCATCGGCCACGCACGCGAGCGGTGAGTAGTGATGGCAGTGGGTGATTAGAGTACCCTTTACCCTGACAAGTTTTAAAAAATGAGCTAAATTTTCTAAAATGATGATGTCATCACAAAATTAGTTTTGAACTAGATATTGTAGAGGGTATCCTAATGGTAACCAAACTTCCATCACTAGCGGTGAGCAAAGTGAAGACGAGCACCACGACGACGACGGTGGCGTTGGCGCGCGGCTGTTCATCCAACATCGACGCCCCGCCGCCTCCGCTCTGCTCCCGAGCTCGGCGCACGATAGACCTGTCGGGGGGAGGGAGAGAGGAGAAACGCCGGATCGAGCCGGTTGGCATGGACGGCTCCCGAGCTAGGCGCACGCCGGCTTGCGTCATCTGCTCTGCTCGGTGTTGGCCGAGATAGACGGCGAACTTGCCCGAGGAGTACCCGTCGTCCTCCTCCGTGTCGGCAGCGATGATCTCCATATGACCCGTTTTTAGCAAGCTACTGCCTCGGTTCCATAATATAAGCCATTTTTAGAGGGAGAAGAAAATTAAAAAAATGACTTGTTGGGAAAGGTGAATTATTGCAATCAACACAAACACACGCAAAAAAGGCAAAACTAAGATCCCGTATGGCATTAGGTGGATTGGAATAATTTCGTGTTGCCACTGACAAATTAAAATAAAACTCTGTGAAAAAATGTATGGAAAACAACAACGGTGTTATTTGGCAGCGGTGGCGAATTGGTGTGGGGCTTGGCCAGCGGCGCGGTGCAGGCTTATATCTCGGCCCTTTTGGCCCGTTCTGGGTCAGGGCGGACCGGTTCTGGCACCGACATGGTGTTGCCTTCGGTTAGACTGGAAAGCAACTTGTGAGGTGGGGTGGCGGCTACGTCGCTGTGTGTGTTGCAGCGCGGAGGCAGGAGCTTCACGACTACGGAGCAACTGCCATCCCTTCTCTAAGGGTGTTTCTTCTTTGTGTGTCTGGGGTTGTGGTTTGTTAGAGGTCGGTAGAAATCCCAGTCGGCTCTTGCCGGCACCGGCGTGGTAACGCTTGGGGGCGCCGCCATACTTCTTGAAGAGCGTCTGGTGTACCCCCCGGCCCCTCCCCGCCACTCCCCTTCGTGTGCTGACGTCTTGGGTTTCGTTGAGTTGGCGCTGCTGGAATAAGTTTCTCGTTTCTTTCCGTTGTTTTCCTCTTGGGTTGATTGTGTTGTTTGCCACCGCAATGATCACACGGTTATATGTTGTCGGCAATGGAGGAACCAGGAATCAAGCTTAAGGGGGACCAAAGATGGTAATCATGCATTAGAGGGGGGCAAATATGATAGTTTTCACTAAAAAAGTTTCTAATCAGGCTTATGTGTCTAAAAAATAGTTTGATGTTGCATGCATGCGGGGCCAAGGCCCCTGCTGGCCCCCCTTGTTCCGCCACTGGTTGTCTTTACCATATTAATAATACTAGTCGTCAACCCGTGCGTCCGCACGGGCTAGTTTATTTTCATGTTGACATATTTAGTGAAACTTTTAGAATCCATTGCCATTTGGAGATATCTGAATGAACTTAATACCAAAAGCATGTAATTGTTTTTCATGTTATTGTATGAGAAAATGTTAAGTTCTTTAAATTAGTTTCAAATAAAACTTTACATGAAAGCATGGTTTTGAACTATGTTACAACTTAAAACCCAATAATTGTATATTTGTATGCACTAAGATCTAGTAGTATTCATATTTGGAATTGAATTGTAGACCGGTATAGCAATTACTATCGATTTATGGCTTAAAATAAAAATTATTATATCCATAAACTAACTTGGGTGTATAAATCATGTATTATTGCACAACACGGAATAGATTGAATGAGCCAATATGATGTCCCCATCTAGTGAAATCCACACATCTCCCTATTCTAACAAAAAATGAACTAATGACCACATACCCAAAAAAAGGGCACGCACAATATATATTAGCAGGAGCATGCATAGCTCCATCTCAAAGATGAGATCTCCATTTCTCAGAAACTCAACTGCAAAATATATACACAAAAAGTATCAATCACAAACAGAATTTTCTGAGTTCCAAGTCTGCAGGCAGTCTCAATCCATTGAGCTCGCACTACTGCAGAATACCTTATAGCCTCCATCGCATTAGTGACGGGAAAAAATATGTAGGTCACTGGTAACATATATCAGTGACAGACGGCAATATGCCTGTCACTGGTAAAGCTTGGCAGGGTGGCTGTAGAACATATTAGTGACAGTCTAATATCCTCACTGTCACTGATAATTTTATAAAATACTAGTGACGGGTTTGTAGCCTTGCCCGTCATTGATAACGTACCAAAGGCTAGCTAATTTTCTCACGTTACTTGCAATCAAATCTGTTGATGTACTATACATGTAATCGAAACCATATAATATCCTTTTACTCTAAACCTTGACCGCTGGACTTGGTCAAATTCCTAAAATTTCGCATCGGTCGCACAGAAGTAGTTTCTCCCGAGCCCTCCAGTCATCCCTCCCCTGACACCGCCAGTCCTCCACGCCGACGACGTCGCGAGGCATCCACGCCGCCGTGCTGCTTCTACACCTACAACCCAAGGGCTCCCGTCTCCTACGCCGTCGTTGCACAGCCCCAAAGTCGCCGACGTGGCCAATCCGCCCCGCCGCATACGCCCCCGTCGTGGCCTAGGGTTCGAGCCAATTGTTGCCACCGTCACCGGGGCTGCTGCTGGTTACCTCTGCCGCTGCCGGGAGCCCGGGACCGCTGCTGGTTTCCGATCTGCCGCCATCGGCGGAGGACTACTCGTGTGGTTCCCGAGGCTTTGAACATCTAGTTTGTCCCCTTGTTTCTGTGTTCCCTAATCGGCTAGTAAGGCACGAGTATTGCTAAATAAATTAGTTCCCGTGCCACTTGTACAAGGTATAGATCGATCCCAGGATTTGTTGGACCATGTGACCATTGGTTTTACTTGTAACCGGTATTGCAAAATAGAATAATGAATCGACGGTTGGTACTAAGTTAGCTGCTCCCTTTTCTTACAACTTGTTTGGAACACCAAGTCTGATGCATGCTATTCAAGTAGATAATTAGGTTCTTATCACTACTGCTTTTGGTCTGGTCTATGGCCTGTTTTTCGTTTATCTTTAGTTGCAATGCGTTTCTGTCCTATTCAGGTCATCTAGGATGCCAGCTATAGCTTGTCTATTGACTCTTTCAGAATTCACATAGTGTTTTGCGGTGTAGATGCATGTTTTGACTTGATGTAGATACTCTGTTGGATACGTCGATGAAGCTTCAATCAGAGTACTACAATTATTATGTACCTACGAAACCAAAATATAAAAATGGAATTTTTTAAATGGAGTATGATATATGATGCTAGAGAATACTGGATGTCTAAGTCTGTACGTACCAGAAAAAGCTTTATGATGCAAATGGTTCTTATCATCTCCTGGTGGAAAAAGGTTCAGACATGCATTTGTTCTTTTCTTTGAAATCTCAATGTATGGATTTCTCATAGCGGGTCATTTTAGTTCTATGATCATTATTCTACATCTTATGAAACTAATTGTACATTTTGTTTTTCACTAGCGTGCTGCTCAATAGTTAGCGGACTACTGGACCTCACGTTTTCCATTTGAAAAAAAAATGGCGGTTGCGGCCCAATTGATGAAGCATGCAGGATCACCGCATGAGGTACGTATGTGGCACTACTATTTGTTCATTACTAAAATATTAGTATATATGCTTGTTGGTGCCAATTGTGAGTCCAGATTAATATTCTGAAACTATCTTTTTTTTTCAAACACTTGGCAAGCTCAGCAAGTCAGAGACAAAGCTCCTGTACTTTTAAAGCACCTGAATACAACATTCATCTAGTCCCACATCCAGTACTCACAAGTTTCATACCGAGTGGTAGCAGTCTGGGTTAACTAGTTTTGTCCAGGGATGTATTTATATTATTATACCTGATTTTCCGCTGAATGTTTTCTTGGATGGCGCAATTTTGTGTGTGCGGTCGTTCCTAGTCTACTAGAGACAAGTAGCAACTAGCAATTTAATAGCAAATTGATGTGCCAAAGAGCATAACTATTTAACACCTTCACTCCATTTTTTCATGATATATAAATCACGATCAGTTACCGGTAAGTTATTTTTTGGATCAGTAAAACTATAATGCCATGATAGTATACATGCTCGATAGAACATGCTATTTATTATGGATCTATTGTATCTTTATACGTTGGAACATTATGTTGTTTGAATAGAAACATGCATTTTGACGCCTGATAGTAGAACGACAAGCGCGCATAGAAGTATTATGGTAAAATTGTTGAGTGTCGTTTCTACATAAGATGTGTACAGAGGGTGGTTTTGGGCTTGCGACTTGAGGCATTAGGTTTGACCATGCTTATGAACTGAGTGTTGCTGAATTAACTTCTAGTTCATATGCCCACTAACCAAGCTCATCGAGTATCATGCTCTTAGGCCATTTGTGCAAAGTTTTAGTCAGTTTGGAAGTGTCTTCATATCTCTTATGCCCCTTAGGTGCTTATACTTTGTCCTTTCCAGCAAAGATGGACTTTATTTTTGATACATGGTTGTGCTTTGGTAATCTTGTTCGTATGTACCAAATTAGCATTTGAGTTTTCTCCTGTAGTTTCTATTTATTTTTTTGTTATCATAATTGGAAGCGGCCAAATGTTCTATTATTGAATAAGTGTTCTTCTTTCGCCCCATGCAGATAAATGTTACAAAGTTCAAGTTGATGAGTTTCACTGCCTAAATCAGTGGCAGCTACATTTCAATGATAGTTTGGGATACATTTTTTGTAGGCAGCAGGTGGAGCCGATGAGTGGGAAGCACATGGTGGAAGTTTTGAAGTTTCACAAGAGTTAGACATTTATATACCAAGTGTTGGTTGTTTTGAAATGACACTAGTGGATTTTCATATTGGGATATCGATGTTAATTCCAATTTGTAGTACTTATTGTCATATTTTGGAATCTATGATTGTCTGTGATCATATTGTGTTATTGATATGCATATACACTATATATTTTTTTTGTTTATTCGTGAAATATATGTTGTATTTCTAAAATATGTACTAGTGACCGACAGACTATTAAACTACCAAAGGACCCGTCACCGATAATGTCGTACAAACGAGGTAAAAGCACTACATGTGAATGTTAACTAGTGACAGGCATAGATAAATTACTCACTAGTAAACAAATACTAGTGACTGGCACTTGTCTGTCACTAGTAACCTATTACCAGTGACTAGTTATTAGTGACAGGCACTATGACTGTCACTAGTGGGCATCTTGGGCCCATCACTGGTAGGCCATTCTGCAGTAGTGTCGTTAACCTGCATACTGCATGGGTCTGAGGTTTTAGAAATCAAATGTAACTTCTTCGTAGAATGTATTCCATATTAAGTTTGACCTTAGGAATAGCAACAAATTACAACACACACACACGGTCTCAGTAAATGACAGCATAGCATCGCTGCCCACTACATGCGCCTTGTGAGATTGTTGCAGCAATCATCTATAACCAACTCAATCATAATTCAGCTACTATATATGGCGCCTTCAACATTCATTGAACTGTCATGAAAGACCGTACAAAATAAAGGAATACCGAGATGTCTTTGTCTGTGTAATATGTCAATACTTTCATGAGGGGAAGTGGTTGGTGGAATTACAGGGAGTATCTACGCGGTTCATTCTTCCACTGTGCCAATCTGCTAAGCATAAAAAATTGCATATAATATTTGTCAGAATTTTTTTAAAAATCCACTAAAATAACAATAGCGGTCAGACCGGTGAAAAACTAAGGGATTGAGTTGTGCTTTACATAGAACCTAATTTCTTCAGATATTCAGAGCTAAAAATAAGAACAATTATCTGATTGAAGATTCAAATCTAGCTCTGCAGCAAATGGGCCAAGGAACTCGAATCTCCTCTCCTTGTTGAGCATGGACACAACCTACATTTATGCGGAAGACAATATCAGCAGGAGCGCATATGATGCCATAGCAAAAATAAACCCATGATGATTTGGTACTTTGCAAAGATACGATCGTCCGCATAGGGGCAGGCCCAAAACCGTGCAAAACTGAACAGGAGAATCATATATGATGTTAAGAATGTATAGCATACCTTTTGGCACAAAACCATCGAACATAAAACAACTTTGTATCTCCCGTGCTTCTGAATGTAGACCAAGTGTTAAATCCAAAAGGTATCAAAACTGTATTATTTGCTCTGTTTGATGGAGGTGAATGAGCTCAGGTATATCAACCAGCTGATAGATAACCGGTTACTGTGGGTATACCTCACATTATTTATACACATAATCAATATGCCACCATTTTACATAAACACTCTCTCTTTAAATTCCTCATTTAAGCATATTCTGGCATTGGTCTTGTCAAAAAGGGATTAGGGCTCCTCATAGGTGAGAACGATACCACCAGAAAATCATTATCATATATGAGGACAGACAAATAGATAAAAAAATATTGTTCTAAAATTCAATTGAATTTGCACTTGTTCCTATTTTCAGTATCGAGGAACGGCATATAGAAAGCCTAATTATCCTATGGGAACCAATGCCACTATGGAAAAATTAATCTTCTAATTAGACATACCTTTAAGATACATCTAAAACCGATGTTTGTGTAGTTTTTTTCATGCTAGAAGTTGTAACCTGCAAAACATCACTGGGAGTTGTTCTTTCGCGATGGCTCTCCTCGAGTGCCCTGCACCTGTTGCTCATGTCCAGCAACGTCTTGGCTTGGAAGTGCTTCGTCTTAGCGCAGAAATTGAGCATTTGGCGTAAGTAGGTGCCGGCGTGCTGCCGTGTACACGAACGCCGTGTTCGATCAGCTGTAGGTGAGAGAGTTGACGACAATACTGGCTGGAGAGTGAGAGAAATAGTTGTTCAGCGACAGAGCACGTCCTGCGCAAATTCCGGAGTCGACCTCACAAAGATCTGGAGACAGCCGAGGTGGAGGTGCAGCAGCCCTCTTTACTGCTCCGTGATGAGCCAACAGGCCCCGTGCACATCATGTTTCTGATGATCGGCGGCAACGCGGCCTCTGGTCCGGAGGGTGCAGCGTAAAAGTAATCAAGGCGACTCTACTCGGTGCAATCTACCGAGCGGTCGTGGCTTATTTATTGAAGGTTGTGCGGCCTTGAGCTTTGTTTACAATCGGAGTAGGACTCCTACCAGGTTACGTACTAGTCTACTAGACTCCTAACAGGCTACGTATGTGAGTAGTAAAGACTAACGACATAATTACAACTTGACGTCTAATACCCTCCTTTAATCACAACTTGGATAAGTTGAGATTATATTTAAACTCTTCAAACTTCCTGACTGGGAGTGGTTTAGTAAAACCATCAGCAATCTGATCTTCTGAAGATATAAAACGAATCTCTAATTGCTTGTTGAGAACTCTCTCTCGAACAAAATGAAAATCTATTTCAATATGTTTGGCTCTGGCATGAAAGACTGGATTTGCTGACAAGTACGTAGCACCCAGATTATCACACCATAAACAAGGAGGCTGACTTTGCTTAACTCCAAGCTCATCAAGTAAGGATTGTATCCAAATCACCTCAGCCGTAGCATTTGCAAGAGATTTGTATTCTGCTTCTGTACTAGACCTTGAAACGGTGGCTTGTTTCTTAGCACTCCAAGAAATAAGGTTATCTCCAAAGAAAACAGCAAAGCCACCTGTAGATCTTCGATCATCCATACATCCTGCCCAATCAGCATCAGAAAAGACACTAATCATGGTAGAACTTGTCCTGCTAAAAGTCAATCCCGTACTTGGTGTATTTTTGATGTACCTCAAAATACGCTTAGCTGCTGTCCAATGTATAGTAGTAGGAGCATGTAGATACTGACAAACTTTGTTGACTGAATAGGAAATATCAGGACGTGTAAGGGTCAAGTATTGCAAGGCTCCAACCATACTTCTGTATCTAGTGCTATCCTCGGGTCCCAGCAAATTACCTCCTATTGCTGATATTTTTTCAGATGAGGACAATGGTGTAGGACATGCCTTACAATCTTCCATACCAACCCGAGCAAGCACTTCCTTGGCATACTTCTCTTGATTCAACACAAGTCCATCTTTTACCCTTTTAACTTCAATTCCTAGAAAAAAGTGAAGTTCACCAAGATCTTTTAATGCAAATTCTTTGCTCAAATCCTTGAGAAGAGCATCTATTGCATTGTCAGAGGAGCTGGCTACTATAATATCATCAACATAAATGAGCATATAAATTGTAATACCGGACTTGTGATAAATGAATAAAGATGTATCTGATTTGGAGGCAACGAAACCAATGCTAGTCAGCTGAGAGCTCAATCGAGAATACCATGCTCTGGGTGCCTGTTTCAATCCATATAATGCCTTGTCAAGTTTGCACACAAAATTTAATTTTCTTCTATCCTCATAACCAGGTGGTTGTCGCATATAGACCTCCTCTTCCAGAACACCATGTAAGAACGCGTTCTTAACATCCAATTGTCGTAGACTCCAACCCCTGGAAACAGCAATAGCTAGCACAAGTCGAACTGTTGCAATTTTAACCACGGGACTAAAAGTATCTTCATAGTCAATACCATAGCGTTGTTTAAATCCATTTGCAACTAGCCTTGCCTTATATCTATCAATAGATCCATCTGCCTTTCTCTTAATTTTGTACACCCATCTGCAATCTATAATATTCTTGCCATATCTTTCAGGAACTAGATGCCATGTTTTATTCCTTACGAGAGCCTCATATTCTTCATCCATAGCAAGCTTCCAATTTTTATCACTCAATGCATCCGCAAGCTTTGTTGGTTCTTCTTGAGAAATAGACAAACACCAACGAACTGTACCATCTTTATACTCCATTGGTTTAACTATGCCTTTTGATGCTCGAGTTCCGTGTTGGTGTGCAGGAACAGACACAGTTCGGCGCACAGGAGCTGAAGATGTAGGGGATCCGTCCCTACGTGGAGCACTGCCACGCTCGCTTTCCGTTCCAGGTGCAGCCATAGAAGATCCGTGGTCTACAGTGTGGCTGCTCGCACTGCGTTGGCCGCTCACAGAAGATCCAGGCAACGAATCATGATGCATAGAAGAAGACGAATCGGTGGCAGATTCTTGTGTGCTACGCTGCAAGGAGACATGCGGGGAGACCGCCCCTGACAACTCCTCTATTTCTGTGCTAGTTTCGTCTTCTTCTTCACTTAATTCCTGTGAGGCGTTTTGAGCATCGTTTTGACCCGAAAGTTCACTGTTTTGTTCCAATCTTTCGCCTGTTTCCTGCGAGACAACAGTAGTAGGTCTAATAGAAACATTAGTAGGATTAGTCAATGAAGAATCATTTAATTGTTCGTCCCCATGTTCAAACGGCCGAAGTGAAGGATCTAGGAGAAGAATTTCTTTGCGTAACAAAGCACCGGCATTTGGATGAAGATTTTTAAAGGGAAAAATAGATTCATCAAAAACAACATCCCGGGAGATATAGACACAACCTGATGTCACATCAAGACATTTAACCCCTTTATGAAGAGGACTATACCCCAGAAATACGCATTGCTTAGAGCGGAAGGCAAGCTTACGTTTATTATAGGGTCGAAGATTGGGCCAACAAGCACATCCAAACACACGAAGGGATGAATAATCTGGTGGAGTGTTGAGTAAACGGTTGACAGGAGTGTCATAAGCAATTACTCTACTAGGAAGTAAATTGATGAGATAGCTAGCAGTGATAAATGCCTCGTCCCAAAACTTAAGTGGCATATGTGCTTGAGCAAGAAGAGAAAGTCCAACTTTAACAATATGGCGATGTTTCCGTTCAGCGGAACCATTCTGTTGATGAGCATGTGGACATGAGACATGATGTGAAATTCCTTGATTTTGAAATAAGGAATTTAATTTGACATATTCACCTCCCCAATCCGATTGGACAGTGAGGATTTTTTTATCAAGTTTGCGCTCAACTAATTTCTGGAAGTTAGTGAACACAGAGAAAACATCAGATTTCTTTTTAAGAAGATAGACCCATGTAAATTTACTATAGTCATCCATAAAACTTACATAGTAATTGTGGCAACCAACAGAAGTGGGAGCAGGCCCCCAAACATCAGAAAAGATCAACTCAAGAGGAACTGTGGAAACACTAGTAGACACGGGGTATGGTAATTGATGACTTTTTCCTTGTTGACATGGACCACAAATAGAAGCTAAACTAGAATCTCTAACAAAAGGTAATTTATTCTTGCTAATAATTCTCCTAACAATAGCAAAGGATGGGTGACCTAAACGACTATGCCACTTGGTTTGGGACGGCTTTGTAGCAACGAAAGCATTCTTCTTGGAAGACGCCAAGGATGAAATAATAGGATAAAGACCATCAACGCATCTCCCTCTATGAATTATTTCCTTCGTGTCCTGATCCTTAATCAAAAAGAAGAAGGGGTGAAATTCTATGAACACATGATTATCAAGAGTAAATCGATGTACGGATAGAAGATTTTTAGAAGCATGCGGAACATGAAGAACATCTCGAAGATGAAAATTTTGAATGGGGGTACGAACAATTGAATGACCAACATGACATATATCCATACCTTGTCCATTAGCGGTGTTAACCCTGTCATGGCCCTTGTACTTATCACGGACAGTGAGGTTGTTTAATTCTCCAGTAATATGGTGAGTAGCACCGGTATCTGAGTACCAATTGGTGTCAATACCATATGCTTGCTTCTCCTCTTCATATGTGTCATCATCATCATGATCATCTTGGAACCGATGATCTCTAGCAGCATGTGAGAGATGCCAGCAATCTCTCGCAGCATGTCCTTCCTTGTTGCAGATCTGGCAGATGACATCAACCCATGGAGTTGTACGGCGACGTCCACGGCCGCGTCCACGACCTCCTCCTGGTGCACGTCCTCCTCCTCTGCCGCCAAATTTGGGTTGGCGATCATCTCGAACATCATAGCCATCTCGGCCTCCAGTAGGGCGACCGACAGCTTTGCCCCCACGTGGACGATAGCCACCGCGAGATCGATATGCAGCATTGGCAGAAGTCTCGAAACCTCCACTAGGCGATGCGCCGAGAAGTTCTTGACGATGATCTTGAGCTAAGACTTGAGAGTATAGCTCATTGATGTCGATGGCAGTTTTCATTAGGCCAATAGCTCCAACTAATCCATCGTATTCCTGACCAAGGCCGGCCAGAACGAAGGACACGAGCTCTTCTTCCTCGAGCGGCTTGCCGGCGGCTGCCAGCTCATCGGCGATGCTTGTCATCTTGGAGAAGAACGCCGCAGTTGTCATATTGTTTTTCTTTGTGTTGGCGATCGCAATCCTTAGGTTCGTGACCTTTGAACGACTTTGCGACGCAAACATTGCCTCCACCGCTGCCCATACATCAGCGGCGTGCTCATAGCGGAGGACATGAGTAAGGATCTCCCTTGACAGTGAGTTGACGATGAAACTCAGCACCTGCTGATCCCGGAGTAGCCAGGCCGCATATGCAGGATTAGGCGCCGTTCCAGCCGGCGATTTGTCCGATCGCTCGACGCTGAGGGTTTGAGGGGGCGCTGCTTCTGTTCCATCTAGGAGACCCAACATCTGGGCACCACGCAGCGACAGAAGGATTTGCGCCTTCCAGAGGGGATAATTGTCGCGGGTCAATTGCTCTCGAGGTGACTGTCCAATGGACGACGAGGAGCTTGACGAGGCAGCCATGGCGGCGGCACGTGGTGATTATCTATTTCTTGGCCGGTAGATTGGATTTGATGGAAGAGGTAGGCTCTGATACCATAAAAGTAATCAAGGCGACTCTACTCGGTGCAATCTACCGAGCGGTCGTGGCTTATTTATTGAAGGATGTGCGGCCTTGAGCTTTGTTTACAATCGGAGTAGGACTCCTACCAGGTTACGTACTAGTCTACTAGACTCCTAACAGGCTACGTATGTGAGTAGTAAAGACCAACGACATAATTACAACTTGACGTCTAATACAGCGATTTGACCGTCTCCTATGTATCATAACAGACAGCAAGGCGGCAAGATGAGTAGGTCCCACAGGCACTCAATTGGCCAGATTTGCGAAGAACGCCATTGACAATAGTCAGCAGTTCACAGATTGCACAATCAAATCAACTGGAGGCAGTTATGTACATGTCCACGTGGGCATTGCCATGTTCTCTAGATTGATGACGCGAAAACTTTAGCACAGGAAGCGAGAATTAGGGATGCCTTTTTACTCCATTGAGAGACGGATCGAAAGTGTAAACTCAAAAGGACTACGCCAAATTTAATGGCTCTAGGGCTGATCAGATGGACAGGATTTACTAACCTCCAGAATTAACGTGCTGCCGCTGGCAGCTCAGAGATTGCACGTAAGAATAAATTGGATGCAGTACGTGCATACCTCTCCATGGCTGCAAGATCAAAAGCGGCCATACTCGCTAGATTGAGTAGAACGCCAGAATTTTTGGAGATGAGATTGGAATTAGGTATGCCTCTCTCTTCTATTTTAGCACAAAGGTAGGAAGGAGAACACTCACGCGGTGAGACGTGGGATCAAACCCTTTGGGACAGTCGTGCCCTTAGCTGTGGAAAGAAATCAAGGCCGCATCGCTGGTGCCAATCGAACATTCTCTACGGTACGGTTCGAGGAGCCATGAAGTTGTGGAGGCCCCAATCGTATATTTTCTTATTAGAATATAAGAAAACGGTCAGACCACGAATGTGTAGGCTTCGAGGACTCTTAGCGCCCTTAACTTACGATCTGAAGATCCTATCCGTAGAATTTACATCATGTGGCTATTTTTTCTTGTTTTCTCCAGAATTGACATGGTGTCTCGTATGGTGCATCCAATTAGTAAATATATAAATATATATAAGATAGTGGGACGCAAGTCTGTTTCGAGAGCACATATTTAACCAGAGCTGGTTCACCGGTAGGAAAGGTTTGTCAATTTTGTGAATCTGAATATGCTTATTTCAAAATTCTAAATTTTGGCATGTTTTGTCAATTTTGTGTAGCTTATAATACTTTATATTTAAAATTGAAAATTTGCACGTCGGTGGGATACACCATTTGCTACATCTAGATTTTTTCGTCAGAATTTCATTAACTTATATACAAAATTTTAGATTTTTTTGTTTAACTTTTTTTTAGCACAATTTTTTTATAACTGACAAGAGCACTGGTGCTCAGATCCCAAAACACTTTCCGCTTAGCACCCCACTACAGTCCATCGAGGCTTACACAGGCCACATGTTTGCTTAGAGCTGAGGCAGAGGAGTACACACAGACACGGTCGGCCCAGTAGGTGAACCGGCGTCACAAGTCGGAAATGAACATCCCTCCAACAGAAGAAAAAAAAGCAACCAAAGAGAAAACCAGCAGAACATCCGTCGTATATATGTTAAACCTCAAACTGAAATAACCTGTCTAAACTCCTAACTTAAAATTTCTCGACGATATTCCAAACCACCTACTGCGCTCCAACAGCGGATGGAGCTGTGCCGAACGTATCAAACTCCGCGGAGTCGCAGGACCGGAGCGGAACGGTTGTAGTTCATTTACGTGGAGCAGCCAAAACCGAGCTCCGCGCGCTCGGTGAATTCAGATTGCTGGAGTGGAGTGGAGTGGAGTTGCCGGAGTCTCTACATGTACGTATCTCTGAAAGAGTCACGGAGTATGTTCAGTACATCGCGTTTCCACGACACCGCCGACAGAAAACAAAAAACTATGTCGAGGTGTTAGATCTGGCGAGCGAGCAACGGTTGCAAGTGCCTGTGTGTGTGGTGTACCGGCCTGTCAGAGTGTCTCAAGTGTCCAATTGAGTAGCCCCAGGAGGGATCGCCTGGCTGCGATCAACTGGCACAAGTGGCCACGGTTCACCAGCTTGCAAGCTGCAAACTCCGATGATCCTACAACTCCATCCGCGTCAGCTAAGCCGTCAGGTGCACGCTGGGCAGCTCACGTTCAGATTGCAACTAGGAGACGACGGGTTGCTCTCGTATCGTACGGCGTGGGCCAATCTGCCATCTCTATTGCAATCTGAACGTGAGCTTCAATCGCAGTGATCATGGGTCGGGTAGTACGTACACTCTGCAATGCAGATCATCGTAATTAAGCTTCTCCATTGAACAACCGCTTCAAGCTAGCAGGAACGTTGCAAGGGTTCTGTCTTTTGTGGCAAGCCGTTCCGTAGGACGACAAATGGTTATCTTTTTTCGGAACCTGAATTTCTGGCGACCGATACTTTGTCTCGCTCCGATTCCTACGACGGTGCGTCTGTCGTTATTCACTATACGTGTCAGGGTGCCGCGTAAGCCATCGCCGCCCCGGAACATCACCGCGCCTTCACACGCACCTAAAACTACTCATTCTAAATACATATATTCTCATCATGAGATAAAAAAAAAGGGAAATTCAGTAGTACCATCCCCACGGCCGAGGAGAGGACAAACCCGTACAATGAAGGCAAGCTGTCTTCTTGCAGGTTTAGGCCTGTCCCAATGGGTTTTCTTAGCGCGGGTTTATATACGTTTTGCTTATGTGGCACACTACTAATGATGGGAGAGAGTGAGGTTATATCTTAGCTAAGATACAACATTGGCACGCTATCATAGGTAAAAATAGTGAATAGCCCAATCAATTTCATGCATGAGCATCAAATCATTAAATTTAGAGACAACCTCTAAGAAATATTGCATTGAACTAATAGTCTCTTAAATTATTAATGCACATATGGTAACATGCTAAGACTGGTGCCAACCGGGGCGGTAGCGCGGGGCGGTAGGGGCGCTACCGCCCGGTGGCGGGCGAGAGGAGGCGGCAGGGGCGGGCGGTAGGCGGCGGCGGGCGGTGGCGCTGCCGCCCGGGCTGTAGCCCTTGTCGCCCGGCCTACCGCCCGGGTTGGCGGGGCGGTAGCGAGGGGGTGGGGCGAGAGGGTGGGGCGGTAGGGAGAGAGGGTGGGGCGGCGCGCTGGCGGGGGGGGGGGGGGGCGGTAGGGAGGGGCGGTAGCAGTTAGCCGTTGGGGGGGCAACGGCTAGCGACGCGACGGAGGCGGAGCCGCGTCCTCCTGGCCGCGATAAGGCCAAGGCCGCGTTTCGCAAGGGAAAGAAGAAGGAGAAGGAAGCGTCCAGCGAGGGATCAAGTGCAGGCTTCGGAATGGCGAAAATGTATCAAGTTTTATTGAGGTCTAAGCTACTGAAGCAATATAACAAATTCCAAGACCGCTCAACCGCCGGCATGACCGAAGCTGAAAAGCGCAAACATGACAAGGCCCTACAGATAGTGGAAAAAGACCTAGGGCTGCTGGAGGATGACGACGACGACGACGAGCACGATGATTAGATTTTTTTAATTTTTATGTAATTTTTACAATTTATTATGCAATTTTATTAATTAGTATGTAATCGGTAACAATTTTAGTTCAATAAAATTATTTCCTTGCATTATTTGTAATGTTTTCGTCTCAAAAATATGTGTTGACGTGGAGGAGAGAGAAAAGCTGATGTGGCAGAGAGAGAATCTTACAGCCCGGGCTATAGCCCGTGCACTGGCACCGTGCCCGTGAGAGTGGCGTGATAGTGGTGAGAGAAGGTGACGTGGCGGGGGCTATAGCCCGTGAATAGTGGGCGGTGCATTGGCACCAGCCTAAGAAATGCATTGGGGGCAGGCCTAAAGCTTCACGAGCATTTTTTTTTATTGTGGACCCATCGTCTTCAACTAATAAATTTAAGTGTAATTAAGTGGACAATGCTGAGGCGTCAGAATCAGATCACCGCACCACGTACACCGGCGGGCAGGCAGGCAGGCACACGCGCGCGCTGACACACCTGAGCTCATGCCCAGCTGTGTCCTGCCATGCGCACACCAACTGCTCCTTTACTTTAGTGCTCATCATTCGTCCCGATTGAGGATGTATATAGATCTACTCCCTCCGTCCCTTATAAAAGTGGACGGAGGGAGTAGCATAAACAAGTATGATGATGGTACCTCGCAAAATACAGTCTAGTTCATCTGTCACGTTACTCACGTACGTACACACTACACCCCGCGTTTGCAAAGCTGAGAACACGACACTGTCCAGGACGCGGAGTTGTGTCTTGCGCTGCACCAACCAGCTGGGGCACTTGCTTAATTTAACCTTAAAAAATAAACACATTTTTGGGGTTTTAAAAGGATTCGGGAAATTTGAGCCGAGCAGCAGTCTTTGCATTTCCGAAGTGGTGTGTCAATCTCCGTAGAAATGAGGGGATAAATGCGGACTTAGATTAAGGGGAAACAATGCAACTTTGGGCCCCGTTTGGAACACAGGATAGGAGTAATGCAGGAATAGGAAATATACAGGAATTGAGATGTCATACCCCAACAATCCTATAGGAATCTAAAACATAGGAATGAAATATTGTAGCCATTTGGATTGAAGGATAGGAAAAACATAGCTGATGCGTGAGGTTTGTCAAGAAGCTCATATCATGAGCAGCGCCTAATATCTTTGTTTGATTATTTTTCCTTAGCTATGCACAGACATACCAATGTAATAATGTAGCGAATTTTGTCTAACCTGCTGTTCTGGAAAGAAAGATTGGAAGCGTTTAGACTCCCAGGAAAGTTTCCAATAGATTCAACCAAATGTTTCTTTTCCTGTGAAATCGTGAAGTGTAGGAATCCATTCCTGTGGAATTCCCTTTCCTATTCCTACGTTTCAAAGGGCACAAAGGAAATATTTCCTGTATAATTTCTATCCTTTGAAATTCCTGCAGATTTCCCGTGTTCCAAACGGGCCCTTGAGATATTTTTTTCAGGAACGTGTGAATTGCACGTCTTTTTTTATATAGAAGAATAGAGAGTGACCGTTACAACACCACATCCACCCCGTTCCTAGAGGCGACCCCCCCCCCCCCACACACACCCAATAATAGAAGTCTACTACTCACAGTCACCCTACTGCTTTCCACCTAACGTCTCCTCCAGATGGGACCGTCGAGAAGCAAAGGGACCGTCCTGGAGGTTCCCTTGAAGACTATGTTGTTGCACTCCACCCAGATGGTCCTGAGAACCAGCAACACTGGAGCCCTCATCTTAGCCACTTGGGATCTCGGCCACCCCTCCACCACCTTGAGCCACCAAACCTCCAAAGAGGAGGAAGGGGTAGGGGCCAACTCAGGGCGACCCACGCTCCGCAGCACCTGAAACCAAATCTGTCTCGAGAAAGAACAAATAAGTAGAAGATGGTCAATCGACTCAGCCTCCTGGAGACAGATGGGGCAAGTGTCCACCAACGAGAGGCCATGCTTTTTGCGCCTCACCTCTGTCCAACACCGATCCCACGCCACCTTCCACGCAAAGATTTTGTATTTCAACGGGGCTTTGCACCCCCAGATAGGAGAATGAAGCGGCCAGGTAGTGGATCCCACAAAGAATGCCAAGTAAGCCGACTTCGCCGAAAAGAGAAAAGAGGAAGTCCTGGTCCACTGGAAGGAGTCGGGCACCCCCACACGCAGAGACACCGCACTCACCACATGCCATAACGCCAGATATTGGGCCATGACCGGGACGGAGATCCCAAGTGCGATGTCCCTAATCCACAGGTTATCCCTGAGAGCATCCACAACAAGACGTCGCTGCTGAACTCTAACCTCCACAAACGTAAGGACGAGCGGCGCAATCATGGCAATACTCGAACCATCGAGCCAACGGTCAGTCCAGAAGAGACTGCCCTCTCCATCCCCTACCACCATCCGGGTGGACGCGCGAAACAACGCCATAGTCGAAGGAGCACACGGCACAGACACTTGCAGCCAGGGCTTGTCATTATCCCTCCTGCTAAGCCACAACCACTTCAACCAAAAAGCCTCGTTTAGGAGGTGGAGGTTCCTAAGCCCCAACCCACCCATCCACTTAGGCGTGCAAACCCTCTCCCAAGCAATGGGACAAGCCCCTCACTTGGCCTTGGCCTTACCACTCCACAAAAATCCCCGTCACAGAGCATCGAAGGCATCAATCATCCACTTAGGCAAGTCCAAAGCCATCATGATGTAGATGGACATAGCAGATAAGACTACCTGGACCAACATGGCGCGCCCCTGAATCTGGAGGAGGGAGCCCTTCCACGTAGGGAGTTTTCGGGCCAGCCGGTCAATGTAAGGCTGCAGGTCCTGTTTAGACAACCGCGAAGTAGAGAGAGGGAGCCCGAGGTAGGTGCAGGGGAACACCTTAGCCACGCAAGGCAAACTATTGAGTATGGCCTCCTGATCCAACTCCTCGCACCTGATCAGCGTTGCCGCGCATTTGGCATAGTTTGCCCGAAGGCCCGCAGCATCCCCGAAGAGATCAAAGATTTCCTTCGCCAAGTCAATCTCCACGATCGAGGGACGGACCACAAGAGCCGCATCGTCCGCAAAAAGGGAAAGGCGGTATTTGATACCAAAGGTACTCACCGATTGGAACAGTTGCCTTTCCCCAGCCACACGGAATGATGCCCCGAGCACATCCATAACGATCACAAAGAGTAGAGGCGATAGAGGATCGCCCTGCCTCAGACCCCGATAGTGCCAGATGCGCTCGGAGGCATGCCCGTTCACAAGAACCCGCGAGCTCGACGCCGAGAGCATCGCCACAATCCACCTACACCACCGCTCACCAAAACCACGTGCGCGCAAGACCTCGAGGATAAAAGGCCAGGACACAGAGTCAAAGGCCCGAGCGATGTCCATCTTAAGAAAGATGGACGGGGAAAGCCTACGGTGAAGGCTCCTAATAGCACCGAGGACCTGCATGTAATTATCTAGGATCGACCTCCCTTTAATAAATGCACTCTGATTAATATCCACTAACTCCGGCATCCGCGCGCTCAGCCTAGACGCCAAAAGCTTAGAGAAAATCTTCCCGAAGCTATGGACTAGGCTGATAGGGCGGAAGTCTTTCAACTCCACTGCATCATCTACTTTACGGATAAGGACGATAAGAGCCTGGTTAAGAGACTTGAACCCCCTCGACTGGTCATGAAATAGACAGTTCAAATCCTCCACAACCTCCTTCCCGAAGATCGCCCAACACTTCTGGTAGAAGTTAATGGAAAAACCATCAGGGTCGGGCGCTTTGTTCGCGGGCATCCGCTTAATCACATCCCAAACCTCCTCACGCGTCCAAGGGACCTCAAGCTCGGATAGGTCCAACCTAGAAAGGCCCAAACTGTATAACTGAATCGACCTCGGACGAGCGTCAACCACACCGAGATGTCCCTCAAAGAAATCAAAGGCCAAGGATAACATGACGTCCTGATCGGCCGTAGCCGAAGAAGGTCCACGAAGACGTCCTTTTTTTATATAGAAGAATAGAGAGTGACAGTTACAACACCACATCCACCCCGTTTCTAGAGGCGACCCCCCCCCCCCACACACACACACCCAATAATAGAAGTCTACTACTCACAAACACCCTACTGCTTTCCACCTAGACGTCTCCTCCATCAGGAAGTCGAGAAGCAAAGGGACCGTCCTGGAGGTTCCCTTGAATACTCTGTTGTTGCGCTCCACCCAGATGGTCCTAAGAACCAGCAACACTAGAGCCTTCATCTTAGCCACTTGGGACCTCGGCCACCCCTCCACCACCTTGAGCCACCAAACCTCCAAGGAGGAGGAAGGGGTAGGGGCCAACTCAGGGCGACCCACGCTCCGCAGCACCTGAAACCAAATCTGTCTCAAGAAAGAACAAATAAGTAGAAGATGGCCAATCGACTCAGCCTCCTGGAGACAGACGGGGCAAGTGTTCACCAACGAGAGGCCATGCTTTTTGCGCCTCACCTATGTCCAACACCGATCCCACGCCGCCTTCGATGCAAAGATTTTGTATTTCAACGGGGCTTTGCACCCCCAGATAGGAGAAAGAAGCGGCCAGGTACTGGATCCCACAAAGAATGCCAAGTAATCCGACTTCGCCGAAAAGAGAAAAGAGGAAGTCCTGGTCCACTGGAAGGAGTCGGGCACCCCCACACGCAGAGACACCGCACTCACCACATGCCATAACGCCAGATATTGGGCCATGGCCGGAACGGAGATCCCAAGTGCGATGTCCCTAATCCACAGGTTATCCCTGAGAGCATCCACAACAAGACGTCGCTGCTGAACTCTAACCTCCACAAACGTAAGGACGAGCGGCGCAACCATGGCAATACTCGAACCATCGAGCCAACGGTCAGTCCAGAAGAGACTGCCCTCTCCATCCCCTACCACCATCCGGGTGGACGCGCGAAACAACGCCATAGTCGAAGGAGCACACGGCACAGACACTTGAAGCCAGGGCTTGTCATTATCCCTCCTGCTAAGCCACAACCACTTCAACCGAAAAGCCTCGTTTAGGAGGTGGAGGTTCCTAAGCCCCAACCCACCCATCCACTTAGGCGTGCAAACCCTCTCCCAAGAAATGGGACAAGCCCCTCACTTGGCCTTGGCCTTACCACTCCACAAAAATCCCCGTCACAGAGCATCGAAGGCATCAATCATCCACTTAGGCAAGTCCAAAGCCATCATGATGTAGATGGACATAGCAGATAAGACTGCCTGGACCAACACGGCGCGCCCCTGAATCTAGAGGAGGGAGCCCTTCCACGTAGGGAGTTTCCGGGCCAGCCGGTCAATGTAAGGCTGCAGGTCTTGTTTAGACAACCGCGAAATAGAGAGAGGGAGCCCGAGGTAGGTGCAGGGGAACACCTTAGCCACGCAAGGCAAACTATTGAGTATGGCCTCCTGATCCAACTTCTCGCACCTGATCA
The DNA here is from genome assembly GCA_028641055.1 of Alopecurus myosuroides. NCBI lineage: Eukaryota > Viridiplantae > Streptophyta > Magnoliopsida > Poales > Poaceae > Alopecurus > Alopecurus myosuroides. The sequence continues at coordinate 580,259,294 of CM054057.1, read as the reverse complement.
GCGTTGCCGCGCATTTGGCATAGTTTGCCCGAAGGCCGGCAGCATCCCCGAAGAGATCAAAGATTTCCTTCGCCAAGTCAATCTCCACGATCGAGGGACGGACCACAAGAGCCGCATCGTCCGCAAAAAGGGAAAGGCGGTATTTGATACCAAAGGTACTCAACGATTGGAACAGTTGCCTCTCCTCAGCCACACGGAACAATGCCCCGAGCACATCCATAACGATCACAAAGAGTAGAGGCGATAGAGGATCGCCCTGCCTCAGACCCCGATAGTGCCAGATGCGCTCGGAGGCATGCCCGTTCACAAGAACCCGCGAGCTCGACGCCGAGAGCATCGCCACAATCCATCTACACCACCGCTCACCAAAACCACGTGCGCGCAAGACCTCGAGGATAAAAGGCCAGGACACAGAGTCAAAGGCCCGAGCGATGTCCATCTTAAGAAAGATGGACGGGGAAAGCCTACGGTGAAGGCTCCTAATAGCACCGAGGACCTGCATGTAATTATCTAGGATCGACCTCCCTTTAATAAATGCACTCTGATTAATATCCACTAACTCCGGTATCCGCGCGCTAAGCCTAGATGCCAAAAGCTTAGAGAAAATCTTCCCGAAGCTATAGGCTGATAGGGCGGAAGTCTTTCAACTCCACTGCATCATCTACTTTAGGGATAAGGACGATAAGAGCCTGGTTAAGAGACTTGAACCCCCTCGACTGGTCACGAAATAGACAGTTTAAATCCTCCACAACCTCCTTCCCGATGATCGCCCAACACTTCTGGTAGAAGTTAATGGAAAAACCATCAGGGCCGGGCGCTTTGTCCGCGGGCATCCGCTTAATCACATCACAAACCTCCTCACGCGTCCAAGGGACCTCAATCTCGGATAGGTCCAACCTAGAAAGGCCCAAACTGTCTAACTGAATCGACCTCAGACGAGCGTCAACCACACCGAGATGTCCCTCAAAGAAATCAAAGGCCAAGGATAACATGACGTCCTGATCGGCCGTAACCGAAGAAGGTCCACGAAGACGACGGATGGCGTTTTTCTTACGACGATGCGAAGCATGGAGATGAAAAAATGCCGTGTTAGCATCACCCTACTTCATCCACAGAATACGGGAGCGAGTCCGCGCAATCCTCCGCGCAAGGGACGCCAAGCCTAAGCACTTCAACTTGAGTTGTTTTCGTAGGGCGCACTCAGCCGAGGAGAGCTTCCTACGCTCTTGGGCCACGTCGAACTGTAGAATAAGCTCATTAGCCATCAGAAGCTGCATCTTAACGTTACCCACAGACTTCTCCCCCAACTCCTCAATCCCACAGCCACAGCACGTAATTTGCGATCAAGGCTCTCGAGAGCATTAAGATTACTCGGGATGGAAGACCCCTCCACACCCGTGCTCCACAGCCTCGTCACCTCCTCAGAAAACCCCGGAAGCGTCGTCCATAAAGGCTCAAACTGAAATCTCCGTTTGAACGTAATGTGACAAGCAGAAGACATCAATAGGGGCGCATGATCCGAAATCGACGAAGAGAGCGCCGTCAAGAGGTTATCGGGGTACGCCAGCTCCCAATCCACGGTGGAAAACCACCTATCCAACTTAGCCAAGATAGGATCCACCCTCTCGTTACTCCACGTATACGCTCTACCCATTAACGGCTCCTCCTTAAGTCGTAGGAAGTTAATAGTATCGCGGAATTTAGCCATTAATCGGCGGTTTAGCCTGCCTTTGTTCTTATCCCCGGCATCGAGGATGAGATTGAAATCACCTGTAATGACCCAGGGGCCCAGGCACCGGTCGCCACCGCACGCACTTCCTCAAGGAACGCATCCTTGGCGGAATCAACCGAGGGACCATAGACAGTAGTGAACCACCACTTCTCACCCTCGACGGGAGAGATCTCCAAATTAACCGTATTCGCCGACAAGGTGCAATTGGACGCATTAATCCGCGCGGACTACCACGCCACAATAATTCCACCCGAGGTACCCACTGCCGGCAAATAAGCAAACCCGTCGAAGCGGGGACCAAAGATTTGCATAATGTCGAAAGAGGTTACAGACTCCAACTTAGACTCCGAGAGCGCCACAAGAATAGCCCTCGACTCCAACACAAACTCTCTAACAAGGTCACGCCTCGCAGGCGTGTTCAATCCATGAAAATTCCACACTAGAAAAAAGTCACTAGGAATATCTGACATTGGACAGGCCTACACACTCCACTCTGACACGACCATAGGCCTCCGCCTCCAGGCCATCCTGAACCGCAACTCCGAACAACATAGCAAGGGCACCGACCTCCACATCAGACAGGGTGCTATCAAAAGCCCCCACATACCGCTGTAGCTCTTCCTCCGTAAAATTCCCCTCCTCGTGTGCAATACCCATCTTCCTCGTAAGGTTGCCCCGCGCCTTCTTCAAAGCCAAGGAACCGGCCCTGCCGTCCATGGATAAACGTCCGCTTCTTCGAGGCTTTGAAATTTGGGGGGATGGCCTTAGATTTGCCCTCCTAGATCTTGCCTGGGTCGACAACACAGGAGTGGCAACGGCCACCTCCACGTCCTGAAGAAAAGAAGCCACACCCGCCGAAACGTTGCCCGACACGGAGCCAGGCATGGCAGCGGCTCCCTCCGGCGAAACGTCCATCAACAACGTCGTAGAAGCAGACGCAGGCGTGACGCAGTCCCCAGGCGAGCTCACACGTCCACGCGGGTTGTCCCAGCAGTCAAGGCGACGTCCGCGGAAGTCCACTGCATCCCCCGGCGTTGCCGAGCCAGGAGAGCGCTGGGAAACAAGGCTCGCTGAGCCAACTGACGAAGGGATGAACCTTGGACCCGGCGAATAAGGATACCTGGTCCTAGGCCCAAGACTGAGGCCCAATACGAGAAGATGTGGACTACTCTAGAAGGCCCAGTTGAAGCCCACCCGCAGTGTCTTGCGGGATAAGATAGGAAACTTGTAACCGACTTAGGTTTAGAGTTCAAGTCCTCCCCGGGTACGGTTTGGGACCTGGCCATCTATATAAGGCCAGGAGAGCCACCGGGGGAGGACCAAGCAAGACCGCACCATCAAGCCTTGAGCTCGAGATCATACTCTCGAGTTCAGCAATCCCCCATTGTAACCGATCTATTCGATAATACAGATCGACAGAGGAAGGAGTAAGGGTTTAACCTCCACGAGGGCCCCGAACCTGGGTAAATCGTGTCTCCTGTCTAGCCGACGATCTCCACCAGCGCCCACAGGTTCTCCTATTCGAAACCCTATGGGTTCACCCGGGGGACTTGTTGAGATGCAGATTCGAAAATTGGCGTCGTCTGTGGGAAAGGCGGATGCTGGATCTCTGGCGTCTTTGGCTTCATCGACAACCAACTCGCGTTGGAAACCTTCGACTTCTACCCCAACCAACCCGATTCGGATTGGATCTGTCGTATTCACCCCTCACTCACCGGAATCACGCCCGGAATTCAGCAATCTGGAGAAGAGCGTCACCTTGACATTCGGAAGCTTCAAGTTCTACACTAACAAGGACGGGATCCTCCACTTCCCTGAAGAATCGGGATCCGAGTCAATCTCCAGCCCAGGAGCTGTCGACTCACGACCCTATCTGGCGAAAAGTGGCGAGTCAATCCGCCTCAACACCAGCAACTTCCACACCCTCTCTACAGAGGAACCCTCTCGGGTCAGGAAGGCTTTTTGAGTTACGCCTAGGACTCACAAGCCCCGTCTGGCTCAAGTCCGCATGGCAGGATCGGAACAGCCACCCGCAGAGACTGAACAAAGCGCGAAAGAACGCGCCGAAATCAATGTTTCATGAGACGCCTGGCTCCGAGCAAAGGAAGCCATCCGCACAAGCAAACCTCCTGCGGCCGGGGTCCCACACAAAGATATGGTCGCCTACCACTACCATCTAGTGAGAGCGGCCACTGCTATCAAGGAGGCTCGAGAAGATCTGGTCGTGCGAAAAAGAATGGCGGACGAGTCAAGCCAACGCCGAGCGCAGCTGTCCCTATCACCTTCTGTTGGGAAGTGCCCCCAGAAGAAAGGACGCGCATCAAGAACCGCGACTATGGACGGCGAGTCCTTAAGCGGAATCAGCAAATCACTTATGCGTGTGGACGAAGATGGAAACATCCATCTGCAAACACCCGCAGCCGCGGTACTAGCCGCAGCTACCTACATGCAGATAAATCAACCAGGGGAAAACGATCCCCGCGCGGAACAATACAAGCAAATACAAAAAGGATTAGGCATGGCGGCCGCAAAACTTGCCTCCTATGATCGCAGAAAGGCAGCCGAACCGAAGGACAAAGAAGCGCCCCGCGGACGTAGAGCCACTTCACCCGACAAGGAAAAATCGCCCCGCCGAGCACGGGGAAAAGAAGCCCGGCGACGAGGAGATAGCCCGAGTGACAGCGATAGCAGCCCAAGAGGTCGAGATCGTAGCCGCAGGCCGAGAAGAGGACGAGGTCGCAGCCCACGGAAGAATCGTGATCGCAGCCCGCAAGGAGATCGTGATCGCAGCCCACGAGGAAATCGTGATCGCAGCCCGCGAAAAGATCGAGATCGCAGTCGCTCACGGCATTGCAGTAAAGAGCCGAGAGGAGACGCCAATCGAGATGAGCCCGGATACAATGCACGATCGGACATCGCCCAGCGCAAGGTCGATAAAGGTCGGGCGGCCAGAAATCGCGCGCGTTCCCCATCAACATCCTCCGATGACGAAGTCTGCGGAGCCCTATGCTTTAACCGCAGCATCCGCGAAGCGCCGCTACCCAAAAGGTTTAAACTATCCACGGAAGTGCAGAAATACGACGGTTCGCAGGAGCCCTCTTCCTGGTTGTCAGATTACCTCACGGCAGTAAAATGCCAACGTGGGAACAAAAACACAGTTATGCAGTACCCCAACCTACATCTGGTCGGTGCAGCTCGCAGCTGGCTCGAAGGAAGGCCGAAAGCATGCTACGGGTCCTGGGACGACCTAAACATAGATTTCTGCAAAAATTTCCAAGCAACATACAAACGGCCTGCGACCATCGAAGAGCTACGAGCCTGCAAGCAGAAAAGTGGTGAATCTACTCGCGAATATATTCAGCGATGGACCACGTTAAGGAATACGGCGGGAAATATATCAGAAGAAGTCGCAGTTGAAGCATTCGCCAAAGGAGCACGGCGAACCTCTTTCGGGGAAGAACTGGGGCGACTAGCACCCAAAAACATGGGAGAATTAATGGCCATAGCCGATAGATGGGCAAACGGCGAAGACGCAGTGCGCAACGAGAAAGATTCATCCCCAGCGCGTGATGACAACCGCCATGGCCGAAAGAAAAGAAGAAAGAACTACGACCATGATGATCGAGAAGAATTCGTGGCAGCAGAGTTCACCAAAAACCGCGACAGCGGATATCGTGGAAAGCGCGAGTGGAAACCTAAGCAAGAAGAAAAAAACCCGAGGAGGACCTCGATGGTTACTGCATGCTACATCTGTTCACAGATAAGCGCACAGGCAAAACTAAGGCTACACACCTTCTCAAGGATTGCCGAAAGTTCATCGAAATTCACGAGGCCCTCTTGAAGAAAAACAGAGCAGCCACTAGCTAGGGTTACCCGCAGTTTCCTAGAGGAGGAGCTCAAGGATTTCAACAGCCGCAAGCCCTGCCCCTAGCAGGAAACCAAAACGCGATGCTAGCCGCGCTGCCAGCGCCACCCGCCCCTAATCAAGGATCCAATGGGTATCCGAACCGAGCAGGCCTCTTAGGCTTGAAACAAAAGGTCTGTCCATCCCGCAGAGCTCAGAAGACAAAAACGCGACAGCTGTGCATGGCTGTGCAAACTCCAGCTATGTCGCACCCGGACTTCTAGAGGATACTCACCGTACGAACTGAACAGTATTTTGATTGGATTACGGGGCTTACCGGCGCCCGCATCTCTTACGAGTAGGCCAACACTTATGTGTGACAATCAATCTTTACTATTCACCGTCGATGTAAACTATCCCGTAGAAATCAGGACACTACCATTGACGTACTTCATACCATACACACATGGTACGTCAACGGCGTTGAACAAGGTGGTAACACAACATATCTCTAAGACACAAAAGATTGAAATAAGTTGCAACTGGCCCTCACTAGGGCAGAGAATAGCAAATACAATCATCCAGAGGACACATGTCCCAACATAACATCATTACATCTCAGCGGAAGCATTCAAAGGGTCTGAGTACAGACAAATCCAAATGGGCTTAAGAAGCCGGGAATGAAAAGAAAACGGAGCCCATCCACGATGTCTCGGATCCTGCCCGGGTCCGCTACCTACTCGTCAGCAGCCTCGTCAAACTCCACGTAGTAGCCGTCACGGGGTTCTTCGTAAGTGTAGTCTGCGGAAACCACAGCCCCAAAGGGGTCAGTACATAAACGTACTGGCAAGCAAGACTCACAATTCACCAAAGTGTAGCCCGTCAACACCAAGCACAGATGCCTTGGGTTCAATGGAAGAAAGGGGATATAAAAGATGCTGCAACTGGCTGCACTAACCAACTACAGAACATACTACAACTTCCGGCTACCAGAAAGGGGATAAGATAGCGTATCGTAACCAACCACAACTAACAACCACACAAACCCATCCTGGATCTCGCCCCTTATCCAAAGAAGCATTCCGAGGATAACTCACACAGTTGGATTAATGAATGATGGATCAAGCCTATTACTAGTAAAGTTATCATTAGTTAGGTGTAAGTTGTTCTGAGTACTTTTTAGCCCGTACTTTCACCAAGTCAACCATAACCGCGGAAAACACGGCTTCTCGAGAAGATTTATCCCTGCAGGGGTGCACCAATTTGGCCGTACACGTAAGAATATCCCGCCAGGATGGAAATGCACTTCCACCAAGCGAGGCACTCTACACAACTCAACTCTTCTTCACATCAAGCCCAAAGCACCACGTGCTGTGCGTGCGCGGCTAATCGAGCCCCACAAAGAAAAGGGGACCCTCTTAGCACTGGAAGACCACGCCGCCCTAAATGCCGACTACAAAAGTCCCACCCTGGCCTCGGGTTCGTACCTGCATATGCGTGCATCAAATGGAAAGCCCGAACTAAGTGTGGTGATTTGGACGAGATGCGAATCGAATCAAATTGAGGGGGGGCGCCCATACACTCTTCCCACATGCGGATAGTGCACTCATCATGGATCAGTAGACAAGACCCTTTTTCCTATTAGGGTCGACACTAGCAGGCCTCAAAACCACGCCGGGCCTCCTGCCGGTGCCTTATCAGCAATTTATTATTACCTCAAATTAACAGGTTGTTGTTTAACATCGAGCCCCGGAATATAATCTGAATATGATAACAGAAAGTAACTGATAACAGACTCGAGCAAAAACAACCCTAAGCATGCTAGTAAGACACGGGCCCAAACAACGGGGTTATAGGACTGGGGGTGAGGCAATATCAGGGTTCAGGGTATCATGTGATAGGTCCGTAACAGAAGCAACGATACATAGGGCTAGCAAAAATAGACAACGGAAAGTATCGGTAACCAATGTTGAAAGGAACACAGTGGTTCATGTGAGTGATAACTTGCCTGCAAACTCAGTAGCCTGGTACTGGGCTAGATCCTCAGAAGGGGTGTCGTAAAGATCGTCGGTCTCAACGTCGTCGTCTATCCGAGAAGAAGCAAACAAACAATGCAGAAAGATAAACAATCAATATCATGGCATAGTGCACAATCATGGGATGATGCATGTCAAGTTAATGGATGCATCAAAATAAACTAGTTGACATGGTAACACAAATTAAATGGACACCTATGCAATTTTGAGTTGCATATGAAAAGCCCATGAATGTTGGTTAGATTATTTGTTTTCCAAGTAATCAACAGATGAAGGTGGATTAGTATCATGCATGGATGAGGAAAACAATAAAATAACAACATTAGAACCAATTGGGAATGAGGTTTAGCAATTTAGAATTTTATTTATTAAGTTAAGGAATTTTTGGTTCCTTAAAGGTGACACACAAGTATTTGTTGTTTTCAGCCACTTAACTTGTGCAAAATAAATAAAAAAATTCATATTTGAAAAGATCATAAAATTTTGGGTGGATTACATGTTTCAAATATTGGAAAAGGAATTAGGATGAATTTATTATGCCTTAAACAAAATTAAACAAGTTTTAAATGAATTTAAAACAAGTTTGAATATTATTTGAATTTTATTGGTTCCAAACATAAATTCAAACTCACATTTGAAAAGTTTATACTTTTCTAGTTTGAAAACATATTTTGCATGTTCAAAAATAATTTAATTTGAGCAAGTTATGATTTTACCAAACTTAAATGTTTAAACAAGGTTTAAATTATTTAAGCAATTTAAATTATTCAAACCATGAAACAAAATTTATATTTGAATAGGTGATTTAAAATGGTATGGAAAACATATTTTATTTGCATTATTTGGATTAATTATGAATTAGTTATGGATTTTATCAAATTGCAATTGAATTATTTGAATTCAAATTTGAAATGCATTTGAAAAATTCAAAACAGGAAACAAATGGTTTAGTTAGATAGATAATTTAATTTAGACCAACACCCATATTTTACTTTTATTATTTGGAGTTATAAAATAAAAGTTATAAGCTTTTTAAAACTAGGGACCATTCTGCAATTTTTAGGGGCTTAAAATTAAAACAGAGAAGTTGAAATCCTTTTGTTACTCCGCAGTGGCTGTACACAGCCACTGACAGAGGGCCCAGGGCACCACGGTGGCCCGCGGGTGCTGGCGTGGCAGCACAGCCCACTGACAGAGGGGCCTGCCTGTCAGTGGCTCGGGCAAAAATTGGGTTTTTATCCCGCGGCGCGAGGGATCGAACTCGTGACCGTGCGCGAGCGAGCGAGGCACTGTAACCAGTGTGGTGTTTCGTCAGTTTTGTCAGTAACAAGGGCGAAGACAGGTTATCGTTCAACGGCGCGTTAACTGAATTTAAACGCGCGCGCTCGACTGAACCCTGACAGAGATCGTCGCCGGCGGCGAGCGGATGCGTGCTGCGGTGGCTGTGCTGCTCGGTTGCGTGCACGGATGCGTTGAGTACGTGCGCGTGCTGGAGGACAGAGGGGAGGAAGGGCATGGTGAGCTCACCGCGGAAGTAATCGTTGCAGAGGCTCGAGCTCGACGGCGACAGCGGCGAGGTCGTGGACGGCGGCGACGCTGTGGTTGATCTCCGGTGTGCAATCGGGAGAGGGTGACGAGGTGGGTTGATTCCAGGGGCTAGGTGGGTAGGTGGAGCAACGAGGTGGCGGCGGCGTGCATGCTTTCAGAGGGAAGAACTCCGGTGAGGTTCAGAGCGAGGGGAAGGAGGTGGCAGAGAGGGAAAACGGCGGCGCCCGCGAGGGAGAAGGGGAACCTAGGGATTAGGGTTGCGGCGCAGAGCCCTAGGGAGCTTTATAGAGCTCCAGGAGCTCTCATGGCCGTCGGGGATCGCTGATGCCGCCGTGGCATCACGGATGCGTTGCCGTACACGATGAAGACGAAGGAAAAAAACGAATCGGTACGCGCCGCGCGGGGGAGAGAAAAAGGCCGCGCGGGAGAGAAAAGGGAAAGTGGGCTGGGCGCAGCCCACTGCCCTGGCGCCAAAATTTTATTTTTAAAATTTCTCCTCTGTTTTTTTTTTTGCAGAAATTGGAATGGAAGAAAAAGATGATTTTTGAGTTAGCAAAAATTTCAGAAAAATTAGGGTAGCTATTTGGGTCAACAGCAAACAATGCCAAGTTTTGTTTTACAAATATTTCAAATACTTTGCTGTTTTCAAAATGGTTTAAATTTGTATGATTTTCATATTAAGTGATCATTAATAAAAACAAACTTTATAATACGGTGACCCTATTGTTTAATTATAAACCATTGATTAGAATTGTGGTATAATTTGCATAAATTCAACTTGGTTGCTGTTTGATGCTTTGATTTGAATTTTGAATGTGATTTGAAATTTAAATGATTGATTAAAACCATCATTTTAATAGTTGAGCATTATTGAATAATTGGAAACAAATAAGGGTTTGATTTGAACTTATTATTTGAAAAAGATTGTAACAGAGCAAGTATGAAATAAATGTTTGAATAAGGTTTGAATTTGAATTGTGAAAACAGAGAAAACAAATGCAAACCAAGTGAAAACAAATTAGAACAAATGCAAACAATGAAATAAATACGATGACATGATGCCATACTTTAATTAAACAGGAAAACAAACATTCTAGGGGTATTTTCATACTTGGGATGTTACAAAACGCCCCCCCCCCTTGAAGGAATCGCGCCCCGAGATTCCTACTGAGAAAGGAAAAGGTCCGGATACTTCTTGCGAAGATCCTCTTCGGTCTCCCACGTTGCCTCTTTATCGGAATGATGCGACCACTGCACTTTCAAGAACTTGGTGCTCTTGTTGCGAGTCTTACGCTCGGTTTCATCGAGAATACGAACAGGATGCTCCTCATAAGATAGATCATCTTGCAGTTCAATGGAATCATGATCAACTGCACGATCTGGATCTTTGAAACACCTCTTGAGCTGTGACACGTGGAACACATCGTGCACCTTGGATAGTTTTTCTGGAAGTTCAAGACGATAAGCATTTTCTGCACGCCTTGAGAGAATGTTGAAAGGACCAATGTATCTTGGTGCAAGCTTTCCTTTCACACCGAAACGATGAGTGCCTCTGAGGGGAGTTACACGGAGATATGCTTTGTCACCAGGTGCATAGATCATATCCCTGTGCTTGCTGTCATAGTAGCTTTTCTGACGAGACTGAGCAATCTTGAGATTGTCACGAATGATACGAACTTTCTCCTCGGCTTCCTTAACAATGTCAGGGCCCTAAGAGTGAACGTTCACCGCTCCAGACCAATTGATTGGACTCCTGCATCTGCGGCCATAGAGTGCTTCAAATGGTGCCATGCCTAGGCTTGCCTGGTAGCTGTTGTTGTAGGAGAATTCGGCATATGGAAGGCAATCCTCCCATTTCATGCCAAAGGAGAGACCACATGCTCTGAGCATATCCTCGAGAATCTGATTGACTCTTTCGACTTGCCCCTGAGACTGAGGGTGATAAGCTGTGCTGAATAGAAGTTTGGTGCCCAATGCTTCTTGAAAGCTTTTCCAGAAATGAGAAGTGAATATGCTTCCACGGTCTGAGCTTATTTCCAATGGAACACCATGAAGAGGAACAATCTTTGCTGTGTAGAGCTCTGCTAACTGGCTAGCTGAGATTGTTTCCTTGACAACAAAGAAGTGAGCTACTTTAGTGAGACGATCAATAACAACGAAGATTGCATCGTTGCCCTTCTTGGACTTTGGAAAACCAGTGACGAAGTCCATTTCAATCATGTCCCACTTCCACTCAGGGATTTTCAGAGGTTGGAGTAGACCTGCTGTTTTCTGATGAACTGCCTTAACACGTTGACAAACGTCGCATTCAGAAACGTATTGAGCAATTTCACGTTTCATGCCAGGCCACCAATACAGTGTCTTAAGATCCTGGTACATCTTTGTACTTCCAGGGTGGATGGAGAGAGGAGTTTCATGAGCCTCCTTGAGAATGACATCTTTGAGACTTTGAACTTGAGGAACTGCAATGCGTCCTTCAAAGAACACAGTTCCTTTGTCATCAATTGAGAAGGACTTAAATTTCTCCTTGCCTTCTTTGATGTGTTCTACCATCTTCTTGATTTCAGCATCACAAAGTTGTTCAAAACGAATCTTGTCCTCGAGAGTTGGACTGGCTGTCAAGCTAGCAAGATAGCCTTGGGGAACAAGACCAAGGTTCAGCTTCGGGAATTCTTCATGAAGTGGAGGTTGGCTTTCCATGATCATGAGATTGTTGCAATACGACTTGCGACTGAGAGCATCGGCCATAACATTAGCCTTGCCTGGAGTGTAAGAAATGGTGAGATCAAAGTCTTTAATCTTTTCAATCCATCTCCTTTGCCTAAGGTTTAGATCTGGTTGAGTGAAGATGTATTTCAGACTCTTATGATCGGAAAAGATTTCAGTGCGGTTACCCAACAAGTATTGCCTCCATTTCTTGAGGGCAAACACAACTGCTGCAAGTTCTAGGTCATGTGTGGGATAGTTTTGCTCATGTGCATTCAACTGACGTGAAGCATAAGCCACAACTTGACGTTCTTGCATAAGAACTGCACCTAGACCTTGGAGAGATGCATCGCAGAATATCTGGAAAGGTTTGGTAGTATCTGGGCCAACCAGAACTGGAGTAGAAGTGAGTTTAGTCTTCAGAAGATTGAAACTTTCATCACATTGTGGAGACCAAACGAACTTCTTGTCCTTCTTTGTGAGATCAGTGAGAGGTTTGGCAATCTTGGAAAAGTTTTGGACGAAACGACGGCAATAGCTAGCCAAGCCAAGAAAGCTTCTTACTTGCTTCACCGTCTTAGGAGGTTTCCAATCAACAATTGCTTTAACCTTTTCTGGATCAATGGCTATGCCCTTGGCTGAGATGACATGACCAAGGTAAGCAACTTCTGGAATCCAGAACTCACATTTTGAGAATTTGGCATATAGACGATGCTCGCGAAGTTTCATGAGAGTGAGACGAAGATGTTCTCCATGCTCTTCCTCAGATTTTGAGTAGACTAGAATGTCATCAAGATATACCACAACGAACTTGTCGAGGTATTCATGGAAGACAGAATTCATGAGTCTTGAGAATGTCGCCGGTGCATTGGTGAGACCAAAGGACATGACGGTGTATTCATATAGACCGTACCGAGTGGTGAAAGCTGTTTTTGGAATATCTTCCTTTCTGATCTTTATTTGATGGTAACCCATCCTCAAGTCCAACTTTAAGAATATTGAGGCTCCAGCAAGTTGATCAAAAAGATCATCGATACGAGGAATTGGATACTTGTTTTTGATGGTTTTCTCGTTGAGAGGACGATAGTCAACCACGAGTCTTTTTGTTTGATCCTTCTTAGCAACGAACAGAGTTGGGCAACCCCAAGCCGAAGAACTAGGCTGAATGTAACCTTTCTCCATGTACATATCGATTTGCTCCTTCAACAACTTCAGTTAAGGAGGAGCTATCTTGTATGGATGCTTAGAGATTGGAGCAGTACCTGGTTCAAGCTCGATCACGAACTCAACTGCTCTGTCCGGAGGCATCCCTGGCAACTCTTCTGGAAAGACGTCAGGGAATTCACAAACCACCGGAACATTTTCGAGCAGAGGTAGAGGTTTAGCATCGAGGGTGTACAGCTGAACAGAACTTGATTCATTTGGAGAATAGACTATCTGGCCAGAAGGGTGGAACAGAGTTATTGACTTCTGAGCACAATCAATCGTAGCTTTGTTGGCCTTCAACCAATCCATGCCAAGAATGACATCAATGTCAGAATTGCCAAGCAGAATGAGGGAAGCAAGGAATATGTGACCTCCAATTAGAATCTGATTCTCATGACTGATCTTGGAAGTTTGCATAGTTGCTCCAGGGGAGTTTACTACTAGCGGGGAACCCAAACCAACAAAAGGTAGTTTAACTGCTGTCGCAAAGATCTTTGACACGAAAGAATGCGATGCTCCGGTATCAAACAACACTTTAGCTGGGTTAGAGTTTACGGGGAATGTACCGAGAATGACGTCAGCAGCTTCCTCAGCTTTGTCGGCCTTGATATGATTCACCCTCGCGGTCCTCCCGACAGGCCTGTTGTTGGAGTCGAAGGCTTTAGCCGGGGGAGCACGCACCATTGCCTGGTTGGTGTTGGGGCGAGGAGGTGGTGGAGGTAGCTGCCTCTGAGTGCACTTGTCAGCATAGTGCCCTGTCTGCTTGCATTTGTAGCAAGTGACGACAAGAGGTGCATCTGGCCTTGGCTGCCCCATTGAGAACCTCTGAGCTTGCATCTGAGATGGGTTGGGTGGGCGGGAATCGAAGCCTGGAGAAGCTTGGGCATATGGAGCCCGAGTGACAGCACCATTTGGCACCCAGATGCGACGCTTCTGCGGAGGGGTGGTCATGTTGGATGAGGAACCACCCTCACGCGAGTGCTTGCGCGACTCTTCGAACGCCTTGCGCCCATTTTCTTCATTGAGCGCGGTGTTCACGAGCTCCTCGAAGTCTTTGCACTTGATGTTGGTGAGGGCGTACTTGAGTTCCGGGTTAAAACCTTGGCGGAACCTTGCCATCTTCTTAGCCTCAGTGGACACCTCATTACCAGCGTAACGAGCGAGGCGATTGAACTCATTCTGATAGCCAATGACGTCCAGCTTGCCCTGCTTGAGAGAGCAGAACTCCTCACGCATCCTTTCCATGAGACCATCTGGGATGTGGTGCTTCAGGAAGGCATCCTTGAAACAACCCCAGGTGATTGGGTATCCAGCTCTCATGGTCTGGTAGTTCTCCCACCAGGTAGCTGCCTGACCCTTCAGTAGGTAGGTGGCATACTTGACTTTGTCTTCCTCAGCAACGTGAGCAATGTCCAGAGCTCTGGCCATCTCCCTGATCCAGTCATCAGCATCCAGAGGCTCTCGTGATGCCACGAAAGCTCTCGGACCCAGACTCGGAAACTCCTTAATGCTGACCCGTGGAGCATTCTGGTTGTTGTGCTGGTTTGCCTGGAACTGGGCCATCTGCGTCACGACCTGAGTCATCTGAGTCAACAGCTCCGTGATCGGAGGTGGTTCAGGCGGGTTGTTCCTTGTTGGCGGCATCCTGAATAGACATGCATTTTAGCACAACAACAGAAAAGGATAGACTTGGTAATCGAAAGAGAGATTATTCCGACGCATGAATAGATAACCAACAGGTACATCATCACATGTTCAAATACATCAGAATATCCAACACACCATTACATGGTTCGAAAGCCAAAGGATAACTAAACATAGCTAAGGATGGATACATCGGTACTCTCATGCTCATCACGCAAGACGGCTGTGAGTAGTACGACGAGGGGTACGGTGAGGAGGAGGCCCACGAAAGTAGGTAGAACGACGATCCACATAGATCTGACGTGGCCTGAGAGCGACTCTAGGTGGGGTGAAGTACATAGCGTCGACTCCCTGTGCTCCAAAGCGTGGAATCCCAGTGTAACCAGCACCGAGGTTGAGGAGTGGACCTCTGATCGGCTCGTAACCTCCAACATCTGGCAGACGACGATCAACTGGCTGATCGAAACGTGCAAAGCGCTCATCTCCAACAAAGTCGGTGGTGTACGTCGCCAGACGAGTCAAAGCAAGGTAGAGCTTCTCTCTGACTGAGGCCAACTCCTGCGAAAGTGTGGTGGCAACTGCGTCACTGTGCCTCACAAACTGAGCGGTGGTGTGCAGCCTGGTGTTATCATGCTCGTAGACATCCAGGTTGTCGTAGAGAGTGAAGTGAGCTCCCTCCGAAGTGATGTAACCACGGGGGATGTGGCGATAGATAGAATCGTCAAATCCCCAGTAGTCAGCACGAAGGACGGTGAGACTCACATAAGCTGCCTGCTGCACGGCCATATCCACTGTGGAACCTACTGCCTCGTAGCGGTGGACAACGCTCATGCCATCATCTGACAGAATGTAGACGATAGCCTGGTAGTAGGTCTGGTCAAACTCTCGCTGCTGCTCGTAGACCTGGTACTCTGGTGCCCAACGGAACCCCAGATAAGTGACCATGTCTCTCAGCATCTCCGGATAACCGGCGGTGCTCTCACAACGAGTCATCCGAACCACCTGCGGGAAGAACCTGAGATCCATCTGCAGATGATCGGGGAAGTGTTGATTAGACGCCGGTAGAGAACTGAAGTGGAAAGCAACAACAAGGTTTCAACGGACGAAAAGGATGTTGAGAAGAACATGATATCGAAGCAACAACGGGAAACACGAGACAAAAACTCCTGAGGTACTACGGAAAACCCCATCCGGGCTTCTAAAGGATCAATATCTACTGCTTAAGGGATAGAGGATTTGCTTCCGGGGCTTACACGCCTCCGTTCTCAATCATGAGTATGCAACATGATAAATCATGTCACAACCACCTCCATTCCTATGGTCTAGTAGATATAACTATCCTAGAGAAACCAGGATTCGTGAAATCCTAACTTGAAAGTTTAGGTGAGAAAAGAAAACAACGTTGCACTTCCTTACCAGAAAAGGGTGGGTGGGTGGGGAAAGAAGAAAAATGGCAGAATTCCTACTCTCACGTTTCATTTTTCCTATATAGCTACAAAAATAGTTTCTAGACTCAACTGCGACCAGTAAAAGGGATCCTACAGGCAGACAGGCTCTGATACCATTTGTCGCACCCGGACTTCTAGAGGATACTCACCGTACGAACTGAACAGTATTTTGATTGGATTACGGGGCTTACCGGCACCCGCATGTCTTACGACTAGGCCAACACTTATGTGTGACAACCAATCTTTACTATTCACCGTCGATGTAAACTATCCCGTAGAAATCAGGACACTACCATTGACGTACTTCATACCATACACACATGGTACGTCAACGGCGTTGAACAAGGTGGTAACACAACATATCTCTAAGACACAAAAGATTGAAATAAGTTGCAACTGGCCCTCACTAGGGCAGAGAATAGCAAATACAATCATCCAGAGGACACATGTCCCAACATAACATCATTACATCTCACGGAAGCATTCAAAGGGTCTGAGTACAGACAAATCCAAATAGGCTTAAGAAGCCAGGAATGAAAAGAAAACGGAGCCCATCCACGATGTCTCGGATCCTGCCCGGGTCCGCTACCTACTCGTCAGCAGCCTCGTCAAACTCCACGTAGTAGCCGTCACGGGGTTCCTCGTAAGTGTAGTCTGCGGAAACCACAGCCCCAAAGGGGTCAGTACATAAACGTACTGGCAAGCAAGACTCACAATTCACCAAAGTGTAGCCCGTCAACACCAAGCACAGATGCCTTGGGTTCAACGGAAGAAAGGGGATATAAAAGATGCTGCAACTGGCTGCACTAACCAACTACAGAACATACTACAACTTCCGGCTACCAGAAGGGGATAATATAGCGTATCGTAACCAACCACAACTAACCACCACACAAACCCATCCTGGATCTCGCCCCTTATCCAAAGAAGCAATCCGAGGATAACTCACACAGTTGGATTAATGATGGATCAAATTGTTGTGTCAATAAGCCTATTACTAGTCAAGTTATCATTAGTTAGGTGTAAGTTGTTCTGAGTACTTGTTAGCCAGTACTTTCACCAAGTCAACCATAACCGCGGAAAACACGGCTTCTCGAGAAGATTTATCCCTGCAGGGGTGCACCAATTTGGCCGTACACGTAAGAATATCCCGCCAGGATGGAAATGCACTTCCACCAAGCGAGGCACTCTACACAACTCAAATCTTCTTCGCATCAAGCCCAAAGCACCACGTGTTGTGCGTGCGCGGCTAATCGAGCCCCACGAAGAAAAGGGGACCCTCATAGCACTGGAAGACCACGCCGCCCTAAATGCCGACTACAAAAGTTCCACCCTGGCCTCGGGTTCGTACCTGCATATGCGTGCATCAAATGGAAATCCCGAACTAAGTGTGGTGATTTGGACGAGATGCGAATCGAATCAAATTGAGGGGGCGCCCATACACGCTTCCCACATGCAGATAGTGTGCTCATCATGGATCAGTAGACAAGACCCTTTTTCCTATTAGGGTCGACACTAGCAGGCCTCAAAACCACGCCGGGCCTCCTGCCGGTGCCTTATCAGCAATTTATTATTACCTCAAATTAACAGGTTGTTGTTTAACATCGAGCCCCAGAATATAATCTGAATATGATAACAGAAAGTAACTGATAACAGACTCGAGCAAAAACAACCCTAAGCATGCTAGTAAGACACGGGCCCAAACAACGGGGTTATAGGACTGGGGGTGAGGCAATATCAGGGTTCAGGGTATCATGTGATAGGTTCGTAACAGAAGCAACGATACATAGGGCTAGCAAAAATAGACAACAGAAAGTATCGGTAACCAATGTTAAAAGGAACACAGTGGTTCATGTGAGTGATAACTTGCCTGCAAACTCAGTAGCCTGGTACTGGGCTAGATCCTCAGAAGGGGTGTCGTAAAGATCGTCGGTCTCAACGTCGTCGTCTATCCGAGAAGAAGCAAACAAACAATGCAGAAAGATAAACAATCAATATCATGGCATAGTGCACAATCATGGGATGATGCATGTCAAGTTAATGGATGCATCAAAATAAACTAGTTGACATGGTAACACAAATTAAATGGACACCTATGCAATTTTGAGTTGCATATGAAAAGCCCATGAATGTTGGTTAGATTATTTGTTTTCCAAGTAATCAACAGGTGAAGGTGGATTAGTATGATGCATGGATGAGGAAAAAACAAAATAACAACATTAGAACCAATTGGGAATGAGGTTTAGCAATTTAGAATTTTATTTATTAAGTTAAGGATTTTTTGGTTCCTTAAAGGTGACACACAAGTATTTGTTGTTTTCAGCCACTTAACTTGTGCAAAATAAATAACAAAATTCATATTTGAAAAGATCATAAAATTTTGGGTGGATTACATGTTTCAAATATTGGAAAAGGAATTAGGATGAATTTATTATGCCTTAAACAAAATTAAACAAGTTTTAAATAAAAAATTAAAAAAATTAAAAATTTAAAAAAAAGTTTGAAAAAAAAACATAAATTCAAACTCACATTTGAAAAGTTTATACTTTTCTAGTTTGAAAACATATTTTGCATGTTCAAAAATAATTTAATTTGAGCAAGTTATGATTTTACCAAACTTAAATGATTTAAACAAGGTTTAAATTATTTAAGCAATTTAAATTATTCAAACCATGAAACAAAATTTATATTTGAATAGGTGGTTCAAAATGGTATGGAAAACATATTTTATTTGCATTATTTGGATTAATTATGAATTAGTTATGGATTTTATCAAATTGCAATTGAATTATTTGAATTCAAATTTGAAATGCATTTGAAAAATTCAAAACAGGAAACAAATGGTTTAGTTAGATAGATAATTTAATTTAGACCAACACCCATATTTTACTTTTATTATTTGGAGTTATAAAATAAAAGTTATAAGCTTTTTAAAACTAGGGACCATTCTGCAATTTTTAGGGGCTTAAAATTAAAACAGAAAAGTTGAAATCCTTTTGTTACTCCGCAGTGGCTGTACACAGCCACTGACAGAGGGCCCAGGGCACCACGGTGGCCCGCGGGTGCTGGCGTGGCAGCACAGCCCACTGACAGAGGGGCCTGCCTGTCAGTGGCTCGGGCAAAAATTGGGTTTTTATCCCGCGGCGCGAGGGATCGAACTCGTGACCGTGCGCGAGCGAGCGAGGCACTGTAACCAGTGCGGTGTTTCGTCAGTTTTGTCAGTAACAAGGGCGCGGACAGGTTATCGTTCAACGGCGCGTTAACTGAATTTAAACGCGCGCGCTTGACTGAACCCTGACAGAGATCGTCGCCGGCGGCGAGCGGATGCGTGCTGCGGTGGCTGTGCTGCTCGGTTGCGTGCACGGATGCGTTGAGTATGTGCGCGTGCTGGAGGACAGAGGGGAGGAAGGGCATGGTGAGCTCACCGCGGAAGTAATCGTTGCAGAGGCTCGAGCTCGACGGCGACAGCGGCGAGGTCGTGGACGGCGGCGACGCTGTGGTTGATCTCCGGGGTGGCTCCGGTGTGCAATCGGGAGAGGGTGACGAGGTGGGTTGATTCCAGGGGCTAGGTGGGTAGGTGGAGCAACGAGGTGGCGGCGTCGTGCATGCTTTCAGAGGGAAGAACTCCGGTGAGGTTCAGAGCGAGGGGAAGGAGGTGGCAGAGAGGGAAAACGGCGGCGCCCGCGAGGGAGAAGGGGAACCTAGGGATTAGGGTTGCGGCGCAGAGCCCTAGGGGGCTTTATAGAGCTCCAGGAGCTCTCCTGGCCGTCGGGGATCGCTGATGCCGCCGTGGCATCACGGATGCGTTGCCGTACACGATGAAGACGAAGGAAAAAAAAATGAATCGGTGCGCGCCGCGCGGGGGAGAGAAAAAGGCCGCGCGGGAGAGAAAAGGGAAAGTGGGCTGGGCGCAGCCCACTGCCCTGGCGCCAAAATTTTATTTTTAAAATTTCTCCTCTGTTTTTTTTTTTGCAGAAATTGGAAATGGAAGAAAAAGATGATTTTTGAGTTAGCAAAAATTTCAGAAAAATTAGGGTGAGCTATTTGGGTCAACAGCAAACAATGCCAAGTTTTGTTTTACAAATATTTCAAATACTTTGTTGTTTTGAAAATGGTTTAAGTTGTATGATTTTTATATTAAGTGATCATTAATAAAAACAAACTTTATAATAGGGTGACCCTATTGTTTAATTATAAACCATTGATTAGAATTGTGGTATAATTTGCATAAATTCAACTTGGTTGCTGTTTGATGCTTTGATTTGAATTTTGAATGTGATTTGAAATTTAAATGATTGATTAAAACCATCATTTTAATAGTTGAGCATTATTGAATAATTGGAAACAAATAAGGGTTTGATTTGAACTTATTATTTGAAAAAGATTGTAACAGAGCAAGTATGAAATAAATGTTTGAATAAGGTTTGAATTTGAATTGTGAAAACAGAGAAAACAAATGCAAACCAAGTGAAAACAAATTAGAACAAATGCAAACAATGAAATAAATATGATGACATGATGCCATACTTTAATTAAACAGGAAAACAAACATTCTAGGGGTATTTTCATACTTGGGATGTTACAAGCTACAAAAACTGAGTATCTGAAGATGGCGGAGCACCCGATAACTTTCTCCAAGGAAGATCACCCTCCTCGAGTCTATCGACCAGGACACGCCGCACTTGTCATACAAGCGCAAATTGGCAATTACGAGCTGGCTCGCGTGTTCATGGACGGAGGCAGCGGCAGCAACATCATCTACGCAGACACGCTCCGGCGCATGAACAAGAATTTGGACGGACTGGCAGAATCAGAGACATCCTTCCACGGGATAATTCCAGGAAAGGCAATCTATCCACTCGGGACAATCAACCTAGAGGTGGTGCTAGGCAACCGAAGCAATTACAGACGAGAGTTCCTCGACTTCGAAGTCGTCGACTGGCCCTCACAGTACCACGCCATTCTTGGTCGGACGGCGTTCGCCAGATTCATGGCAGTACCTCATTACGCATATTTGAAGCTCAAGCTACCCGGAGAATATGGCACAATCACCATCGACGGCGATTTTCAGAAGTCCAACAAGTGCGACATCGAATTCAACGAGATCGCGCAATCTTTCGGGATGCAGGAAGAACTAGAAGAAATAGCAAAAACCACGGATCACACCGTGATGCCGCTCACCAAGAAGAACGCTCCAGAGCTCGAGTTCAACACAAATAGCGGTACCCGCAAGCATCAAATACACCCGACGGATTCTGCGAAGACGGCGATGGTGTCCACCACCCTTTCACCAGCATAGGAAAGCGCGCTCGTCGAACTCCTCCGTGAGTACTGGGAAATCTTCGCCTGGCAGCCCTCAGAAATGCCAGGAATACCCAGGGAGTTCGCCGAGCACTCACTCGAAGTCTACAAGGACGCAAAGCCCATCAAGCAGACCACCCGACGGTTTTCAGAACCTAAGCAGAAAGCGCTCGGAGAAGAAATAAACAGATTGCTCGCAGCAAAATTCATCAGAGAAATAAAGATATCCACTTGGTTAGCAAACCCAGTGCTGGTCCTAAAGAAGAACACCAACATCCTTCGAGTATGCATCGACTACACGTCGCAGAATAAACACTGCCCCAATGATAACTTTCCCCTCCCGCGAATCGACCAAATCGTGGACTCCACTGCAGGCTGCCAACGCCTCTCCTTCCTGGACGCCTACTCGGGATACAACCAAATCCGGATGAAACAGGAAGATGAGGAAAAGACATCATTCATCACACCTCACGGTGTATACTGCTACACGACAATGCCCTTCGGGCTCAAGAACGCAGGCGCAACATATCAGCGCTGCATGCAAAAATGCCTCGCCAAGCTCATTGGCAAGAACGTACAAGTGTACGTTGACGACATCGTCATCAAGACTCGAGTGGAGGACACGCTCCTCGATGATATCAGAGAAACATTCGATGCGTTGAACGCATACCGAATAAAACTCAACCCAACCAAGTGTGTCTTTGGTGTCCCCGCAGGACAACTTCTCGAGTACCTGATCTCCGCTCGAGGAATTAAAGACAACCCGGAGAAGATACACGCAATCTTGACCATGAAGGAGCCCACCAATCTACGCGGAGTCCAACAGCTCACCGGGCGACTAGCCGCATTGAGCAGATTCATCGCACGATTGGGTGAACAGGCGTTACCCTTCTATAAACTGTTGAAGAAGACAGATAAATTCGAATGGACACCTGAAGCAAAGCAAGCGTTTGCAGATTTGAAGCAAACACTGCATAGCAGGCGTATCCTGGCTACTCCACACGAAAGGGAACCGCTATATCTATACCTAGCCGCAACAAACCAGGTGATCAGCACGGCCATTGTAGTAGAAAGACCACAAGAAGGAAAAGCATATGGAGTGCAAAGGCCAATTTACTACATCAGTGAGGTCCTTCCGTCGGGAACCGCCCCGCTGAAAGTAAAGTATGGACACCTAGAGGGGGGGTGAATAGGTGCTACGACCAATTTTAATTTTTCTTAAAGTTTAGGCTTGACAAGAAGGTAAATTCTCTAGATTGTGCAACTAATGGTGAATTTACCTATATGACAAGGCAAGGAACTAATGCAACTAGGACAACAATTAATACAACAAGAACTACAATAAAAGCTACGAGTGCGAGTAAGTAATGAGGGAGGAACGAGGTAACCGATGGAAGCACACGGAGACACGATGTATTTCCGAGTTCCTCCTTTTTAGGGGAGTACGGCTCGTTGGAGGGGTGTGAGCTCGCCACGAAGGCCTACTCAACGCCACAAAGGCCTCACCCTATTCTCCGATGAACTTGCGCCACAAAGGCCTAGTTCACCTCTTACTATTGAACCCCTTTGAGGCGGGGATCGAATCCTTTACAAACACTTGGGGCACACACCCACAACTTAATTGGGGTCTCCCAAACTCTTCTTGAATCACCACTAGAACAAGAAGCTTAGGTTCTCCACAAGAGGAAACCCTAAGCAAAGATCTCTCACGCAAATGAGAGGGAAATGGAAATCCGGTTGGTGAAGATGTAGATCCGGTGGTCCTCCTTCAATCCTCAAAGAATCAACGAGTTTGGGGGAGGAGGAGGGAGATCTTGCTAGTGGGTGAGCTCCATTAATGGTGTCTTCAATGCAGGGGAGAGCTAACCCTTGGAGAGAGAAGGGAGGCTCTATTTATAGCCTCCATCAAAACTAGCCGTTTTTCAGCCAGATTGCGACCAGCCCGGAATGGTCCGGAATATTCCGGACCCAGGAATAATCCGGAGCAATCCGGATGCCCATAGAGCAAAATCCCCTTATGGTCGGAATGGCCCCCGGAATATTCCGGATGCCAACAGAGCAAAATCCCGTTGAGGCCGGAATGACCCCGGAATATTTCGGCTGCCGGAATCTTCCGGAATAATCCGGATTGTAACAGAACCTTTTCCCATAGTGGCCGGATTATTCCGGACATATTCCGGAGCCCGGATTGGCCCGGAATATTCCGGGCTTCCCTTTGAAGCTTTGTTTTTTGCCAAGAAAAATCCATTTGATCTTCGATTTCTTCACCATTTCTTTGACACCGTATACGTGCTGAATTAAGACCAAATCCTTTGACAAGATAGCACATACGGTTAGTAGCCTCTTTATGTTGTTAACAAACACACAAAACAGCGAGATATCGAGAATGCACTTTCAATCTCCCCATTTTTGGTGTTTGATGACAACATAAAGATTTCACGGGGATAGAACAATATGAACTAAATAAATGGTGTCTAAAAAATAGACGGAGTTCTTCCTCGATGTTTGTCGTGAGACACACACTTCATAGGCTTTGCTCCCCCTATGTTTTAAACACCAAGCCGTCTAAACAAGTTCACAAAACATGCATAGATAAAGATAGACAATAATAGTACGCATGATAATGGTAACATAACCACGGGAAGGGTGACACGAATACGTCACGAGGTTCCACACACATAGTACGAAGTTTCAAACGAAGGAAACGTAATAAAGATACCGGAGCACAAGCCTATAAGATCGAAATCAAAAGGCAAAAGACTTGTGCCCCAACCCTTGCAAAGCCCGTGGAATCCTAATATGGGGACTCCTTCTCCCCCTTTGGCATCAAGACGCCAAAAAGGGACAAAGAGCCCACTAACGCCCCAAGAGATCACTCCATGTCGTCATCTTCTCCATTGCCTTCCTCATCATTCTCCTCTTCCTCAGCTTCAGCATCACGTCCTCCAAGTCCAGCAGCATCAAAGTCGTCTTCATCATCAGAATACTCTTCATCATCAACATCCGCTGGAGGAACCCCGAAGTAGAAGTCATCATCATGAATCTCAGGCATCTCAATGGGGACAAGATCAGCAGCAGCAAGATAGGAAGGATCGGCAGGCACGTCAAAACCAGCAGCTCTGCGATCGGCGTTCTGAATACGCCTAGTCTCCTTGGCCAACTCCCTAGCCTCATTGGCAATAGCCCTAGTGTCCTTGCACATGTTGAACATAGACTTGAAGAATTTTGCAATGCCACTAGAGGGACGCTCAGAAGTGCCACTGGTGGAAGCTGAAGGAGTGGCCGTGGGGGACTTGGACTTTCCCTTAGCAAACTCCGGAATCTCTTCACCATTGATCAATTGAGGAGCCATCTTCTTGCACTTGACCACCTCATAGTTTTCCATGACCTCAATCCCCACCTTGGCATTTATGAACTTCTGAATAAGTGGGCCATAGGCGGGCTTCCTCTTCTCCATGACACCTAGGCAAATCTCTCGGTAGATGAAGTCCATCACATCAATCCTCCTTTAGTTCTTAGGCCTAGTGAGGAACATGAGGTTCACCATGAAGGCCCTCATAGCGGAGAAATCACCGGCCTTGATCACAATGGAGGCACAGAAGATCTTGGAGAGCAAGTTTTAGTAAGGGTACATGTTGGAATTGAATGGCTTAGTCTTGCCTTTGACATTGGGAGGATAGCAAAAGTCTAGGCTAGAGATGTCATACTCTGGGGTTTCATGAATCTTGTAGCCATGATCAGCATAGGTGGCAATCCAAGTGTAACCCAAGGCCTCAGCAAACTCAGACAAGTTACTAGTGATCTTCTCCTCCCCACACATCCAAGTCATGGAGCGACGGGCATCACCCGTGGCGTGGAGAGTGCAATAGAACTGAGCAATCAACTGAGGGCAATACTCACTCTCAGTGTTGTCAAACAGAGGAATCAAGCCAAGCTTCTCCAGACAGGCATGCACATGGCGGAGCTCTGAGTTCTTGTACCTATTATAGACGGCCATGTCAACCTGAGCCTGCACACAAGTAAGAGGCTGCTGGGTAGAATAGAACTCGTTCCAGCACTTGAACTGCAGATTTGTCCAGAACCGTGGATCCTCACAGGTGGACTCAGGAAAGCGGTACGGGTTCTTCCGCTTGATGAACTCCCACTGAGGAATAGAGCATTCTTTCAGATCAATATCGGGAACCCTCTCAGTATTATCATCCTCACGAGATGCCCCACGGGAACCGGAAGAGCGACCCCTAACAGGGCGAGCTCCCCTCCCAACAGTTTGCTTCCTTTTCTGACCAGTACGAGCTCCAGGACCTGAGAATAGAGGACAAGGGAGTAGCAAAGATAAGTGCATATGCCATACGGGTTAAAGGAACGCCGAAAGGTTTGGTTTAGTGCAAAAACTCGAATTTCTGGGAGCATCCGGAAAATTTCGGAATGGTCCGGAATATTCCGGCTGGGCCGGAATTTTCCGGAATATTCCAGGCTCCTCGATTTGATTCGAGGGACTGCCCAAAACTTCGATTTTTTGACTCAACAACTAAACCAAACATCAAGGGATACCGAATAGATGAATCTAAAGTAGATCTATGTGCTGGAAGTTGTGGGATGGTCGTGATCTACGATTTGGATCTAAGTCTAGATTTGTTGAGTGGTTAGACTAGATCAATGATAACATGGCATCTAGGTAGTGATTGGCAAGAAGAACACATTGATAGAACTTGGAACTAGATCAAACCCTAGTTGAGATTTCATCTAGAACCAAAATCAACCAACCAAAACAAGAAATAAGAGATGCCAAACAACATACCGTCCATGGGGAAGTCCTTGTCCAAAGGAGGGATCCAACAATCCTCCCTAGGGGCAACGGGGACGAAATCGACGAACTATGGTGGCTAGGGCACGGGAGGAGAGAAAGAAGTGGAGGAAAACCGTCCACCCGTGCGTGCGGGGGGTATTTATAAAGGAAAACTGCCCATCCGGAATGGCCCGGAAATTTCCGGGGGCCGGAATATTCCGGAGAATTCCGGAGTCCGGAATGGTCCGGAAAAATCCGGATGGCCAGAAAATTCCGGCAGAAGCAGCAAACAGCTCCAAATTTTCCGGAGGGCGAGTTTTGAAAGGCTAGGAACGAAGTGTTGATGTGTGGAGTACGGCATATGCATAGATGAACATGAGAGAGGACAAATAGAGCAAAACACAAGGGGTTAGGTTTCCTAGTCTTACTTCTCGGGGAAAAACAAATAAGATCAAAATAGCAACGAGAAGTAGTATTCGGAAGGAAAAACACAATAACCACAAGATATCCAACTAAGAACCAACTCTTCACATGGGAAGAGGTTGGTGGCCTAAGCCACCATGTAAGAGTTCATGGTATGCAACCGCGAAGATATATCTTGGGGGCATTGCCAATACTCAACATTGAAGCTCACAATTCAACATTACAAATAGAGAGATAACAATGAAATTTTTGCTATGGGCATAATGGGGGGAGGGAGAACCCAATGTGTTAGGATAACACTCCCCCTATGTCCATGCCTACACCTAAGCTCAAACACGTTTCATCTATAGGGGTGTGTGCAAGATCTTCAAGTCAAACTCCTAGAATCAATCACATTTAGTTCATTCCTCAAGAACAAGAATCTTGCATCGTCAAGTGGCTTCGTGAAAATATCCGCAAGATTGTCCTTGGTGGGCACATAAGATAGTGCAATGTCTCCTCTTGCCACATGGTCACGGATGAAGTGGTGGCGGATCTCAATGTGTTTGGTCCTTGTATGTTGCACCAGATTGTATGCAATTTTGATGGCACTTTCATTGTCACACAAAAGAGGCACCTTATCCAAATGAACTCCATACTCCTTGAGAGTTTGCCTCATCCATAACAATTGAGTGCATGCACTTGCGGTGGCAACATACTCGGCTTCGGCGGTGGATAGGGATATGCAATTTTGCTTCTTGGAAGACCAACTCACTAGGGACCTACCAAGAAATTGGCAAGCCCCGGAGGTAGACTTCCTATCATCTTGATCACCCGCCCAATCGGAATCCGTATATCCATTGAGAGAAAATTGTGCCCCCTTTGGGTACCACAATCCAAATCTTGGGGTATGAACCAAATAACAAAATATCCTATGGACCGCCATCAAATGGCTATCCTTAGGAGCCGCTTGATACCTTGCACACACACCTACACTCAAAACGATATCGGGCCTAGATGCACAAAGATAGAGTAAAGAACCAATCATAGAACGATAAAGCTTTTGAACCACATCCTTACTCCCTTTTGGATTACGAGATACATGGCACTTGACTTGCATAGGAGATGTCTTGATCTTAGCATCTTGGAAATTAAACCTCTTGATCATATCTTGGGTATACTTGGCTTGAGAAATGAAAGTCCCACGGGCCAATTGCTTGATCTCAAAGCTAAGGAAGAATTTAATCTCACCCATCATAGACATCTCGAACCTGTCAGTCATAAGCTTAGAGAACTCATTATTGAAAGCTTGGTTAGTTGAGCCAAAGATGATATCGTCCACATATAGTTGGCATATGAAAAGCTCTCCCTTTACTCTCTTGGTGAAGAGCGTAGGGTCAATCTTCCCAACTTCGAAACCACGATCATCTAACAACTCCCTAAGGTGCTCATACCAAGCACGAGGTGCTTGTTTGAGACCATAGAGAGCCTTGTCAAGTTTGTAAACGTGCTTAGGAAAGTTGAGATTCTCGAACCCCGGAGGTTGCTTAACATATACCTCCTCTTTTAGTGGACCATTCAGGAAAGCACTTTTCACATCCATTTGTTGCAATTTGAAATTGTGAGAGGATGCATAAGCAAGGAGGATACAGATGGACTCAAGGCGAGCCACGGGTGCGTAGGTTTCATCAAAGTCAATGCCTTCAACTTGGGTATAACCTTGAGCAACCAATCTTGCCTTGTTCCTAATGACAATGCCATGCTCATCTTGCTTGTTCTTGAAAATCCACTTAGTGCCAATAACATTGTGGCAATCCTTGGGCTTCTCAACCAATCTCCACACTTTATTGCGCTCAAAGTTATTGAGCTCATCATGCATAGCTTCTACCCAATCGGAGTCCTCAAGAGCTTCATACACTTTCTTAGGATCCACCATAGAGATATGAGCTTGATGCTCACAAAAATGAGCCAATTGCCTTCTTGTAGATCTTCTAGTTTGAACATCCTCCAATACCTTGTCGTCTTGGGCATCAATTTGCTTCAAAGCTCTTCTTATCCTTTTGATGCGACGGGCTTCGATCTCCTCTTTATTGCGAGGAGGAATCACTTGATCATATTGATCATTTGGGTCCCCATCTTGACCAACTTGGCCTTGATCATCAACATCAACAACATCTTCAACAGTAACTTCAACTTGAGCAGAGGATGAAGAAGATGGTTGATCTTGGCCTTGATCTTGACTCGCATTAGTGAGAGGAGTGGGTACGACTTGCGGAGTCACTTGATCAATGAGAGGAGGGTCTTGAACATGTTCTTGGTTAGGTATAATAGTTGGCTCCTTGGCTTGATCTTCTAATGTAGAGGAGGGCTCCACTTGAGTAGAGCATAGTCCTTCTCGAGTCGCCATAAGGTGTCCCTTGATGGGGCGGAAAAATACCACACCCATCCTTCCTATGGCTTCTTGAGGCATTTCAACATCTACATTAGAAACATGGAATTGCGCCACTTGGGAGCCGTCATTTTCCTCGAAAACCACACTACAAGATTCTATGAAAATCCGTGAGGCTTTGTCATAGACTCTATAAGTGTGGGATTCGGCACCGTAACCAACAAAGATACCCTCAATAGTTTTGGATTGAAATTTAGACAACCTAATGCCCTTGATCAAATAGAAGCACTTACAACCGAATACACGGAAGTAGGAGACGTTGGGCTTGTTGCCGGTGAGGATCTCATATGGGGTCTAGTCCAAGCCTTTGCGGATGTAGAGGTGGTTGGAGGAGTGGCATGCGGTGGATATGGCCTCGGCCCATAAATATTGGGGAGAAGAGTACTCCGCCAACATGGTCCTTGCCAAATCCAAGAGAGTGCGATTCTTCCTTTCGGCAACACCATTTTGTTGAGGAGTGTAAGTGGCGGAGTATTGATGACGAATGCCTTCTTCACTAAGAAATTCATTCAATGTATAGTTCTTGAACTCTGAGCCATTATCACTCCTAATAGCCATGATTTGCACATTGTGTTGACGTTGCACTTCGTTGGAGAAGTCGATTATGGTTTGTTGAGTTTCACTGTTGCACTTGAAGAAATAAACCCAAGTGTATCTTGAATAATCATCGACAATCACCAAGCAATACTTCTTGCCGCCAAGACTTGCCTCGGGCACGGCACCAAAGAGATCAACATGGAGAAGCTCCAAGATCCTCTTTGATGAGATAATAGTCTTGGCCTTGTGCACGATGTCATGCATATTCCCTTCAACACACGACCTACAAACGTGATCCTTTGCAAAGGAAACATTTTCTTTTAGTCCAACAATAAGGCCACCTTTGTGAAGACTTTTCAAAGTTCTCATGTTGACATGGGATAGGCGGCGATGCCACAACCATCCCAAGTCCGCCTTCCCGAAAAGACACATTGCTTGATAGTTGGTTGACTTCGAAAAGTCCACCACGAACAACTCATTTTCAACATGTCCCACGTGAGCGACGTCAAGAGTCTTGCTCCTCAAAAGGACCACAATATCACCATCGAAAAAGACGGAAAAACCCATCTTTCCAAGAGAGCGGACGGAAAGTAAATTGTAACCAAGGGATTCGACAAGCATGACATTCACGATAGTTATATCGGGAGCCACCACAACCTTGCCAAACCCGGATACCTTAGACTTGGACGAGTCTCCATAAGTGACGGTTGCTTGGATGTCATTTGGTCGCAACTCCGTCACAAGCTCTTTGCTTCCGGTCATATGATTAGTGCATCCACTATCGAGAATCCATTTAGTCCCACCGGAAGCATAGCCCTGCAAGAGATCATTGACGAGAGTTAGGACCCGAGATGGGTCCCTTCATGTTAGCAACAAGGGTCTTTGGAACCCAAATAGTATAGTCAATGAAACCCTCAATAGGACCAACATATTTAGCTTGCACAACACCATAATAATCAATATATAAGAAATGGTGTGGATTGTTAGTTCCCGCGGAAGTGCTACGAGTAGTATTGTCCCTCATGACACTACTACTCGAGGCAATGTTATTAGCTTGAGCGTGTGTACTAGGAGTAGTGTTATCCCTAATGACAACACCACTCGAAGCACCATTGTTGGTCTTCTTCTTGCTCTTCTTCTTCTTGTTCTTCTTCTTGGCTACATAGACTAGACCTTGCTTGCCCACTTGTTGCCTTGGTGCACTCAATTGTGGTATAGCAATGACCGCATTAGAGTTAGGTGCAACCACTTGTGGGGAAGGGGTCACAAATGTCACAACTTGTGGGTCTTTACCCTTGAGTCTTGCTAGCTCATTCTTCAACCTAGCATTTTACTCAATAATATTTGCATGATCACAAGAAGAAGTAGAGGTGCTAGCATTGTTAATTTGATTAAGTTGAGTTTCAAGTTGTTCATGCAACTCTTTGAGGGATGAGTGTTGGCTTTCCAAAGCTTTGTGAGCCTCGGTTAGCTTTTCAAACTCCTCGGTTAGTTTACCATGACCAACCCCAAACTCGACCTTATCCTTTTTAGCCTTTTTATATTTAGCAATAGCAAGATCACGTTCCTTAGTGATGTTTGAGACAAGTTCATTATGAGTTAATTCAATAGATTCAAGTTCATCCTCTAGAGAAACTCTACCATCATGCTCTTCCTCAAGAGTCATAGAGAGAGATGCAATTTCATCCGCATCCCTTCTCTCAACCTCACCTTTCTTCTCAAGAGCATCTTGGGCCTCTCCCAATTGCCTCATGAGATACTCAACGTACTTCTTGGTCTCCCCTTGCATGTTAGACATAAAGTGGTCCAAGGAGACCCTTTCTTCTTCTTCTCTAAGACTAGCAAGATGTTCTAGTTCACTAGGGGTCTTAGAGTTGGGGGAAAGTGATACCTCCGTGGCCTCAGCCATGAAGCACTTGGCATTACGTTGAGGGATATTGTCATTGGGGGATTCGAAGAGGGATGAAGATGATGGAGTAGAGGCAATAGCTAGAGCGGCCACTTCACTTGTGGTTTCTTCTTCTTCATCACTCCCGGAATCATACTCCTCTTGAGTCAAGATAACAAACTTGGTGGGAGACTTCTTGTTGAAAGGCTTCTTCTTGAAATGAGGTTTCTTGTACTCAACCTTGGACTTGTCCTTGCGAATGAGCTTGCCACTATGGAGCTCTCTATTCTCATAAGGGCACTCCGCGATGAAGTGATGCTTATCTTGACAATTGAAGCAAGACCTCACTTTTTGAGCCCCATCATTTCCATAGCGAGACCTTGTCTTCTCCTCAACAAATTTCTTGCCCTTGGGAGGATTGCTCCAAAACTTTTGCACGGTGAGAGCAATGAGATCCTTTAGAACGGGATCATAGTCTTGTTCCTTCAACGGAGGCAACGCCTCTTCTCCTTCATCTTCATTCTCAACTTCTCTTGACAACACCTTGGCCTTCAAAGCAATGGATGTTCCTTGATGCATTCCAATGGCCCTAGCACGGTTGTCAAGCGCATTCTTGGTTTGCACTTTGTAGGAGCACAATTCTTGCATCACTTGAGTTGAGGTCATGGAGGAGAAATCATGTCTTCCTTGAATGCTCTTCAAGTCCGTGCCCTCAAATGGCATCACGGCAATCATATACTTTCTCTTGATCCAAGCATCATCAATATACTTGGCACCCGCACTAGAGAAGGCGGTGGCAAGAGTTTTGAGTCTTCGATACATGTCAACATGATCTTCTCCATCACGCATGAAAAATCCTTCGGCCTCATTGGTCAAGGCATCATACCGATTTCTTTGCATGCTCTCATTCCCAACGAACATGATGACAAGTGCATCCCATGTTTCTTTGGCGGTGGAGAAGTGTTGAAGATGCGGCATGTGGTTAGGACCCACGGCTTGTCGAAGGATGGACAAGACGGTGTAGTTGAGTTGGCAATCTACGGCTTCTCTTCTTGTGATATTCTTGGGATCAAATGGCTTGTATCCGTCACGAGTGATCCTCCAAAGATCTATACAAGAAGAGTTCAAGTGAGTCTCCATGTAGTATTGCCATTCACGAAAAGCAAAAAGCATCAATTTTAGGTGGATCTCCTCTAGGGATTATATGAGGTTGAGGGACGGGGGGATCGGGAGAATATCGGCCTTCAACGGCGCGATATCCTTCCTCTTCACCCGCACCCTTCTTAGCGGATTGTTCGGCGGAGGCAGTTTTAAGTGGATCACCATCTACCCCATTCTTGGCACCCTCCGGTCCTTCCGGAAGGGATGATTCGACAACCTCCGGTGTTTTGCCTCTGAGGAGTTGGGCCATGAGTTGACGGAACTCATCAAATTTTGTGTCTATGGATGAGGTCAATGAATTTCTCAAAGCATTGAGATCATCCATGGTCACATTGTTAACGGATGGAGCGTAGACCAAATCATCTCCCATACTTAAACTCTTAGGCGGTTAAGCCCGATAGAAGAGTCAAGGCTCTGATACCAATTGAAAGTAAAGTATGGGCACCTAGAGGGGGGTGAATAGGTGCTACGACCAATTTTAATTTTTCTTAAAGTTTAGGCTTGACAAGAAGGTAAATTCTCTAGATTGTGCAACTAATGGTGAATTTACCTATATGACAAGGCAAACAACTAATGCAACTAGGACAACAATTAATACCAAGAACTACAATAAAAGCTACGAGTGCGAGTAAGTAATGAGGGAGGAACGAGGTAACCGATGGAAGCACACGGAGACACGATGTATTTCCGAGTTCCTCCTTTTTAGGGGAGTACGTCTCGTTGGAGGGGTGTGAGCTCGCCACAAAGGCCTACTCAACGCCACAAAGGCCTCACCCTATTCTCCGATGAACTTGCGCCACAAAGGCCTAGTTCACCTCTCACTATTGAACCCCTTTGAGGCGGGGATCGAATCCTTTACAAACACTAGGGGCACACACCCACAACTTAATTGGGGGCTCCCAAACTCTTCTTGAATCACCACTAGAACAAGAAGCTTAGGTTCTCCACAAGAGGAAACCCTAAGAAAAGATCTATCAAGCAAATGAGAGGGAAATGGAAATCCGATTGGTGAAGATGTAGATCCGGTGGTCGTCCTTCAATCCTCAAAGAATCAACGAGTTTGGGTGGAGGAGGAGGGAGATCTTGCTAGTGGGTGAGCTCCATTAATGGTGTCTTCAATGCAGGGAGAGCTAACCCTTGGAGAGAGAAGGGAGGCTCTATTTATAGCCTCCATCAAAACTAGCCGTTGTTCAGCCAGATTGCGACCAACCCGGAATGGTCCGGAATATTCCGGAACCCGAAATAATCCGGAGCAATCCGGATGCCCACAGAGAAAAATCCCCTTATGGCCGGAATGGCCCCCGGAATATTCCGGATGCCAACAGAGCAAAATCCCGTTGAGGCCGGAATGACCCCGGAATATTCCGGCTGCCGGAATCTTCCGGAATAATCCGGATTGTAACGGAACCTTTTCCCATAGTGGCCGGATTATTCCGGACATATTCCGGAGCCCGGATTGGCCCGGAATATTCCGGGCTTCCCTTTGAAGCTCTGTTTTTGGCCAAGAAAAATCCATTTGATCTTCGATTTCTTCACCATTTCTTTGACACCGTATACGTGCTGAATTAAGACCAAATCCTTTGACAAGATAGCACATACGGTTAGTAGCCTCTTTATATTGTTAACAAACACACAAAACAGCGAGATATCGAGAATGTACTTTCACCCGCCACGGCACAACAGCCCCGGCGAGATCCACACCGACGCACTCGCCTCTGGCACCACCTGCGGGTGCACCACATCCACGACAGGCACCAGCTGCGGATGCACCACATCCACGACGGAGGCTAGAAGACCAGGCGGAGCGCACTGCCGTGCCGACAGCGGCAAGGTCGACGCCGAATGCACATCATCGCACTCCACACTCCCTGTAGGATCCACCGTAGCCATCTCCACAGAACACTGCACCGTATCCACCGAATCCACCACACCCACCTGAGTCCCGGCCCCCGTAGCCCTGATTTACTGCGGCTCTGTTTTTCTTCGTGTAGGCCTCGTGGATGTCCTGAAACTTTCGGCAGTACTTGAGGAGGTGATTTTCCTTGGTCTTGCCTATGCGCTTATCTGTGAATAGATGTAGCATGCAATAACCGTCAAGGTCTTCCTCAGGAGTTTTATCCTCTGGCTTTGTCTTCCATTCGCGATTTCCACGAGGTCCGCTGTCACAATTTCTTGTAAACTCTATCACCACTAGTTCTTCTCAATCGTCGTGATCGTAATGCTTTCTCATTTTCTTTCGACCATGGCGGTTGTCCTCAGGTGCTGGAGAAGATGCCTTCTCATTGCCCACCGAGTCTTGGCCGTTGGCCCATCTGTCGGCTATAGCCATCATCTCCCCGATAGTTTGGGTGCGGCTCGCCCCAACTCTTTTCTGAAGGCGGTTCGTCTAGCTCCTTTGGTGAAATCTTCGACTGTGACCTCTTCCGATATGTTTCCCGCCGTATTTTTGAGCGTGTTCCACCGCTGGATATACTCGCGAGTAGACTCACCACTCTTCTTCTTGCAAGCCTGCAGCTCTTTGATGGACGCGGGTCTTTTATATGTTGCTTGGAAGTTATTGCGGAAGTCGAAGGTTAGATCGTCCCATGATCCATAGCACGCCCTCGGTCTTCCTTCGAGCCAGCTACGCGCAGCGCCTACAAGATGTAGGTTAAGGTACTGCATAGCCGTGGTCTTGTTCCGACGTTGGCATTTTATTGCCGTGAGGTAATCCGACAGCCAGGATTTGGGCTCCAACGAGCCGTCGTACTTTGGCACTTCCGTAGTAAGCTTAAATCTCTTGGGCATTGGTGCCTCGCGGATGTCGCGAGTAAAGCACAGTGCGCTGCAGGCCTCTTCATCAAAGGAGGTGGACGGGGACCGTGCGCGGTTCCTGATCGCTTGGGCCTTGTTGATTTTGTTCTGCGCGATGTCAGATTGCGCGTTGTATCCAGGCTGGTCGCGATCGTTCTCCTTCCGCGGCTCCTTGCTGCGGTGTCGCGAGCGGCTGCTATGATGTCGTGGACTGCGATCTCGATCCCTCGGGCTGTAGTCGCTGCTACTCGGGCTATCACCGTGTCGCCGGGCCTCCTTTCCTCGGGCGCGACGAGGTGACTTCTCCCTTCTAGGTGATGTGCTCCCGCGACTGCGGGCTGTTTCTTTCTCTTTCCGAGGGGTTTTATCAGTCTCTTGCGCAATCGCGTTCTTGCGGCCTTGGGCCGCGAGTCTCGCGGCTGCCATGCTTAGCCCCTTCTGGACTTGTCGATATTGCTCCGCGCGGGGTCGTTCTCTCCTGGCTGGTTTGCCTGCAGGTACGTGGCTGCGGCCAGGACTGCGGCGGCGGGAGTCGTCGGGTGTACGTTGCCGTCGTTGTCGACGTGCATAAGGGAGGTTTCAAGTGTTCTGCTGATCCCGCTGAGAGACTCGCCGTCCAGGGCCGCGGTCTTCGAGACGTATCTTTTCTTAGGGGTGTTGTTCCCTACTGAATATGTTTTGGAGAGAGCCGCACGACGTAGACTTGATCCGTTTGCCAGTTTCTTCCGTTCGTCCAGTTTCTTGCGGGCTTCCCTGATCAACTCCGCTGCTTTCACTAGGTGATAGTGGTATGCAGTCAAATCTTCCTGAGGGGCTCCTTCTTCGATCGGCTGGCCTGAGTGTACAGCCTTTTTTTCCTTGAGCGAGGCGTTTCGCGACACTTTGATGTGCTCTCGCTCTTTCCAGCTGTCTTCCGTTTCTTCGGGTGGTTCGGCCGATCCTGCCATGCAGACTTGAGCCAGATATGGCCCGCGAGTCCTAGGCGGAGGCTGACAAGTTTCGCTGACCCGAGAAGGTTCTTCAGCCGAGATAGTGTGGAAGTTGCGAGTGCTGGGGCGGATGGATCCGCCGCTGGGCTCTAGATCGCGACCAGCATCAATGGGCAGCGATTCGAAGGTTGCTGGGCTCGAGACGGACTCGGAGTCCGAGTCGCCGAGATCGGCTTGCTCGGAGAAGTGCAGGATTCCTGCTTTGTTGGCGTAGAAGTGGAGTCTCCCGAACGTCAGGCTGACACTTTTCTCCAATCCGCTGAACGCCGGGCGCGATTCCGGCGAGTGTGGCGCGATGGTGATCGACCCGAATCGGATCGGATCTGTTGGAGTCGAGGTTCCCGGGCTCCAGCTGAAGTTTGGCGATGATGAGGCCGAAGATACCGTAGATCCAGCGCCCGCCGTTCCCACAGACAGCGCCAATTGTCGAATATGCATCTCAACAAGTCCCTCGGGTGAACCGACAGGGTTTTTTTTAGGAGAACGTGTAGGCGCTGGTGACAATCGTCGGCTAACAGGGGGCACGATTTTCCCAGGTTCGGGGCCCTCGTAGAGGTAAAACCCTTACTCCTGCTTCTGTCGATTTGAATTATCAATAGATCGGTTACAATGGGGGGTGCTCGAGTCGAGAGTATGATCTCAATCTCAAGGCTTTGGTGGTGCGGTATTGCATGGTCCCCCTCCCGGTGGTTCTCCTGGCCTTATATAGGTGGCCAGGTCTCAAACCGCACCCGGGGGAGGGGTACAAACCCTAGCCTTAGGTCGGCTACAAGTTTCCTTCCTTGACCCGCAAGGCTTTGCGGGTGGGCTTTGATTGGGCCTTCTAGAACTGTCGATGGCATCTCCCTTCGGGCTTAGGTCTTGGGCCTTGGACCGGGTAGCCTCACCCGATAGGTCCAGGATCTTCCTGAGGGGCTCCTTCTTCAATCGGCTGGCCTGAGTGTACAACCTTTTTTGCCTTGAGCCAGGCGTCTCGCGACACTTTGATGTGCTCTCTCTCTTTCCGGCTGTCTTCCGTTTCTTCGGGTGGTTCGGCCGATCCTGCCATGCAGACTTGAGCCAGGTATGGCCCGCGAGTCCTAGGCGGAGGCTGACAAGTTTCGCCGACCCGAGAAGGTTCTTCAGCCGAGATAGTGTGGAAGTTGCGAGTGCTGGGGCGGATGGATCCTTCGCTGGGCGCTAGATCGTGACCAACATCAATGGGCAGCGAGTCGAAGGTTGGCGGGCTCGAAACAGACTCAGAGTCCGAGTCCCCGAGATCGGCTTGCTCGGAGAAGTGTAGGATTCCTGCTTTGTTGGTGTAGAAGTGAAGACTCCTGAACGTCAGGCTGACGCTTTTCTCCAATCCGCTGAACGTCGGGCGCGATTCCGGAGAGTGTGGCGCGATGGTGGTCGACCCGAATCGGATCGGATCTGTTGGAGTCGAGGTTCCGGGGCTCCAGCTGAAGGTTGGCGATGATGAGGCCGAAGATGCCTTAGATCCAGCGCCCGCCGTTCCCACAGACAACGCCAATTTTCGAATATGCATCTCAACAAGTCCCTTGGGTGAACCGACAGGGTTTTTATTAGGAGAACGTGTAGGCACTGGTGACAATCGTCGGCTAACAGGGGCACGATTTACCCAGGTTCGGGGCCCTCGTAGAGGTAAAACCCTTACTCCTGCTTCTGTCGATATGTATTATCAATAGATCGGTTATAATGGGGGGTGCTCGAGTCGAGAGTATGATCTCAATCTCAAGGCTTTGGTGGTGCGGTATTGCTTGGTCCCCCTCCCGGTGGTTCTCCTTGCCTTATATAGGTGGCCAGGTCTCAAACCGCACCCGGGGGGGGGGGGGTTACAAACCCCTAGACTTAGGTCGGTTGCAAGTTTCCTTCCTTGACCCGCAAGGCTTTGCGGGTGGGCTTTGATTGGGCCTTCTAGAACTGTCGATGGCATCTCCCTTCGGGATTAGGTCTTGGGGCTTGGACCGGGTAGCCTCACCCGATAGGTCCAGGAGTCATCCCCTCGTCACTCACCGACCGCACAAAACACAATGTAAATATGATAGTTTAGAGTTGAGTGATATATAACTTGATTCTTAACTCGGGAGAGAATTATAAAAAACGTTGGTATTTTAAATGAAACATGATAGCCTCGACCTTTTCTGTAAAAGAGGGCAGTCTCGACCTGGCACTGAGGTTGTGTTCGGTTGTGTAATTGGATTGAATGGAATGAAACCATTTCGTTTTAGCATAATGGAACCGTTCCATTCTTGAGCTCGGTTTGGACAAAAAAAAATGTCACGGAACCGTTCCATTCTTGTGTTTGGTTTTCAAATGGAACAAGGATGGAATGGAATAAGATTAATTATTTCTAAACATGATTAATTATACCTAAACTTGATTAATTATAACTAACGAGTGATTACCTCGTCCGTCCAAATCGGCCGGGTCGGTGCATTCCCCATATTGGGAGAATATTCCCTTTTCTGAAACATGTCGATTTTATCACATCCCGCAACCAAACGTAAGAATCGTCCCTAGGAAAAGAACCGTGCCATTCCGTTCCATCAGTGAAACCGAACACACCCTGAGTGTTGCACATGTACTTTCATCAAAAATATTTACTATCTGACTTGGAATTAGAAGAGAAAAAAATCCTCCAAAATTAGAAGAAAAACATTCGAATGGAAAGTCCCTTGGTTGGTAGTAATGGCCGTCCCTACGAGGCTACCACCACCAGCACCCACGCCGCCATAATGCCTCCCCCGTCCCACTACGGGCAAACCAGGCAGACCGTGGTCTCTCGGCCACACACGTCGCTATCGCGCCATGATTAGCGCCCACACCCCGCGGGAAGAAAAAAGAAGACACTCGAGGAAAAGAAGATATGACCGCAGCGTGTTGGAGAAAGTGAGAGGACACAAATTGCTGTCCAGATCGCTCCGCCCGTTGAAATCTTTCCGTCCAAGTACTCTCACTTTCTCTGGCCTCTCCCTTGCAAATTAATGATCCCGTGTTGTGTTTAGCAAGCAACCGTCGCCATGATGATCATCATGCTAAATATGACATCTCCAGGGCGGTGGGGAATACGCACCATTTCGCCCGGCGAGATGGATTGGAACGAATCGAGGAAGCAATTGGCGTTCTCTTCTTTACTTTTTTTTTGCTATGCCATTCGAGAGAGTGATGCTCGATGCCGGTTGACGTTGAGTTCACTTCACCGGAATCTCCAAAAGCGTGCGTACGCGAGATGACTTATATACGATGTACACGTTCACGTACGCGGGGAAAGGATCTTCTCTAGATAAATAAAGAGGAGAAAATTTAAAGTCTAGTGGCAGCGGCACTACTAGCTAGGTGTAATCATTTTTGTTTTACACACACGCTTCCCTCTCTGCCCTGCTCTGCTCTGCTCTCACCATGGGTAGCCTGGAGAGCAGGGACAACGCGTGGAAGGACCGTTCTGCCCCTCGATCTGCTCTCTGGCAGCCGCCCGTGCGCTCACCTATACTCTGCGTCAGCACTCAGCTGCGGCCTGCCGGAGGCGTTACTACCCGCTGACGGGTCCACGTGCGCGGCCACCGACATGCGGGCCCAGGATTTGCTTGCTGCCACGCGCCGACGAGGTGGCGGTGGTGCTGTTCAACTCAGGCGTACAGGACCTGCGCGTTGCACGGGGCGAGGCCGACGAACTCGGCGGGGCCCTTCACCACCTCCCACTCCACCCGCTCGTCCTCCCCCGCGCCGCCGCCGTGGACGGTCCCGACGGCGACGTCGAGCCCCGCGCCGACGACGTATATCCTCCGCTTGCCGCCGCCGACCTCGCCGAGCTCGCCGGCGACGACGTGCGGCCGGCTGACCTCCTGCGGCACGCCGCCGCCGGCCACCATCCGCCACTCGTCCCGCGGCTCGTCGTACCGCTTCAGCCGCCACTCGCCGTACTCCGCCACGATGTACATCCGGCCGCCGGACACCGCGCAGGAGCCCGTCCACCCCTCCCGCATCCCGCGGGACATCTCCGACCACGAGTCCGTCGCCGCGTCGTACACCGCGCCGCGGGGCGCGCGCTCGAACGGCCACGCCCACCCCTCCGTCACGTACAGCTTCCCGCCCGCCGCCGCCGCGTCGTACCTCGCCACGGCCGCGCCGCCGCGGACGGCCGCGGGCGCCCACCGCCCTGCCTCCGGGTCGTACACCTCCGCCTCGCCGTCCTCGCCGGCAACCACCACGCGGCCACCGACCTCGCCCGCCGCCATGTACGCCCTCGGCGTCCTCATCCCGGCGGCCTGCCCCCACCCGTTGGTCGCCGCGCTGTACACGGCCACGCTCCGCACCGGCCTCTCGTCGCCCGCGTCCTCCTCCACGCCCCCGATCACGTAGATCTCGCCGCGGGCGGGGAGGCCGACGACGGCGAACGACCCGGGCGCCGCCGCGCCGCCGCAGGGGACGGGCGGCAGCAGCAGCCAGCGGCGCGAGAAGGGGTCGAGCGCCTGGCACTGGAGGCGGCGGGAGACGGGGTCGAAGGCGAAGGCGAAGAGGAAGGGCAGGGAGAGCGAGACCGTCACCGGCGTGGCGGAAGGCTTGCTGGCCCCCGGCGTGTCGGCGGTGAGGAAGCGGTTCCAGTTGGAGGAGACGGTGCGGAAGAGGCGGTGGTAGAGGAAGGGCAGGTGGAGGAGGCACTTCTCGGCCACCTCCTCCGGCAGGCCCGGGATGAGCTCCATCACCTCATCCTCTCCCCGCGCCTCCTCGCCAGAGCCAAGAGCCTGCTGCTTGCTCATGGAGGAGAAGCTCATCGTGCCTGCCCCTTGCTGGGGATTTCGTCGGGGTTTCTGATGGAATTTTGCGATGGGGTGGAGGAGAAGAGCTTTGAGCTTGTGAGCTCTCTGTGCCTGGTTCGTGTTTTGGGATAGAAGATGGGGAAGAGAAGGCAGCCGTGGGGAATTTATAGAGTGGTGGGTCTGAGAAGTGGGCAGCGAGCGGGTGCGCGCACTGCCCCGAGTCGTGTGGCTTTGCTGGACATGCGCTCCGACGCCTGCCTCAGAGTGGCTGCGTGGGGATTCGGAATTTGGGATCTGGTGCAGAGTTGTACACGGGACGACGTACGCCCTTCTGACCCGTCTGATCGAGGTCCGATGCTACAGTGCTCTGGATGGAAGGGAGCGGTAGCTTTACAAATGTTTTTCTTCTCTTGGTGCCATGTGCCAACTACTAACTGTAAAGAGTGTTGGACACGTAGAATCATGGTACGATAAAAACTGAGCAAATTACTAGCAAATATATACTTAGTTACTTTTTCCAATGCTGCAATCGACCAAAATTATTTTTTTGGATTACATTTATAGATAAAACTACAGAACTTTACATTGGCACCTGAGCTCACATGGTACTGCCTTTTACTTTCTTGAAAAATAGTAAAACACTTCGAAAGATTCCGAAAATAAATTCCATTAAACGTATAAGTGCATGTAGTAAACTTACATATGTTGGTTGGATTTTTTTTCAGATTAATTTTTTTTTTCTGAATTTTAGCCGAGTAGGAGCACGTGAGCTCGAAACCAAAATGCCTCCCCCATAAAACTAATCGAACATTAGTGGTGTAATCTTGTGAGCGGGAATGCGCACCTATGGTGTGGGAACGTGCTGCAATTGGTATTTCTACAAAATTGGGTACAAGTTTGTGAATTTTATCTTGCTAGATTTTTTTGTTATAGATAAGACCACCGATAATCCACATTGCCACATGCATTCCATGTAATGTAACCGTACTAGAGGTGACTTGATTCTTAAAACATTGAGGATTATAGATATTTGACTTTACCTGTGATATTGAGGGTTAGCTCAGATTTCCAATCTAAATAGCTGGTTTATTGGAACTTTTTTTTTGGAAACCCCAATTAATCTGTACATATTTATTGATTGACCTTTGCATCTAGGTGGTCAGGCCCACATGATTTCATTTTTTTTTATACATGACTTGCTCCTCTATTGGTTTATCAAACAAAGTGCTAATCCAAGTGTCCCGAGGAATTGAACTGTGCATGGCTCTTATCTCGTATATCAGTTTTTACTCGCGGGTATAAACATGACAAACTCGCCCACTTAGTTCCGTTTGATCTTCGGATTGACCCTCCTGCTCCATAGGCTTCTTATGAGCTCCATATGATGTTTACAATTGCAGTTTTTTTATTTAATTTTCTTTTTCTAGTTAATTTTAGGTATTCTTGTTACGCAATCGGCAAACATAACTATTACATATCTACGATATTATGAGTAATAAAATGTACATGATCGAAAAGTGCAGTGTATGTGAGTATACTCTGAAAAATTAGCAAAGCCAACTAATCTGAGGTGAAAAGATAAAAATCAGTCTCGCTACTAAGCTACATGGTTTTCTTTACGGGTAACTAATTAAGCTACATGACGGTCCACTGTATTTTGGAAACGATGAAATACACATTCATCATCTACAAGCCGAAAATAAACTTGTTTGTAGGCTTCCAGAAGGAAACAAAATGCAACTGGTGCGCTCATCTGGCATGTGGAATTCCTCATGAATTATTGCCTCTACCATGAACTCTGAGAGAGATGGCATACAGATCTGGCGTACGGAAACAGACAACACACCATACTACAGCACAAAGATAAGCCATTGTTGCGAGTTTTGGGAACCCATCTTCTATCATTCGTACAGAACGCCCCCATGCCGTTCTTGTCCGCTACTAGCTACCGACGATCCTGATTTGATCATGGCGCTCTGTGCACGGCACTATCACGAGAGTGTAGTCTGGTTTTCCAGAAGCGCCAGGATCGAGATCAACTGTGGATCGGCCGGTCGGTCAGGTCCCAGATCGGTCTGTCTGCTACTGGTGGTAGCACAGCGTGATTTGCAAGCCGAAAAACTGCAGCCTCTCAACTGCATGAAACTGACGGAGAACCAGCCAAGGTGAGCAGAAGAACAATCGCGCTGTCGAAAGCCACGGGTCGCGGCGTGGGCCGCTTCTCCTTCTCGTTTCTTTCTTTTTGGTTTCCTTTCAGGTTTGGAGGAGTAGTACGTGTGAAGGTTTACTACTCCAAATTCCAAAAGGCGGTGTGTGCATGCGAGCTCGGGATGCGGCCGGGCCGGGCGCCGACTTCTCCAGCACCGGTTTGCGGAGGCGCGGCTGTCGAGACGAGGCTGCCATGAGGGACGGCGGACAAGTGCCTAGTTGCTCGTGTAATCATGCCCGTTTGTCCTGTGACTTCTCGTGGCAATTCGCACGGGATGTCCAATACTTGCCGGTGCACCGAACCCAGCCATCTACCGCTCCTGCGACCGTAGCATTACATACGCCGAGCAAGGTACGTAGAATGCTGTACTACGCGCGGTACATGGTGTGTGTGTTACCTGATAACGACTCTTGTACACCGAAGGTCAAGATATAAGACCTATCGGTTCTTTCTCTCGAGTCTACCTAAGATCTAAACCTTCCCTTGTTGTCTCCTTCTCTCAACCAACCTTGTACCGATATGTTTTGCTATATAACACGTAACAGCGGCCAATACCAAAGCCACGCTTTCCCGATCTACCATATGGTATCAGAGCCTGCTCTTCCCGACATCGAGAGAATCTCATTACCAAAACC
Organism: Alopecurus myosuroides; assembly: GCA_028641055.1. NCBI lineage: Eukaryota > Viridiplantae > Streptophyta > Magnoliopsida > Poales > Poaceae > Alopecurus > Alopecurus myosuroides. Next base: position 580,215,220 of record CM054057.1, on the reverse strand, counting down.
GATCTACACCAAACATCAGAATCGATCTACAAGCAAACATCACCACCGCATCATCTCCATCATAGACAGAATCCCATTACCAGTACCAATCTACAAACACCACAGATCATCACAGTAGCCCTGCCATGGCGTCATCCAACTCCACCGCCCAAAGCCTCGGACAACCACCATCGGAGAAACTCACCGGAGCAAACCATCTATTGTGGAAGGCTCAAGTCGTCCCGGCGCTTCGCGGAGCCCGGATGCTCGGCTTATTGGATGGCAAGGAGATCAAGCCATCCGAGACCATCAAGATCCTGAAGGATGGCAAGGAGGAATCGGTGGACAATCCAGCGTTCGAGAGCTGGATCGAGAGGGACCAGCGCGTCCTGAGTTACTTGCTCACGTCCCTCTCGACGGACATCCTCGAGCAGACCATCGGACTCGAGCACGCCTCCGAGGTCTGGGCGCTCATCAACTCCCTGTTCGCATCGCAATCGAAGGCCAACCGAACGAGTCTCCGGGGTGGACTCACGAACACAAAGAAACAAGACATGACAGCCGACCAATACATAGCCAAGATGCGCGGGTTCGCCGTCGAGTTGATCGCCGCCGGCCGCGACATTGATGATGAAGAGCTCGTGGAGTTCATCCTCAACGGCCTCGATGAAGACTACAACGGGCTACTGTCTGCGGTCAACGCGATGGACAGATGCACCGTGAATGACCTCCATGGTCTGCTCTCCGCGCACGACGTCCGTCAGGCGATGTTGACCGGTGGCGGCGCCCGGGAATTTTCATCTTCGGCTAACGTGGTCAACCGTGGTGGCGGTGACTACAAGAAGAAAAAGAAGGACGAGGGCTATGGAGACCGTGGCGGATGGCAAGGAGGCAGCGGTGATCGCGGCCCTGGGTGGCAAGGAGGCGGCGGTGATCGCGGCCCCGGATGGCAAGGTGGCGGCGGTGATCGCGGCCCCGGATGGCAAGGAGGTGGCGGCGGTGGCTATGGCCGCCCTCCACAGGACTACGGCGGTGGCGGCTTCAACCGCCCACCGCAAGGAGATGGCGATGCTCCCTTGCGCCAAGACCGCGGCGGTGATCGCGGCGGATGGCAAGGGGGCGGTGACCGTGGCGGATGGCAGGGAGGTGGTGACCGTGGCGGATGGCAGGGAGGTGGTGATCGTGGTACTTGGCAGCGTGGTGATTGGCCACCCCCATCCAAGTTCCAAGATATATACTGCCAGATCTGCAAGAAGCACGGTCACCTGCGAATGCTGGTGGCGGTACGCCGTCGACAAGAAACGTGGTGAACGAGAGCAAGACCGTGCCCCTGCCCCTGCACCTGAAAGGAGTGCCAATGCTGCCTATGCCTATGGCGTGGACACAAATTGGTACCCTGACAGTGGTGCAACTGATCACATCACCGGCAATCTCCAAAACCTGATGATTCAAAACAAATACCCCGGCAAGGATACCATTCAGACTGCGAATGGAGAAGGTATGCAAATTAGTCATACTGGTCATTCATATATTCAAACCCCTCATTGTGATATTCATCTAGACAATATTCTTCATGTTCCTAGCACAACTAAGAATCTTCTTTCCGTACACAAACTTTCACTTGACAATGATGTCTTCCTAGAATTTCACCCTTGGCATTTTTTTATAAAGGACCGCGCAACAGGGAAAATTTTTCTTAGAGGAGAATGTGAAGGAAGTCTTTATCCAATTGTGTCATCATCATCCCCCACCATCAAGCAAGTTTGTGTCGCCACCAAGCCCTCCATAGCAAGGTGGCATCATCGGTTAGGTCATCCATCCAATTTAGTTGTTCAACACATTTTAAATAAGTGTGGTCTTCCTTATGAGAAGTCCTCTATCATCGAGTCTATTTTTGATTCTTGTCAAAGAGCTAAAAGCCATCAACTTCCATATCCTGTGTCTACAAGTGTATCACACTTTTCTTTAGAACAAGTGTTTTCAGATGTTTGGGGTCTAGCCTCCACATCTCTAGGGCGTCATAACTATTCTGTAAGCTTTATAGATGATTTTAGCAAGTTCACATGGATATATATCTTTTCAAAAAGAAATCCGATGTGTTTGATGTCTTCCATAATTTCATGCACCTTGTTGAAAGAAAGTTTGATAGGAAAATTATAACTATGCAAACTGACTAGGGTGGTGAGTATGAAAAACTTCATCCTTTCTTTCAGAAATTTGGAATCACTCATCATGTCTCATGTCCACATGCACACCAACAAAATGGTTCAGCAGAATGTAAACACCGTCACATTGTTGAGGTTGGGTTATCTATACTTGCTCATGCTTCCATGCCATTAAAATTTTGGGATGAAGCCTTTGTTACTGCCACATATCTCATAAATCTCATCCCTAGCAAAGTAATTGACAATGCTACACCTGCTGAACGTCTTCTAGGTTCTCCACCTGATTATAAGTCTCTTCGTGTTTTTGGGTGTGCATGTTGGCCAAATTTGCGCCCATATAACTCTCACAAACTTTCTTATCGCTCCAAACAATGTGCCTTTCTTGGGTATAGTCCACGCCATAAAGGGGTAAAATGCTTAGACATATCTACTGGTAGAGTTTATGTATCTCGTGATGTTGTATTTGATGAAAGCATTTTTCCATTTGCCTCTCTCCATCCCAATGTTGGTGCCTTATTAAGAAAAGAAATTCTTCTACTCCCTAAACACCTAACTTCCTATCATGAGGGTACAAATATGAATGATCCAATGACTAATCCTGCAATACCTATGAATTCTACTAAAAGTACGCAGGTCACTGGAGAAAATTCTTCAGAAAAAGGTGAAGAAATGAGCCCAAACAATGTGCAAACAAATGCTCATTTTATGTCACAATGTGACAAGGAGACCAGCACCAATCCCGGTGCAGATCTGCTGGCCGGAACTGGATCCGAGGCGGATCTGCCTGCCTGCAGCGATCCCGCAGCCAATCCTCCTGCCTGCGCGGATCCCGTGGCTGATTCGCCTGGCCCCGCCAGCCCCACCTCGCATTCCCGTCCCGCCGCGCCAGCGAATCGGGCGGGCGACTCGCGTGCCACCACGCGCCCCTCTGCGCCCCGCTCCTCCGACCGGCTCCCCGACAGCCTGGCGCCTACTGCGCGGAATCCCGCAGACGCCGGATCGTCTACGCCGAATGACGACCATGACACGCCACAGCAGCGGCTACATGGATCGCCTGCGGCCACTGACGCAGATTCTCTGCATGTGCTGCCGCTGGGATCTGCTGTGCCGCAACCCACTGTGGCCCAGGCTGCACGCCGCACCAGACTTCAAAAGGGTATCACAAAACCAAAAATTTGGAAAGATAGAACTATTCGCTATAATTTTTCGATTTGTACTGCAGGGGAACCAGCTAACTTAGATGAAGTATTGAGCACTCCAGCATGGCGCCAAGCCATGGATGAGGAATATGACGCACTCATGAACAACAAAACATGGCACTTGGTACCCCCATCTCTTGGTAACAAAAATATAATTGATTGCAAATGGGTTTTCCGTATTAAGAAAAATCCTGATGGCAGTATTGAAAGATATAAAGCTCGTCTTGTAGCAAAAGGATTTAGACAGAGATTTGGGATAGACTATGAGGATACTTTTAGCCCTGTTGTTAAAGCAGTTACTATTCGTCTTGTTTTGTCTATTTCTGTTTCTCAAGGATGGACCTTACGGCAACTCGATGTCAAGAACGCGTTTTTGCATGGTGTTCTGGAAGAGGAAGTATATATGAAGCAACCTCCTGGGTATGAAGATGCTATCATGCCTCACCACGTGTGCAAACTTGATAAAGCTATGTATGGTCTCAAGCAAGCACCACGTGCATGGTATTCCAGGTTAAGTAGTAAGCTTCAAGAATTGGGTTTTCTTGCATCTCAAGGAGACACATCCTTATTCATTTACAATCAATCAACTGTTACTATATATGTTCTGATATATGTGGATGACATCATAGTCACAGGCTCCTCCTCTAATGCTATTTCCACTTTGGTAAAAGATCTCAATCAACACTTTGCTATTAAAAATCTTGGTGATTCGCATTTCTTCTTGGGTATTGAAGTTAGAAGAATTACAGATGGTATTGTTCTTACTCAAGAAAAATATGCAGCAGAGTTATTATCCAAAGTGGGGATGTATCACTGTAAGGCATTTTCTACACCACTTTCTGCTTCAGAACCATTGTCCTTGCATGAAGGGGATCCTCTTGGATCCGAAGATAGCACCAAGTATAGAAGTATTGTCGGTGGCTTGCAATATTTGACTTTAACAAGACCTGACATCTCTTTTTCTGTCAATAAAGTGTGTCAGTTTCTTCATGCACCTACCACTTTGCATTGGACAGCAGTTAAGAGAATTCTTCGGTATGTTAAGGATACTATCACCACATGAATTTCATTCAGAAAATCTATGTATACCTTGGTTAGTGCTTTCTCTGATGCAGATTGGGCAGGGTGAATTGATGACAGAAGGTCCACAGGGGGGTTTGCAGTATTCTTTGGACCTAACTTAATCTCTTGGAGTTCCAGAAAGCAAGCCACAGTCTCTAGATCCAGCATAGAAGCAGAATACAAATCTTTGGCAAATGCAACAGCTGAGGTAATATGGGTTGAAACTATTCTAAAGGAACTTGGCATCAAGCTAAAAGAGAATCCATGTTTGTGGTGTGACAATATGGGAGCTACATATCTCTCTGCTAATCCTGTGTTTCATGCAAGAACCAAACATATAGAAATTGATTTTCACTTTGTGAGAGAAAGAGTAGCTCAGAAATTACTTGACATCAAATTTATTTCCTCTAAAGACCAAGTTGCAGACGGATTTACAAAGCCATTGCCAACAAGAGAATTACAAGCATTCAAGCATAATCTAAACTTGTACAAGTTTTGATTAAGGGAGGGTTTTAGCTGATAAGGACTTTTGTACACCGAAGGTCAAGATATAAGACCTATCGGTTCTTTCTCTCTATTCCTTGTAGTCTACATAAGATCTAAACCTTCCCTTGTTATCTCCTTCTCTCAACCAACCTTGTACCGATATGTTTTGCTATATAACACGTAACAGCGGCCGATACCAAAGGCACGCTTTCCCGATCTACCATAGTGTGGTGTCACAACCGCCGCTGAAGTAAAATCTAGGCTAGAAAACGGCACACGGACCATACCGACAATCCAAGAAAATGGCGTTACAGATTTGAATAATCTACACTTCTTCAGACTTGCTAAGTCACATTTCACTGTATTTTTTTTTAGAGGGAAGGCTCAAAATAACCATGCTTGTAGTATGTACTCCCTCCGTTTCTTTTTAGTCGGCGTATTAGAATTGTGTTAAGTCAAACGTTGCAAAGTTTGACCAACTTTATATAACAAAATATTAACATTTATAATACCAAGTTTATATAATATGAAAGTATATTAGATAACGAATCATATGATATTGATTTCATATTATGAACATTGATATTTTTTCATACAAACTTGGTCAAACTTTATCAACTTTGACTTTAAAAAACCTAATACACAGACTAAAGGGAAACAGAGGGAGTATCAAGGGAACACAGCGACAGTCAAGGCTGGGACAGCCCGCTGTTACAGGCAAACTGAAAAAGGAATAAAAAAAGAGCAAAGCTACACTTACGGACGGGCAAACGTGTAGAAAAGGCACAGGGTGCGCAGTCCAAAAATCATGGGGGTGGAAGGAATTCAGCCAATCACAGTAAGTAAACTCAGTCCGTAAGGATGTGTCTGTTGAAGTAATCCATAGGTGTAGGATTTCCGATAATAAAACATCACCACTTTTGTCCATGACAATAAAATTGAGAGGGAGAGAGTACTTAAGTCTCGTAACATTTTACAAAAGTGCAACTACAATTTAGAGGGAAAATTGTAACTCGCATCTAGCTGCACCTTTTCTAGATAGAAAAACACAACTGAAATGAGTTCCACTTTTATTTAAAAACCGTGGTTGCAATTTTCATACATGTCCAAAAGGCATAAGAAAAAACCAACCAATTGTTTATAGATTGTGCTTAGCACTGTGACGTACTCCCTCTGTCTTAAATTAATTGTCATAAAGATGGACATAATTTGATGTATCTGACACTAAATTATGTCTAGATACATCCATATTTGTCCATCTTGTTGACAATTAATTTGATACGGAGGGAGTAGAAAAAACATCTTTTCATTCGAACATTGGGTGCAAGTAACTCTTCGGTTGAACATATCGAAATGAAAATGAATTTTGGGTGAAATACGAAGACACTTCTTTAGATACTACACGCATGTAGTAACTCCCCCGGTCCGTCTCAAGGGCCTTTTTTGTTCGCCTAATTAAAAAAAAATTAGCAGATAAAAACATCAATAAGTAGTAAAGACTTGCAAAATAATAAGGGGAATCCAAAACACATAATTAGGTGATAAATTATTTGATTGCACTGTCTCAAAAGGCTAGAAATTTTATGATTGATCAAGTGCTTGCCATTTAAATCAATGTAAGATACAAACAGAGGCGGAGCTTAGTGCAGTTCAGGGGGGAGGGGGCACCGCCCGCCCATGATTTGCACAAACGTGAAAGAATTTTTTTTAGGACAAATTAGATAGGTATTTTTGTGTCCCCCCCCCCCCCCCCCCCCCCCCCAGGGACTTGTGTCAAGCTCCGCGCACTGGATACAAATCATTCTTTGAAATTAGATGCAAAGTGATTCATACACGATCTGTTTGAATAACAAAAATCTAGAGAACATAATATTCTGAAATCATATTTTCTAGTTCGAGCTTAATCCTGCTAGGCAAGACTTTTATTCTCATGTTGAATTTTGCGTATGAATTAATTAGCTACAATTACTAAGGTTTAGATGTGTTAGAAGTAACAAAAATAAGTTAGTGCCCTATTATGCATATCAATTTTACTAAAATGTTCTTTCAACCAAAGTAATGTATTTGCTTGCAGATCAATAACACCAAAACCAAAGTATGGCCGGACAGCTAGAAAACCTAAGGCAAGGTCGACCAAGATTAAGGCAAATCCAGTATAAATTTCTTGAGTATCTTGCCCGTGAGGTTTTTCCTTGAATGAACACGAATGCTGGTCGGGACTGGATGACAATGCGCCTACCTTCAAATTCAAATCTATAAAAGAACAACGCTTTACAGCAAACACGTACTCCCTCCGTTCAACAATACTTGACTTTCATTCGTTCAAAGATGAATATATCTATACACTAAAATATGTCTAGATACATTCATATTTAGACAAATAGAAGTCAAGTATTGTTGAACGGAGGGAGTACCTCTTAAAGCCGGACTCAACGATGACGCCATCAAAAAGGCTTATTTGTTGATTAAATCCACTAGTAAAACATTCCGGGGGACAACTCGAAAATGCTTTGTGCATCCGATATTTAAACCTGTATGGTCGTCTCGGATGCACTCCAAAAACGTAACAGAGTTATGTCAATCGCATGTCAATCACGCCACATTCCCCTGGGGTGTCTAACGTGTATGGCTCATCTCACTTTTTTTTTTGATAAAGGGAAGTATATTAATATCGCGGAGATACAAATTATACCCGGCCTCTGCAACAACAAAATGGATGCACACAGCCGAAAGACAATAATAAGAAAAAATAAAAAAGAAAAATCCCGCTACAGAGTTACAATCCTTGCAACAGCCGCACAACCACCACCAAAATAACACCTGATGTAAAGTTTTTCAAAGCACCGTCTTCAAGAAGAACAGTGCCAGGTACAACCAATTAAGGCCAGACCTTGGGTTTTCACCCTGAAGATAATTCTCGCTCTCAAAATAATGTCTCCAACAAGACCATTGCCAGGCACAACCAATTAAGCCCAGACCTTGAGTTTTTACCCTGAAAGGTAGGACTTTGGACATCACGTATGTTGTCGCCCCCTCTTACATGTCGCGCTCCCACGAATCTTGAAACTCCAAGCCAGTTCCTCATGCATGCAAAGACTCCGAACGCCATTGATAGTCCTCCAATCTCAGCTTCGATGACCTTCTCCGCCTCTGACTTCACCATGGATTTGCCCATGGTGGCAACAGAAGCAGAGCTTCGCGCCACTCCTTGCATTGCGACCGAATACCACCGATCCAGCAATCTCTAGGCATAAACGTCCATGTGAGATCGCTGGCGACGCCTTCCGGAACCCGACACCCCGGCCAGATCAAAGAGGACCGGCGTCAAGCAGATCTTCAACTTTGCGCAGAAACAATCCTAGGACCACCGCCATTATTCTTCATCCTCGCGGCCCGACACCGCGAAGCTACACCCAGCAGGAAAGCATCAAAGAAGGGTAGACCATTGGCCAACACTAGGTCGCCGGCGTGACCAAAGGTCATAGCCAGGCTACCACGGCCGGCCAAGTCCGGATCCGATACCCCAGATCGCTAGATCGGGCATCAAATCCCAACGTCCCCAAGCGGTTCCCGGATCTGATCCTGGCGCCCGCCGGCGACGCAGCACCCCGCCGTACCACCTTCCCACCGGGAGACTCAAGCGTCGGGCCTAGGCCGCGCCGCCCCATGCCCACCGTCGGCTATCCACCGGCCCCATGCCCACCGTCGCCTCATCTCACATGTCGTGGACACCTAGAAAATAAAAACTTATCAATAATTTGATTGCACTCCAAGTTGTCACAAGACCATGACCCTGAACTATCAAAATTCTTAATCTCTTGCGCTACATATCACAGACACTGCAGTGTGGCCGGACGAACCTCATTCAGGAAAGCTTTTAGGTAAGGTGGACCAAGTCACCTTGACCGAGATTAACGCAAATTCAGTCTTTATTTTCTGAATAACATGTCCATGGCATTCAGGCTGGAAGGAACAACAGTGTTGGCATAGACTAGATGGCGGTGCACCTACATTGAACATCAACTCTAGAAAAGAATAGCTTCGTACAGCAACCACACACCTCTCCAAGGCACGCGACTCAGCAATTGCACCATCAAAGAGCCTGATTTCCGTATTAATCCCACTGGTAAAACACCCAAGACAGAGACTGAAACTGTTTTGCATTTCCGTTATGGAAACCTCTATAGTGGCCTCGACTGCCCAGCCAAGACGTGCTAAAGTTATGTCAATGACGCCAGAATCTCCAGGGGTGGCTAATGTGAATGGCACACCCCATGAGCTTCCCAAATGTAGAGCCGTTACACCATCGAGCAGCTGCAGGTCATCCTGTTCGTGTTCGCCATTCTTGATTCTCATGTCGTACTCGATGAGAGTGCAATCCATGGTCTCTATCCCTCTCCTGGAGCCACTGATGCTGATGAGAGAACCCTGCTCCACGGCGACGGGATCATCCCTGCTTATGTTAACGACGTAGTTAAGGTGCGGATCAATTTCATCCCGCGCCGCCACGTATCCATACACCTCCACTGAACGAGCATCCGCGGGGAGCCTGGCCACCTTTAACGAGAGAATCTGCAGCATGTTGGTAGGAGTATGCCACCAACAAGTTCCATCTTCGACGTCGAAGGTGCAATCCGGCGTGAGCTCCGAGAACGCCATGGCCTCCAGCCGAGTCTCGCTACGGTCCGCGATATGAAACTCCTTTTTCCAACAGCAGCAACCGATTCCCATGTAGATGGAGCCGTCACGGTGCTTGCTTCTGCGAAGCGTGCTGTCCATAGTGAATTCCCCATCGCTGACCTCTTCTCTGTCGTAACCGTCGTTCCGGACGATGAATCCACCCGTCGGATCTTTCCACCATGAATAGTCTTTACGAGAGTCATCGCCGCGTAACAAACGGGGGAGGATGGACATGCTCCGACGAGCATGAGGAGATCGGGAGAAACCAGGCGGAGTGGGAGGAGACGCCGACGCGAGCGGGGAAGCTCGTCGCGCAGATGTAATGGAAGAACAGAGGAGGGATCGCGAAGGTAATGGAAGGCGGCGCATTGCGGGCAGGAGAGGCGGCGGCATTAGAGCGTCGACCGTCGAGAGATCACGCGGAGGATTGGCATCTGGATCGCGCGTCACGGGAGCAGGGCAAGGTGAATAGTACACGCACGATCGGGCGGTGGGTCCGTGCGTGGTTAGTCCGGCCAATGCACATCGCATCTTGGCGACATGAGCGCTCATCTCAATATTTTCTAGGGCGGTTGACAACCGTACGATTTGGATCTGCCAATATCAAATCCCAGTGATATAACGTCCAAACCTTCCAAAAAATAACATGATGACTTAATATTGAGCTAATATATGGGTTAACAAATACACTGACCGGTGTCCACACGATAATTTCGAGTTTGTGGCTTACGAGTTCAAGCGAGCACGAGATATTAAAATTTGGAAAAAAAATACTTAGTAGTCGCAAAAAAATTGGTTTTAATGTGGGTACATACAAAAGTGGTCTAAATATCTGCCAAGTTTTTTTAAATAATACTTTGTATTTTGGGGTATAAAAAACTCACAAATTATGTATTTGAAACAACAAAAAACACTAGTAGAAACAGGACCTATCGTCCAGGGCCCAAAATTTCATTCATCCCGGTTGCACCAAAATCCGGGACCAATGCTATGCATTGGTCTCGGTTTTTGCTTCACGGGCAGCAGAATTCGCCTGAGGGCATTGAACCGGGACCAATGTCTTGCCACACGCCACACGCCACGTGCAAGGGCATTCGTCCCGGTTCATGCCACAAACCGGGACGAATGGCCCCTTTGCCCTACCTATACTGCCTCCCAACCCCCATTCCCTCTTTTTTTTTGCTTGGAGGAGTGAGAGAGGTGGGTGCTAGTGTGTGTTCTTTTACTATGCACACGAGGTGTTCGACGAAATACCCGAGCCACACATAAGCTCACAGAAAATGGTATCTTCGACCGAGGTTAGCAAACTTATCTTTTTCATCTGTAATTGATACGAAAAAAATTATATTTGTCGATGTACTATGGTCATTTCTCTATTGAAAATGTTATTGTAATGTTTTTTGATAAACTTAATTATACGGTGCAGATGGATGCACGGCAGCGATGGATGTACGATGACCGACGCACTTCTGAGTATATGGCGGGCCTGAATGCATGTCTCGCTGTAGCTCATGCGAACAAAGATAATGGCTTTATGTGTTGCTCATGTGTTAATTGTCGGAACGTCAGGGAGCACTCTTCCTCAAGAGTCCTTCACGGCCACCTACTTCGGAGAGGTTTCATGCCCAGCTATAATTGCTGGACCAAGCATGGAGAAAGAGAGGTTGTGATGGAAGACAATGAAGAAGATGCTCCTTTGTTCCCTCAATACGGCGATACTGCAATGGAAGACAATGCAGAAGGAAGTGATCAAGAACGGGTATCAGAAGAGCCCGGTGATGATCTTGGCCGAGTTATTGCTGATGCAAGGGAAGACTGTGAAAGTGAATTGGAGAGGTTGAAGTTGGACAATATGTTACAAGATCACAAAAAGTTGTTGTACCCATATTGCAAAGATGGAAGCACAAAGCTCGGTACTACACTGGAGTTGCTGAAATGTATGTCACAGAACGGTGTGACTGACAAGACATTTGAGAGTTTACTTCAACTAATGAAGCCGAAGCTTCCAAAGGATAACGAATTGACTGAGAGTACGTACGAAGCAAAGAAAGCTCTCTGCCATCTAGGATTAGATGTGCAGAAGATACATGCATGCATTAATGACTGCATCCTCTACCGCGGTGAGAAGTACGAGAATTTGGATGAATGTCCGGTATGCACTGCACTGCGGTATAAGGTCAGAGCAGATGACCCTGGTGATGTTGACGGCGAGCCCCCCCCCCCCCCCCCCCCATAAAAGGGTTCCTTCAAAGGTGATGTGGTATGCTCCTATAATACCACGGTTGAAGCGTCTGTTTAGGAACAAAGATCATGCTAGGTTGTTGCGATGGCACAAAGAAGACCGTAAGAAAGACGGAAAGTTGAGACACCCCGCCGATGGATCGCAGTGGAGAAAGATCGAGAGAGACTTCCCAGACTTTACAGGAGAGGAAAGAAACTTATGGTTTGGTATAAGTACAGATGACTTTAATCCTTTTGGGGAGCAGAGATCTAGTCATAGCACCTGGCCCGTGACTCTATGTATGTACAACCTTCCTCCTTGGTTGTGCATGAAGCGCAAGTTCATTATGATGCCAGTGCTCATCCAAGGCCTGAGGCAACCTGCCAACGATATTTATGTGTATCTAAGGCCATTAGTGGAAGAACTCTTACAATTATGGGGCAAACCAGGTGTACGTGTGTGGGATGAGAACGAACAAAAGACATTTCACCTACGGGTGTTGCTTTCGTAACCATCAATGATTGGCCTGCTCTTAGTAAAATTTCCGGACATACAAACAAAGGATACAATGCATGCACACATTGTTTATATAAGACTGACAGTGTTTATTTGGATAAATATAAGAAGGTTGTACACCTGGGGCATCGTAGATTTCTTCCGATCAAGCATCCCGTAAGAAAGAAAGGAGCCAAGCATTTTAGAGGTGAGGCAGATACCCGGAAGAATCCTGACCACCGTAGTGGTAATGATGTATTCGATATGGTCAAGGACCTAAAAGTAATCTTTGGGAAGGGTGATGGCAGCCAACCTGTTCCGAACGGCCCTGATAAGCGCGCACCCATGTGGGAGAAGAAATCTATATTTTGGGAGCTACCCTATTGGAATGTTCTAGAGGTTCGCTCTTCAACCGACGTGATGCACGTGACAAAGAATCTCTGCGTCAACCTTCTATGCTTACTGGGCGTGTATGGGAAGTCAAAAGATATGCCAGAAGCACGGGAGGACCAACAACATATGAAAGACCCAAGCAACAAGCACATGGATACAGGGCGCCATTACTTAAGCAGCTACGCTCTTACCAAAACAGAGAAGGAAATATCTTTTGAAGTCCTTTACAGTATCAAGGTGCCGTCTGGCTTCTCGTCGAATATAAAGGGGATAATAAACATGGCAGAGAAAAAATTCCAAAACCTGAAGTCTCATGACTGCCATGTGATTATGACGTAGTTGCTTCCGATTGCATTGAGGGGGCTTCTACCGGAAAATGTTCGAGTACCCATTGTGAAGCTATGTGCATTCCTCAACGCAATATCTCAGAAGGTAACCGATCCAGAATTTCTGGCAAGATTACAGAGGGATGTGGTCCAGTGTCTTGTTAGTTTTGAGTTGGTGTTCCCACCATCCTTCTTCAACATCATGACTCATCTCCTGGTTCACCTATGTGAAGAGATTCATATTCTCGGTCTGCTATTTCTACACAATATGTTACCCTTGGAGAGGTTCATGGGAGTCTCTAAGAAATATGTTCATAACTGTGCTAGGCCAGAAGGAAGCATCTCGAAGGGCTATGGAACAGAGGAGATCATTGGGTTCTGTGTTGACTTTATTCCTGACCTTAAGACGATTGGTGTTCCTGAATCGCGGCATGAGTGTCAACTGAGGGGAAAAGGAACGTTGGGAAAGAAAACAATGATACGTAGGGACAGGAATTCTTTCACTAAAGCACACTACATAGTTCTACAAAATTCCACCTTCATGGCTCCGTATCTCGAGGAACACAAGAATATTGTATGCTCCACAAACCCGGGGAAGAATGACTGATGGATTAAACGCAAACACATGGAGACTTTCGAAAGTTGGTTGCAAAAACATCTTAGAAATGACACCACTGTTGAAGACCAGTTGTACATATTGGCCGGGTCACCATCTTCGATTATTGGGAGTTTTCAAGGGTACGAGATAAATGGGAATACATTTTACACGATCGCCCAAGATAAGAAGAGCACCAACCAAAACAGTGGTGTCCGCTTTGATACAACAAACGAGAATAGAAAAAATGACACATACTATGGTTACTTGACTATGGACCTTCTTTTAATGTCCCTTTGTTCAAGTGCAAATGGGTCAACTTGAATGGAGAAGGGGTAAAGGTAGACCTGCTTTACGGAATGACAACAGTGGATCTCAACAATATTGGTTACAATGACGAACCATTCGTCCTAGACAATGATGTGGCTCGGGTCTTCTATGTGAAGAACATGTCCTCCAAACCGAAAAAAGAAAAAAATAAGCAAACAAATACATCATACGATGAGCCGAAGCGTCATATAGTTCTTTCAGGGAAAAGAAACATAGTGGGAATCGAGGACAAGACAGACATGTGAGAAGATTATAATAAGTTTGTTGAAATTCCACCCTTCACAGTGAAAGCTGACCCAACCATCCCGTTAAATAATGAAGATGCTCCATGGTTACGGCCGAAGCGATCATAAGCAAGGGATATAGGTTTCATGGACCATCTCTACACGAAGAAAATTCAGAAGACTAGATAGGGATGTTGTTGGTGATGTGTAATAATAAACGTGGAATACATGGCATAGTTCTGTATCATTGCAAATGTCCTAGTATCCACCAAAAAAAATAAACTTGGAATACGACGGTTCTGTTGAAGAAGTGTTCACAAAAACTTGCTATCTCCTCCTAACATTTTAGGGTTTCGGTTGAAACGACGGGTGTTATGGCCAAACACATGGCATAGTTTGTTATAATGAGCCCATATTGCACACAAACATGCATCTTGGAAGCACGGACAATGTTGACGAAGGAAAAAAAATTACCTGAATAAAAAAACCATTTTCCATTTTCGGAGTGTCAGAAATGGTTTTTTTTGTGAAGGACCTACCACGGACATGTTGCAAAAGTTGGGGGATTAATTTTTTAAACATGCTAGGACATGTGATATGCACAAATAAACAATTTGTTGTCTTAGAAAAGATTTCCATGCACCTCTTTTCAAAATCACAAGATTCGGCCGATTCAGCTGGAAACGGGACAAATTTGAACTACAGGTGCCTCGTAATTTGATCATGAATTTTGGCAGAAATCATTTTTAGGTACTCAACTACCTATTTCAACAGAGATCCATAGTTAGTTGCTGAATATACCACCCGTAGCTTCGAACGGTCAATGCCCTCCGTATTGACTTTCTCGTAAAACGGGGGCTGAGAAAATTTCAGAAAATTCAAAAAAAACCTCCGTATTGACGACGATGACCCGGAGGAGGTCACCGACGACGACGACGAGGATTCGTGTTCGTCTCTTTTCTGTTTTTAATAAAAGAATTTGTATTCCTGCGAACTACGGCGCGCTAGCGCGTCTGTTTTCTGTTTTTAATAAAAGAATTTGTAGCACCCTATTTCTTTTTTATAGAGCTTCTGTATTTGCTATCGCACCGCGCTCGCGCCCATGTTGCACACAAACATGCATCTTGGATAGATAAACAAGGCAGTACATAATGGCAAGAGTGGATCTAAACCTAAACGGAGAGCATAGATCTAGATAAGCAAGGCAGTACATAATGGCAAGACTGGATCTGATCTGCTAGTCATACTTCTGCCTAGGCCTATAGTACTCCGACTCATAGTCGTCGTAGTCGCCGCCGTTGTCGTCACTATCGTCGGACGGTGCTCTGGACTCCCTCGGAGGATCACGACGCCCGGACTAATCGTGAGGGTAGCGTAGGCGGGGGTTATCGCCGTCCCTGATGTAGTTCATGACGCTCTGAAGAGTCCGTCCGCGGCCCCACCACAGCTGACGACCGGCCTCGTTGAAGTTCGAAGCAGGCGGGCCGTTCTCCTCGTACCTGACGAGCACACTCTCACGCTGATTAATGAAGAAGGCGTCCCAAGTAGGGCGGTAGTCGGGATTCCAACTGGGATTCCTCCGCTGCTCCGGCGTGAGCTTGTGGTAGTAGTGGTTCGTGATGGCCGCCCGACGCGCCACACCTTGAGGAAGAGGAGGGACCGGCACTCCTCCGGCGCTCAGCATCCAACCGGCGGGGGCACTGTAGTCGGGCGGGCAGGGGTAGTTCGAGGCAGAAAGTGCCTCCGCCTGGAGGAGGTTAGAGTGAGTACGGTAGAAGCCATGAGAGAGTGGTGAGTTTATATGTGTTATGCCAATCGTGGCAATGCATACATATATATAATGAGAAGAAACAAACCCTTTAGTCCCGGCCTGTTTTACCAACCGGGACGAAATGGTTCGGGTTTCGTTGGGACCAATCAAAAAGAATCACACGGATCATGTGTTTCTTTCAAGCGCTTGTGAGTCGTTGATCAGGGGTGTGTTTCTTTTGAGCTGTTGTGAGCCGTTCGACCAGGGATACAGTGTGTTTTTTTCGAACGGTTCTGAGCCGTTGGGTTAGGGGTGTTTCAAAACCGTTGGATCGAAACCCTAGCATAACATTTTGTGAGCCAGAGGACCCTATATATAGCCCACCTTCATACATCAGTCAGTTCATCGACCAAATACAAATCATCCGGACTCGCCAGCATACGTCCTACCGTGCATTTGGTATGCATATATGCACTCAGTAGCCACGGTAGTGCTGTATGCTGGCGATACCGATTGTTTTGTTCTACATCCCCCCTTTAAGGTTTGACAAAAGGTTTGATACATCATTCAGTTCATCGGCAGAATACAAATCATCTGGATTCACCATCATACGCCCGACCGTTCTTTTGATATGCATATATGCACTCAAGAGCCACGGTTGGGGAGTATGATAGCGATACCGATTGTTTTTTTCTACATCCCTCCTTGAAGGTTTGACAAAAGGTTTGATACTACGTATATATCTGTCTGCCTTGTATGCGACGAAACTATGTATATGCATGAATCAACTGGTCTGATGTGCACTTATTATAAATTTAATGTACCTTGTTCTGTATTTGAAATGTGTGGAGTTATTATTTGAAACATAAAGGATATAATGGAAAACAAAATAAAACAATAGAAAACATAAAGGAAACATTGGAAAACAATAGAAAACATAAAGGAAAACAATAGAAAACATAAAAGAAAATAATGGAAAACATAAAGGAAATAATAGAAAACAAAATAAAACAAGAGAAAACAAAAAGGAAACAAGAGAAAACAAAATAAAACAATAGAAAACATAAAGGAAACAATAGAAAACAAAATAAAACAAGAGAAAACAAAAAAGGTAACAAGAGAAAACAAAATAAAACAATAGAAAACATAAAGGAAAACAATAGAAAACATAAAGGAAAACAATAAAAACATAAAGGAACCAATAGAAAACAAAATATAACAAGAGAAAACAAGAGAAAACAAAATAAAACAATAGAAAACATAAAGGAAAACAATAGAAACCATAAAGGAAACAAGAGAAAACAAAAAGGAAATAATGGAAAACAAAATATGTAAGTGATGCATGTAAAATGCATACATGAACTTTGCATGTTATTACTTGTTTTTCCTACATATTAGAAACTTATATTCATGTTTTATAATGATTTGGGGGATTTTCTGAACAATCCCCCTTCTTTTGGTTCTAACCCTGTTTTTCGAGAAAACGTACTTTTTAGTGTTTCAGACTTTCCGGGAGCTTCGGGACTCCAAAAAGGGCAAGGCCAAAGAGCACGGTTCAGAATTTTCGAGACGAAGACCATGGGCCAAATTAGAGGGCCAAAAGGCCAACCAGGTGGAAAAGAGGACCCTCCACGCGGCCAGATTCCTTGGCCGCGCGTGGGGCCCCCTTTTTGCCCCCGTGGCTCCGATGCCGTCGATCTTTCTTCTCCCGAGTGTCTCGTGACCTAAAAACGACTATATAAAGGGTCCCCTGGCCTTTTCGAGAAGGAGGCAGCGCCGATAGACGAAACCACAAAACAAAGAGACAGAAGGCTGCCGCCGGAGAAGATCGGAGGGGGGAAACGCCGGCGGGATCACCCCCGGAGGGCTCCACCCCCCTCCGGTGTGTTCATCAT
Organism: Alopecurus myosuroides; assembly: GCA_028641055.1. Classification (NCBI taxonomy): domain Eukaryota; kingdom Viridiplantae; phylum Streptophyta; class Magnoliopsida; order Poales; family Poaceae; genus Alopecurus; species Alopecurus myosuroides. The sequence goes on along the minus strand of CM054057.1, from coordinate 580,197,420 downwards.
TAACATCTACAGCAAGATCAGCTCCATATCTCCACTGTAATCTCTTGGTAAACACGATGTATGATGCAATACTATATTCTCTTGATGTATTGTGTCTCCCCGTCTATGTTTGAGTAGTGAATTGTTCTTGGCAATGGTGAAATAGTTCGTTGATTGGTTGCATACAAGTTTGTTATCTTCTATGATTGTCTTTATGTACGATATATGAGTGCACGCATATGTTGGGGAATGCATGTAAGGTGATCACCGGTAGCATAATGGAGTGGTGGTGACTTGGGAGTGACAGTAACCTGAGACCGAGCCACGAAGTTAAGTTATTGGGGGATAAAAATAGGGGACCTTAGAACGTAAGGCTATGGTGGGACTTTATGTCGTAATCAATCTTGTGCAGTCATTTACTTGGTCACATGATCCATCATAAGGGGTTGTAGATAATTTACTTGACTATACCTATTCATGGCTCCTTCCTAGAAGAAACAACTAAGACTAAAACATGTGCTTCACTAATTGTGACAACCACACGAACGAAACACCTATTGCTAGAACACTTGCTCCCATGAGATACTTGAGATATTTGCTGCTTGCTACTTGTGAAACTTGCTTAGAAACTTGCTTTAGAAACTTTCTCTAGGATTACTTGCATTTTAAACTTGCTTCACTAGTTACTAGACAAACCACACTCCACGTCACTTGCTTTTAATTAGTTAGTTCCTTTTAGTCAAACTTATTGCTTTGCATAAACAGCCATATAAGAGGGTTATAGGGCTTTAGAGAATAGATAGCTTACCTTCAGCTCCTCGTGGGTTCGACACTCAAATACTTATCGAAAGGTACTACAATTGATCTCCTGCACTTGGGAGTCATCAAGCACTTTTCTGGCACCGTTGCCGGGGAGCGTTGTGCTAAGCTTTTATTCTTGTTTGCATTGCATACTAACATATAAACCTAAAACACAAAAAATTATAAAATGGAAAGCAACCAAACAATCTTAGAACTATATAATATCTACCTTGAATTAGGACATGAAGTGTTTGAGGAGAAATTGAAAAATTATTTGCACAACAATCATATTTGTGGTAGTACTAATTCTTTGAACACCTTTATTGCTAAGGAAAACCTTGAGCTTGGGGAAGTTTGTCTTGATGAATATGATATTTTTAGTCCCCCTACTATTGAGGATAAAAATGATATACCTGCTGATTCTATGGAAAGTTTTAAGCTTGGGGAAGTTGGTTTTGATGAGCATGATATTTCTAGTTCCCCAAGCTTGGAGGATAAAATTCACTTTGATGATACTATGCCTCCTATATATGATGATTGCAATGAAAATTATGAATGTTTAACTCCCACTATCACTAATGAGGATTTTACTTATGTGGAGAGTAGTGATTATTTTATGCATGTGTCTCATGATAAGAATGTTTTATGTGATATTCATATTGTTGAATCTATTCATGATGCTACTGAAAATTATTATGAGAGAGGGAAACAAGGTTACACATATTTCAACAATATTAAGTTTCCCCTCTTTATGCTGAAAGTATTGAAGTTTCACTTGATCTACCTTTCTATGCTTGCTATTATGTGCTTCTTTTATTTGTTTCATTACAAAATGCCAATGCATAGGAAAGGGGTTAGACTTAAAAATAAATTGTTTAATATTTTTTGGTGTGTTCCTTATGCTTTAATTTCCTATTCGGTTTGAGCACACATTTATGTCTTTTCAACATGTAAAATAACTTTACCTACTGTTATCTATCATTTAGTTTAAGATTTTCATTTTATAAATTTTTTGGGAAAGTAAATGAGAAGGATGAGTAATGGAGAAGTTGGGGTCGACCTTGAACATGTGTTGTTCATGCCAATGAAACCATTGCAAAGTCTCTATCATTAAAACTTTTTACAAAGCTAAAAACAATAAAAATATTAGTTCACTACTGTAACATCACATTTCTGTCTTATTTCTCATCATAAATGGCAAGAATAATCTTATATGAGAGATAGGATTAAACAATAGTAATTAGCTGTCCAGAAAACAGATTCCTGAACTTCACTGCGAAAAATGTTTAAAATCACAGAAGTGGAATTTTGACCTAGTAATTTATGACAGCAATATTTAGTTATCACTACATATTTCATTAGTTTTAAGTTTTCTGATTTGAGCAACTTAAGTGCCTCTAAAAATTCACTCTTTACGGGCTGTTCAGTTTTTGGCAGATTATGTCTTTATTTTGCATTGCTCTCATTACTTGTGTTTTGTGTGGTTCTTTTGATCAAGGAGAAATGCACAACTGTAGTAACAATAGTTAATATTTAGAATCAACTCATGATGTGTCTTTGCTATACCTATGTGGATTTTATTTATGGAGGCACTAACCCCTCTAATCAAGTTTTATGTTGAGATTTGTGTAAGAAGAATTTTTCAGGAGGAAGAGTTGAGTGAGATGAACAAAGATCAAGAGGGACAACCAATCAAGATTGCGGATGTACCCCTGGGCTCACCCTACATGTATCAAATAAGTACAAGAATCCAAGCTTGGGGATGCCGAGCCACCTCACTCCAACCATCATGATGTTAAGTAAGAAAAGCCTAGCTATACGGCTATCAATAAAGCGCTTTACGGGAGGCAACCCGGTTGTTCTTAGTTGGTTTTTCCTAGTGACCTCTTGCTGTAACAAGAGACTTAGTCTTTAGTTTAGTTTCTGGAGTTTTCAATAAAGTGTCAAGTTTCACCCATTTGGATTTAAAAGTTGCTATCCTAGTGCTTGGAATTTCTGGTTCAGCACGATTCTGCTCACCGTACGATTTTTCATTTTTTATCTGTATGTCGGATTGAGCTAATTTTTTTAGTATGTTCTGCAACGTTTCGTACTATGTAAGCACAAAAATTGGATTAATTTTTTGATAAGTCTAGATTAGCGAAAACGTTCTTTTTGCTGCTATTGCTTTTCTGGACAGATTTTGCCTTCTTTTGTTGGATGCACTTTTTGGGTTTGGGACTTGAATTTCCTTGATCTTTTCGAGCTAGAGAGTGAACATACAACATTATGAACCTTATTGTCTATCTTATGGAGCATTTGTTTTGGAATTTTGCGCAGCATGCATACGTTTTGTTTGTCCTTGCTAATCTCACCCCACAGAAAAAGAATGGGAGAAACATGTTTTGTAAAGTTTTTTTTTCACAAGTAATAGAGGAGCTGCGCCAAGAGAGATCCAAGAGTGGTGAAAACCACAATCTTGGGGATGTGGTGAACACCCCCCTGGACCAACACTCTTTTGGTTAGCACACGTCTATTTTCTGTTTTTCTAAGCAAAGCATTTATCGCAGAAACTTGAAGCGTCTAGTTTTGTTTTTTTAGTTTATTTGTGAGACCACCACCACAATTATCTTTATGAGAATCAGATACTAGAATAATGGGTTGAATTAAGTTGGATGCTGTTATATTTATTGGGAAAGGGATGCTTTAGTTTATTATAAAAGCTACTTATAGTTGCATGATTTATATGCTGTTTTAGGTGTAGAAATTTGCAATAGTGTTGTCATGAGCTATCTCTTATTCATGTTTTTGATGTTAATTGTTAGTTTACTTAGTTTGCCATGAAATGAGTAGTTCTATGGACACTAATGCATGCATAGTATCTGGTCAACTATCTCCCTCTTGCTAGCCAAAAAAGAAAAAATTCCAACAAGTATAAACTTGTTTCCAACACCCTTTAGCCAAGTATTTCCAGTGAGTCCACCATATCTACCTATCAGCTTCAGAGCTATTCCGAGTATGTTCACCATGTTATAGTGTTATTTATGTTCTAAATTAAGATATTCACTTTATTAATTGTCATGAGCTGAATTTGGGATAGGACTCTCACGAACTTTTGAATGCACACCTTTACTTTTCATTGCACTTAATAAACATGACCCAATAACGGGAGCTAAAAGTTTTGCGTTTGACAAGTGTTTGGTTGGGAGCTAGCTATAAACGTGTATCACTGGAAAGCTTTCAACATTGCACAAAAATTTACATTTGGTTGATATCATGTACTTTTGTTTTTGGAGTCCTGCCATGCCGAAATGAAATAGAGGAATAGTAAGTTTTGATGAGTAAGTATATTTATGACTAGAGAAACGCATTGGGCCGCTAACCCAAGCCATGCTTGATCATGGTGGAAATTTTCTTACAGCTAGAGTGGACTCTACAAACACATCCTACAATAAAATAAGAAGCTATGCATATAGTGAATGAAATAAAAAAAGGATGATGAGTCTACTCCGTTTGTTCATCTTGTCATTGTGACATGGGCTGGTTTCCATGTCATGGGGCAAGAGGTACCTCTTTGCGGTTCTCTATGATGTCATTAATACTTATTATGATTGTACAAAGCTTATTAGGAATCTTAAGTTGAGTAATCATGGAGTAGGTTTTCACACTCACGGGGCATGAGGCATTCAACCAACACCTTGTCAATCACATTACTTCTACATTCACAATTTAAGATTCTAGTGATAAAGGGGCAATGAGAGTCTTAGACCAATGGATGCCACATTTCAATTAGTAATTTTAGTTGAATAATTTAGAGGCTAAATAAGACTTGATCATGTTTTACCTCTACTCAATTTTCTCCAAAGTGTCCACCATATTTTCTATTTTCCATTATGCTATTCTTTGACCAATATAGGATTTTACTTTTCATTTTGTGTATGCATTTGGTCCATAGAGCTTTTATTTCATTATACACTTTGTGAACTTTCAGGAAGCATCTTTGCTTGCATATTTGATATTTCTTATAACATGAATTGTATGTTGCTACTCATCTACATTTTGAATCATTTGATTATATGTAGCATGAATAATCTTCTTTGATATTCCATGATTGTTTTAAAATGCAAAGTCCATGTTAGTTTTATCACCTTCATACTCGAGGACGAGTATGGGTTAAGCTTGGGGATGTTGATGCATGTAAAATGCATACATGAACTTTGCATGTTATTACTTGTTTTTCCTACATATTAGCAACTTATATTCATGTTTTATAATGATTTGGGGGATTTTCTGAACAATCCCCCTTCTTTTGGTTCTAACCCTGTTTTTCCAGAAAACGTACTTTTTAGTGTTTCAGACTTTCCGAGAGCTTCGGGACTCCAAAAAGGGAAAGGCCAAAGAGCACGGTTCAGAATTTTCGAGACGAAGACCATGGGTAAAAGTAGAGGGCCAAAAGTCCAACCAGGTGGAAAAGAGGACCCTCCACGTGGCCAGATTCCTTGGCCGCGTGTGGGGCCCCCTTTTTGCCCCCGTGGCTCCGATGCCGTCGATCTTTCTTCTCCCGAGTGTCTCGTGACCTAAAAACGACTATATAAAGGGTCCCCTGGCCTTTTCGAGAAGGAGGCGGCGCCGAGAGACGAAACCACAAAACAGAGAGACAGAAGGCTGCCGCCGGAGAAGATCGGAGGGGGGAAACGCCGCCGGGATCACCCCCGGAGGGCTCCACCCCCCTCCGGCGTGTTCATCATCAACATCTACAGCCAGATCAGCTCCATCTCTCCACTGTAATCTCTTGGCAAACACGATGTATGATGCAATACTATATTCCCTTGATGTATTGTGTCTCCCCGTCTATGTTTGAGTAGTGAATTGTTCTTGGCAATGGTGAAATAGTTCGTTGATTGGTTGCATACAAGTTTGTTATCTTCTATGATTTTATTTATGTACGATATATGAGTGCACGCATATGTTGGGGAATGCATGTAAGGTGATCACCGGTAGCATAATGGAGTGGTGGTGACTTGGGAGTGACAGTAACCTGAGACCGAGCCACGAAGTTAAGTTATTGAGGGATATATATACGGGACCTTAGAACGTAAGGCTATGGTGGGACTTTATGTCTTAATCAATCTTGTGCAGTCATTTGCTTGGCCACATGATCCATCATAAGGGGTTGTAGATCATTTACTTGACTATACCTATTCATGGCTCCTTCCTAGAAGAAACAACTAAGACTAAAACATGTGCTTCACTAATTGTGACAACCACACGAACGAAACAACTATTGCTAGAACACTTGCTCCCTTGAGATACTTGAGATATTTGCTGCTTGCTACTTGTGAAATTTGCTTAGAAACTTGCTTTAGAAACTTGATCTAGGATTACTTGCATTTTAAACTTGCTTCATTAGTTACTAGACAAACCACACTCCACGTCACTTGCTTTTAATTAGTTAGTTCCTTTTAGTCAAACTTATTGCTTTGCATAAACATCCATATAAGAGGGTTATAGGGCTTTAGAGAATAGATAGCTTACCTTCAGCTCCTCGTGGGTTCGACACTCAAATACTTATCGAAAGGTACTACAATTGATCTCCTGCACTTGGGAGTCATCAGTAAGTCGCCCAAATGAGTTCTAAAACAAAATATGGAAACCACCTTATCAGTCACACAATTGAGTTTTAAAACATCATAAGTAAGTTGAATTTATCTTACAACAGTGGAGGACCGTCGCGCGTGGTCGCCGTCCTCCGTCCATGCGCCTCGCCCATCGCCCCTCGCTGTCCCTCTCCACTCGCCGTCGATCGCCCTCTGTTCCTCTCTCTGTAAGAAACAGAGAACCATTTTTTTTGTACTGCTTTTGTTTTTACTATTATTTTACTGTTAGAAACATTAGAATTTAGTGTTAGAAAAATTAGAAATTTTAGTGTTAGAGAATTTAGGTATTTTTACTTGGATTTTTTTACTAAGAATTTAGTGTTAGAAATTTTTACTTAGAAATTTAGGTTTAGAATTTAGTGTTAGAAATTTTTACTTAGATTTTTTTACACTAAGGTATTTTTACACTAAGTTAGAAAAAATTTAATGTAGAAATTTTTTACTTAGAATTTAGTGCTAGAAAGTTTTATTTAGAAATTTAGTGTTAGAAATTTTTTAGACTAAGTTAGAAACACTAAGGTATTTTTACACTAAGTTAGAAATTTTTTAATGTTGAATTTTTTTACTTAGTGTTAGAATTTTTTTTACTTAGTGTTAGAATTTTTTTACTTAGTATTAGAAAATTTAGGTATTTTACTTAGAATTTTTTTACACTAAGTTAGAAACACTAAGGTATTTTTACTTAGAAAATTTGTACACTATGTTCGAAACACTAAGGTATTTTTACACTAAGTTAAAAAATTTGACTTAGTAATTTTAGTAGGTGATAGTGTTAGAAATATTATAATTTTTAGTGTTAGAATTTTAGTGTTAGAAATATTAGAATTTTTTGACTTAGTGTTTGAAACATTAGTGTAGAAAATTTCAGTTAGTGTAAAATATTAGAATTTTTAGTAATTTGTCTAACTGTAAAAAAAAAGAAATTTTAGAAATTTGACTTAGTGTATTTGACTTAGGGAATTTCACTTAAGAATTATTGTTTTTGTAGTACTTTTACTTAGTGTAGAATCAAATTATACTTAGTGTAAAACTTTTGGTAAATTTTTATGTTTTTGACTTAGGGAATTTTAGTACCACTACTTTATTTTTTTAGTAATTTGACTTAGCGTAATTTGACTTAACTGTAAAATATTAGAATTTTCAGTAATTTGTCTAAGTGTAAAAAAATAATAATTTTTAGAAATTTGACTTAGTGTATTTGACTTAGGGAATTTCACTTAAGAATTATTATTTTTTGGTAGTATTTTGACTTAGTGTGGAATCAAATTATACTTAGCGTAAAACTTTTGGTAATTATTTGACTTAGGGAATTTTGTGTAGAATCAAATTTTGACTTAGGGAATTATACTTAGTGTAGCATCAAATTTTGACTTTGGGAATTTTGTGTATTTGCAGAAAAGTATGGAGCCAAGAGACGAAGATGTGGAAAACTTGCTCGCAGGTTTAATCCGCGGGCCCGAGGGAGAGACCGATGTGAGCCAGTGGATGAAAAACTCCGGTGAGGGAGATCCGGAGCTCAACCGAAGAGACGTATCTGTTGACGGAGAAGCCGACGGCTCTGTTGAGGCAGAAGCCGATGGCTCCGATGAGGGAGAAGCCAACGGCTCCGGTGACGGAGATGCCGACGGCTCCGGTGGAGCTGTACAAATTACATACACCGGCTCCGAGGTGCATATAGATATGTTAATTAATGAAGCATCCATTTTATATATACATGTATTAACACTCTTTATTTTTTTAGCCATCTGGTTCAACCATATCAACCGGAAAAAAGACTAAACGAGGCGCAACAAAGAAGTTGAAAGATACATAAAGATATAGGATCGAAATGATCGCAGCAGACGACGCACCCGAGCTTCCCGCTGATGTTGCCCAAAAAATTGTAAAGCAATGCGGAGTGCTAGTTAGGGATCACATCCCAATCACTATTCAAGAGTGGAATGAGCCAAAAGATCCGCAGAGACAAGGAATTTCATTTTTCATCAACTTAGCCAAAGATAATCTTTTCAAAAAGATCATGTGTAATTTCACCTTACCGACGCCGGAGGTGGACGAGAATGAGGCGGATGAGAATGAGGAGGTAGATGGTGAAGCCGATGCTAATAAAAAGAAACTTGAGTTAGTGAAAAAGGTCAAGGCGTGGACTCTCAAAAAGATGGCCCAGCAATTCAGCAACTGGAAGAAAAGATTGAACCTTGACTTTATTAAGAAGGGCAAGACTCCGGATTTCACTCAAGGGTATGAGAAAAGAAAACCCTTATGGGCAGATTTTGTGAAGTACAAGCTGGCAGATAATGCGAAGATAAGCTCAGCAACAAATCAGAGAAACGCCGCCAAAAAGGTATATCACCATATTATGCGGCAAGCTTGCTACAAGGGTTCCCAGCAAAAGTGGGAGAAATAGGAGAACGACCTTCTTGCGAAGGGGATCACTCCCAAGCCATTCCTATGGGTCGACCGGACAAGGTCTTGGTTCTACGGGCATGGGGGAAAGTTGGACGCCGAAGGAAAAGCAATCTATAATCAAAGGCACAAAGAGAATACTCTACCCATAGAAGATCTTAGAAACGCAATAAACGACGCTAAAGAGGGGAGGTTCGTGCCAGACAGAGAAAACAACAAGCTCACACGCGCTCTCAAGAATCCGGAACACGTAGGGCGTACACGAGCCACAAGAGGCGGTGTTCCGTGGAGCATTGGGTTTGACGATAGAAAAAAGAAATATCCTGATAGAAGCCGTCAGCGGAAAAAGGATACGGAGGCAGCTGAAGCAGCAAGTTGGGCAAACTGGAGTCGTCAACTTGAAGAAAAGATAAAGCGGACGCAGGAAGTAGAAATGAAGCAGCATGAGGAAATTAACACACTTAGCCAGCAGCTAGTGTCTACCGGCGTACCACACATGGTAGAAGGTGAAGTCGATGCTACCGGGGCCACACATTCTCATCGAAAAAGCAGCGTTGCGTCCACGCAGCTCCAGGGTGATGATGCACCGCCGATGATGCACCCGGTGGATGATATCACAGAGATGACAACTTGTGAGCTCCACGTGAAGGTCGTCAATATAACCATCAAGGCGGTGGTCAGCTATGTCTTACCAATTGGCAACGAACCAACTTACCATAGTCTTCTGGTTCCACGGGGCTACGCTGTTGTTGGGGTCGATGAAGTTGTCAACGTATTCGAGCGGGTGAAGCTTGAATTCCCTGAAGGTGATGACGGAGAGGTGACTGAACTCGGAGAAGCCAAGAAGTTGACCGTTCTATGGCTAAAGGAACACACTGTGCTTCCAAATCAGACGGCAAGGCCATCGACTCCTCACCATTCTCCAGCGCAACAGTCTCTAGCGGGGTCGTCTCCGCCGTAAATTCCGTCTCTAGTGCGGTCGCCTACGCCGTGCATGCTGTCTCCAGCGTGGTCGTCTATGCTGCTGCGTCAGCCTTCTCCGCCCACTAAGTTTCTGCGGAGTCGTAAAATATCAGTCAAACGTCATCGGTCACCCCTCCCGAAGGTACCAAAGGAGTTACCCAAGTTACCTTACGACTATATGTCGCACCCTGGGTTTCTAGAGGATACTCTCCGCACGAACTGGAAGTCAGGTGCTTGGATTATGGGGCATACATGCTCCCACGTCCCAGCTTCCTGGTAGGCCTGCGCTTATGCGCGACAACACAAGCCCTGCTTCCACCGTCGAAGTAAACTATCCGCTAGGAACCTAAAGGCACTACTGTCGACGTACTTCATAATCAAACACGCACGGTACGTCAACAGTTTGGTACGAATGATAGCACAGAATGTCTCTAAGACACAAAAGAATGAAATAAGTGCAACTGGCCTTCACTAAGGCAGAAAATATCGAATACAGTCATCCAGAGGACACATGTCCCAACATATCATCCATTACAACAGCGGAAGCAATCAAAGGGGTCTGAGTACAGACAAATCCATGGCTTAAGAAGCCGGAGAAAATAAATAAAAGCGAAGCCCATCCACGTAGGTCTGGATCCTGCCCTGGTCCAGCTAACTACTCGTCTGCAGCGTCGTCGAACTCCACAAAGTAGCCATCCTGGGAAGCATCGTAGTCGTAGTAGTACTCTGCGTAAACCACAGCCCCAACGGGTCAGTACATCCAAGTACTGGCAAGCAAGACTCACAGTTCATCAAGGAGTTACCCGTCAACACAAGCATTGATGCTTGGGATCAACGGAAGAAAAGGGATGATATAAAGGTTGCTGCTGGCTGCTCTAACCAACTACAGAAAATAACTACAACTTCCGGCTAACAGAAAAGATAAGATCGAGGATTGTAACCAACTGAAAGATAACTTCAACCAAACCCATCCTGGATCTCGCCCCTTATCCGAAGAAGCAATCCGAGGATAACTCACACAGTTGTGATAAGGTGAATCAAGTTATTGTGTGAATAACCTATTACTAGTCAAGTTATTAATCATTGGGTGAAACATGATTGATAGTTATGTTGAAGTTGTCCTGAGTACTTGTTAGCCAGTACTTTCACCAAGTAATCCATAACCGCGGAAAACACGGCTCCTCGAGAAGATTATCCCTGCAGGGTTGCACCAATTTGGCCGTACACTCAAGAATAACCCGCCAGATGGAAATGCACTTCCACCAAGCGGGGTACTCTACACAACCAACCATTCCTCGCATCAAGCCCAAAGCACCTTGGGCGCACGGCTAATCGAGCCCAGAAGAAAATGGACCCTCATAGCACTCTAAGAACGTGTCCCCCTATATGCCGACTACAAAAGTTCCACCCTGCGCTGGGCTCGCAAAAACATGCATGCGGCAAATGGAAAACACGAACTAAATGAGGCGATTTGGATGAGATGCGAATCAGGTCAAGTTGAGGGGGGCGCCCATACTCGCTTCCCAAATGCGGGTAGTGCGCTCATCATGGATCAGTAGACAAGACCCTTTTCCTATTAGGGTCGACACTAGCAGGCTCCAAAACCACTCATGGGCCTCCTGCCGGTGCCTTATCATCAAATTATTATTACCATTAGCAATTAACAGGATTGATTGATTAATAACGAGCCCCGGTACAGGATAATAACATAGTAACAGTAGTAACCGACAACAGACTCGAGTAAAAGCAACCCTAAGCCTGCTAGATAATAACAGGCACAAGCAATGGCTGTAGGTATGGAGGTGGTGGCAATATCATGGCTCAAGGTATCATGTGATGGGTTCGGAGAACAAGCAACGATACATAGGGCTAGCAATAGTAGACAAAAATATAGTATCGACAACAAGTGTGGAAAGGAACTCAATGATTCATGTGAGTGATAACTTGCCTGGCAGCTCAGCCTCGTACTGGGCTAGGTCCTGAGTAGTGGTGTCGTAAGGCTCGTCGGTACCAACGTCGTCGTCTAATCGAGAAGAAGCAAAACAACAACGAAGGAAGACGGGCAATCAATACATGGCATAAGTGCACAAGCATTGGATGCATGTCATGTTTAATAGATGCACCAAAATAACTTGCTTGTCATGAACCACAAGTTTAAATGGATTCCATATGCAAAAGTTGCATATGGAAGCCCATGCTTTAGAGTTGAATTAATTGTTCTATCACTAAGCATCATGTGTAAATGACTTAGTATGATGCATGCATGATGAGGAACAATAAGATAACAAGTTAACTGCAATTGGAAAGATAGTTAATCATTTTAGAAAACATTAACAAGTTTGGAATTATTGGTACTTAATGGTGTTGAACAAGTATTGATTGTTTTCAACAATTTAAAGTATGCAAAACCAATTACAAATTTTATATTTGAAAAGTTTATCAAATTTTAGTTGGATTACATGTTTCACAATTTGAAATTGGACTTTGGATTAATTAATTATGAATTAAACAATTTTAAACAATTTTTAATTGAATTAAACAAGATTTAAATTGTTTAGGCAATTTAAATTGTTCAAACCAGAAAACAAAATTTATATTTGAATAGAGCATTCAAAAAGGTGTGAAAAACATATTTTATTTGAATTATTTGAAAACAGAATGAATTAGTTATGAATTATTTCAAATGGCATTTGAATTATTTGAATTTGAATTTAGATTGCATTTTGGAAATTCAAAACAGAACACAAATTGCATATTTGGAAAGTTTATAAAATTTGAATCAGAATAGACATCAAGTTTGCATTTGTTGGATTTATAAAATGGGAGATATTGAATTTTAAAGTTTTGATTTAATTCTGTTATTTAAAAAGAATTTGGAATTTTTGAAATTCGCAGAAAACCTTTTGCTACTCAGGTTCTATCTACCCACTGCCACTGCGCAGTGGGCCAGAGGGGCCAGCGTGGCGCACACGCTGGCGTGGCTTCCAGTGCCACTGCCTGGTGGGGCTCAGCGCGTGGGAGAAAATCTCCAAAAAGTTTGTGGCTTCCGGGACTCGAACCCGTGCCCAGGCGCTGCGCGCAAAGGTTCAGTACCACTGCGGTGTTCGCGTTCAGCTGACAGAGGAGGCGACGCGGAGAGGATATAGTTTCAGTTTGAATCTCTGAACTTTGCTGACGAAACCTGACGAGCGAGCGTTGCTCGACTGACAGAGGAGGTGGCGATGCTCGCCGGCGTGAACCACGGCCAGCACGCTGCTGTGGGGTGTTTGGGTGGACGCGGGCGTGCACGGACGCGAGCAACAGAGGGAGGAGGAGACGGTGCTCACCGGGATGCTGCCGCGGTTGCAGAGGAGAACAGCGCTCGACGGCGGCGATGTCGTGGATGGCGTGGTCGATCTCGTGCTTCTCCGTGCCCCCGCGGGTGTCCAAGATGTAGAGGAGATGGTGGCGGTGCTACTCCCGTGCTCCAAAGCCGTAGCGCTGCTCTGCAACGGCGACGGGGTGTACAGGTTCAGAGAACGGGGCGCGGCGGCCGGAGAGAAAATAGAAGACGGCGTCGACGATAGGAGGCTTACCAGGGGCTCCTCTGGTGTCCAAGAGATAGATGGGAGGGTGGCGAGCTGATTCCAGGGTTTTGGTAGCTAGGAGGGAGTCGAGGGTGGCGAGGCCATGGCGATCTTCAGAGGGTTGGCGCCGGCGATGGAAATCAGAGAGGGGGAGCGAGGGATTCCGGCGAGAGAGAGAGGTTTTTGGCGGCGCTGAGGAACCCTAGGGCGATAGGGGGGTACAGGGGTGCCCTAGGCTCGCTTATATAGGGTGGAGGCGCTGCGGTGGCCGCCGTGGTCGCGCGCGGTCGCCGTGGAGGCCTCCGATGGGCGCCGTACGGGAGGACGATGAAGGAGGGCGCGCGCACGAATCTTGGAGCAGCTCGAAACGGTAAGTTGGCGCTGCGCGGGCTGGGTTGCTGCGCGCTAGGGCTAGGTGGGCTTGGGCCAAGCGATAGATAGTTAGATGTCTCCTGTTTTCCTTTTATTCTTTTCTATTTTTATATTTTTTTTTTTGCAGATTGCTTTTGGAAGAAAGTTGTTAAGGTTTTAATCAAGGAAAATTACAGAAAAATTCAGTTAAGCTTTTTAGACAATTAGAAACCACATTGTAAACTTGGATTTCAAAAATTGAAATTTAAAATTATGGTTTGTGTTTGAATTCAGAGTAGGGGGATTTGAGTTTAATAAAATCTTGATAAAACATGTATAAAAATAGGGTTACCCCTAGGGTTTTAGAATGATTTAGAGGGAAGAAATGTTTGGTGATTTTTTTATGGTTCCCAAAAGGTACTGATTTGAACTTGGTTTGGGAATTTAAAAGGTGATTTGAGAATTATTGATTGAATTATTGGTTGGATTTAAAGCAACAATTTTATAAGTGAAAACAAGGAATAAAAGGGTTGTTTTTTATTTGTTATTTTGGTTCCAAAAGTTGTAACAGAGCAAGTATGAAACCATGTTTGAAAAAGGTTTGAATTTGAGTTGTGAAAACAGAATAAAACAGATGGAAAACAAATGCAAACAATAAGTAAACATGATGACATGATGCATTGCTTGAAATAAAACAAAGTCCAAAGCATTCTAGGGGTATTTTCATACTTGGGATGTTACAAAACGCCCCCCCTTGAAGGAATCGCGCCCCGAGATTCCCTACTGAGATGTGAAAAGGTCCGGATACTTCTTGCGAAGATCCTCTTCGGTCTCCCACGTTGCCTCTTTATCAGAATGATGCGACCATTGGACTTTCAAGAACTTGGTGCTCTTGTTGCGAGTCTTACGCTCGGTCTCATCGAGAATTCGAATAGGGTGCTCCTCATAAGATAGATCATCTTGCAGCTCAATGGAATCATGATCAACTGCACGATCTGGATCTTTGAAACACTTCTTGAGTTGTGACACGTGGAACACATCGTGCACCTTGGAAAGTTTTTCTGGAAGTTCAAGACGATAAGCATTCTCTGCACGTCTTGAGAGGATGTTGAAAGGGCCAATGTATCTTGGTGCAAGTTTTCCTTTCACACCAAAACGATGAGTGCCTCTGAGGGGAGTTACACGGAGATATGCCTTATCACCAGGTGCATAGACCATATCCCTGTGCTTGCTATCATAGTAACTCTTCTGACGAGACTGAGCAATCCTGAGATTGTCACGAATGATACGAACTTTCTCCTCGGCTTCCTTAACAATGTCAGGGCCTAAAAGTGAACGTTCACCAGCTCCAGACCAATTGATTGGACTCCTGCATCTGCGACCATACAGTGCCTCAAATGGTGCCATGCCTAGGCTTGCCTGGTAGCTGTTGTTGTAGGAGAATTCAGCATATGGAAGGCAATCCTCCCATTTCATGCCAAAGGAGAGACCACATGCTCTGAGCATATCCTCGAGAATCTGATTGACTCTTTCGACTTGCCCTTGAGACTGAGGGTGATAAGCTGTGCTGAACAGAAGTTTAGTGCCCAATGCTTCTTGAAAGCTTTTCCAGAAATGAGAAGTGAAGATACTTCCACGGTCTGAGCTTATTTCCAATGGAACACCATGAAGGGGAACAACCTTTGCTGTGTAGAGCTCTGCTAACTGGCTAGCTGAGATAGTTTCCTTTACAGCATAGAAGTGAGCAACCTTAGTGAGACGATCAATAACAACGAAGATTGCATCGTTGCCCTTTCTGGACTTTGGAAACCCAGTAACGAAGTCCATTTCAATCATGTCCCACTTCCACTCAGGAATTTTCAGAGGTTGGAGTAGACCTGCTGTCTTCTGATGGACTGCCTTAACACGTTGACAAACGTCGCATTCAGAAACGTATTGAGCAATTTCACGTTTCATGCCAGGCCACCAATACAGAGTCTTGAGATCCTGGTACATCTTTGTACTTCCAGGGTGAATGGATAGAGGAGTTTCATGAGCCTCCTTGAGAATGATATCCTTGAGACTTTGAATCTGAGGAACTGCAATGCGTCCTTCAAAGAACACAGTTCCCTTGTCATCAATTGAGAAGGACTTGAATTTATCATTGCCCTCCTTGATGTGATCCACAATCTTCTTGATTTCATTATCACGAAGTTGTTCAGAACGAATCTTGTCCTCGAGAGTTGGACTGGCTGTCAAGCTAGCAAGGTATCCTTCAGGGACAAGACCAAGGTTCAGCTTCTGGAATTCTTCATGAAGTGGAGGTTGGCTTTCCATGATCATGAGATTATTGCAATAGGATTTGCGACTGAGAGCATCGGCCATAACATTAGCCTTGCCTGGAGTGTAAGCAATGGTGAGATCAAAGTCTTTAATCTTCTCAATCCATCTCCTTTGCCTGAGGTTCAGATCTGGCTGAGTGAAGATGTATTTCAGACTCTTGTGATCGGAAAAGATTTCAGTTTTGTTACCCAACAAGTATTGTCTCCATTTCTTGAGGGCAAACACAACTGCTGCAAGTTCTAGGTCATGAGTGGGATAGTTTTGCTCATGTGGATTCAACTGACGTGAAGCATAAGCGACCACTTGACGTTCTTGCATAAGAACTGCTCCTAGGCCTTGGAGAGATGCATCACAGAATATCTGGAAAGGTTTGGTAGTGTCTGGGCCAACTAGAACAGGTGTGGAAGTGAGTTTAGTCTTCAGGAGGTTGAAACTCTCATCACATTGTGGAGTCCAAACGAACTTTTTGTCCTTCTTTGTGAGATCAGTGAGAGGTTTGGCAATCTTGGAAAAGTTTTGGACGAAACGACGGCAATAGCTAGCCAAGCCAAGAAAACTTCTGACTTGCTTCACCGTCTTAGGGGGTTTCCAATCAACAATTGCCTTAACCTTTTCAGGATCAATGGCAATGCCTTTGGCAGAGATGATATGACCAAGATATGCAACTTCTGGAATCCAGAACTCACATTTGGAAAACTTTGCATACAGACGATGCTCGCGAAGTTTCATGAGAGTGAGACGAAGGTGTTCTCCATGCTCTTCCTCGGATTTTGAGTAGACTAGAATGTCATCGAGATATACCACAACGAACTTGTCGAGGTATTCATGGAAGACAGAATTCATGAGTCTTGAGAACGTTGCCGGTGCATTGGTGAGACCAAAGGACATGACGGTGTATTCATATAGACCGTACCGAGTGGTGAAAGCTGTCTTAGGAATATCTTCCTTTCTGATCTTTATCTGATGGTAACCCATCCTCAAGTCCAACTTTGAGAATATTGAGGCTCCAGCAAGTTGATCAAAAAGATCATCGATACGAGGAAGTGGATACTTGTTCTTGATGGTTTTCTCGTTTAGAGGACGATAGTCAACCACGAGTCTTTTTGTTTGATCCTTCTTGGCAACAAACAGAGTTGGGCAACCCCAAGCGGAGGAACTAGGCTGAATGAACCCTTTGTCCATATACATATCGATTTGCTCCTTCAACAATTTCAGTTCAGGAGGAGCTATCTTATATGGATGCTTAGAGATTGGAGCAGTACCTGGCTCAAGCTCGATCACGAACTCAACTGCTGTCCGGGGGCATCCCTGGCAACTCTTCTGGAAAGACGTCAGGGAATTCACAAACCACCGGAACATTTTCAATTGCAGGAAGGGGTTTGGCATCGAGGCTGAACAGCTGAACAGAAGTTGATCCATATGGAGAATAGACTATCTGGCCTGAAGTGTGGGAGAGAGTTATTGACTTTTGAGCACAGTCAATTTTAGCTTTGTGGGTCTTCAACCAATCCATACCCAGAATGACATCAATGTCAGAATTTCCCAGCAACATGAGTGAAGCAAGGAATATGCGACCTCCAATTAGGATCTCATTGTCCATGCTTATCTTGGAAGTCAACATTTGCGTCCCGGAGAGTGAACAGTCATTTGATTGCTTAGCGGAACCAGAACTAGGTTGTATGCTTTTGCAAAAATCTTTGACACAAATGAATGCGATGCTCCAGTATCAAACAACACTTTAGCTGGAATAGAGTTTACGGGTAATATACCGAGAACGACGTCAGCAGCCTCCTCGGCTTTGTCGGCCTTGATATGGTTCACCCTCGCGTTCCTCCCGACAGGCCTATTGTTGGAGTTGAAGGCTTTAGCCGGAGGAGCACGAACCATAGCCTGGTTGGTGTTGGGGCGAGGAGGTAGGGGTAGCTGCTTCTGCGTGCACTTATCAGCATAATGTCCAGTATCCTTGCACTTGTAGCAAGTGACGATACGAGAAGGACCCGGCCTTGGCTGCCCCATCGGAAACCTCTGACCCTGCATCTGAGATGGGTTAGGTGGGCGGGGACCAAAGCCTGGAGAAGCTTGGGCATTTGGAGCCCGAGTGACAGCACCATTTGGCACCCAGATGCGGCGCTTCTGCGGAGGGGTGGTCATGTTGGAGGAGGAACCACCCTCACGCGAGTGCTTGCGGGACTCTTCGAACGCCTTGCGCCCATTCTCCTCATTGAGCGCGGTGTTCACAAGCTCCACGAAGTCCTTGCACTTGATGTTTGTGAGAGCGTACTTCAGTTCCGGGTTAAAACCTCGGCGGAACCTTGCCATCTTCTTGGCTTCGGTGGACACTTCGTCACCAGCGTACCGAGCGAGACGATTGAACTCGTTCTGGTAGCCGAGAACGTCCAGCTTGCCCTGTCTGAGAGAGCAGAATTCCTCACGCATCTTTTCCATGAGACCATCCGGGATGTGGTGCTTCAGGAAGGCATCTCTGAAACATCCCCAGTTGATAGGAAAGCCAGCCCTCATGGCCTGGTAGTTCTCCCACCAAGTAGCTGCCTGACCCTTTAGTAGGTAGGTGGCGTACTTGACCTTATCCTCTTCAGCAACATGAGCTATCTCCAGAGCTCTTGCTACGTCACGGATCCAGTCATCAGCATCCAGGGGCTCACGTGTTGCCACGAAAGCTTTTGGGCCCAAGCTGAGGAAGTCCTTGATGGTGACCCTTGGAGCATTCTGGTTGTGTTGCTGGTTAGCCTGGATCTGGGCCATCTGTGTCACCACTTGGGTCATCTGAGCCAACAGCTCCCCCATTGGTGGTGGCGGTTGTCGCACCCTGACTTCTAGGGGATACTCACCGTACGAACTGGATAGCAGATGCTTGGATTATGGGGCATAACTGCTCCCACGTCCCAGCTTCCTGGTAGGCCTGCGCTTATGCGCGACAACACAAGCCCTGCTATTCCATCGTCGATGTAAACTATCCACTAGAGATCAAAGGCACTTCCGTCGGCGTACTTCAAACCATACACACATGGTACGTCAACGGCGTTTAACAAGTGATATCACAACAGATCTCTACGACACAAAAGATTGAAATAAGTTGTAAATGGCTCTCATTAGAGCAGAGATAGCAAATACAGTCATTCAGAGGGCACATGCCCCAACAATTCATCATTACAATACAGCGGAAGCATTCAACATGTCTGAGTACAGACAAGAACCAAATAGGCCTAAGAGGCCGGAAACAAACAGACGGAGCCCATCCACGAAGTCTCGGATCCTGCCCGGGTCCGCTATCTCCTCGTCAGCAGTCTCGTCATCATAATCCACGTAGTAGCCACCATAGAGATCCTCGGAAACGTCGTCTGCGTAAACCACAGCCCCAAAGGGGTCAGTACATAAACGTACTGGCAAGCAAGACTCACAATTCACCAAAGTGTAACCCGTCAACACCAAGCACAGATGCCTTGGGTTCAACGGAAGAAAAGGGGTATGAAAGATGCTGCAACTGGCTGCGCTAACCAACTACAGAAACATACTACAACTGCCGGCTAACAGAAAGGAGATAAGATCGAGGATTGTAACCAACTGAAAGATAACTTCAAGCAAACCCATCCTGGATCTCGCCCCTTATCCAAAGAAGCAATCCGAGGATAACTCACACAGTTGTAATAATGATGGTTCAAATTATTGTGTCAATAAGCCTATTACTAGTCAAGTTATTAATCATGGGGTGTAACATGTTTGATCATTATGTTTAAGTTGTCCTGAGTACTTGTTAGCCAGTACTTTCACCAAGTAATCCATAACCGCGGAAAACACGGCTTCTCGAGAAGATTATCCCTGCAGGGTTGCACCAATTTGGCCGTACACTCATGAATAACCCGCCAGATGGAAAGGCCCTTCCACCAAGCGGGGTACTCAACACAACCAACCATTCCTCGCATCAAGCCCAAAGCACCTTGGGCGCACGGCTAATCGAGCCCAGAAGAAAATGGACCCTCATAGCACTCTAAGAACGTGTCCCCCTATATGCCGACTACAAAAGTTCCACCCTGGCATGGGCTCGCAAAAACATGATGCGGCAAATGGAAAACACGAACTAAATGAGGCGATTTGGACGCGATGCGAATCAGGTCAAGTTGAGGGGGGCGCCCATACTCGCTTCCGAAATGCGGGTAGTGCGCTCATCATGGATCAGTAGACAAGACCCTTTTCCTATTAGGGTCGACACTAGCAGGCTTCAAAACCTCTCATGGGCCTCCTGCCGGTGCCTTATCATCAAATTTATTATTTAACAATATCATTAGCATGATTGATTGATTAACATCGAGCCCCCAGAACGTAATAGAATATAGTAACTGAAAGTAACGGATAACAGACTCGAGCAAAACAACCTAAGCATGCTAGTAAGACACGGGCAACAAGCAATGGTTATAGGTATGGAGGTGAGGCAATATCAGGGTTAAAGGATACATGTGATAGGTTCACAACAGAAACAACTACTACTAAGGCTAGCAGAAATAGACAACGGAAAGTATCGGTAACCAATGTTGAAAGGAACACAGTGGTTCATGTGAGTGATAACTTGCCTGCAAAACCCAGTAGCCTGGTACTGAGCTAAATCCTTAGAAGGGATGTCGTAAGTATCGTCGGTCTCAACGTCGTCGTATATCCGGGAAGAAGCAAACAGACAATGCAGAAAGATAAACAATCAATATCATGGCATAGGTGCACAAACATGGGATGATGCATGTCATGTTAATAGATGCAACAAAATAAACTAGTTGACAAGATAGAAACAGGATTAAATGGACCCATATGCAATTGGATTGCATATGGAAAGCCCATGAATTATGGTTGAATTAATTGTTTTACAACTAATCATTATATGAAAGTGGATTAGCATGATGCATGGATGAGGAAAACAACAAAATAACAACAATAGAACCAAATGAAAATAAGGTTTACCAAGTTTAGAAATTCATTTAGTAAGTGTTGGAATTTTGGTTACTTAAAGGTGTCACACAAGCATTTGGTGTTTTCATCAAGTTAAATTGTTCACAATAGATAACAAAGTTTATATTTGAAAAGAAAACAAGATTTTAGTTGGAATACATGTTTCACTTGTTGAAAAAGGATTTCAAATGAATTATGTAGGAATTAAACAAGTTAAACAAGAATTAAATGAATTTAATTCAAACATGAACTTATTTGAATTTTTATTTGTTCAAAGCATTAAACCAAATTCATATTTGAAAAGTTTATACTTTTGTGGTTGGAAAACATATTTTATATGTCCCAAAAGAAATTTGATTTGATCAAGTTATGAAATTAACAATTTTAAATGAATTAAACAAGGATTAAATTATTTAACCAATTTTAATTATTCAAAACATGAAACAAATTTTATATTTGGAAGGATGGTTTAATTTTGCATGGAAAACATATTTCATTTGTTGAAATTGGATTTAAAATGAGCAAGTTATTATTTTGGCAATTTTAAATGCAATAAACAAGAAACAGTTGTTTTCAGCAATTTAAATTATTTAAAACAGCAAACAAAATTTATATTTGGAAAGTACATGAAAAATTGATTGGAAAACATATTTGGTTTGTGAAATTTGGAATTTTTATGAGCAAGTTATGAATTTTGCAAATTTAAGTGAATTTGACAAGAATTCAAATGTTTCACCAATTTAAAATATTCAAAACAGTAAACAATTTTTATATTTGGATAGAACATTTAATTTGGTATTGAAAACATATAAAAAATGTTGGAATTGGAGTTAAAATGAATTTATTATGCCATTTACAAGAAATAGTGCAAATCTGCCATTTTTTATGATCTAGGGACTTAGGAAATATTTTCCAGGGCTAGATTTAAGTGCCAGGGGCCTATTTGTGATTAGCAGGAAGTTTCTGTACCAATCCATTGGGGAAAAAAAATGTTTGTTTTAATTGTGGGAGGGGGATTCGATCCCCCCACCTCTTGCTTGCGCTGGGGGGAACCAAACCAGTGGGCTGATGGCTTGTGTTTGTAACAGGAGGGGGGCTAGGGGGATAAGTGTTGGGGTTTCGCGCAGTTTTCTGAATTTACTGAATCGAACAGGTACTGGACCTGACGAACTGCTACTGGAACTGCTACTGGTCCTCGATTGGTTGCAGATCGGAAGGGGCTGGTGCTCACAGGGGCAACGACCCCGCACCAGCGCTACCCCTACGCGTCCAGCAGATGGGTGTGGCACCTGCGTACGTGCGGGAGTCCGATGGCGCACGCAGGGCAACGAACCCGGTCTGAACTCCTCTGATGCGTTCATGGCGACAGGGAAAAAACGGAGAAGACGACGGGGATGAATCGGCGAGACGGAGAGGTACCTGACGATGACCCCTGTAGCAAACTTGGCGAGGGAGGTGTCCTCGTTCCATTCCCGTCGTCGGCTCATCCTCGTAGCAACTGTGGTGGCACCGCGATGAGGGGCAGAGGGGGAGCTACGGTGGTGTTCGGTGTGTTGTTGGCAGGGTTCAGAGACAGCAGTTCCAGGGAGAGGGAGGAAGATGGCGGCGCGGCTTGGGGAGCTAGGGCTAGCAGGTGGGTTATATGGGGAATAGGGGCCTGTACGGCAAGCCATCCAGAGGGGGATGAGGCGATCGGAGGGTGGGGTTGCCGTTCGTACAGGAGATGACCTCACCCGAGGAAGACGACAGCGACAGGGAGGTACTGGGCCAACAGAAACTATGTAGATGGGCTGGGTTGCTGGGCTGCTGCCTCCTGCGTTTTCTTTTTCTTATTTCTGTTTGTTTATTTTTTTTTTGCAGAAACAAAATAGGAAGAAAAGGTAGGTTTCCAAGTTAGCAAAAATTTGGAAAAAAATTATGGTCAGCTTAGTTTTTAACATAGCAACTAATTGCTAACTGGTTTTTCCAAAAGTTTTCAAATTAAAATGTTGTTTGTTAATTAAACCAAATTTGAAAGATTTTTAAGTATCGAATGAATATTATTGAAAACAACATCTTTATAGGGTGAACCCTATGGTTAATTTGATTAAAGCAGTTGATTGGTTTAGATAATATTCATAAATTCAAAGTGGTTTTGGTTTGATGCATTTTGTTTGAATTTTAAAGGTGATTTGGAATTTAATTGATTAAAGTGATTGATTGAATTAAGCAACAATTTAATAAGTGATCATTATAGGATTATTTGGAAACAAATATTTGGATGTTGGTTTGGAATTTCAAATGGAAAACAAATTGAATTTGAAAGGGTTTGATTATTGGATGCATTTTTTATAGAAATGAAACAACAGTTTGGAATCACACTTTAATGGAAACAAATAATGGTTTTATTTTGAAATATCTATTTAGAAATTGTAACATCACAAGGATGAAACAAAAGGTTTGAAATTTGAGTTGAAATTCAAATAGAAAACAAAGGAAAACAAATGAAAACAGTTGGAAAACAACTGAAATCAGAGGAAAACAAATGGAAAACAACAAAACAATTGCAATCAACATGATGCCATGATGCAAAACATAAAATAACAGAGAGCAAACATTCCAAAGGCTTATTTTTCAGACTTGGGATGTTACAAAACGCCCCCCCTTGAAGGAATCGCGCCCCGAGATTCCTACTGAGAAAAGAAAAGATCCGGATACTTCTTGGGAAGATCCACTTGAGCTGTGACACGTGAAACACATCGTGCACAGTGGATAGACGTCAGGGAATTTGCAAACCACCGGAACATTTTCAAGTAAAGGGAGAGGTTTTTGTATGGAGGGTGTATAGCTGGATAGAATTTGATTCATTTGGAGAATAGATTATGTGGCTAGAATGGTGGAACTGAGTTATTAACATGAATCCAACACCAAGAATGACATCAATGTCAGAATCAGCAACATGAGAGTAACGAGGAATATGTGGCCTCCCATTAGAATTGGATTGTTCTTACTTATCTTGGAAGTCAACATTTGAGATCTCGGAGAGTGAACAGAGTTTTGATTGCTTAGTGGAACCAGAATTGGGTTGTATGTTGTGGAAAAGATTGTTGACATAAAGGAATGTGATTCTCCAGTATGAAATAACACTTTAGTTGGAAAAGAGTTTACGAGGAAGTTTTGATTAGACGCCGGTAGAAGATTTGAAGTGGAAAACAACAACAAGATTTCAACGGACGAAAAGGAAATGTTTAGAAGAACATGATATTGAAGCAACACCGGGAAAAACGAGAACAAAACTTCTGAGGTACTACGGAAAACCCATCCGGGCTTCTAAAGGATCAATATCTACTGCTTAAGGAATAGAGGATCTGCTTCCGGGGCCTATTTGCCACCGCTCTCAATCGTGAGTAGGCAACATGATAAATCATGTCACAACCACCTCCATTCCTATGGTCTAGTAGATATAACCATCCCAGAGAAACCAGGATACGTGAAATCCTAACTTGAAAGTTTAGATGAGAAGGGAAAACAACGTTACACTTCCTTACCAGAAAAGGGAGGGTGGGTGGGGAAAGAAGAAAAAGAACAGAATTCCTACTCTCACGTTTTGTTTTTGCCTATATAGCTACCAAATAGTTTCTAGACTCAACTGCGACCAGTAAAAAGGGATCCTACAGGCAGACAGGCTCTGATACCATTTGTCGCACCCTGACTTCTAGGGGATACTCACCGTACGAACTGGATAGCAGATGCTTGGATTATGGGGCATAACTGCTCCCACGTCCCAGCTTCCTGGTAGGCCTGCGCTTATGCGCGACAACACAAGCCCTGCTATTCCATCGTCGATGTAAACTATCCACTAGAGATCAAAGGCACTTCCGTCGGCGTACTTCAAACCATACACACATGGTACGTCAACGGCGTTTAACAAGTGATATCACAACAGATCTCTACGACACAAAAGATTGAAATAAGTTGCAAATGGCTCTCATTAGAGCAGAGATAGCAAATACAGTCATTCAGAGGGCACATGCCCCAACAATTCATCATTACAATACAGCGGAAGCATTCAACATGTCTGAGTACAGACAAGAACCAAATAGGCCTAAGAGGCCGGAAACAAACAGACGGAGCCCATCCACGAAGTCTCGGATCCTGCCGGGTCCGCTATCTCCTCGTCAGCAGTCTCGTCATCATAATCCACGTAGTAGCCACCATAGAGATCCTCGAAACGTCGTCTGCGTAAACCACAGCCCCAAAGGGGTCAGTACATAAACGTACTGGCAAGCAAGACTCACAATTCACCAAAGTGTAACCCGTCAACACCAAGCACAGATGCCTTGGGTTCAACGGAAGAAAAGGGGTATGAAGATGCTGCAACTGGCTGCGCTAACCAACTACAGAAACATACTACAACTGCCGGCTAACAGAAAGGAGATAAGATCGAGGATTGTAACCAACCGAAAGATAACTTCAAGCAAACCCATCCTGGATCTCGCCCCTTATCCAAAGAAGCAATCCGAGGATAACTCACACAGTTGTAATAATGATGGTTCAAATTATTGTGTCAATAAGCCTATTACTAGTCAAGTTATTAATCATGGGGTGTAACATGTTTGATCATTATGTTTAAGTTGTCCTGAGTACTTGTTAGCCAGTACTTTCACCAAGTAATCCATAACCGCGGAAAACACGGCTTCTCGAGAAGATTATCCCTGCAGGGTTGCACCAATTTGGCCGTACACTCATGAATAACCCGCCAGATGGAAAGGCCCTTCCACCAAGCGGGGTACTCAACACAACCAACCATTCCTCGCATCAAGCCCAAAGCACCTTGGGCGCACGGCTAATCGAGCCCAGAAGAAAATGGACCCTCATAGCACTCTAAGAACGTGTCCCCCTATGCCGACTACAAAAGTTCCACCCTGGCCTGGGCTCGCAAAAACATGATGCGGCAAATGGAAAACACGAACTAAATGAGGCGATTTGGACGCGATGCGAATCAGGTCAAGTTGAGGGGGGCGCCCATACTCGCTTCCCAAATGCGGGTAGTGCGCTCATCATGGATCAGTAGACAAGACCCTTTTCCTATTAGGGTCGACACTAGCAGGCTTCAAAACCTCTCATGGGCCTCCTGCCGGTGCCTTATCATCAAATTTATTATTTAACAATATCATTAGCATGATTGATTGATTAACATCGAGCCCCCAGAACGTAATAGAATATAGTAACTGAAAGTAACGGATAACAGACTCGAGCAAAACAACCTAAGCATGCTAGTAAGACACGGGCAACAAGCAATGGTTATAGGTATGGAGGTGAGGCAATATCAGGGTTAAAGGATACATGTGATAGGTTCGCAACAGAAACAACTACTACTAAGGCTAGCAGAAATAGACAACGGAAAGTATCGGTAACCAATGTTGAAAGGAACACAGTGGTTCATGTGAGTGATAACTTGCCTGCAAAACCCAGTAGCCTGGTACTGAGCTAAATCCTTAGAAGGGATGTCGTAAGTATCGTCGGTCTCAACGTCGTCGTATATCCGGGAAGAAGCAAACAGACAATGCAGAAAGATAAACAATCAATATCATGGCATAGGTGCACAAACATGGGATGATGCATGTCATGTTAATAGATGCAACAAAATAAACTAGTTGACAAGATAGAAACAGGATTAAATGGACCCATATGCAAATGGATTGCATATGGAAAGCCCATGAATTATGGTTGAATTAATTGTTTTACAACTAATCATTATATGAAAGTGGATTAGCATGATGCATGGATGAGGAAAACACAAAATAACAACAATAGAACCAAATGAAAATAAGGTTTACCAAGTTTAGAAATTCATTTAGTAAGTGTTGGAATTTTGGTTACTTAAAGGTGTCACACAAGCATTTGGTGTTTTCATCAAGTTAAATTGTTCACAATAGATAACAAAGTTTATATTTGAAAAGAAAACAAGATTTTAGTTGGAATACATGTTTCACTTGTTGAAAAAGGATTTCAAATGAATTATCTAGGAATTAAACAAGTTAAACAAGAATTAAATGAATTTAATTCAAACATGAACTTATTTGAATTTTTATTTGTTCAAAGCATTAAACCAAATTCATATTTGAAAAGTTTATACTTTTGTGGTTGGAAAACATATTTTATATGTCCCAAAAGAAATTTGATTTGATCAAGTTATGAAATTAACAATTTTAAATGAATTAAACAAGGATTAAATTATTTAACCAATTTTAATTATTCAAAACATGAAACAAATTTTATATTTGGAAGGATGGTTTAATTTTGCATGGAAAACATATTTCATTTGTTGAAATTGGATTTAAAATGAGCAAGTTATTATTTTGGCAATTTTAAATGCAATAAACAAGAAACAGTTGTTTTCAGCAATTTAAATTATTTAAAACAGCAAACAAAATTTATATTTGGAAAGTACATGAAAAATTGATTGGAAAACATATTTGGTTTGTGAAATTTGGAATTTTTATGAGCAAGTTATGAATTTTGCAAATTTAAGTGAATTTGACAAGAATTCAAATGTTTCACCAATTTAAAATATTCAAAACAGTAAACAATTTTATATTTGGATAGAACATTTAATTTGTATTGAAAACATATAAAAATGTTGTTGGATTGGAGTTAAAATGAATTTATTATGCCATTTACAAGAAATAGTGCAAATCTGCCATTTTTTATGATCTAGGGACTTAGGAAATATTTTCCAGGGCTAGATTTAAGTGCCAGGGGCCTATTTGTGATTAGCAGGAAGTTTCTGTACCAATCCATTGGGGAAAAAAATGTTTGTTTTAATTGTGGGAGGGGGGATTCGATCCCCCCACCTCTTGCTTGCGCTGGGGGGAACCAAACCAGTGGGCTGATGGCTTGTGTTTGTAACAGGAGGGGGGCTAGGGGATAAGTGTTGGGGTTTCGCGCAGTTTTCTGAATTTACTGAATCGAACAGGTACTGGACCTGACGAACTGCTACTGGAACTGCTACTGGTCCTCGATTGGTTGCAGATCGGAAGGGGCTGGTGCTCACAGGGGCAACGACCCCGCACCAGCGCTACCCCTACGCGTCCAGCAGATGGGTGTGGCACCTGCGTACGTGCGGGAGTCCGATGGCGCACGCAGGGCAACGAACCCGGTCTGAACTCCTCTGATGCGTTCATGGCGACAGGGAAAAAACGGAGAAGACGACGGGGATGAATCGGCGAGACGGAGAGGTACCTGACGATGACCCCTGTAGCAAACTTGGCGAGGGAGGTGTCCTCGTTCCATTCCCGTCGTCGGCTCATCCTCGTAGCAACTGTGGTGGCACCGCGATGAGGGGCAGAGGGGGAGCTACGGTGGTGTTCGGTGTGTTGTTGGCAGGGTTCAGAGACAGCAGTTCCAGGGAGAGGGAGGAAGATGGCGGCGCGGCTTGGGGAGCTAGGGCTAGCAGGTGGGTTATATGGGGAATAGGGGCCTGTACGGCAAGCCATCCAGAGGGGGAGGAGGCGATCGGAGGGTGGGGTTGCCGTTCGTACAGGAGATGACCTCACCCGAGGAAGACGACAGCGACAGGGAGGTACTGGGCCAACAGAAACTATGTAGATGGGCTGGGTTGCTGGGCTGCTGCCTCCTGCGTTTTCTTTTTCTTATTTCTGTTTGTTTATTTTTTTTTTGCAGAAAAAAATAGGAAGAAAAGGTAGGTTTCCAAGTTAGCAAAAATTTGGAAAAAAATTATGGTCAGCTTAGTTTTTAACATAGCAACTAATTGCTAACTGGTTTTTCCAAAAGTTTTCAAATTAAAATGTTGTTTGTTAATTAAACCAAATTTGAAAGATTTTTAAGTATCGAATGAATATTATTGAAAACAACATCTTTATAGGGTGAACCCTATGGTTAATTTGATTAAAGCAGTTGATTGGTTTAGATAATATTCATAAATTCAAAGTGGTTTTGGTTTGATGCATTTTGTTTGAATTTTAAAGGTGATTTGGAATTTAATTGATTAAAGTGATTGATTGAATTAAGCAACAATTTAATAAGTGATCATTATAGGATTATTTGGAAACAAATATTTGGATGTTGGTTTGGAATTTCAAATGGAAAACAAATTGAATTTGAAAGGGTTTGATTATTGGATGCATTTTTTATAGAAATGAAACAACAGTTTGGAATCACACTTTAATGGAAACAAATAATGGTTTTATTTTGAAATATCTATTTAGAAATTGTAACATCACAAGGATGAAACAAAAGGTTTGAAATTTGAGTTGAAATTCAAATAGAAAACAAATGAAAACAGTTGGAAAACAACTGAAATCAGAGGAAAACAAATGGAAAACAACAAAACAATTGCAATCAACATGATGCCATGATGCAAAACATAAAATAACAGAGAGCAAACATTCCAAAGGCTTATTTTTCAGACTTGGGATGTTACAGCGGTGGCGGGTTGTTCCTGGTTGGAGGCATCCTGAACAGAAATTCATTTTAGCACAACAACAGAAAAGGATAGACTTGGTAACCGAAAGATAGATTATTCCGACGCATGAATAGATAACCAACAGTTACATCATCACATGTTCAAATACATCAGAATATCCAACAGACCAAATACATGGTTCGAAAACGAAAGGATAAACTAGACACAGCTAGTAATGGATACAACGGTACTCCCATGCTCATCACGCAGGACGGCGGTGAGTAGTACGACGAGAGATACAGTGAGGAGGAATCCCACGGAAGTAGGTATCACGACGATCCATGTAGATAGGAACTGCTCTGAGAGCAACTCTCGGTGTCGTGAAGTAGGAAGCGTCGTATCCCTGTGCTCCATAGCGGGGAATCCCTGTGTAACCAGCTCCGAGGTCGAGAAGTGGGCCTCTGATCGGCTCGTAACCTCCAGCATCTGGCAACGGAAGACCAGCTGGCTGAACGACACGTGCGAAGCGCTCGTCTCCAACAAAGTCTGTGGTGTACGTCGCCAGACGAGTGAGAGCAAGGTGGAGCTGCTCCCTGACTGAGGCTAACTCCTGAGAAAGTGCGGAAGCAACGGCATCACTGTGACTAGCGAACTGTGCAGTGATCTGGAGCCTGGAGCTATCAGTCTCGTAGGTATCCATGTCGCGGTGGATAGTGAAGTGAGCTCCCGCTGCCGTGATGTAACCACGGGGGATGTGACGAAAACTGGACTTATCAAACCCCCAGTAGTCAGCACGGAGAACGTTGATACTCACGTACGCTGCCTGCTGCACTGCCATATCCACTGTGGACCCTACTGCCTCGTACTGGTGTGCAATGCTCCTGCCATCATCCGACAGAATGTAGACGATAGCCCGGTAGCAAGTCTGGTCAAACTCTCGCTGGTGCTCGTAGACCTGGTACTCTGGTGCCCAACGGAACCCCAGAAAGGTAACCATGTCTCTCAGCAACTCTGGAAAACCGGCGGTGCTCTCACAGCGAGTCATGCGAACCACCTGCGGGTAGTAGCTGAGACCCATCTGCAGATTATTTGGAAGGTTTTGATTAGACTCCGGTAGAAGGAAAAGGATGTGGAAAACAACAACAAGGTTCAATGGACGAAAAGGATGTTGAAAAGAACATGATATCGAAGCAACATCGGGAAAACGAGACCAAAAGTCCTGAGGTACTACAGAGAACCCACAACACGTGAAATCCTAACTTGAAAGTTTAGGTGAGAACAGAAAACAACGTTTCACTTCCTTACCAGAAAAAGGGTGGGTGGGTGGGGAAAGAAGAAAAATGGCAGAATTCCTACTCTCACGTTTCATTTTCCTATATAGCTACAAAATAGTTTCTAGACTCAACTGCGACCAGTAAAAAGGGATCCTACAGGCAGACAGGCTCTGATACCATTTGTCGCACCCTGGGTTTTCTAGAGGATACTCTCCGCACGAACTGGAAGTCAGGTGCTTGGATTATGGGGCATACATGCTCCCACGTCCCAGCTTCCTGGTAGGCCTGCGCTTATGCGCGACAACACAAGCCCTGCTTCCACCGTCGAAGTAAACTATCCGCTAGGAACCTAAAGGCACTACTGTCGACGTACTTCATAATCAAACACGCACGGTACGTCAACAGTTTGGTACGAATGATAGCACAGAATGTCTCTAAGACACAAAAGAATGAAATAAGTGCAACTGGCCTTCACTAAGGCAGAAAATATCGAATACAGTCATCCAGAGGACACATGTCCCAACATATCATCCATTACAACAGCGGAAGCAATCAAAGGGGTCTGAGTACAGACAAATCCATGGCTTAAGAAAGCCGGAGAAAATAAATAAAAGCGAAGCCCATCCACGTAGGTCTGGATCCTGCCCTGGTCCAGCTAACTACTCGTCTGCAGCGTCGTCGAACTCCACAAAGTAGCCATCCTGGGAAGCATCGTAGTCGTAGTAGTACTCTGCGTAAACCACAGCCCCAACGGGGTCAGTACATCCAAGTACTGGCAAGCAAGACTCACAGTTCATCAAGGAGTTACCCGTCAACACAAGCATTGATGCTTGGGATCAACGGAAGAAAAGGGATGATATAAAGGTTGCTGCTGGCTGCTCTAACCAACTACAGAAAATAACTACAACTTCCGGCTAACAGAAAAGATAAGATCGAGGATTGTAACCAACTGAAAGATAACTTCAACCAAACCCATCCTGGATCTCGCCCCTTATCCGAAGAAGCAATCCGAGGATAACTCACACAGTTGTGATAAGGTGAATCAAGTTATTGTGTGAATAACCTATTACTAGTCAAGTTATTAATCATTGGGTGAAACATGATTGATAGTTATGTTGAAGTTGTCCTGAGTACTTGTTAGCCAGTACTTTCACCAAGTAATCCATAACCGCGGAAAACACGGCTCCTCGAGAAGATTATCCCTGCAGGGTTGCACCAATTTGGCCGTACACTCAAGAATAACCCGCCAGATGGAAATGCACTTCCACCAAGCGGGTACTCTACACAACCAACCATTCCTCGCATCAAGCCCAAAGCACCTTGGGCGCACGGCTAATCGAGCCCAGAAGAAAATGGACCCTCATAGCACTCTAAGAACGTGTCCCCCTATATGCCGACTACAAAAGTTCCACCCTGCGCTGGGCTCGCAAAAACATGCATGCGGCAAATGGAAAACACGAACTAAATGAGGCGATTTGGACGAGATGCGAATCAGGTCAAGTTGAGGGGGGCGCCCATACTCGCTTCCCAAATGCGGGTAGTGCGCTCATCATGGATCAGTAGACAAGACCCTTTTCCTATTAGGGTCGACACTAGCAGGCTCCAAAACCACTCATGGGCCTCCTGCCGGTGCCTTATCATCAATTATTATTACCATTAGCAATTAACAGGATTGATTGATTAATAACGAGCCCCGGTACAGGATAATAACATAGTAACAGTAGTAACCGACAACAGACTCGAGTAAAAGCAACCCTAAGCCTGCTAGATAATAACAGGCACAAGCAATGGCTGTAGGTATGGAGGTGGTGGCAATATCATGGCTCAAGGTATCATGTGATGGGTTCGGAGAACAAGCAACGATACATAGGGCTAGCAATAGTAGACAAAAAGATAGTATCGACAACAAGTGTGGAAAGGAACTCAATGATTCATGTGAGTGATAACTTGCCTGGCAGCTCAGCCTCGTACTGGGCTAGGTCCTGAGTAGTGGTGTCGTAAGGCTCGTCGGTACCAACGTCGTCGTCTAATCGAGAAGAAGCAAAACAACAACGAAGGAAGACGGCAATCAATACATGGCATAAGTGCACAAGCATTGGATGATGCATGTCATGTTTAATAGATGCACCAAAATAACTTGCTTGTCATGAACCACAAGTTTAAATGGATTCCATATGCAAAAGTTGCATATGGAAGCCCATGCTTTAGAGTTGAATTAATTGTTCTATCACTAAGCATCATGTGTAAATGACTTAGTATGATGCATGCATGATGAGGAACAATAAGATAACAAGTTAACTGCAATTGGAAAGATAGTTAATCATTTTAGAAAACATTAACAAGTTTGGAATTATTGGTACTTAATGGTGTTGAACAAGTATTGATTGTTTTCAACAATTTAAAGTATGCAAAACCAATTACAAATTTTATATTTGAAAAGTTTATCAAATTTTAGTTGGATTACATGTTTCACAATTTGAAATTGGACTTTGGATTAATTAATTATGAATTAAACAATTTTAAACAATTTTTAATTGAATTAAACAAGATTTAAATTGTTTAGGCAATTTAAATTGTTCAAACCAGAAAACAAAATTTATATTTGAATAGAGCATTCAAAAAGGTGTGAAAAACATATTTTATTTGAATTATTTGAAAACAGAATGAATTAGTTATGAATTATTTCAAATGGCATTTGAATTATTTGAATTTGAATTTAGATTGCATTTTGGAAATTCAAAACAGAACACAAATTGCATATTTGGAAAGTTTATAAAATTTGAATCAGAATAGACATCAAGTTTGCATTTGTTGGATTTATAAAATGGGAGATATTGAATTTTAAAGTTTTGATTTAATTCTGTTATTTAAAAAGAATTTGGAATTTTTGAAATTCGCAGAAAACCTTTTGCTACTCACGTTCTATCTACCCACTGCCACTGCGCAGTGGGCCAGAGGGGCCAGCGTGGCGCACACGCTGGCGTGGCTTCCAGTGCCACTGCCTGGTGGGGCTCAGCGCGTGGGAGAAAATCTCCAAAAAGTTTGTGGCTTCCGGGACTCGAACCCGTGCCCAGGCGCTGCGCGCAAAGGTTCAGTACCACTGCGGTGTTCGCGTTCAGCTGACAGAGGAGGCGACGCGGAGAGGATATAGTTTCAGTTTGAATCTCTGAACTTTGCTGACGAAACCTGACGAGCGAGCGTTACTCGACTGACAGAGGAGGTGGCGATGCTCGCCGGCGTGAACCACGGCCAGCACGCTGCTGTGGGGTGTTTGGGTGGACGCGGGCGTGCACGGACGCGAGCAACAGAGGGAGGAGGAGACGGTGCTCACCGGGATGCTGCCGCGGTTGCAGAGGAGAACAGCGCTCGACGGCGGCGATGTCGTGGATGGCGTGGTCGATCTCGTGCTTCTCCGTGCCCCCGCGGGTGTCCAAGATGTAGAGGAGATGGTGGCGGTGCTACTCCCGTGCTCCAAAGCCGTAGCGCTGCTCTGCAACGGCGACGGGGTGTACAGGTTCAGAGAACGGGGCGCGGCGGCCGGAGAGAAAATAGAAGACGGCGTCGACGATCGGAGGCTTACCAGGGGCTCCTCTGGTGTCCAAGATAGATGGGAGGGTGGCGAGCTGATTCCAGGGTTTTGGTAGCTAGGAGGGAGTCGAGGGTGGCGAGGCCATGGCGATCTTCAGAGGGTTGGCGCCGGCGATGGAAATCAGAGAGGGGGAGCGAGGGATTCCGGCGAGAGAGAGAGGTTTTTGGCGGCGCTGAGGAACCCTAGGGCGATAGGGGGGTACAGGGGTGCCCTAGGCTCGCTTATATAGGGTGGAGGCGCTGCGGTGGCCGCCGTGGTCGCGCGCGGTCGCCGTGGAGGCCTCCGATGGGCGCCGTACGGGAGGACGATGAAGGAGGGCGCGCGCACGAATCTTGGAGCAGCTCGAAACGGTAAGTTGGCGCTGCGCGGGCTGGGTTGCTGCGCGCTAGGGCTAGGTGGGCTTGGGCCAAGCGATAGATAGTTAGATGTCTCCTGTTTTCCTTTTATTCTTTTCTGTTTTTATATATTTTTTTTTGCAGATTGCTTTTGGAAGAAAGTTGTTAAGGTTTTAATCAAGGAAAATTACAGAAAAATTCAGTTAAGCTTTTTAGACAATTAGAAACCACATTGTAAACTTGGATTTCAAAAATTGAAATTTAAAATTATGGTTTGTGTTTGAATTCAGAGTAGGGGATTTGAGTTTAATAAAATCTTGATAAAACATGTATAAAAATAGGGTTACCCCTAGGGTTTTAGAATGATTTAGAGGGAAGAAATGTTTGTGTTTTTTTTATGGTTCCCAAAAGGTACTGATTTGAACTTGGTTTGGGAATTTAAAAGGTGATTTGAGAATTATTGATTGAATTATTGGTTGGATTTAAAGCAACAATTTTATAAGTGAAAACAAGGAATAAAAGGGTTGTTTTTTATTTGTTATTTTGGTTCCAAAAGTTGTAACAGAGCAAGTATGAAACCATGTTTGAAAAAGGTTTGAATTTGAGTTGTGAAAACAGAATAAAACAGATGGAAAACAAATGCAAACAATAAGTAAACATGATGACATGATGCATTGCTTGAAATAAAACAAAGTCCAAAGCATTCTAGGGGTATTTTCATACTTGGGATGTTACACTATACTCCTGAGGAAACCCAGAAAATTGCAAGGGACCAATAAGAGGCGTGAAAATCGAAACCGAAGGAGCAGAAAAAGGCAGATTTCCCCGACACCGAAGAAGATGTAGAACGAGCGTGGAAAATGGTGAAGACTCTTCATCAACCCGAGCCGAGTTTGTCATCTGACTATGACCGCTCTATTATGAAGTCACACCAGAAAATGGTGCGGTCAACGAAGAGTAGTAACGCAAGCACGAACCGCGGGAAATCAGTTGCACAACTCGGACAGTAGAAAAATCAATCCATCTCCCCGCTCAAAGTGATTTCCAATACCCAGGTGGGGCCAAGCACTAATGCCGACGAGCAAATTGATCCGGAGTTTATAGAACTGTACTGACCAGGGGCAGCTGCTGCGGGTTTTTCCATTGCTGAGTATATGCAAACATGAGAGTACTTCCCTGCTTCTGAATGTGCGTACAAATACCGGCACGGGTATCCTCTCGTCAAACCCGAGGAGGTAAAAGATCTACCAACCAAAATGCGAAGAGTGCATAATTGGTATATAAAAGCCGCTCAGAAATCTCAGGACTGGATAATGGTCGGAGTTAGAGACGAGCACTACGGGTATGGAGATGGACTAATTCTGATTCAATTTAACGAATTGTTTTAGTTATTCCAGCAGAAGGCCCTCGACAAATCTATCGTTAGTGCCTATTGTCTGTAAGTACTTATTTCTCTAATTAAGTCTCTAGCTAGCTCACCTCATTCATTGCATTCATATATATAGTACACTCATTATATTATAATTGCAGAATGAAGATTCTCGAATGAAAAAGAGGACAAATCTATGACATTGGGTTCATTGACCCATATTTTGTTAATCATAAGACTCTTGAGCTAGCTCCCAAGGATACAGAAGATAACCTTCTGAGGGCAATAAGGTTTCAAGAACACAAAAGAGAAATACTATTTCCTTTCAACTTCGGGTGAGTGTTACTGTGTTGTACACATTTTGTTTTCCTTACTCGATGTTCAGTGTATAATTGATGAGTTATGTGTGCGCAGCTTCCACTATATTCTGCTAATCTTCCAAGTTGACAAAGGAAAAGTACTGGTAATGGACCCAAAACGTAAACCCCTTGAGCTCTGGGCGGACATGCAGGAAATGATCCAGCGGTAATTTCAATCTTTATTAATTTCAGTTTTTTTATATATGGAACTATATCAACTACTTTGTTTCATTTTCGGATATCAAGTAATTACAAACTATTTTTATTCTTTTTCTTTCCCGGGCAGCGCTTGGAAGAGGTTCACAAAAAAAGCCAGGGGTGAATGGAAATCAGAGCTTATATTTGAAATTGTGCAAGTAAGTACTACTATCTAGATCCGCGCATCTCCTTGATTCTAGTTTCGATACCATTATCATGGCTGGTTGATTATTATTTTGATTGAAACCATGTTCTCGTAAAGTGCTTTGCAACAGGGAGACGTGAATCACTTGTGTGGATACTACGTCTGTGATTTCATTCGTCAAATGACCTTTCCCAAGGGCAGAGATTTCAAAAAACTTCATGTACGTCAGTCGTCAATTTTCCTTATTACCATCTATTTTAGTTACTTAGTTTCATTAATATATATTGATCACTCTTCTTTATATTAGATCGAACGGCTCCGGGACGGTCTTCTACCAAGGGACCGCATACGAGCAATTCAGGAGGAAATTGCAGGCTTCTTAGATGCAGAGGTTCTAAATGTAAATGGAGAGTACTATACCGCTTGGGAATGAACTTGATTTTGTAATTCATTCCATCGGTCATGTAATATGCTCGATATACTTTAATTCTGTAATATAAGTGTTCCTCCTTTTGCTATATATATGTATTACTTATTCACTCGTGGGATCCGGGAGGTCCGGGGAGGGTCCACCGAGGCTCCTCTCTTCTCGTGGGATCCGGGAGGTCCCGGGAGGGGCCACCGAGGCCCCTCTCTTCTCGTGGTATCCGGGAGGTCCGGGGAAGGGCCACCGGGCTCCTCTCTTCTCCTGGGATCCGGGACGTCCGGGGAAGGGCCATCAAGGCTCCTTATCAGTGTATGGTGACAGGGTATCGTACAATCGAATTGATCGCAAAACATAAAATAAAAAAGAAAACAATAAATAAATAAAAAACGATGTCGCGGCAGAGAGAATGGCGAAAGTGCTGCCGAGGCAGAGGAGGCATTCATCCCGGTTCGTGTTAAGAACCGGGACGAATGGCCCCTGGCTGTCGTCCAGCGCGCCCTGCCACGTGGTCAACCCATGCATCCCGGGTCCTAGCACAACCGGGACCAATGGGGGTGGGGCATTTGTCCCAACTGTCCCATCACGATTGCACAACCGGGATGAATGGGCCTTACAAACCGGGACCAAAGCCCCTGTTTGTACCAATGAAATAAAATCGGTTTACACGCCCCCCCCCCCACACACACTTTTCTTATTTGTGTAGATCACGACCAAAATGATATTTGGAGCTCACGAGATAGAATGAATTTTTGTGATACATAAGAGAAAAAAACATATTTAAGAAAAATTGACACATCTAGCTACTTCACAAAGGAAGAATAAAACATAAATTAGAGAAAGATGACAGAGTACCGAGGCGAAGTAAGAAAGATTATTCAGTCGGTGCAGACGCGGGTTCTTTACCCTATCAAAAACAAATAGATTGAGCTGAAGTGCATTCGATTTCTGAAATAATAAGACACAAGTTTATATTGAGATTCATACGAAGTTAGGTGCATAAAATGCGTTCAATATGATTTTGGCAACCCAAAATAATCAAAAGGCTTATTATAGTAAATTACTCTAACCATTCAAATCCTCTTAAAGTCATACATTTCAAGGATACCCTCAAATCGGAAAATCAAAGTTTGTTTTGGTAGAAAAATACCTTTGGTCCGCAAAGATTTATTTTTTCCTCGTGGATACCAGTATGTTTTTGTCACCAGGCCAAGCTACCTTAATTAAGAGACACTCATGAGGAATATCTTGCATATCTCAACAGTACACAAACATGAATGCAGCCGTAGTGCTGAAATATTTGGGCCCAAGACAAGTGAGCCCAATAGCAAATCCTGAAATCTCAAAATGGCCCATGTGTACTAGTGAGTGGTGGGAGTGAGAAGTTTAGTCCCACATTGGAAGTTTGAGGAGTTGCACACCACCTTATAAGGTGGA
This sequence comes from Alopecurus myosuroides, assembly GCA_028641055.1. Classification (NCBI taxonomy): domain Eukaryota; kingdom Viridiplantae; phylum Streptophyta; class Magnoliopsida; order Poales; family Poaceae; genus Alopecurus; species Alopecurus myosuroides. The sequence goes on along the minus strand of CM054057.1, from coordinate 580,158,909 downwards.
GTGTTGTAGGGATTGTATGTGAGTGAGAACAAGAGAGCCTCTCGCGCACTCCTCCTCCTCCTCCTCCGCCGCTCGCTCGTCTCGACTCGACTCGACACGTTGCGATCGCGTTTCGTGAATCGAGCCTCCAGCCGAGACAGTACTTATGTTTATTTTGCTGTTTTGGAAAACCGATTTCGTAGTCGTGACAGACGCGTCACAGCTGAGGCGTTTCGGGTCGCTCCCGTATCGTGTGCTGCAACCGACTCGGACGTGCGGCGTGGGCCTCCCACGTCGCACACGTTAGGGTTTTCCGAACCACACTATAAAAGACGCGCACTGTGGGGCGCTGTACACACACCGAAACCAATCTAGGTTTTGCCACACCTCTTCTCTTGCGCCGCCAACGTAGTCTACTCCATCCCGCTTGCCGACGTCCACCGGCGAACGGGAGAGCAGGTCTCCGGAACCAGTCGCCTTTTTGATCCTGTACGGGAGAGGGCGAATTAGGTTTTTGGGAAGCGCTTCGCGCTACTGCTCGCTGCTTCCACGACGGCTCGTCTGCCCAACAAGTCAGGCGGTGCTGCGTACCGTCGCCTCAAGCGTTGTCTACTCCGACCCATCATCGCCAACGTTGTCATCAACAACGTTACTACAAACGATCGGTACGGAATCTGTGTCCTGATCTGTATGTTTAACATGTCTACTGTTTACATGTTTAGAGAGATCGTGTTGCTATTATTCATGTTGTCTGCTGCATCTAGTATTTTCGAGTTTCACATGTTAATAGCAGCTTTCGTCATGATTTATATTCTGGAATTAATCGTGGAAATTATGCCTAATTATTCAACAATCCAAAAACCTAATTGTAGGCAATTTCCTGAACTGACTATGGCCCACTTAAGCGATTCAATGAAACTGGAAAGGTTCAATGGTACCACCTTTAAGAGATGGCAACTGAGAAGCCAAATGTGGCTCCAGTCCATGAAAGTGTGGGACATTATTATGAATGGCCTTCCTGAAGGAGTTTCTGACGAGGTTCAGAATAAGTTCAAGGAAGCCAATAATAATTTCAGAGGCTGTATTCTGAGTGTCCTGGAGGGACGTCTGTGCGATGTGTACATGAACATCGAAGACGCTAAGGAGCTCTGGGATGCACTGAATACTAAATTCGGTGCGTCCGATGCTGACAGTGAGCTGTATATCATGGAGAGCTTTAACGACTACAAGATGGCGAATAACCGTTCTGTAGTCGAACAGGCTCAGGAGATACAGTGCATTGCGCTGGAGCTTGATCTGCTCAAGTGTGTGATTCCTGATAAGTTTGTGGCTGGATGCATTATTGCAAAGCTGCCTTCTTCATGGAGGAATTTTGCCACATCTCTCAAACATAAGAGACAGGAGATATCGGTTGAAAACCTGATAGCGTCTCTTGATGTTGAGGAGAAAGTTCGGTCAAAGGACACAACTGAGAGAGGTGGTGATTTGCAGTCTAGCGCCAATATGGTGCAGAAAAATCATCACGTCAAGAATAACAGCAAGAACAAAGGGAACTATAAGACCCAGTTCAATGGTCATGTGAACACTACTGCCTTTAAGAATTATAAGAAGAAGAAGGTGCTGAACAAAGCTCGGCTCGAGTGCTTTACGTGTGGAGCGCTCGGCCACTTTTCTGTTGACTGCCCAGACCGTGCAGACAAGAAAGGGAAGAAAGGCTCCAAGAATGTCAACGTGGTGACCGCTAGCAACACTGATGGGTACGGTAATATACTGATGGTACTTTCAGTTCTTCAATCTCCATGTTGGTGGATTGATACGGCTGCTAATGTTCATGTGTGTGCTGACATCTCTATGTTCACTTATCAGGTCGCACGGGATTCTTCTATCCTAATGGGGAATGGGTCACATGCTTATGTTCGTGGTGTTGGCACGGTAGATGTGAAGTTTACTTCGGGGAAGATCGTGCAGCTGAGGAACATGCAGCATGTCCCTTTTATGAATAAGAATCTCATCAGCGGCTCCCTTCTTTGCAGAGATGGGTTTAAAGTAGTGTTTGAGTCCAATAAATTAGTTGTGTCGAGATTTGGACAATTTATTGGTAAAGGCTATGAGTGCAGAGGCTTGTTCCGCTTTTCTCTTTCTGAATTCTGCAATAAGTCAGTAAACCATATTTGTGGCAATGTTGATTCAGATGCTAGTGTTTGGCACTCTCGTTTATGTCATGTTAATTTGGTTTACTGTCTCGGCTATCCAGTTTAAGTTTAATTCCGAATTTAACCATTGCCAAAGGTTCTAAGTGCCATAGTTGTGTGCAATCTAAGCAACCTCGAAAGCCTCACACGGCAGCTGAGGAGAGACACTTGGCACCTCTAGAACTCATACATTCTGATCTATGCGAGATGAATGGTGTGTTGACAAAAGGTGGAAAGAGATATTTCATGACACTCATTGATGATGCTACTAGATTATGCTATGTTTATTTGTTGCAAACTAAAGATGAGGCTTTAGACTACTTTAAAATTTATAAGGCTGAAGTTGAAAATTAATTAGAGAGAAAGATCAAGCGTTTTAGGTCGGATCCTGGTGGAGAGTATTTCTCTAAAGTATTTGATGAATTCTGTGAGGAACACGGTATTATTCACGAGAGGACGCCTCCCTACTCACCACAATCAAACGGAATTGCTGAGAGGAAAAACCGCACGCTGACCGACTTGGTGAACGCCATGTTGGACACTGCTGGTTTATCTAAGGCATGGTGGGGTGAGGCTCTGTTGACTTCGTGTCATGTCCTGAATAAAGTTCCTAACAAGAATAAAGAGAAAACCCCTTATGAGGAGTGGATTGGGAGAAAACCACCACTTTCTTATTTGCGTACTTGGGGATGCTTGGCAAAAGTCAACGTTCCAATTCCAAAGAAACGCAAACTCGGACCGAAAACAGTGGATTGTATCTTTCTAGGTTATGCTCAGCGTAGCATTGGTTATAGATTTCTAGTGGTTAAATCCGAGGTACCTGATATGCATGTTGATACTATCATGGAATCTCGTGATGCAACATTTTTTGAGAATATGTTTCCTATGAAAGATATGCATAGTTTTGCTGAATTTTCTTTTGAATTAATTCCGTAATCTAGTACATCTAGTGATCATACTAAACAACCACATGATGAGAAAGTCCTTGAGAAGGATGGCAATGAAGCTCCTAAACGGAGTAAGAGACAGAGGATTTAAAAATCCTTTGGTGATGATTTCATTGTGTACCTTGTGGATAATACTCCTACGTCTATTGCAGAGGCATTTGCATCTTCAGATGCAGATGACTGGAAAGAAGCTGTCCATAACGAGATGGACTCCATTCTTTCTAATGGGACGTGGGAGTTATCTGAATGACCTTATGGTTGTAAGCCAGTGGGCTGTAAGTGGGTGTTCAAGAAGAAGCTAAGGCCTGATGGTACTATTGAGAAGTACAAGGCACGGCTTGTAGCCAAGGGCTACACTCAGCGAGAAGGCGAAGATTATTTTGACACCTATTCACCCGTTGCCAGACTTACCACCATTCGTGTACTACTTTCCCTGGCTGCCTCTTATGGTCTTATCGTTCATCAAATTGACGTAAAGACAGATTTCCTTAACGGAGAGTTGGAAGAGGAAATTTATATGGATCAGCCTGATGGGTTTGTGGTAAAAGGTGAAGAGAGAAAGGTGTGCAAATTGTTAAAATCTTTGTATGGACTGAAACAAGCACCTAAGCAATGGCATGAGAAGTTTGACACAACTTTAACTTCTGCGGGCTTTGTCATTAATGAGGCTGACAGGTGCGTATACTATCGCCATGGTGGGGGCGATAGTGTTATATTATGCTTGTATGTTGACGACATACTGATTTTCGGTACAAGCATAATTGTGATCAATGAGGTCAAGTCTTTTCTATCAAAGTGTTTTGATATGAAAGATCTAGGAGAAGCTGATGTAATTCTGAACATCAAGCTTATGAAGGATGAGAGTGGGATTACGTTGACGCAATCACACTATGTTGAGAAGATCTTGAGCCGTTCTGGCTTTATTGATAGCAAGCCTTCTCCAACACCTTATGATCCTAGTGTGACGCTTCGAAAGAACAAGAGGATTATGAAAGATCAATTGAGATACTCTCAAATAATCGGTTCACTCATGTACCTTGCGAGCGCGACGAGGCCTGATATCTCTTTTGCTATGAGAAAATTGAGCAGGTTCATGTCAACCCCGGGTAATGATCATTGGCATGCACTTGAAAGGGTCATGCGCTATCTGAATGGTACTATGAGCTTTGGGATTCATTATTCAGGGCACCCTACTGTGCTTGAGGGATATAGTGACTCCAACTAGATTTCAGATGTAGATGAGCTCTACGCCACAAGTGGATATGCATTTATTTTTGGAGGTGGCGCAGTGTCATGGAGGTCTTGTAAACAGACCATATTGACGAGGTCAACCATGGAAGCAGAACTTACTGCTTTAGATACAGCCACTGTTGAGGCAGAATGGCTGCGTGAGCTCTTGATGGACTTGCCGGTGGTTGAGAAACCATTACCGGCTATCCTCATGAACTGTGACAATCAAACGGTGATTGCCAAGGTGACCAGTTCTAAGGATAATGCGTAGTCATCAAGACACGTCAAAAGACGTTTGAAGTCTGTCAGGAAATTGAGAAACTCCGGAGTAATTACTGTTACGTATATTCAAACAGACAAAAACCTGGCAGATCCCTTTACGAAGGGACTATCACGTAATGTGATAGATAGTGCATCGAGGGAGATGGGTATGAGACCCATGAGCGTTACACCATAGTGGTAACCCAACCTATGTGATCGGAGATCCCGTGAATTAGGATCTGGGCAGAATAAGCTAGTGGTTTGACTGAGGAGAGTATTTGGTAAACCCTCTCTAAGTGATGATGCATAACTCTCAAAGTACTGTAAGGCAGGTTGGCAACATGCCTTAATGTGTTTATGTTGGCTATTCATAGAAAATATGCTGTCCTACAGAGCATTCTTGAAAGAACACACCTATGTGAGTCCGACTGTAAACGTCGCAGTCTATGAGATTTGGGTGATCTCTAGTAAACTCATGAAGAGACCACGGAGTATGACGCATATGCTCCACCCGCGGGGTAGGCTACTAGCAGCCAAGTAATAGTTATGACTTTAAGCAAAGTCTATTGGCCCAAAACTTGCAATTCAAGGCATATTCCATTGTTCAAGTTGCTGATAGATGTAGCTTAAGTCTCTAGGCGGAAGTTCAACTTAACAGTCTCTACTGAAACACTAGTATATAAACAAGTAGCGAGAATTGGCAAATCTTCAAATGGGCATTTGAGATCTGGTGGGGGATTGCTGAAATATTTGGGCCCAAGACCAGTGAGCCCAATAGCAAATCCTGAAATCTCAAAATGACCCATGTGTACTAGTGAGTGGTGGGAGTGGGAAGTTTAGTCCCACATTGGAAGTTTGAGGAGTTGCACACCACCTTATAAGGTGGAGTGTTATAGGGATTGTATGTGAGTGAGAACAAGAGAGCCTCTCGCGCACTCCTCCTCCTCCTCCTCCGCCGCTCGCTCGTCTCGACTCGACACGTCGCGATCGCGTTTCATGAATCGAGACCCGAGCCTCGAGCCGAGACAATACTTATGTTTATTTTGCTGTTTTGGAAAACCGTTTTCGTAGTCGTGACGGACGCGTCACAGCTGAGGCGGTTCGGGTCGCTCCCGTATCGTGTGCTGCAACTGACTCGGACGTGCGGCGTGGGCCTCCACGCGTTAGGGTTTTCCGAACCGCACTGTAAAAGACGCGCACCGTGGGGCGCTGTACACACCGAAACCAATCTAGGTTTTGCCACACCTCGTCTCTTGCGCCGCCAACGTAGTCTACTCCATCCCGAGCGCCGGCGTCCACCGGCGAACGGGAGAGCAGGTCTCCGGAACCAGTCGCCTTTGTGATCCTATACGGGAGAGGGCGAATTAGGTTTTTGGGAAGCGCTTCGCGCGACTGCTCGCTGTTTCCACGACGGCTCGTCTGCCCAACAAGTCAGGCGGTGCTGCGTACCGTCGCCTCAAGCGTCGTCTACTCTGACCCGTTATCGCCAACGTTGTCATCAACAACGTTACTACAAACGATCGGTACGGAATCTGTGTCCTGATCTGTCTGTTTAACATGTCTACTGTTTACATGTTTAGAGAGATCGTCTTGCTATTATTCATGTTGTCTGCTGCATCTAGTATGTTCGAGTTTCACATGTTAATAGCTGATTTCGTCATGATTTATATTCTGCAATTAATCGTGGAAATTATGCATAATTATTCAACATGTAGAACAAAACTGTAGGAATAATTGTTTGGATAGAATATAATATTTTTATCTCACTCCAAAACAAGAGATTTAAGTGGATTTGAATTTTCTACAAAATATGTGAAAGGAAGAAACTGCTATGAACACATGACATGTGTATGTAAGGTCCTTTCAGAGATTCCGATACTCTGATATATAGAAAATCGTGTATGTTTGTTGACCAGAAATATGTCAATAGAAAAAACCGCTAAGAACACATGCCATGTGTATGTTATTTTCGCGACAAGGACCGCTGTCCCATTTGCGCCGGACGCGAGTACGAGCTATGCACGTCGCGTTATGGTGAAATGAGTGCGAGTTGAGAACCACGCTTGACACAATGTTGGCACGGCTCACTGAATTAATTAATCGCGTACAGTTCACCATGGATCTGTGCTACAGTATATATGTCGAAGAAAATGAGATGTTGGTAGCGAAACGAATAGTTAACTGATAAGGGAGGAGATGGTCAGATAGAGATTGCTAGCTAGCTCGACAAGGATCTGCATCATTGTTTCTACTCCCTCCGACCCGAAATAATAGACGCTGGGTTTTTTTGCAAAAAAACATGTGAACTTTTTCACCCGAAATCTCGCGTCCTCCCGCAGCTGTCTCTCACCTCCGTCCCTCGCCGCCTGCTCCTCCCCTCCCGCGCCACCTGCTCCGCTCCGCCCGCACCGCCTCCTCCTGCACCGCCTCGTCGTCTCTCCCAGCGCCGCCTCCACTTCCTTGTCTCCCCGCGCCTCGCCGCCTGCTCCGCCCCGGACGAGGGAGATCGAGGACGAAATCGCCCAAGATCCCGCCTTTGCCGCCGCCGCAGCCGTGAGGCTGTGCCGCCGCCGCCTCCTCTCCTCCGCCTCTGCGGCGGCCGCGAAGACCTCCGCGACCCCGTTCTTCCCTTCTTCGACGGCGTGCTCTTCCCGGGCTCGTTCCCCCTTGAGACCCCGCCAGTGGAGGAGCCGGCGCCGCCGGCTACTGAAGGGCTGACCTCTGCTTCGTCGGTGAGAGAGGAATCATCTGCCCGTCGCCATCATTGCGTGGAGGAGGACCAGAAGCTGCTCGCGCACATCGAGCAGCACGGCCACGGCTCCGGTGGACCAACTACCTGCGGCCGGACATCAAGAGGGGCAAGTTCACCCTCCAGGAGGAGCAGAGCATCATCCAGCTACACGCGCTCCTCGGTGACAGGTGAGCCATTTCATCCACCATGGATCCTCCACTTTATTTGCTCCATCATGCAGAACAGCCGTGATTCCGTGGGAATGCAAGTGATACGTCCACACGTTGTTCTCTGAATTTTCCAAACAGATCGGGTATTACAGTAGTTATCCTAATCAGTATCTACGCAAACAAGCTCAAGTTTTCTTGTCTTTGGCAGAAACAGCTTAAGTTCAATGTCAAAAAAGAAGAAAGTTCAGGTTTTAGGAAACAGACAGTGGCAGTGTAAACGAAAGTCTGAAACCATTCATTCCCTCATGAAGAATTGATCTGATTCCAGCCTGAAAGAAAACTTTGATTTGATGAAATCCATTGTTATAACTTACAAGATGATCACCTACTTATGAATACTCCACATATGGTTTATTACTCCACATATGGTTTATGACTCGACATTTTGTTTTACTGTAGGGTACTGCTATCAACATAATTCTTCTTTATTGTGCCTTTTATACAAAACAAACATCTAATGTTTCCATTCTCTTGCATGTTAATCCGTACTTGTGTTGTTGACAAGCCCAATAACAGTTTATCTTCATTCTCTAATGTTGGAGTAGCTATTTCCAAAGAATAAGGTCCCATCAAATTACATTGTCCATTGAAGTATGGTGTTTCTCTTTATCTAAGGTTGAATACTCATCTTTCTTGTCTTTCTTTCTCTTCCAATATGAATATGCATACTGTAAAAGGAAGAACCGTTGAAAGGACAGTATAATTTTGGTTGCACGGTTTTTGGGTGTTCCAAAGCATTTTGGTTGCACGGTTTTTGGGAGTACCAATAAAATTAAGCAGAGTGATTTAGCGATCTAATTAAGACATTTTTGTGTGCCTGCAGTTGAAGCTTCTGTTCATATTATGTAGGGGTTGCTTGAGGAAACTAGATTAATGAATATTGATATACAGATAATAACCTACTCGTGTTTAATTCCCAGTTCTATGAGTTCAAGAGAGGAAACTAGTATTTATATATGTAGAGTATGCCATTGTATAGCAATATTATTCGTGTTTAGTTCCCAGTTCTATGAGTTCAAGAGAGGAAACCAGTAGTTATAGTTTCACTCCATTATTCTCAATTAGCTATGCTTTTATATAAAATGTGTCACACCCCCACCTACTGACATGGTGGTGTATGACAAGGAAGGCAACAACAGAGAGGATGGCCTGGAACACGTGAAGGAGTAGCTAGGTGTGGCGTGCGTGAGTTGTTGGCTGGTCCAGCTGTAAGTGGCTGTTATAAGCTCCCTGTAGCCTTTGGGCAGAGATCATCGAAAATAGACATAAGTAAACTCTGAAAAGAGTCTGTCTACTCGGTCCTCCTGTATCGTGTTCATCCCCTTTCCCCCTTGTGATCTCACGAGCACCTGCTCGGGCCATCACAATTGGTATCAAGAGCCAGGTTTCCGATCCGTTCGGCGTCCAAAAAAATTTCCGAGATCGTTCCGGTAACACCGACCAATTGGTTGGAGGTCGCTTCGGCTTGATCTCCTGTAAATCCGAAATTGGCGTTCGGACGATTCAGGAAAGGCGACGACGGCGCCGCAAACTAGCACCCCGAGTGCACAGACTCGTTTCGTTCTGCGTCACATGGAGGAAATGCAGAAAAATATACAGGAGTGGATCTCCAAGGCGTTTGAGGAGAAATTGGGGCCAGTAGCAGTCGACATGAAGAAGATGGCAGGGGAGATCCGTGAATTACGAGGCCAGGTCGAGGAATTCGGCCAGGATCTGGATGCGGTCAAGCAAGTGCAAGGATCAGGCTCACATCCATGCGACCATCGCCGTCAGCCTCCAATTCGCGGAGCAGTTGGGTTTGCTACCCAGGATGCAGACGCCGGAAGCGAGCTCTCGATCTGGACCACGGGCGCCAGCGACGCCGACGACACGCGCGCGCGCCGCGACGGCGACGCAACGCGCGCCGCGACGGCGACGACAACCGCCAGCGTCGCGGTGACAACCGCGCATACCGCGACGGCGAGGACCCCCGCGTGCGACGCGACGACGACGACGTCCGCGAGCACCGCGACGGCTACCGCCTCAAGCCCCCCAAGCATCCGTTTCCAGTCTTCAAAGGGAGTTTCCTTGCTATGGATTGATAACTGCTATACATACTTGACATGTACAATGTCCTGCTCGTCACTGGATTAGCACTGCTACCCTGTACTTTGAGGATCACGCTGCTCTCTGGTTGCAAGCTTACAAGCGTACGCATCGGCAGATTATTTGGGATTCCTTCATCAACTGCAGTGGTTGCAGAGTTTGGCTGTGATGATTATGATGGGCAGATGTCAGTATTGTTGCAGCTTCGACAAACAGGCTCGTTGCTGAGTACAAACGCTCATTTGAATCCTGCATGTATCACTTACTGTCCGTTGATTCCTCTCTCATTCCAAATGGTTTATCTCACACTTTGTTCATGGATTGCGTGATGATCTTCGTGCCGCAGTTCGGTTGCAACATCCAACTAGTGTTACCAGGGCAGCTTCTTTGGCGCATCCAGGAAGAGGAGCATGAACATCAGCGTCCTCGTGCTCGTCCCCCGGCACCAACTAAACATCCTACTGTTGCAGCCCTAATGCTGGTGCTGTGGTCCGAACAGAAGTAGTTCGTCGAACTGGTGATGATATACTCGTGAACGCCAGTTGAGGGATTTCCGCAAAGCAATGGTCTTTGTTTTCCCGCTGCGGAGATAAATACAGTAGAGACCATAAGTGCAAGCAGCCAGCTCAAGTGCTGATGATTGAGTTAGGTGAGTTTGGTGAAGTATTGTCTGAAGATACAGTTCATGCGTGGAACTTCTTGATGAGACTATACCAGATGAAGCCTGTTGCTCTCTGTCCGTTCATGCTCTTGCTGGAACAGAAGAACTGAATACACTACGTTACGTGCCATGGTTGGAAACAAAGTTATGCTTATTCTAATTGACTCAGGCAGTACGGAGTTTTGTTAATTCTGCATTTGTGCAGCATGCTCGACTGCCTGTCAAAAATGCTTCTCGTATTGTGGTGGGAATCGCAGATGGATCAAAAATGTACTCAACTACCTATGTTCCGAGTCTGACCTGGTGGTGCCAAGGAAATACTTTTAGCATGACATGAGGGTCCCCTTGATTTGGGTGCTTACGATGCAGTCTTGGGAATGGATGGTTAGCTAGTTTCAGTCCAATGAACTGCCACTGGCGTGACAAGCTATTTCCTTTGATTATGGAAACAAAGAGGTTCATTTGCAGCAGGCATCCTCACTGCCAAACAGAAGCAACTGCAGGAAATGGAATTTTCCCAGTTACAAAAATGGGTGGCTGGAAATGATGTATGGGCCTTGGCCGATTGAGCAATCCTCAGTAGATCAGATGGAAGTTTCTCAACCCCGAGAAGTGCAGAACCTGCTAAATGAGTTTGTGGATGTTTTCAGAACCAAAGGACCTTACCCTCCTCACCGAGCATTTGATCATGCTATTACTTTGGATACTTCTGCTCAACCCATCAACTCGAGGCCTTACCGATACCTCCTTGCAGAAGGAGAGATAGAGCGCCAGGTCCAAGAAATGTTGGCCGCAGGGCTTATCACTCCCAGTCTGAGTCCCTTTGCATCCCGGTACTGTTGGTCAAAAAGAAAGACAACACGTGGCGTTTTTGTGTGGATTACAGAAAGCTCAATGATGTACAGTTAAAAACAAGTTTCCACTACCTATTGCGGAGAGTTAATGGATGAATTGGCAGGCACTAAATTCTTTTCTAAGTTGGATTTACGCGGGTTATCACCAGATCCGAATGCGTGAAGATGATGAACCCAAAACACCTTCAAAACTCATCATGGCCACTTCCAGTTTAGGGTGATGCCGTTCGGTTTAACCAACGCACCCGCTACATTCCAGTGTTTGATGATTCAATTTTTGCCCCATACACTAGGAAGTTTGTCATTGTCTTTCTGGATGATATACTGGTATATAGCCCTGATTGGAAACTCATTTACAGCATTTGAGGCAAGTTCTTACTACTCTGCGTGAACATAAGCTTTATGCTAAAGTGACTAAGTGTTCTTTTCCAAAGACAACATTGAGTACCTGGGCACATCATATCTGATAAAGTGTGGCTACTGACCCTGACAAGACTGCAATGAAACAAAGGCCACTGCCAACAAACGCAACTGAGTTGAGAGGCTTTCTGGGGTTAACCGGCTACTACAGAAAATTGGTTCGGAACTATGGTATTATAGCCAAACCTCTCACAAATCTCTTGACCAGAAAGGTTTTATGTGGACAGAACAAGCTACCGTGGCATTTAATCTGTTGAAAGAAGCCATGACTAACACACCAGTGCTAACTTTGCCCAATTTTATGATGCCTTTTGTGGGGAGACTGATGCTTGTGATACTGGTATTGGGGCGGTTTTGATGCAGCAAGGACATCCTGTGGCCTACATGAGTAAAGCATTGGGTGTCAAGAATAGCAAATTGTCAATCTATGAAAAAGAATTCTTGGCGATGATAATGGCAGTTGACAAGTGGCGTTCTTACTTGCAAAGGGGGCCTTTCATTCTCACAGATCATCAGAGTTTGTGCTCCTTGACAGACCAACATCTCACTACTGATCTGCAAAAGAAAGCCATGGCAAGCTTCTAGGATTACAATTCTCTATCAGATATCGCAAAGGTAGTGAAAATAATGTTGCAGATTCCTTGTCAAGGGTGGGTCACTTGCTACAAATGAATGCCATGTCGATTTGTCAACCTGCATGGGCACAGGAAATACTCACTTCTTATGACATGGACCCAGATGCAGCGGCATTGCTCGCTCAATTGGCTGTTAAGGAGCCCGGATTCTCGAGGTTTTTCGTTGGACAAGGCTTGATTCGTTACAATGGCGTCTCTACATTGGTAATCAGCTCGCCTTGCAGACCAAACTCATTAGTGCTCTCCATGACAGCCCTGTGGGAGGACATTCCGGTATTCATGCCACGTACCAGCGTGTTCGCAGGTGTTCTTCTGGCCAGGAATCAAAATGGCAGTGGAAGATTTTGTTAAACAGTGTCCAACCTGGTCAAAAGTCCAAGAATGAACATTGTCACCCAGCTGGTAAACTACAACCTCTTCCTCCTCCTACAAAACCATGAAGGACATTACAATGGACTTTATTGAGGGCTTGCCATTGTCAGATGGTATGAATGTGATACTTGTGGTGGTCGACCGTTTGACAAAGTATGCACATTTCATACCTCTGCGCGCACCCATATACAGCGGCATCAGTTTCAAACTCTTTTTGGATCACGTGGTTAAATTGCATAGTGTGCCAGACTATTGTTTCAGACCGTGATCCAATCTTCACAAGTAATTTTGGAGGGCCTTAATGCAAGCAGTTGGTACTAAACTGAATTACAGTACTGCCAATCATCCAGCTACCGATGGACAGAGTGAACGGTCAATCAATGTTTAGAGCAGTACCTACGATGTGCGGTGCATGACTGCCCAAGCAAGTGGCGCCGATGGCTTCCTATGGCGGAGTTTTGGTATAAACTCTTCATATCATTCCTCTATCAAATGCAGTCCCTTTAAGGCGTTATATGGACTGGACCCAAATTTTGGTGCACTACCAGACTTGAATGTTGACACTTCGTCTTGTGCTTATGATGTGTGGCTGAACGCCAAAAGTTCACTGAATTATTGAAGGACAATCTAGTCAAGGCTCAGAACAGGATGAAGTCTTATGCAGATCAGAACCGCATAGAACGTTCCTTCTCAGTCGGTGACGACGTTCTGCTGAAATTGCAACCGTATTCACAGTCCTCGGTTGCCAATAGGCCTTATCCAAAGTTGGCATTCAAATTTTTGGACCTTTTTAAAGTGCTATCCAAGATTGGCGAGGTGGCCTATGAACTTAAATTGCCAGAAGGGAGTGCCATACATCCTGTGTTTTCATGTGTCTCAATTAAAGCCTTTTCTTTCCAAGTATACTCCTGTATTCCACCATACCAGCTCCTGATGCTTTGCACGCACATGCACCACAACCTGAAGCTATTTTGGACAGAGGATGGTGAAGAAAGGTAATGCTGCAACTGTTCAAATCCTTGTTCAGTGGTCATCTCTTCCAGTGGATTGTGCAACCTGGGAGGATTACTATGTGCTCCAAACCCGGTTTCCTAAGGCGCCAATTTGGACCACCTATGTTTCAAGGAGGGGCAATTGTCACACCCCCACCTACTGACATGGTGGTGTATGACAAGGAAGGCAACAACAGAGAGGATGGCCTGGAACACGTGAAGGAGTAGCTAGGTGTGGCGTGCGTGAGTTGTTGGCTGGTCCAGCTGTAAGTGGCTGTTATAAGCTCCCTGTAGCCTTTGGGCAGAGATCATCGAAAATAGACATAAGTAAACTCTGAAAAGAGTCTGTCTACTCGGTCCTCCTGTATCGTGTTCATCCCCTTTCCCCCTTGTGATCTCACGAGCACCTGCTCGGGCCATCACAAAATGAAACCTGCTATGTGACTCAATTTTCCTTCACTGATCCAGGCTCAAGTTTTCTATAGTGTTTAGTTGGACAATGGAAAGGGAGGTTCCATTTTTTAATCATCTGGTTGGAGCCTAGGAGCCAAGTTTTCTCTGATGAACAATGGTAGTAGCTCAAGGTAAATCCCTTTTGTTCAGTACTCCTCAATTGCTACTGGAAAAAATCTAGATCCATGTAGAAACAACAAGATCAGTAGTACTCCATGGAGTAGTATAACTTCTGTAAAACTTGAGTAGTAGCTACCATATAACACCTCAATTTTTGTCACAACTTATGAATATCACATACTCATGAATATTTGTTTATAACTTACAAGATGATCACCTAGACAGAACCAATATCACATTGTCAACATAATATACTCCACAATTGTTTTGCTCTAGTATCACATGGCAGTTAATTTAGGATGGCTTGCTGTTTGTTTTCTGCCTTCCTATCCTTCTTGTATTGCCCATCTTCTTCTCCTCCTCTTCTCCTCTTAATCCTCTTCTTCTCCTCAGGCTTCTCTTCTTTTATTTTTAGTTGTATTGTACTAGCTTCAAAGTCGCCTATTTGTTTTTCTCGGATGAAATCAAGTTGCTGCAAATAGTAAACATAAAATTATGTTAGTAAGGTGATATCAAGTTGCTGCAAATAGTACACATAATTACAAGCAATAATACATTGACATACACTCTTCACTCGACGGCGTGGACGGACAATGCTTGAAGGGTCCTTCAACCATGTCTCATATTCTTTTCCTGCGATCATTGAGTCATAATCCAGGATTACTTGGGACCTTCCAGTTCTCTTTGTTGCTTTCTTTGCTTGTTTATTCTTCATCTTCTCCTCCTCTTGCTCCACTAGTTGTTTCTCATAGTCGGCTATTAGCTTTAAGGTATCTTCATACAGTTTGCTATCAACCTCTAGTATGTTAGGTAGCTTCCCCTCTCTTATTAGCTTGTCCTTGCCCATGTGGGGTGGCTTATATGTGTTTCCACCCTTGTCTTTCATAATCTCCAACAAGACAGACTGTAATGTGATGTACACTTTGGCAAGTGTCTTCACGTCATATGCGTCATAAGCTTGCTCCACTGTTTCTATCAGTTCTTTGAGATTTTTAGGTGCACTCTCAAATGCCAATTATTGGATGGAGCTGAAGAAGCAAAGGTCCAAAACATTCAAACCCGACGAGTTAGGAGGTTAGAAAGTCACCCTAATATCCAGTACTGAAGCTTTTACGGCGGCCAAAAATGCAGGATCATCAGGCTGAACATGCGTTCGAGCATTGTCTTGTTGTATCCATATTGTTTCCTCATATCCATCTTCAGGCCACACTTCTACAATTGCTGGAATTACCTTCTCACACAGCTATTCCCGCATGACGTCTCTAGTAACATTGACGTTCTTTAATTCCATTGTGCCTTTTGTCATATACTTTGAGTCGTATTTGGCAGCATCTTCAGTGACAAAAGACCAGATGCCAACCTTTCCGTCAAATGTCACATTTCCTTGCTCATCATGTCTAGGTCTAGTAACAACAGTTAAGAACATGACCTTGCCGATGTTGTTTTTGTTATGGATAGTACGAACTGGTGCTGCTTCTTCTCGTGATAGGTAGTACGTCCGATCTCGCTTAGTCAAATTAAACCATTTCTCATCCATATGCATTCTGTTCCTCATCTTTTTGAACCAAATCTTTGCTTGTAAGATAGTGGCATCATCGACCATTGAGATGCAATGTATGAGCCTTCTTAATCTGTTTTCTAAAGATAGACGTGTTTTCAGGGTATTGATATGGCGCCTTAAATCGCCCCATTCCAATCTCCTTTGCAGTGTTGTGAAAGGGATATCAAGAGACCTAGCCAACGCCCTCAATGTACCCCTTTTGTTGAAGGGAACTTGAGGCACCCTTTCATCGGGTTCAAGCTCCCTCCTCTTTCTTCCGCACCTACCCTTCCGCTTATTTGAGAAATCAGGCACTTCATTTCTGCTCTCTTGATCTATGGCCTTCTTCCATATCTTCTCGACAGATCTGAGACTTATTCCCAAAAGTTGAGCCACATTTTCCTTATCTGCCTTCACCACGGGTCTACCTTTTCCTAGAGCTTTGAGTGCAATATATGCTGCAAATTTATAACTCTCCGGCACATCATGTCTTTTCACAACATGTTCTTCTTGTTCTCCATGAACATGAGCAGCTTCTTCTTCTTCTAGAACATGAGCAGCTTCTTCTTCTTCTTCTAGAACATGAGCAGCTTCTTCTTCTTCTTCTAGAACATGAGCATGAGCAGCTTCTTATTCTTCTTCTTCTTCTTCTTCTTCTTCTTCTTCTTCTTCTTATTCTTCTTCTTCTTCTTCTTCTTCTTCTTCTTCTAGAACATGAGCAACTTCTTCTTCTTCTTCTTCTTCTTCTTCTGGAACATGAGCAACTTCTTCTTCTTCTTGTGGAGTATTTGGACTGAAGTTGAGATCCAGCTCTTGTGGAGGAGTTAAGTTGATATCAAAGAGGACCATCTTGTCCTATGGTGGACTAGGCAACCTGCAGAAAAGCAATTGAGGAGCATTTAGTTTCTCTCAAATTAACATAGGCAGCATAACCACAATATTGCATCAGTAAAAGTATAGCAATGGAATGTACATTATATTTTCTTGTTTACTTCATGTTTTTTATAGATTGAATTACTCATATGAGACTTGATAATTTCTGTTTCTTAAGGAGAATTAGGGTGCTAACATATGTGACTCAATGTTGCCAGACATTCCTAAGTTACTCCCTTGTACAAGATCAAACATCAAACGAAATTGTCATCTTTGGTGCAGTTGCAAAAATACTAGGAGGTCTGAAGCCAAATTATGGCAGTTCTTCACCAAAAGTAAACATTATCAGTTCTAAACATACGATATTGACTTGGTTTGCAGATTCTAGAAGTTCTGAAGATCGACATTGATAACTCAAGAGTGCCAGTAGATGTCTTTCTAGAACTTGTGGGATACTGTGAGGAGTTTGAGCAGCGGCTACTTGTCTATGAGCATTGTAGTAAGATGACTCTACATGATGAACTCCATTATGTAGATGAACCCAGCAACGCATTATCATGGAATGCCCGTCTCCAAGTTGCTGTGGAAGCAGCAAAGGCATTATAGTAAGCAGAAATACTTGCTATAATTTTTCTAAGTCATGTGAAGTTGTTAAATATGACTTCTAAAAATGAAATTTATATCTTGATTTGAAGATATCTTCATGATGGCTGTCAACCACCGCTTGTACATCAAAATTTTGAACCATCAATTATTCTCCTTAATAGCACGTTGGTAGTTCAAATTTCCGAGTGTGGCCTTGCTTTACTGTCTCATGTAAATAAGAATGAAAATATTTTGAGCGTTACATTTCCAGAACTCTTGAGGTGTTTTGGGAGCTTCAGGTGCTGTCAGTCGCCATTATACGCTAGAACAAATATCTCTAAAAAACTGACATTGGTTACGGTCTAGAGATACTTTGGGATATTAATAAAGAAGAGAAGGCTTTGCTCTCTGTGAAATCCAAATTCAATACTCATGTATGTTGACTATTTTAAACCGTGTAGGCATCTAAAAAACACATTTATTGCTCCAATGGAAAGTTAGCAATCTCACATCTGTCTCTATGGTTTAGTTTATCCCACTGGATAGGTTTCTCGCTGAAAACGTTTTTCGATATTGCTTGGATTTCAGCTTCAGTGATGTCTTGGCAGTGTTGCTTTTCAGCACTATGCTTGGTGGAATCTGATGAACATGACGTTCATATGCTCCAGTTCAGTTCATTATGCCTCGTGCTAACGTTGTATAACCTCCACTTACTTGTGCCGTATGTATCACAGCGTTCAGTATTGCCCTTGGTTACTTAATTCAGGAACACACGATAAGATAATGGAATGGATCAATGTCTCTTCTTTGGCTGTCATGACTTGTTTTTCTCCCCAGACCGATACACAAGTATTTTGTGATAATCCTAAGCCTAGTCAACCTTATGTCATGTGTTACTCCATCTTGTCATCTTGTTACTCCATCTGAACTTGCAAATTATGTCATGTGTTTCTAGAGCTAAGGCTACAAACTCCATCTGAACCTTTATCGAAAAAAGAAAAAAATTGTCCATCTGAATGACAAAAAATTGTTGAAATAACCTGGAATTCGCAGGTTCAGGTTCAGGGTCAATCTTGATCCTTGGGTTGGAGCCTGAGCGCGAAGGCCTGGAGCGAGAGGAGCACCTGCCTGAGCCGCTCCCTGGTCTCGGCGTGGATGAGGTGCAAGTCCTGAGCGAGAGGAGCACCTGCCTGAACTTGGGCGGGTCCTCGTACACCCTCACGTGGAGCTCCGGCTTGTTGATGAAGTGCAGGTCCAGGAACACCCCGACCTAGCGGAGGTGGAAGGACGCCCTGCCCCCGCCGAAGCTGCCGCCCGCGCACACGATAGCCGCCGCCTTGTCCGCACAGCAGCTCTTCTTGCCCCTGGACGCCCAGTCCAGAACCTCCGCGGCCGGGCCCGAGGCGAGCGTGGCGGACGAGGGCACAGCGTGGCCGCCGGGAATCGGCGAGCTGCACTCCGCGCCGGCGTGGGCTGCGACGGCGGCGAGCAGGAGGAGGACCGGGAGGGGTCCGGCGAGCTCCGCCCCGTGACTGTGCTCCGCCCCGTGAGGAAGACAATGTCCAGGACTTGATTGCAAAACTATTTAAAATCATGGGGGGGTATTGTAAAATGGTACGCCCATTGATTCGGGTCGGAGGGAGTAATTAAGTCTGGTCGACAACTATGTCGATATAATTTTGCCCCGCCAGTACGTATAAAAGCCTCACCTGGTTAAGCATAGCAAGCCACATCCATAAATCTTGGAGAAAGTCATCGAGTTAACATCTTAATGGATGGAGTCAATGTGTAAACAAACACACCGACTTGAATCCACAATAATTTCGAGTTACATCGATATTGTCCGCAATACACATTCTTCACACTCAAAGAGACGGGTTCCCTCAAAAGAAAAAAAGGAAGAAAAAAAACTAAAACAGACGGATTCCTTAGGACTTTGACTTAAAAATCTTGTGTGGGAACATCGTACCACATGACAATTAAGGTGGAATTAAAATACATAAACAAGATAAACACGTACTCTATTTTTTTAGTAGATACTCCGCCCATCTCTAATAGAGTATGCTTCCAATTTTTTTGTGGAGAGTAGAACTATTTTAAAGTTTGATCGAATTTGTACAAAAATATAATAATGTTTGTGAAACCAAAAAGCTATGTGACGAAAATATATTTTCATCATGAATCAACTGCTACTAATTTGATGGCATAAAATTTTGCTCTTTTTCTATAAATACGGTCAAATATAAAAAGGTTGACTTCTAACTTTTCTGGAACTACACACTTTTGAGGATGGAGGAAGTCTTGACCCTGTGTTCAGATTCTCAAGGCACTAGGTGCATAAAAATGCATTCATTGCGATTCTAAAAAACCCAAACATATGATCAAAGAAACTATTTAAAAAAATTATGCTCCCCCGTTTCTAAATGTAAGAACTATACTTTTCCTGAAGCCTAAAAAAAACTATACTTTTCCTGAAAGTTGTATAATTCCATGTTTGACCATTTTTATATATATTAAATTTTCCAATATATTAAAATATAACGGCATAAAAGCTCTCGATTTTGATAGGATTAGTGTTAGTTTCATACGTTCCAAATGTGTTTCATGATAGTAAAGTGCTCGGTGATGAAGTGGACATGACGGTGTTACCACTTTTCTGCCATGGGCAACTATTAAAGCGATCTAGGGTTCATCCATAGTCGTGGCGTCATCTGTCTCATCTCCACCGTCTTCGACCGGAGCTCGATGGATCCACACCTCCTGCGCTTACCGCTCCCGGCGGCAGGCCTGGTGGGGACTTCAGACATACGGTCCACGATGTTGTAAGGTCCCTAAAGTAGTCTCGAAAGACGGCTATGGTGTTTTTAGGTCCCTAAAGTAGTCTCGAAAAACAGCAATTATGTTATGGTGGCTATAGCGGTGTGTGCGAAATAAGAATGATGTTTCTCAATTGCCTAGTCCACCTCGTCAACGGCGATTTCACCTGTGGCATTGTGGATGGTGGAGAATCTTTTGGTCGCTCCTCCCTTAGTGTGGTGAACATTGTTTGTTGTATATGTGATGCATGTTTCGTTTTAGAAGATTCCGATCATTTCAAGTGTTTATTGTCGACGAATTTGGCGTTCTCTGCTGTGATACGTCGAAAACGTATCTCCTTTTCCGAACACTTTTCCTATTGTTTTCCTCTAAACTTGTGTGTTTTGAATGCAACTAACACGGACTAACGTTGTTTTCAGCAGAATTACTTTGATGTCTCGTTTTTGTGCAGAAAAATCAACTTTCGGGAAATTGCCCAGAAAAGACCCCATTGGCCCTAAAACACCAGAAGACCCCGGGAGCCAGAAGGAAACCCGGAGAGGGGCCAGGAGGTGGCCAAACCACCCCCGGCGCGCCCTTCCTAGGCCGCGCCAGCAGGTGGTCTGGGCCACTCTCACACCCCCTCGGTCTCCCCTTTCGACTACAAATATCCTTCAACCCTAAAACACGAGGGGGTTCTTCATATTCCACAGAAACAGAACAGAGCGCCGCCGCCACCCCGAACCTCGATTTGGGGATCAGAAGTTCCTGTTCTGGCACCCTGCCGGGACTGGGAAGTGGAGGAGATCATCGCCATCGTCATCACCACCGCCTCTCCATCGACCATCCATGTTTCCCCCATCCATGTGTGAGTAATTCCCCGCTGTAAGCTGAAGGGGGTGGTAGGGATTGGATGAGACCGTTCATGTAATAATGTCATGATTGTTAGGGCATAGTGCCTAGTATCTTCTATTAGTGCTATTGACATTGTTGCAACATGTTATGCTTAATGCTTGCCACTTTGGGACCGAGTGCCATGATCTCAGATCTGAACATGTTATTGAATCACGATGATAATTATTGTTTCTTGATCATACCTGCAAGTTGTTTACACATATCGTTGTCCGGAACCCGAGGCCCCGAAGTGACAGAAATTGGGACAACCGGAGGGGATGGCTGGCATGTTAGGATCACATGTGTTCACGAAGTGTTAATGCCTTGCTCCGGTGTTCTATTAAAAGGAACACCTTAATTACCAGTAGTTCCCTTGAGGCCCCGCTGAAAACGGGCTGGTAGGACAAAAGATGTTGTGCAAGTTCTCATTGCGAGCACGTATGACTATTTACGGAACACATGCCTATGGTTACTTAGTGCTTGGATGCTTTATCTTATTTATCTGCAATGCTCATGTATTGATTATTATATGGACTATCTTATCCATGCAACGCTCGTTCATCCATCCCTATGCCTACAGTATTTAATCCCGCTGTTTACTTCAAACATTGTTGCTGCTGTTTTCATCTCACTGCTGCTATTATTTCACTACTGCTGCTGCTATAAAACTGTTACTACTGATAAACCACTGCGACCAAAAGTACTTTCAGGTGCAGGTGAATTGACAACTCACTTGTTAACGCTCACAAATATTCTTTGGCTCCACTTGTCGAATCAATAAATTTGGGTTTTACTTCCCTCGAAGACTATTGCGACCCCCTTTACTTGTGGGTCATCAAGACTATTTTATGACGCCGTTGCCGGGGAGCATAGCTTATTTGCGAGCTCACCAGAGAGTATTATTCTCTACTGCCATCATTCATCATGGGTAAAACTCGTGATGGAAAGTTTCCTATATTACCATCCACTACAAGAAGAGGTACAACTCTGAACACCTCTGTTTCTCTTGATTCACCGTCTGTTATGAGTAAGCTGCTTACACCACCACATGCTACACATGCTACTTCTGCTGAATCTGAAAATACTTCTGATACTTTTGATGATTCTTCTACTGTGCTTGATGAGAGTGGTTATCTCGGTCCTTTCTTAGATGCTACTATTGCTAAATCTAAAAATATTGCAAACACTAAAACTCCTGATAAAAATCCTATTACTCCTGCTGTTTGACCTGACCTTATAAAGAATCCTAGTGATGGTTCCTATATTGATTTTAATGATGGTCTTATTGATGAAATACAGGCTACGAAGGATAAAGATGGTGTTATGAGTCTTATTGAAACGCGTGTTGTTAAATCGAAATTATCTCCTGATGCTAAGTTTGCCACTTCTCCTATTAATATTAGGGATACGGATTATGATTCCTCTCTTGATTTATCTTATATATCTATTGTTGGGAAAGAACCTTTTTGTGGTACTGAAAATGAAAGTGCTATGAAACATATGAATGTGCTCTCCTCTTTGAGTAGTTTATGCTCTGATGATCTTAAGAAACGTAGCTACTTTGCTGCTAAAATATTCCCTTTCTCATTAAAGGATGGAGCTAAAACTTGGTTTAACAATTTGTCTCCGGGATCTATTGATAGTCCTATTGGTTTGGTTAATGTTTTCTTTCAGAAATATTTTCCTGCTAGTGCTCAACATGCTTCTCTACAAAATATATTTAATTTCAAGCAATTGGAAGGAGAGAAATTGCTTGTATCTTGGGCAAGGTTCTGTTATTTAGTTAAGCCTACACGTGGGCATAAGCTAGAAAATAACAAATTTCTTGATATATTCTATAATGGACTAACTGTTGAATCTAGGACATACCTGAATAGTTGTGCTGGTTGTGTTTTTAGGCAAAGAACTCCAGAAGAAGCCGAGGAATTAATGGCTAAAATAAGCCAAAATCATGATGATTGGACTATGGTTGAGCCTGAGCCGACTCCTACTCCAGTATCAACACCAACACCAACACCCAAGAAGAGGGGAATGATTGAATTAAATAATGAAGTGATGAGAGAAGCCAAGAAATCTCTTAAAGAGAGGGGTATTAAATCTGAAGATGTGAAGAATCTTCCACCTATAGAAGAATTATGTAAGCCAATCCCTCACTCATCCATCATTGAGGTACACTCTCTCCAATATTTTGATAGCAGAGATATTCCCTATAACAAACCTCCTAATCAATGATTAGATGAATTTGATAATTATGTTATCAAGCAAGATAATTTTAATATGAGAGTGCAACATCACCTAATGGAAAACTCTAGAGCTATTGATAATTTGCATGGTATTATAGAAAGAACCTCCAATGATGTTAAAATGCTTGTTAAACATTTTCAAATGGTTCAAACTCAAATTGATCAACTTGATAAAGTGCAAAAAGATTTGGTAGTCAATGCTTCTAAAGAAAAACATGCTTATGAAATAAGAACTAGAAGTGGTATTTCTACATAAGATCCTTTATATCCTGAGGGACATCCTAAAATAATTGAACAAGATTCTCAGTAAACTAAAGATAATGTTATTCATACTAAGAAGAAAAAGAAGAAGAAACATAAGACTGTTGTAGAATCCTCTGAACTTGCTAAAGATCCTAATAGTATATCTATCTCTGATGCTGAAACTGAAAGTGGTAATGAAAAGAATGATGCTTATGATAAAGAAGAACCTGTAGCTGAACCTGAAAAGCAAACTAAAACTGCAAAGTACACTAAGGAAGATTTCATTGCTAATAAACATGGTAATGAGATAAGTTTGGGTACAAAAACCAATGCCCTTTCCTAATAAGAAACACAAATCTAAGAAAGAAGAACACTATACCAAGTTTTGTGAATGGATGAAACCTTTGTTCTTGCAAATTCCTTTAACTGATGCTATTAAATTGCCTCCTTATGCAAAATATATGAAAGATATTGTCTCTAACAAAAGGAAGATTCCTAATGTGGAAATTTCCACTATGCTTGCTAATTACTCTTTTAATGGCAAGGTTCCTGAGAAGCTTGGAGATCCTGGTATACCAACTATTCCTTGTTCTATGAAAAATAATTATGATAGAACTGCTTTGTGTGATTTGGGAGCTGGAGTTAGTGTCATGCCTTTTACTCTCTATAAAAGACTCCTCCTAGAAAAATTGATACCAAATGATATATCTT
This sequence comes from Alopecurus myosuroides, assembly GCA_028641055.1. Taxonomy (NCBI): domain Eukaryota; kingdom Viridiplantae; phylum Streptophyta; class Magnoliopsida; order Poales; family Poaceae; genus Alopecurus; species Alopecurus myosuroides. The sequence continues at coordinate 580,134,862 of CM054057.1, read as the reverse complement.
TGCAAATGACTGATAAGTCTAGTGCTATTCCTGTGGGTATATGTGAGGATGTTCCTGTTCAAGTTGCTAATAATTATCTGATATTAACTGACTTTGTTGTGTTGGAAATGCCTGAAGATGATAATATGTCTATTATTCTTGGAAGACCTTTTCTTAATACTGCAGTGGCTGTTATTGATTGCAATCAAGGAAAAGTTACTTTTAATGTTAATGATAAAGATCACACTTTTTGTTTTCCCAAGAAGATTGATAGAAAATATGGTCTAAATTCCACTGAAAATATTGAGACCATCAAGATTGGAGAATTTTATTGTCCTATTCCAAAGCCACCCAAAGAATATGAAATTATTATGATTGGGACTATGTCTATCAAGGTTGAGGTAACATGAGTATTTAGTGAGAAACAAAGTTTTGTTTCATATAAAATTATTTTGGTAGCAAGACTTGATCACCCTTGTTAACAAAATGATTTTAAATGAAGTGGGCAATGTTTTCACTATGTTTTCACCTTCCCCATTATGTTTTAACCATGTTTACTTCCGTTATCACATTGCTACTTGAGTACAATCGTGTTTTCCACCATCCTTATGCATGTTTTCGTGATGTTTTCTCCCTTATTACTGAGGTTATGCATGTTTTCACCACCCATACTTTCGTTTTCACCACTACCACCTTTGTTTTCTTTGGATATTCTTCCATTAGAGTGTCATAGAACCTCTGTAGTGCTGGTTTTGGTTTTGTTTTCCACCTTTTCACTTTCGTTTTCCTGGTTTTTATTAATTATTAAAATTCTGGAAATACCTCAAAAATAAAGTTTCTCGAAAAATTCCAGAAAAATTATAATAATTTTTACGTCAAAAATGAGGGAGAAAGCCACCTGGGAGGCCCCAGGGGACTCACCAGTCAAGCACGCCACAGGGTGGCGCGGCCAGCCCTGGTGGCGCCAACACATGGTGTGGGGCCCCCTTGGCCCTCCACTTACTCTCTCCACTGCCAAAGTCTTCTCTCTCACCTCCCAAACTGAAAACATTTCCTAGAACCCATGTTATTGTTGTTCTTCCTCTGGATTTTCGATCTCCTTCTTCAGCCCATCATTTGTGCTGATATTTGGTGTGTTTGATCTCCGGTATGTGACTCCTCTGATGATCAAAGTAGAATTTTGTTTAGTGAAGTACTTCTTGATTATTTTGGTACTGTAGGTGACAGCTTATGTGAGTTTTCATGCTTGATTTGAGTAGAAATAATGTGTTTTTGATGTATGTTTAGCTCTCATATAGGTCCCTATGGTACTTTCCACCTTATAGTTGCTTGAAATTAATTTTTATGATGATTGTTGAAAATGTCAGAGATGGAGCACAATGTTCATCAAATAAACCAGCATGAGTTGGAGTTGCATGAGGTCATGCTCGTGCTGTCGTGCACCGTGAAGAGAGAGTGTTCCCATCAATCTATCCATGTCAGGAATTCATGAGGATTACTGAAATTTCGCAGGATTTTAACACTCTAGTGCGTAATGCAGGTTTGGACCGTTTCATTGAGGATGAGCCTATCCAATATGTGAAACTAACTATGCCTGTGGTGCAGGAATTTCGTTTTAAATGGTCCCCAACTAACCCAATGGTCCATTATAAAATTTACAATAAAGTTGTGAGACTGCCTTTTAGTGATTTTGGTGCAGCTATTAAGGTACAGGAGTGGGGTTCTTGTGAGAAGATTAAAGGGAAGCCTAAACCATTGCTGGAATTATATGAGGAGATTTGCCAAGGCAGAAGCTTCACATGGGAGAGTGGTAAAATTCGAGAAATTCAACTCCCTAGCATTCGATACTTTGCCTACTTTATTTCTAAGTGCGTGTTAGCTAGAAAAACTGCCAACAAGCTATCTGTCTATGATTTGGCGTTTATTGCAGCAGCCTTAAGATGTGATAGGTCTTATAATTTTTGTGCCTTGATTGCTTACCGTCTCTCACATAACCGTGAGAAGGGCGGAGTTTGTGGAGGTATTATTGCCTCGCGCTTGCTAGCTTTGCATGGTTTGGAGCCACACCCTCTAGAGCTGCAGTTTCCTATAGAGAGGTTTGATCTTGTTTCCATGGTTCAACATAAGTTTCTTGCTACCCATGCTCATTTACATAATCTATCTTTTGAATTAACTTTCTCCAAACGATCCGGGTGGAGAGTTTATAAAACTTTTAGGGAAGTACTTTCGCTTGCACCTCTTTTGTTTAATCTTAATAACAGACAAGGATGGGAGCTTTCTGAGAGTGAGCTAGACACATATCTTGAGCATCACCCCCGGGAAGGGGAGGATGCCGACGAGGGGGTATGGTGATTTCGTCCAGCCCTATGACACCACGGGGATCCCATACCAGCACCCCAGTTATGACTATGCGCCAGCTGCTTCATCTTCTTCTTGGGCGCCCGAGTACTACCACATGAGGGACGACCCACCGCAGTGGGGATATTTCCCGCGCTTTGATTGATCTCCACTTAGGCCAAAAGCCTAAGCTTGGGGGGAGGTATACCGACATCACACTCATTTATATATCATGTTCGGTCGGTTCTTTGTATATCCATGTTTTCACTTCTTTCGTTTGTTTTCATTTTCTTTCATTTTTTCATTTCTCTTTGTTTTTATTGTTTTGTTCTTGTTTTTCAAAACAAAAAAAGACCAAAAATATTTTTGTTGTTTCCCTCTATTTGTTTCTTTATTTGGTTTGCTTTCTTTTCACATTTTGATTTAGTATTAAAAAATTTAAAAATATTTTGCTTTGTTTGCTTGTTCTCATTCTGTTCGTGCTTTAATTGAAAAAACCCAAAAATATTTATTTTTCTTCTTTGGTTTTGTAAAGTTTTTTGCAGAGTTCAACAGTAGTATATGACTCCATTGGAGCTTGGTTTTCATTATATATTATTCAAGCCACAAGTGAAGAGCAATAATGACGATCTACGACAATTCAAGTTGTGGTGAGAGGCTGGTATGAACTCTATTTGCTTTCATTTTTGTACATATATCCATCTATGTGAGCATGCTTAGTTTGTTCGATAAGATATATGTGACTTAATGCCTGCTTAATAGTTCGTGCTCTCTCATGTTTTGTTCCAATTTATTAATGGTAAATGGCATGTCATATAAATATTTGTTCGCATTGTTCCATTCGTAGAAGGACATGATATTGTGGTAGCCTCCTCTGACTGTTATATTTGAATCGACTTGGCACATGGTCACGCATGCTGGGACTGAAAACAAAAATTCAATAAGCCTCGATGATTTGTTTTTCCTCAGAGTTCTAGTATTAATTTTGTGCCTTAGTTAAATTTACTTTGTCCAAACATGATTATGATAGTTGTTGCTCTCTTGATTGTCGCTCCCTGTCTATTTGTTAGCCTTCACCTATACTGAGTATGAGCTCTACTCGTGCATCCAAATCTCAAAAACCAAAGTTTGTCAAATGTGTCCACCATACCTATCTATATGTGGTATTTAACCACCACTCCAAGTAAATTGCTCATGTTCTACCTTTAAAACCTGCTAAAAATTATTCCTGTTTTGTGCCCCTGTTTTAGCTCATGAGGACGTTAATAGAGAATCTTTATCTCACTTGTTGATTGGATTTCACACCCTGGACTAGAGGCTTCATCCGCTTATCCAAATAATAGAAGAGCTGGCAGCGGGGTGCCCAGCCCCAAATTAATACACGCAAATTCTTTTCACTCTTTTTGCTCCTGATTTATCAGTCAAAGCATAACTGTGTAAACAAAAGAGAAAGATGGATGACCTTCTACCCAGATGCGTCCTTCACATGGGAGCCACTCTTGTGAATCCAGTTGGCTTGTGACGTACTGTATTGTCTGTTTACCATTCATTGACATAAGCATACACCTGTCTCAAAATATTTTCAATACCTCTGTTTAATAAAATAAAACGCTCTAGCACATGAGTGATCCATGCTTCCCTCAGCGAAGGGCCTTTCTATAACTTTTATGTTGAGTCTCCATCATATTCTTTGAGCACTTTCTTGAGAGCACAATGGTTATTCTTAGTGTGATGTATTTGTCCCAAAGCACGGTTGATTGTGGTATAATCTTGACACTTGTATCTTTAACATATTTACGTCTAGTCTTCCCTTCAACTTCAGAGGTGCCTGGCATTTATGTTTTGCCCCACACTTAAGGGCAAGCGAGATACCACTTTATTAGATTCTTTTATGAATATTGCAATCTTGCAAATAGTTACGCTTCATGTTGTTTATTATTAATATGTTGTTATCTCCTCATGGTTTGCATAGATATTAAGTGACAGTATCTTGCATGTATATTATCATGAGCACAACTAAGTATTTGATCATATAGTGAGTATATTTACATCATATGAAAGAAATGTGTTCGTAAAAGTCTTTTATCGCACTCAGTTGTCACTGAATTGCTTGAGGACAAGCAATAAACTAAGCTTGGGGGGGGGGGGGTTTGATACGTCGAAAACTTAACTCCTTTTCTGAACACTTTTCCTATTGTTTGCCTCTAAACTTGTGCGTTTTGAATGCAACTAGCACTGACTAACGCTGTTTTCAGCAGAATTACTTTGGTGTCCACTTTGGTCCCGAGTGCCATGATTTCAGATCTGAACATGTTATTGAATCGTGATTCTAATTATTGTTTCTTGATCATACCTTCAAGTTGTTTACACATATTGTTGTCCAGAACCCGAGGCCCCGAAGTGACAGAAATTGGGACAACCGGAGAGGATGGCTGTGATGTGAGGATCACATGTGTTCACGGAGTGTTAATGGTTTGCTCCGGTGTTTTATTAAAAGGAACACCTTAATTACCAGTAGTTCTCTTGAGGCCCCGCTGTAAACGGGCTGGTAGGACAAAAGATGTTGTGCAAGTTCTCATTGCGAGCACGTACGACTATTTACGGAACACATGCCTATGGTTACTTAGTGTTTGGATGTTTTATCATATTTATCTGCAATGCTCATGACTTGATCATTATTTGAACTCTCTTATCTATGCAACGTCTGTTCATCCATCCCTATGCCTACAGTATTTAATCTCGTTGTTTACTTCAAACACTACTGCTGCTACTATAACTGTTACTATTGATAAACCACTGCGAACAAAAGTACTTTCAGGTGTAGTTGAATTGACAACTCACTGGTTAAGGCTCACAAATATTCTTTGACTCCCCTTGTGTCGAATCAATAAATTTGGGTTTTACTTCCCTCGAAGACTGTTGCGATCCCCTATACTTGTGGGTCATCAAACGCCCGTTCATCCATCCCTATGACTACAGTATTTAATCCCGCTATTTACTTTAAACACTGCTGCTGTTGTTTTCATCTCACTGCTGCTATTATTTCACTATTGCTGCTGCTATATAACTATTACTATTGATAAACCACTGCGAACAAAAGTACTTTCAGGTGCAGTTGAATTGACAACTCACTGGTTAAGGCTCACAAATATTCTTTGGCTCCCCTTGTGTCGAATCAATAAATTTGGGTTTTACTTCCCTCGAAGACTGTTGCGATCCCCTATACTTGTGGGTCATCATGCCGCTGATCCTTAGAGGCACATGCACGAAGATTTTCCGGTTGTCATCAACAAATTCGGACTGACTTTGGCACTAGAGCGGCTATAATGGTTACAGCAGCGCCTGACCCGCTCTATGGTGGTAGTTGTCGTTAGGTGGTCTAGGGTGACTTCTTTTGTGGCTTATGGGTTGCTTATAGGTCCAGGTAAGTAAAAGCGCAAAAGAACTCTCTGGCTGGTGGCCGGCTTCTCCCCACCGCGAAACAATTTCTTAGTACAAACTGAGAAGCTGCTCGGGGCCTCCTTCCTGAGCTTCTCCAATATGTAGAGAAAGGGCATATGAAAAAGGACATGTCGTTATGCGGTAATTACATCCAAATGCCACCGAGCCTAATCGCGCGTATCTCCTTTGACGGAACGCGACCGAACGCAGGCACACGAAAAAAAACCCGAAGAAACAGAACCAACCCGACCCCCACACCGCCGCCGGTGGGAAGCAGGCCACCTGCGCCGTTGGAGCTGCTGCCCCGCCAGATCAGACGGTCCCCGGCCGGATCTCCCTTGGCCTCCCCCATTACCGGCGTTAGCCCGTCGTCCGCCGATCGTCCGCCCACGTCGAGCCGCCGTCGCCCAATCCTGGCCATCAACGTCGGCGTCGTCCCTCCTGCCCCATCCCCGATGTTCGCCCGTCCCCACCGTTCCTGCCTCCTCTCCAAATGCCGATCACTTTCCTGCCGTCGATGTCGCTCGCCCGAAGACGCAACCGAGGCCGCTTGCCTGACGCAGCTCTGTGGTCGTCAGTGGGATTGGCAATTTTCTGAATTTTCTGCTATTGTTGTGCTATTGTTTTATGGTTGTGCTATTGCTTTGCAGATCTTTGACCTTAGGATAATTTAGTTTTCTGCTATCTGTGTTGTGATGGTTATTATGCTCTATAAATAAGTGTAGCAATTTTTTAGGGGCATTGTTGACATCTCACCAATCAACGCGTTAGATAAACAAAAATTGAGAAGCCCAAAAGACCTCTACCGAATAGCTTCTAGTTGCTTCTACCCACAACAGTTTTTCTCCACCAAAATCTATAAGGCTGCTTATGCATAAGCAGGAGCCCCAAAAAAGTGTGCCCAATGATATCTCATATCTGTGTACATGCTATCATGTTTGGTATATCTTGTACTTTTGGTTATATCTTGATTATTCTCGGAAAAGAAAATGATGAAGTGGACATGGACAGGCGTTATGCACAGCTGCACAGGAAATGCAATTTGTGTTCGAGAGAACGAAAAGTCGGAGACAATGTGAGTGACGATGGAGTATATACCATGCGTGCATAGGCGGGCAGTTGGATTCTACACTCTACTGGGCTGGATGATGCCATGGCATGCCACTTAGTGACTAGCTAGTCAACAAAAGATGATGCGCCATGCCACATAGTACTGACCACAGTCCTGGCTAGTAGTACGTAGCTGCCAAGCTACGCGGGATTGATGGGAGAAACCGTCGACGGAATCCGCAAAACTCGACGGGGATCGGGCGGTGGCGACAGCGACGGCGTCGCGGTGGTCCGAAGGAGGACGAAGGCCGGCCACTGGCGCAATATTATTTAGGTCAGGCATCGGCGTCTTGACATGGATTGTTGCTGTGAAAATCGCACCGCCGTCCACGGTCGCTCTCTCGCGTATTTACAGGGGATGGACAGAGACGTAAGCTTCCGGGAACAGATCGCGGCCGGTCGTTAACTTCGCCGTCGCTTTCGTCGTCACGCACAGTACACACCTCCATGATAGATAGATACCGGTGCGTGCTTGCTCTGGATTACTTAGATTGCGTGCTAAACAGGGCACATGATGACCAAAGGTCCAAGACCAGGAACAGCGATTGTTTTTCTTTCGTGCGCTTGCGGCTTGCATGCCATGTGTAAGTTGTTCCGGCGACAGAGACGGTTGTCTCGTTTGCGTTGGACACCAGTACAAACTATGGCGACCCATATCACCCATATGCATGAGTGTGAGCCATGAACCGGAACCATGCTCTCAATAATTGTTCTGTGTTCACAACATCCGCATTGTGCATATCATGGCATGCTCGTCTCGACCAGTAGTAATAGTGCAGGTCAAAACAAGACGGCGATAGCTAGTTAGCGATCGATAGATATGAAAAAGATTGCAGAATCGATGCACGTTTTCTCCTTCTAGATTTCGCGGGTTTTTTTACTACAGTACAGATCAACAGCAGTAACGCTGGACCCCTGCCGTCCTAGCTTAGCTCCGCGGCCCTCGTGATATGGAGAAGGACACGCTCGATCGCGATGCACCGCGCCCCTCTTGCTAGCTCCGCGGCCGCGCGCACATTTGATGAACCTACGCGCGAACGGTGAGTACAATTACTGGTCTCAATCCTCGTCCCCGTCACGCCACGCGCCACGGCCGGCTGTCTTGGCTGGTCCCGGCCGCGCAGCATCCATATATACGTCGGCCGTTGCGTGCACGGCTCCGCAGCTCGGCCGTCGGCGGGGTGGTACGCGCGCTGTGGGTAGGGCACGCAGCAAATGCAGAGCCCATCGCGCCCCACGACCGCGACTCCAGTACCGCACCCAGTTCCTTTCCACGGCCACCAGACACTCGTCGAGAGCGCGCTGTACGCTCCGATGGCGACCCTGTCAAGTCGGACACAACCATCGGGACGGGATCACGGGATGCCCCGTCCATCCGTCGCGCTGGTCGCGTCGGCAGCTTTGCGAGTGCGCCAAGATTTTGGATATTTTTTACAAATATAAACCCCTGCCGAAAGGTATTGTCAAATATAAGGGCATCTCCAGTCGTTCGCCCCCCCCAGGTTTTAGAACGGCGGCTTTTTAGCGATAGCGCCGGGCCGCACCAAAACCGGGGGGGGGGGGGGGGGGGGGGCGATTTCACCAGCCGTTGGGTGGCCCAGAAAAGAAACAGGCGATATCATTTGAAAGTTCATCTTCCCGCCCCAAAAAATAGAGCCCTAGTTCGGCAACCAGCATCCATGGTTTCGGGCGATCATATTACAAAAAACGTCACAGGTGGGCGATCAAATATAGTCCAGATCGAATCACACAGACGGGCGCGCGCGGCGTGGGCAAACGTAGGCGATCAGACAGAAGCGTCGGCCGGCGTCGGAGCAGGCGGCAAGCTCGGCCCAGCATCCTCCAGGTCGATGACGGCGTCGGGGCGGACGGCGGGCGCGGCATCCTTGTCGACGGCGGGCGCGGCATCCTTGTCGACGACGGTCGCGGCATCCTCCGGGTCGGCATGCGGGCTTGTCGGCGCGGTGGTGTAGCTGGCGCCACCAGACGATGTCGGGGCCGGGGGCGTGCTGATGTCGGTCAGGATGAGGTTGCACTGTGCCAGGAACCAAGCTCTCACCTCGGGGGTCATCGCGGCCTGGTCGCCGCCCGTGAGGAAGGCGAGGTCGTTGTTCCTCTTCTTCGCCGCGGTGCCAGTCCTGAGGAGGTCGATCTTGACCTGCGAGTTGGCCATGAGCGCCGCCCATCGCTGTTTGGAGACCTCCTCCCTCTTGTCGGCCTGGACCTGGGCGTCGGCGATGCAGGTCTCGATCGACGCCTGGAGCTTTGCCGCTGCCGGCGCGCCGTCCCTTGCCAACTTGGCTTTCTTGTGGCCCATCGGCGGACGCCCTTGGGACGCACCTGCAACCACCGCGTCGGGGACGTACTCCTTGCCCTTGCTGATCGACCGTCGCACCTCCGCCCACTTCTCGCACTTCTCGATGAGGACGAAGACATGGAGGAACTTGAAGTCGGAGCCCTCGTCGTTCTTGTACGCCTCGAGCATCCGGACGATTTCCATCTCGCGGTTGGCGCCGCTCTGCGGCCTCATCGAGATCTCCTCCTGGATGTCGTGCCACTTGTTGCAGGACGCCTGGATGTTCGCCCAATGATTCGCCATGGCCTTCTGGCCGCGGTCGGTGATGCAACAGGCGTAGTAGGGATCGATCATGCGGCGCTCGTCGTACGCCGTCTTCACCCGCTTCCAGTAGTTGTCGACGTGCTGGTTCGCGCCGACGATCGGGTCCAGGCTGATCGTCTTCCACGCCTCGGCGAGGAGGGCGTCCTTCCTGTTCAGCCACTTGATGCGAGGCTCGGCGGGGGGCAGGGGCACCTTGGGTTCCTTGCGGGGACGGCCAGGACCACGGTGCTTTCGGCCTTCGCCGGCCGGATCTGTCGCCTCTGGCACCACCGGCGTCTCGTCCGCCTCGTCGTCTTCGCCCTGTTCCTCCGTCGCCTGCGTGCCGGAGCCACCTTCGTCGTAGTCTCCACCGCCCTGCGTGAAGAACTCCCCTCTATGCTCGAGGAAGCCCGGGCTCGCCGCCGCCGCCATCGAGCCGGATGCGATGATCTCCTCCATGTAGCCGCCGCCATCGAGCCCGGCGAGAATCGCACGGCGGTGGGACGGGGAAGCTGCGTAGCCCGCGGGCGCATACATCATCGGCGGGTGGTAGGGGAAGGTGAGGTTGGGGTTGAAACCTCCCAGGGAATCGCCTTCGACGAACCACGCAGGCGGCGGGAGCGGTGACATGCGTGGTGACGGCGACGACGACTGCTTCCAGCCGGCGAACCTGGGGCCGAGAGGGCTCTTCTTCTTCGCGAGCGGCGCCGCGGCTGCGACCGGCGTAGGTGGCTTGTCCGGCGCGGTCTCCTCCTCCTCGTCCTCCAGCTCGTCTTCCTCGGCGGCGGCCTGCTCCTCCGCCTGCAGCTGCGCCATCAGCTGCCTCTGCCGCTGCGCCGCCTCCCTCCCCCGGCGCTTGATGTTGGCCGTCTCCAGGCGCGACCTCTCGGCGATCCACTCCTTGTTCGACATGCCGGGCGGCCGCTCCTTCGGCGCCCTCGGCTTGCGCGGTTTCTTGGCCGGTTCGGAGGCCGTGGGAATGGATACGGCGGTGGCGGCGGCGCGGGGTCCTGTAAATCGGGCTGGAGCCATGGCGTCTAGATCTCGGGGGCGGGGGGAAATGGCGGGAATGGACCGGGGGGAGAGGTACATGTGGGGGGAAAGTGGAGGGAAGCGTCGAAAAAAGGGAGGGAAATCGTCTTCCGTCGCCGACAGGCGTGGCCCACGCGCGCATTTCGCTCCCCCAAGTCGAACCCAGCGCGCTGGGTTCGGCCTGGGTTCGGCGGCGCCAAACGGCGCGAAAAACGGCGGAAAGCGGCGCTAAATCGGTTCCTGGGGGGGCTACTGGTGCGAAACGGCGCGAAACGGCGCGAAAAACGCCTCTTGGGGGGGGGGGGGGGCTCTGGGGGACGGCTGGAGATGCCCTAACCCCTCCAAATTTTATTGTCAAAAATAACCTGGTGGGAGGCAGAAAGGCGACACGTATACAATCCGTCGTTTCAACTGGCGGTAAGTCACTTCCCGCCGTATGAACGGGCGGAAGGTGCTCAATACGGTGCACATTGCTTCAGCACAAAGTGCCTTTCCGCCAACTGTGTAGGCGGGAAGTGCCTTTCCGCCATCTCATACGGCGGAAAGTACACATGTCGCTTTTTTCTCCTCCCGCCAGGTTACTTTTGACAATAAAACTCGGTGGGGGCTAGTTTTGACAATACAATTCGGGCAGGGGGTCATATTTGTAAAAAAAATCAAGATACTGCACCAAAACCGTCAGATGGGAACTGGGGATCGACGGACTAATAACCTGATCCCTGATGCGTGTGTGTGGAAAAAAGCTGTAGTTGACACTAATTTCTTCGCCACGATTGGTCATACATCTTCATAGATCATTTCTTCAAAAACAATATTTTCTATGGTACGTTTAAAAAAGGAAAAATTATCTCGTGAGACGACTTACTTCTAACAACAGATTTTGATTGTTTACACCATTGACAAAATTGTCTGTGTTTTATGAAACACTTTTGCGACTCACAATATTATACAGAGATGGGTAATGAGTTGCTAATGAATAATGGCCTAACCAATTGTCCTCCCAAAACCTAACACCATGGCCATCACCCAGAGTGCAAGTAATATGCTGAAAAAAACTCCCTTTTTTCACTTTCGTTATACCCTTCCAAAAGTGTGAATCTGTGGGCTTAGCTTCCACTTGAGATAAGGAAATGCCTATGTCTCAGTCAACTCAGAAAAGTGCAACTATAGTTTAAAGAAAAGTGCAATTGCACTTTTCTGAGCAGATAAGTGCAACTGAACCCGTTGCACTTCTGTCCAGAAAAGTGCAATTGCCCTTTTCTGAGCAGATAAGTGCAACTGAACCCGTTGCACTTCTGTCCAGAAAAGTGCAATTGCATTTTTTTTGAACAACGGTTGCACTTTTCTCAAAAGTGACTAAGACTTAAGAAAATCTCAGTCGACCGAGACTTAGCAAAACCAAAATCTTTAATATATTTATTGTGTAGCACCTCCTGCCACACCCCTTCTTCCGTTAAGAGTTTAAATAGCCATTTGCTAACTAAACACTTATTCTTAACTTTTAAAACCTCAATCCTAAGACCACCTTGGTCTTTAGGACGACAAACAATGTTCCATTAGGTTAAGCGCTACTTCTTTTTTAGCTTATCATTTTGTCAAAAGAATCTAGATCTATACAAATCTAATCTTTTCCGTACCCCAACGGGTATTTCGAAAAAAGATAAAAAAAAACATAGGCAATCTTGTGAGCACCGAATTGATGAGAACAAGTCGATCTCCATACGAGAGCAACTTACCTACCTAAGACCTCTGTTTTTGCTCGAACCGATCCTCAATCGGTTTCCATTCTCTATTTAACAGTTTACGATAATATATTGGAATCCCCGAATATTTATAAGGTAATTCTCCATCCAAATATGTGTCGATATTCCTCCTCAAACTCTCAGGCAGCTCCAAAACAAAAGATCTCGCTCTTATGAAAATTAATTTTTAAACCCGATAATTGCTCAAAGAAGGATAACAACAACTTCATATTAACCGTTTTTTCTAAATCATGTTCAAGAAATAGGATGGTATCATCCGCATATTGAAGAATAGACACCCCACTCTCCACTAGGTGGGGTACTAAACTCCCCACTTGCCCATCCTCCTTTGCTCTTGCGGTTAGAATTGCCAACATATCAGCAACCAGATTGAAGAGTATAGGAGACAATGGATCACCCTGTCGTAATCCCTTTAGGATTTGAAAATAATGACCAATATCATCATTCACCTTAATCCCTACACTACCCCCTTGAACAAACCTCGCAACCCATTCTCACCACTTAGGTGTAAAACCTTTCATACACAACGTTTGTTGAAGGAAGGACCAATTGACCTTGTCGTATACTTTCTCAAAATCTATTTTGAGAAGTACACAATCCATTTTCTTATGCTTGAGCTCATGAATCGTTTCATGCAACACAACCACACCCTCGAGAATATTCCTCCCAGGGAGAAAAGCTGACTGAGAAGGTCTAATGATATTTTGCGCGATCGAGATGACCCTATTCGTTCCTACCTTTGTAAAGATTTTGAATCTGACATTCAACAAATAAATGGGCATATATTGCTCAATTCTACACGCATACTCCTTCTTTGGGAGCAGAATAATTACGCCAAAGTTCAACTTGAACAATTGTAACTCACCTGAATGAAACTGAGCAAATAATGCCATTAAATCATCTTTAATAACATCCAAAAACCTCTTATAGAAGTCGGCAGGAAACCCATCAAGACCTGGAGCTTTATCTAGCTCCATATGGTCAATAGCCTCAAACACTTCTTCCTCTGAAAAAGGTTGAGCGAGGAGAAAATTTTCACCCTCAGAAACTTGATTTAGTGTCTCGCGTTTTTTATCATGACCATCCTAATATTTCGTTTAGAAGAGCTTTGATAGGTGATAAAAGGGAGGCTTGGTTACATCTTCTTGAGAGATTGATGACCATCTCATTATCGAATGTATCAGACTCATTTAATTGGAAGTTAACAACATCAGGGATGTTTTCGGTGAAGTCATTTTATGGGGAGCAAATGAATGGAAACACTGGTTTCTTGCGCAAATATATATGGAGGTTAAAAGTACCACTTAAGATTAGGATTTTATGTGGTTTCTTTATCGTAAAGAGTTGCTCACCAAGGATAATTTAGCGAAGAGACGATGGACGCGATGCACTAATTGCGTTTTTTGTGGGGATGAGGAAACAGCTGACCATCTATTCGTTTCCTGTATTTTTGCGCGCAAATTTTGCGGATCATTCACTTTACATTTAGTATAACTCCCCCTAGTTCCATAACTAATTTGTTTGGTTCTTGGTTGGATGGGGTAGATAAGGTCACAAAAGCAAGTGTTCGTTTTGGCACTTGTGTTTTCCTTTGGGCTATTTGGAACTGTAGAAATGATGTTATTTTCAACAATTTGGGAGCCGGTCATTTTTTGCAGGTTGTTCACAGATCTACACACTGGATACACGTGTGGTCTCTCCTCTCTTTAGAAGGCTAACAAGGACGTTTGGATTTTGGATGTACCCGGCTGATGGCGGTCGTCCGGGCTATCTTCAATCAGGGTGGCTGGTTGCACACTAGAATATTGCATGCATAGTGGTTGTATTCTAGTGATCTTTCTGTGGCTAATCTTTGTGGCCACTATTCGATATCGTTGAGTTGTAATAATTATACTTTTCACGCTGCACTTTGGATATATTAATAAAAATCTAGCTGTGTGCATCGTCCAGATGCAGAGGCTGGGACTTCCCATTTCAAAAAAAAATGAAACACTTTTGTTTTATGCATATACACGCACACTTTTCTTTTTGCAAATTTTTTATATTTTAAAATGTGTATAAAATACATTTTAAATAAAAGGTTGCATATATCCAACTAGATTCACTCGGCCATTCGGATGTAACAACATCTCCACACACATAGTCAATAAAGCGTTGGAATGCTCGTCCAGACAGACACCATTGGAACCGTCTGGGCGAGCTGCCGCCTTGCGCCATCAATGGGGCCTCCCAATAGTTTTCCTCACATTAGTAGAAAATAGGCTTTTAGTACCGGTTTCAGAGGCTTTTAGTACCGGTTGGATAACCGATGCTAATTAATCGGCACTAAAGGCCCACCAGACTTTGACCGGTATTGAAAGTGCCTTCACGTGGTCCAGGAGGAGCCCACGGGACCGGGTTCCTTTGGTGTTACGAACCGGTACCAAAGGGTTGTCTTTTTTTTTCTCTTTTTTCGATTTCTTTCCGGAAAAAATCCATTTTATTTATTTCTATTGTTTAACCAGTTAAACTCACATTTATCACTAATCACTAAGTTTTCTTAATTTCAATCTAAATTACTCCCTTCTACTAACACTTTTCGTAAAGGTCATCCATCCTCACACTACTCGAGCACTAGCACGCTTAACTTCTTAGTTCTTTCACTATGAGCTACCTACAAACAAGAGATACTTACCTACAATAGTATCATATCAATCTATTAACCTATGGACTATGATGTCACACATTTATTTTATGAATCAAAATAATTATTAAATAAAGAAATAAAATTATTAATAATATTTTGAATTAAAATATTCTTAAATGCAAATAATAATTAATTTATTTGCCTTTTTCTATTTAATATTGAATAATTCATATATGCAAATCCGTAAATTGTTCTTTGACAAATATATATGTCTAAATCGATTAGAAAAATGAGAGAAATCCAAATATGAGACATCCATAACCCAACTTTTGATAAATTTCCCTCATGTTTGTATGATCTAGTACTTTGAAGTAGAGGTCCCTCTCCGATGAAACCCTAACCCCGTTGTAAAAAATCAGGCTTATACGAATAAAGCCGGTACCGGCGTCAAAATTGGGTAGAGAAGTGCCTAACTAATTGTTTTGGTTGTGTTAGGCTAGGCACTAGAAAGTTAGAAGACAAAGGTATGACCCAACTCTTGACAGGTTTCCCTCATGTTTATCTGATCCAAGACATTCAGGTTATAAGTCAAGAAACTTGCTAGAGAGAAGTGGATGCCGCTGAAGTAGGTCGTCACACCACGAAGTGCATCGTCTGACATCCAAAATCCATAGCACAATGGGGTAGAAAAGTGTGTAATTCGTACATTACATAGATCACAATGAAATCTTTCTCACATCATACTTAAACATGAACATATAAATATAGATACATATAAAAGTACTCGATCTCCAGATCACAGGAGACCCACACTACTACATCTTAGAGAGAGATATATAAAAGTACTATACATAATAGAGATCACAGGATCGACCCCAAGCACTACTACACATCATAGAGATATATAAAAAGTGTGTTCGCCCATGTAAACACACTAATAGTCGTCTGAATCATCATCATCATCAACTGCTGGTGCTGCTGCTCGAGGTGACACTGCCCAAGGTTGATGACTCGAATGATGCGGTACAACTCGTATGCAACGTAAGCATCTATGGTGGCATACTTAATGTTCTTGCCGTGAAGTGGGGTCGTCTCCCACTCATTGTGGTTATCGATCTTGGTCTTCATACCAGCGTAGAAATCGTCGATCAAATCCACTGCCATATGAACCATTAAAGTCATATCATGCCGAGGACTGAATATCTCCTGGATATCAATATGGCACGCAGCCGGTATCGCAATAGTGAAGCTTTTCTTCATCTTTATCTTGTCATTGTTTGTATCAACGCTAACAAAACGAATGCCGCTACGGCAAAGGAAGTTCAGGAGAGCTGGACACTTCTTGTTACTACTGCAGCAACAAATTAGCATGGAACAAATTGTTAATTAAGAATCATAACACTAACCTACTAATTAAACATCAGAAGAATTAATTCGAAGTCCTAAGCTGGGGAATAACTCTAGCTCAGAACCTAATCCAATACGTCTGATGTCAGCCCTAATCTATGGCTTATGAGAATCTAATTCTATGAATGGACTCTACCTACATAATGATAGCTTCTCCTCCACCAGTGTTGTTGACGACGATGCTTCACTGGCTAAGTAAGAGATGACTCCACCTAGCTTCATGAGGTAGCGACGGCTTCATGATGACGACTTCCATAAGGCTTCAACTCTAAGCAGGGGGTCAAACGGGAACGAATGAGTAACGAGCGTTACTCAACAAGTTCATGATATATAATGGGTTGTTTGATGCCCTAACTACAGCTTTAGACTCGAAAGATTCATAACCTAATGCAAGGTTTTGTAAATCTTTCTTCAAGAGGTTGCTTTTAATTCTAAAAACTATGTACGCCAGACCATCACAGGACTAGAACTTCATGGAGTTGCATTTCCTGTAGCGTTCGCAGTTCCTTCCCGGAACAGGGGGTAACATGCCACAGCCTTTTACACTCTGCAGAGGTGCATTACTTTACCCATGGGCGATCAAGAATGTTGCACAAGCCTCGAGTTCATGTCCACACCCACTTAGGTGGGGCCCGGTTGTTGATCCGAGCCAAACCTTGGTTCTCCGCACAACGCATGCCCACTCATTTCTGCTAGCAGGTTGAACCCTGATTCCACCCCTCGCAATGGAGATCTAGGCGCCTCTGAAAGACACTCATAGACCCCCAGACTCTGTGGGACGTAAGGGCTCCCACCCATGTGCATGTAGTCCCGCAAGACCTAGAGTGTACGTCTCTGGCAGTCCGTTGACATGCGAACGATAAAAGATCACAACTGACTTACTCGATATACAAGACCCATGGTTACACGGTATTTACGGCGCACCGAGTTCTGAGGGCATTTGTGGTTAAGTCCTAGGTAATACTTTCTCATGCAGATGGAACCTTCCTTTGACCTATTCATCTTACCATGGTCCCATCCGTCCACCAAACAGAACACTACCACTCGGGTAGTCATTCAATTAGTCATATTATTATAAAAATATGATGATGCATTCTTTTGAGAAAAGTTGGTAATACGATAGAGTTTTTGCAAATAGTTCGTTATGAAATACTGCCAAGGATATGAGCAAGTGATGAACTTGCACGAGATAGAAATAATGACAATAATAATCCATGTCTTCGGGTTTGAGGCTCGCGTAGAGAAATCCCGAGATCTGGAAGATAGCAAAGTAGTCCCGGTAAGGACTACTGAAACACTAGCAACATGATACATGCATAATAATAGATGCACCAGAAATACCCTGGAAAATACCCCAGCTTGCAAGTGTAAGCTATGTTTGGTACGATTACTTAATCACATAGGGTTTAGGTGAATTGTTTCATTACTTGTGACGAGGTGGTTATTACTTCTTTTAGACTTACATGTGTTTCACTTTTACTTAACAAATAATTGTTATCATGTTTAGGTAGAAGTGTTTATTACTTGGTTAGTTAACAAGACAATAGAACATGGAAACAACTATTGAAAAGATAACACACACATTTTATTTTATGTTCAAAAGTGCAGAGCTAACGACACAGAGTTTAATTGAAAATGGGGAATTAATACAACTAACGCTATCATCACATAACTTGCTAATGACTAGTGATGATAAGTTTAGTAGGTGTGAAAACATTAGGGTTGTAATAATAAGGAAAATAATGTTGTAGTAGTTATTGCTGGTTATAATGGAACAAGATAGAATTCCATTATACCCAAGAAACAAGTTCATAAGTTAAACAAAATTTGTTATGTTTTACATATTTCAATTGAAAATGCTTTTATCTTTAATTTGATATAACATTTGAAGTTTTCTGAGAAGATTTGAATATGTTATTAATTTATTAATTTTAAATGAATTAAATGACTACATAAAATATTGCACACACGAAAACTTGGTCAAATGACTTTGAAAACATCATAGATGAGTTACATTTGTAATTTTGAGCAAATTGGTATATAACTTGTATTTTTCCGATTTTTGAATTATTTATTATTTTTCTCAATTTTTAATTGATTTAATTTGATTCAAAAATATTTAATTTTAAATTTTATCAAACATTTTTTAAAATTTCATAAATATTTAGATTATATTTTTCTGATTAATCTGGTATATTAGTTATATTTTTCTGAGTTATAGAATTAAAGTTATTGAATTATTAAGTTTAATGATTTTTCTGTCTATTTTTAAATTGATAGGTGGGTCCCACCTGTCATATTCGGTTTTTAAATCAAAAATAAAAATAAAAGAAAAAGAAAATTGTCATGACGCCATGAACGCTTCACAGTAGAGCAAATCTTCCTTGCTCGCTTTCAATCTGTGAATCTGCTGCGTTTGGGCTCAGTTGATTTGTTCTGTTACCTAGAGGTGCTCCCGGCGAGCAACTAGGTAGCAACGCGGCGATCAAATGGTCGCCGACGGCTTCCCGACATGCAATGGCGCGGCGGCGCTCACGGGCTCTCGCGGAGACGTGGCTCCCGGCAACTAGAGAGCAAACGGAGGGCACCGAAGCGTACATGAGCTCACCGTGAATGCGAGGAGATGCTCGGCGATCCTAGGCGAGGTCGACAGCGACGGCGTCATCAAAAATTGGCCGACGGCCTGAGTTGAGGAAGGAGATCCGATTCGTCTCCTCCCGAACATCATTGGAAGCTAAACTCGACGAGGAGGGAGAGGAGAACTCCGTGGAGCTGATGGCGCTCTTGTTGCGGTCAGCCGTGGCCGGAGACGACAGCAACGAGCGATGGTCGTGGGCTACGGTTAGGATTTCGGGGCTCCCAGTGGGGAATACAGAGAGAGAGAGAGAGAGAGGTTGGAGAGGAGAGGAGGCAGAGGGCAAGTAGGAGAAGCTCTCCTGCTTCTTATCCGCGCGAGGTCGCAGGCAGGAGGTGGCATGGGCTTCGACACGGCGGCAGTCAAGATGGTTCTTTGCCTTCTGGCCAGAGGTCTAAGAAAGAAATAATTCTTTCTCGAAAAACCCCCTGAAAGTTTCTATAATTTGCGGACTGGTCCTTCTGGTATTGAAAACTGAAAAGAAAAGCTTGTTTTCTGGGCTTTTTTGTGACCTTGAAAATTATTAAAATCATATTTAAATTCCTTATCAAATTTCACACCTCACCATGTTTTGTTTTGGTAAAATTGAAGAATATTTAAATATTAGACTTGGGTGCTAAATTAAGTTGTTTTGTTATTTTCTCTCTATTTAATTTTTAAATGGCTTTAGAATTATTCTAGGCATGGTTACCATGAGAACACACAACAAGCATATGGGTACCAAAGTGGTGTATCTCACTTGGAAAATTTTAGCTATAATTTTATTTTAAGAAACATTTGGTAAACTTCTTAGTAGTTTTATTTATGCATTGTAAAAAAATCACCAACTATGGAATTTGTTTCCATGTCATGCCAAACGGTTTTGATTTAGGAAACCACTTGTTTTCTATTATTGTGGCTTTGTTATCTATTATTTGCAACTCGTATCAATTTTGGTTGCCATTTTACTTAGGTGTGTCTAAGCCATGTTTGCTGTTTTTAGTACTTGATCAGATGTAAAACATGAGTGGCTTGGAATCTTATTTGTTTGTTTTCCACTCAGGTTCCAAGTAGGGTTATTATCAAATGTTCGTTTTAGAAACATGTAATCATTTACATGGTTAGGTTTAGATGAATTTTTGTTGTTATCTGTTAGTCTTATGTATGAACATGATCTGGAAAACAAGGTAGTTAAGCTTGTTACCATCCGCCTCTACATAGCACAAGACATTTGAATGTAATGGCTTGTTGTTATTTCGTACTTGATACCTGATTCCATTAAACACATTATTATGAGTATCTTATCTTTGATGAACTTGATAGAGATTATAGGTTCTCTAATATTTCCTAATGATTCACTGGATAATTTCTTATGCTCCCTTACTGAGGCATTGTTGCTTCTTATAGTCTTCTATTGCCTGCAATATCCTTGTCTCTAGTTTCTACTAGTCTTCAGGTACTGCCTTTGTCACTTGCAAGCAAGATCAGCTCTAGGATTCCATCTTCAACTAGCAAGAACAACTCCCGCGCATTTTTCCATTGCTTGGACATGTACTATCGGCGAGGGAGATGTCCGCCTTCCTCGTCGCCTCGGCTACCGCGCTCGTTAATGCCGCCTCCGCAGGGACTGGCCAAGCAGGCCAATCGACCACACGGCGGCGTAATGGCGATACAACGCTGCAGCTTACCCACGCCCTTTACCGCCGGACCATCATCTCCATAAAAACCCTCCCGTCGCCGTCAAGAGAGCTACCCCCGCCCGCCGAACATCTCCGCTGCGCTGGCCCACCCTTTTGCGCCTGCCGGTGCCCCCAGTCCCCGAGGGTGACAATATCATAGCACGGATTGAGGCGGCCGACGATGCCCTGATGGGGGAATAACACGCCGAACCGCATTTCTACCCGGCAACTACAGCGCGTGGACGACGTTTTTCACCGAGGGCCACACCCAGTAGCTCGAGGCCTGCAACGGACCTCCTCCGGAGCCGCTGCATGAAAACTCTGAGGGCCGCCGCTTGTGGGCCGCCCCTGGGCTCATGACGGCCGCCGTTCTTGAGCACATCGAGAACAACAACAGCCTCACCACTGGTATACCCGTCGTGCGCCCCGAGATTCTTCGGGCTTCGCAGGAGCACGTGGATGGCGAGGAGGATGCCGACCTCAACGTCATCCTTGTCATCGCGCTCGCAGTCGTGCGCGCGCCCGTGCCCCTGCGCCATGTGAAGGCCGAGCTGGTTTCCACTCCGCCAACACGTGCGCGCGCCCGTGGCATCGTCATCGGGGAGCGGTGCGTGCCCTCGCTGACCGGAGGCCACCTCCTCCTATTTAGACCATGTAGGTGAAGGAGGAGGATGCCGACCTAGAGGTGGACATGGCAAAGCTGCTCGCCTGGTCGCGGAAGGATCACATCGTGAACGAACTAAAGAAACAACGCCAAACCCTGGAGAAATTCGCAGCGAAGCACCACCGTCGTGACGAGGATGACGTCATTGTTCTCAACGACAGCAGCAATGACGCATCAGGGACGAGCAAGCCGTGAAGTGGTCACAACTACAGCCAGGGCTGCAGCTACGCCGACTGAAGGCGGAGCCGCCGAGCGACTCCGACGACGGCAGCAGCTACACTGGCTTCTGCCACTTCCTCGGCATGGAATAACACTAGTAGAAAACAAGGCTTCTGTTAGGGAGGCCAGAATTCTTTAGTCACAGTTGCGTTAGGAGCTGGGACTAATGAGAACATTAGTCCCCGCTCTAACGGATAGGAGCGCAGGGTGCACGCTAGGCTTAGTCCTGGTTCAGACGGGACCTTTAGTCCAGGTTGGTGATACCAATTAGGACTATAAGTGTAATGGAAACCGTTCGCCTGGTCCCAACCGGGACTAAAAGGCTAAACCGTGCAGTTCCTGTCCTTTGGAAGTTGTTCCGCGATCATAAACAGACGCATGCTACCGTAACATAGATCATGACCGTCCGACGGCCTCTTTCTATTCGGCTCCCTCATCTCTTCTTCCCCATCACCATGAATCCAACCTATAGGACTAGCTACGGGACCATGGTCGCTCATGGCATGACCAAGCTACATGTCGTCTATACAGACGACACCACCAAAGTGGCGAACATTTTGGGCATGTTCGAGGAATGACTTCGTGAGGATAAACACAAGTTCATGGGTCTCGATTTCGAATACACGACCGACTCTCGCCTAAATGGTCCTCGGGTTTCCGTCGTGCAACTTTGTGTGAAGAAACATGTCATGGTCCTCCAGTGGTCAAGGTACGTACGTACACGTACACACATTTGAGAAATCCTTTTTTTTCATCGATCCGATTAGATCTAATGTTAAATGTAGTGTTATAGCTATATTTTCCCATGGATTTAATTATTGTCTACTACCCCAATAATTAGGGCTTTTTTTTTCTTGTAGTTGCTATTGTCCATGGTAGTGTGTGTTCAAGATTATAGTGTTTTCCCATGGTACTAGTGTTCATAATTATTCGACTTATAATTCGAAATTAGATCTTATGTTAAATATATGGTAGTGTTATATAGTGTTCTAAAATATATCCATGGATTAATTGTTGTTACTTTACCCCAACTGTTAGGGCTTTTTTTGTAGTTGCCTATTGCTCATGGTAGTGTGTTCAAAATTATAGTGTTCTACCTATATTTCCCATGGTATAGTGTTCATAATTATGTCCATGGTAGTGTACTGTTCAAAATATATCCATGGATCTAGCTAGTTATGTTAAATATATGGCAGAGTTCAAGATTATAGTGTTCTAAGAATATTGCCCATGGATTTAATTGTTGTTACTTTACCCCAACAATTAGGGAGTAGTACATTTTGTACGTAGTTGCACATATTGGCCCGTGGTAGTGTTCATAATTATGAGTCTTATAATTGTTGTTACTTTACCATTTGTTCCATTTTGTTGTTGCAGTAGTGAATAGCACTGTCCAAAACTCATGGATTTACTTCGCAACGGTATATCCTTTGCTAGCGTTGATATAACGAATGACAAGATCGCGATGAAGCACAGCTGGGGTATTGAGATACCAGTTGAATGCCACATTGATCTTCAGGACATGTTGAAGCTTGACAATGAGAAGCCTGGCTGATATGGCAGCCACCCTAATCGACGAGGAGTAGAAGATGAAGAAGAAAATCTTCCCCAAGTCAGGGCACGATTTCTGGAAGAAGCCACTTGACCGTATGAACATGCAGCAAGAGATGGGTACGTTGCGTACGAGTTGTACCATAGGATTAGTGTCTTCAATCATGGGCTTCACCTCATACCGCTAATACCACCACCAGTACCCACAAGTTCCGACAGGTCTTCTTCTTCATAACGCAAGATAGATCCTGGTTGGGGCTTTCCTTCTCCGTGGGACAAGTGGCCGCTTCCCCGCGACGATTCCAGGTGGCCGAATGAGTAGTGTTTGCAATGACGAACATAACTTTTATTTCTATTTTGTCTGGAATGGATGATTGAACTTTTATTTCTATTATGTCTGCAATGTATGTGCTGAATTTCTTTCAAAAAGTTGTCATGTCATTCTATTATGGTTTTTCTCGCGTCCTATTATAATTTCGTCCATATGAATGACTTTAAGACCATTATTCAAAAGTAAATCAAAATACATGTTGTTTTGAGTGGTCCAGTAAGTTTTTGTTATTTTAGGTGTAAGTAAATCACTGGCCCATATATATGTAGTGTCGGAAACAAGTGAAAATATGTGAAAACAGTGGAGAAAACATTGAAAAACATGGAGAAAACATTGAAAAACATGAGGGAAAACATTGATGTCACTGCTATACAAATGAAAACATTAAAAAAACATGGAGAAAATGTTTAAAAACATGAGGGAAACCCACTGGTATACAATGAAAACATGTCCTTCATGATAACTCTCTGATATTATGTTACTTTTGTGTTATTGGATTGATTGCTTGTTTATCATGTTGTCATGAGAAGCATGATGATATGGGAGTCATATTTGGATTCCTTTCATTTTTCTAATCGATTTAGACATATTAATTTTCAAATTTTGATTTACGGACTTGTACATATAAATTATTCAATAATAAATAGAAAAAGACAACAAAGTTAATTATTATTAGGATTCAAGATTATTATTACTATTTATTTATTTATTTTTGTTTACTTAATTTTTTTTGTATTTAGAAAATAGAGATGTGTGACATCATGGTCCAAGTGTTAATATGATTGATAGCATGCTATTGTCAACAAAAAATTCGTTGTTTCTTGGAAACTCACGGAGAAGAAACTAAGAATTAAGCGTGTTGAGTTGAAGCGATCTAAACTGAAATTAAGAATACTTAGAGATAAAAAAAATGGGAAACATAAACTGTCGTGGTGGTGTCACGGCAGATGCCATGGGATGGCTAAAGATGTGGGGACGAAGGACGCTGGAGGTGCTCGGGGAGGGATCACGCGACGAGTAGCCGCGTGAGGTATGAAGTAAATACTGCAAACAACACGATCTACCCAGGTTCAGGGCCCTCGTGAGGAGGTAAAACCCCTACTCCTGCCTTTCTCTATGTATTCTGGTGTCTCACCGAGTAACCACAGTACAATGTTCTTGCTACCGAGTAGCCACTCTTCTCTCTTTGTGATGAACTAGGTCAAGAATCTAGGTTTCCTCTGTTCTAGTATGCGATCTATGCGATGCCTCACGCAGGAGGCGGCGGGGCACCTTATATACCTGGTGCCCAGCCGGATACGTCCAAACACGGACAAGTGTCGACATAGTGTGCACATCGTCCTTCTTCCGGGTTCCCGCTGACAGCTTTGGTTCCTAATCTTGGCTGCATCTGGAAAGTCGTTGGGCAAAACAAGGGGACAGACTGGTATCACTGTGCCAAACACAGAGTAGGCCCCCTTATCCTGCCACGGCCTGCTTCCATGCTGTCACTGTCAGGCAGGCCGGTCCCAGATGAACAGTAGTTCGAATACTGCCAAGTACGGACCCAGGATACGCGGGATCCTGTGTCAGAACGGCTCCTTTGACTTTCTGGCCCGAGTAGGTTCCCGCCAATTTTACTCGGGTCAACTCTTCTACTCGAATGGAGAGAACTTGAATGATTCTTCCTTCTGGTCATCTTGAGGTGAAACCGAGTAGCAGTCGACCGGGTAGCAGGTACCGGGTAGTCGGCTACTCGACCAAACCTCTCTTCTGTAAGTCGCCTTTACCACTTGCCTTTACCCTACTCGGGGGTAACCCCCCGACAGCAGTCCCCGAAGCTGGTTGAGTCTTGCGAACTCGTTCACTAGGCTCTGCCAGCTTGAAACCAATTTTTGCAACATAGCCCTTGAACCTCAAGATGCCGAGTAAAAGACCTCCGAGTAGTATTTTCAGAAAGTACCTTGGGTTTCCTGTCTTCCGAGTAGCACCAGCTCTCTACTCTGTAACCGAGTAAAAAGACTTAGAGAATTTTTCCTCTGGCACCTCTACAGCGCAGAGCACAATCCAGCCTTCCGTGCTGCAACTGGACGCGTGTCAAGCATCCGTGACCCCGTCGTTTCGCTGCCACGACACGACGTGCCACGCGCCCAGTTTTCACGGGGCGGGCCCACTGGCTCGTTATGTCCCATCACGCGCAGTAATTGGCCACGATCTGGTAGTGGGATCTGCTGCGGCCGTTACGCGCGCGCCTCGCGCGTACGTGCGTTTCTAACCGGCCACAGGCCCCACCACACGCCATGATTGATCCCACTTCCCCGATGGTAACGGTAAACCGCGGAGAGGATATAAATACCTCCGCCGGTAACTTCCTTTTCTCCTCCCTTCGCACTTTTCCCCTTTCGTCTCTTTGTTCTTCTCCGCCGCCGAGCTCTCCGCCGCCGCGCAACCTTTCGCGCCGCCGCGGACTTGTTTCCTCCATCCAAATTCTCTAACTTTCCGCCATCCGCTCACCCCTTGCCATGGCTGCTCGCGCCGGTTGGGCTGGTTCGCACGTCACCGCCGAGGACTGCGCCTGGCTCGTGAACACCCGGAGGGTCCCTCCCGGTGTTCAGTGCCGGCCGTCGAAGGCGAGATCGTGCCAACCCCGCGGGAGGGCGAGCACGTCGTGTTCTTGTCGCACTTCGAGCGCGGATTCGGCCTGCCGGCCTCCGACTTCCTCCGCCGCTTCCTCGACCACTTCGGCCTCCAAATGCACCACTTGCCACCCAACGCCGTCGTCTTCCTCGCCTACCACCGTGGTGTGCGAGGCCTTCCTTGGTATCCATCCACGACGGATACCTGGCTGAAGTACTTCCATCTCCGCCAGCAGACCACCGGGAAGAAGGAAGGCGCGGGCGTGCCACGCGCACGGGCTGCGCCATGATGGTGCAGCGGTCGGGAACTAACCCCGTATCAAGGGGTTGGTCCGTCCGAATGTGGCAGAAGACGTTCCTCTACGTCAAGAACATCCCCGCCACGAAGGAGGAAAGGTAACTGACCGAATCAATCTTCCCGCTTGGAGCAACCGTGCTCCCACCGGGAAGAATTGTAAGGCGAAGCCTCCAACGATCTCAACTCGAAGGAGATTGAAGCGCGGCTCGGCGTACTAATCGACGAGGGCCTCAAGAGCGATGATCCTGTGGCTTGCTGGATCAAGAATCGCGTGCTGCCTCTGCAGGAGCGCAGCCATCTGATGTGCTACATGGGAGGCCTCCGCGACTGCACCAGAACGACCACCATCGAGCTCGACAACGCGGACGTTCCTGCGCACGCCAGGGCCATCCTGACGACAAGCCTTGGTGACCACTGGCAGTATGGGTTCATCCCATTCAGCCGCACGAAACCGATTCCCCGGGTACGTTCTCTTTTATTCTGCCTTCAGTATTTGCCATCCGACTAGAAAATCTCCTCTCATGGTTGCGACTAGCAATTGCATTCTGTACCGAGTAGAGTACTCAGTAGAATTGCATAGGCTTAGTGTGCTTTGTGCCTGCACGCCTTTCCGAGTAGGATATTTAGTGAAACTGCTTAGGCTTAGTGTGCTTTGTGTTTGCACGCCTATCCGAGTAGGACATTCGGTAAAATTGCTTAGGCTTAGTGTGCTTTGTGTTCGCACGCCTATCCGAGTAGGATACTTTCCTGCTACTCGGCTATCTTGTGACACTTTTCCGCTCTTCAGGTCCTCAATCGCCAGCTTATGGAGAGTTGTGAGCGCTTTGAGGGCAACTGGTTTGCTGACCGAGAGGAGGACGACAAGGCCTCCTTTGAGACTGCAGACCAGATCAACCTTCCTCACTCTCCTACGACCGAGAAGCAGCCTGCCGAACCATCTCTTCGCGACTGGTCTGATGACGAGTTCGAAGGTAACTGAACTCGCGCTCTCCCTCTGCAAAAAGCACAGGCCCTTTGCCTGCTGTTTCTGAAGTGTTTTCCTTCCTCCCTAATTCACAGATGCTGCAAATGCTGAGGACGAGGGTGAGGATGAAGACGAGAACGAGGGCGACAGGGTCCTTGACGTCAACCCTGTGTCCGTCGCCGCTCCTGTCACCCGTAAGCGGACAGGAAGTGACGCCCAAGAGCCCCCGCCAAGAAGAGAAAAGCAGCCGAGAAGAAGAAGGCGACCAAGGCGGTCGTGAAGAGAACAAAGCGAACATCCCCTCCACTAAAGCGTAAGTTCCTTCTCGGTTAATTCCCAATTATGTACTCTGCTGTTTCTCTTATCCTTCCTCTGCTTCCCTCTAATTTCTGATTTTTCCTTTCTCACCAGAGCTCCCTTGGATGCGAACGCTGCTTTCGCCTGACCAGGCCAAGAAACAAGCTGCCATTGACGTCGACAAGGTTGTCGACCTTGAGGGCGACGAGGCCGACACCACCCACACGCAAACGGGGCCTGAGCAACAGTCCCGCGCCGATCCAGATGCGCAGGACGCCGCTCACCAGGACAAGCCCCCTTCTCCTCCGGCTAGCGCCGCCGAGGAGCACCAAGAGGAAGACCAGGAGATGCGTGATGATGACGCCGCCGTCGAGCGGCAAGAAGCTGAACATGAGCAGCCAGCCACGGGCGCTGCCGGACAAGAGGATCCCGCTGGCGAGCAGCGGGTAGAAGATAGTCATGGCTGAGGAGTATCCCCTGAGCAGCGCGCAACCAGGCGCTGCACCGAGTAGCGCCCAACCGGATGCTGCAGCGAGTAGCGCCCACCAGATGCTGCACAAGGTGACGGATCCGTGGCGCCACCCATTGATCAAGGCAGTGCACCGCCAGATTCCTCCTTGGTGCCGCAGCTAAGGACACAGCCAGCCCTCCTGCCGGGCGAGTAACCAGGAAGCAAGCCCTAGATGCTCTGAAGGAGGCAGCGAGAAGAGGGCAGCCGAGAAGAAGGAAACCGAGACGCAGAATATCGAAAGCCAACCTCCGAGAAGCCGCTTGCTCAGAAAGAGATAGCAAAGAAGAAGGCTGCCGACAAGCCGCCGCCGACATCAGCTGGCCAGTCCAAGCAGTTGGTTATCCGCAATCCCAGTGCGGTTCCTGCCGCCGCTAACATAGCTGATCAGCCCCTCTACCTGGATTATATGGTGAAGGTCAGCCAACAGCGCCAGATTGGCCTTTCCGTCGAGGACCGGAAGCTTGCTCTCAAGAGGAAGGAAAGCCGTGGCGGTGGACTCGGGCCCTCGGCCCCACACCAGGACAGATCCATTGCTTCTCGGGGAGCTCAAGACCAGGCGATATCATCCAGAGCCTCGAGCAGGTACTCGACTTGGTTGGTTTCATCGATGCCAAGTGGGACAGCAAGCTTCTCGGCACAGACAAATGGCATGGCCTTGGCCTGGGCGACATCGATCATATGCGGGTCGACTGGAACAAGGTGGACTTGGGCTATAAACCCATGACCGTCTCCTCCAGCACCGCTACTCTTGCTGCCAAGATGTTCGTGCACCGCAAGAACGCAGAAGATCTCGAGCAGTCTTACGCGGTAAGTCTTAACTTGTCCTCTCCGAGTAGGATTTTTTCTTCTCTCCTATCCGTTTTCATTTCCTTTACCATCCAGTCCCCGAGATTCTGGCCGAGTAGGCGGATGCTCTCCCGAGTAGCCGCCTTCTCGGGTTGAATCTTCACTTCTCTGTCTAACTTGTTTTCTTTTCGCTTCTCAGGATAGCGTTTTGAAGCGGACCAGTCTGCATCGCCAGCTTCTCTGGAATCATGCTATCGCCAGGAGGCGAATTGCTGCACTGGAAAGAGAGAAAGCAGCTGCGGAGGCAGCCGGTAAGGATGCGAAGGATAGCACTCTGAAGCTGTCTGAGGTGGAAGGTACGCTTCTAGCCGCGCGGTTCTTGCGTTTTTTGTTTGCGCCCGCTTCTGCTTTCTTGCGCTAACCTTTTCTACTCTGCAGGGAAACTGAAGGCCCTGGCTGACGAGCACGAGAACTGTCGCACCTTTGTTGCGAATGCCGAGACCACCATCAAGAAGCTTGAAGGTAAAAACTCCGTCTACTCGGTTTGCCCTTGTGTCTGTTTCCTTTGCTTCTCTGCTAACCGTGCTTTGCTCTTTTCAGAAGATCATAAGAAGTTTGTTGTCGAGCATCAGGACTGTCTCAAACCTGCTGAGGTGCAGGTGCAACTGGCAAGCCAATCTGCTCTGCAGAGCGAGCACGCTACAGAGATGGAGAAACTGCAACTCCAGCTGCAGAAGGCACTCCAGGATGCTGTCACGCTTGGTGAGGGAGGGACAGAGTGATCGCCGAGAAGGCCAAGGCTGAGACAACCTTCAATGCTAAGATAAAGGCCCTTGAGAATGTGAAGTGCTGACGAAATCCAATGCTGGGCTCTTTTCTCAGCTGGATGGGCTCCGCTTGCTCGAGGAGAAGCACGTGTCCAATGAGGAGGAATGGAAAATCCAGCTGCAGCAGCTACGCCACGAGCTTCACAGTAAGTTTCCTCCTTTCTGCATCTTTTCTTCTCGGTTCTGCCTCTTCTCGGATCCTGTGACTAAGTTTCTCCCTTGCTTTTGCGCAGAGATCTTCCCTGATCTCGTGTCCGCTTGCGCGCCTGCTTTGGCCAAGGCCCGAGCAGCTCGCCTTGAGAAGGGCGAGGCCGCGGACACCAGAGCCGAGATCGAGGACAGCCTGCTGGTGATGCGAGGGCACTTCGAACGCCTAGCCGGCGTGGGCACCGACTTGGTGCGCGTCGGCTTCGAGCTCCACAAGCTGTTCTGGCCTGAAGATTCCGCGCCGACAACCATCGATGGCCTTGCTCTGAAGCTGCGCAATGTGAAGGCCGAATTGAAGAAGTGGCGCGCCTCTGGAGCTCGGGCAGGCGCTGACTTGATGCTACTCTGCGTCGCCTCCTGGTACGAGAACCTCAACATGGAGATCATCCGCGGAAAGCGCGACAATTCCAGGTGGGAGACGGACCCCAGCTGTGTGACCACGCGCAAGCTAATTGCGCATGAGGTTGCGGAGTACGCGGACACGGCCACCTTCATCGACGGCCCCACCGAACCCGACACCGAGGTGGAGGAGGACGAGGACGCAGATGAAGAGACAGACTCGAGCTGGAATCGGGCTTCTTCGATTCTCCCCAGGGCAAGGGGAAGGCTGCAGTCATCGCGAGTAGCGATGAAGAGGTCGAGGAGATCGACACCGCTGCCCTCGAGTTCGGCACCTCATCAGGAGCCGCACTCGACGACACGGTGCGCACCCACGCCCCCGAGACCGGCTCTGCTTCCGCGACAGCCCATCTCGGTGGCCCTGCTACCTCTGAGCAGCTCGCCACCGAGCCTGACGCCGAGCAAGCGAAGACTGCTGATGCCAGCGCAGAGGCGGACGCCACCAAGGCCACTGAGGAAGGCGAAGCAACCCAGGCGAGCACCGAGAACGCCCCATCAACCTGAATTTGATTTCATCCTGCAAATTTCTTACTCAAACACTTATCAGATCCCCGGGATGCCGGGTGCAGATGTATCAGACTTATTTACGTTTTCTCTTGCTACTCAATTTTATTTCCCACTTGTTATCTTCAATTTAATCATTTTGAGCAGCCCTGGCTCAATGCCGGGTTGCGTTTCCATGCGAGTCCCGAGTTGCGTTTCTTATTCACCCTCTCTTCTCATCTTGCTCTACCCGCAACTTGTTGCTTTTTTGGTATTCGAGTCACAAGAATCAAAGAGTCGAGCTGCAAATACTTAGCCGCTTAGAAACAAACATAGTAACGTAACCACCACTTAGCCGAAAAGATAAGACAGAGAACAAAAGTAATAAACACTCTACTCGGTTCCTACACTTTTTCTTCCTTAGCGATTTTTCTTGTGCTCATGACCTTTTGCTTGTTTCTTGCTTGCCTGAAGCCGGGTTTCGGACAGCAGCAGAGTCGAAGAGTTGGCATATAGGTTTAGACACAGTACTCAATACCTTTGATTTTCGAAGTGAAGCAACCGAATAGGCAAAAAGGTAAAGCCGAGTAAAAACACTTAGAGCAATTTTGGACGGGGCAGTCCCCGAGATCAATTTCAGATTGCAGAGTAGAATTTCAACTCGGATAAGAGGGTACATACACATCTTTGCTCACGAATGAAAACGACGAAGTAGAGCTACATTCCAAGGGCGCTTGGTTTCCTCTCCGGATTTATCTGCCCTGTTCGCCTGTGGTGGGCGCACATCTACAAGGTAGTACGCATCATTGTGCAGCGCTTTGCTCACAATGAAAGGCCCTTCCCATGGAGGAGACAACTTGTGCATCCCGGCTGTGCGCTGCACAAGCCTAAGGACCATGTCTCCTTCTCGGAAAACCCTTGGGTTCACCTTTCGGCTATGATAACGCCGCAGGTTTTGCTGGTAGATAGCCGAACGTGACAGAGTCAGCTCTCTTGCTTCTTCAAGCAGGTCAACGTCGTCTTCTCGAGCTTCTCTCGCCTCCACCTCTGTGTAGAGGGCTACTCGGGGGGAGTCATGCTCTAAGTCTATTGGCAACACGGCCTCAGCCCCGTATACCAAGAAGAATGGTGTGTAGCCGGTTGACCGGTTAGGGGTAGTCCTTAGACTCCACAACACCGCTGGCAACTCGTCTAACCAACACCCAGGTGTTTTCAGCAGTGGCTCTATCAATCTTGGCTTTATGCCTGCCAGTACCATGCCATTTGCTCTTTCAACTTGCCCATTGGAAGCGGGATGCGCGACTGACGCAACGTCTAGTCGGATATGCTTATCTCTGCAGAACCGCACCATTGCTCCCTCAGCAAAGTTTGTGCCGTTGTCGGTGATGATACTGTGCGGGTAGCCATATCTCAGGATTATATCCTTCACGAATTTCACAGCTGTGGCCCCATCACACCTCCGAATAGGTTTCACTTCAATCCACTTGGTGAACTTGTCCACCATGACCAAGATGTGAGTCATGTTGCCTCTAGCCGGCTGGAAGGGCCAACCATGTCCAAACACCAAACAGCAAATGGCCAGGTGATAGGAATTGTTTTCAACTCGGAAGCAGGCATGTGAATCTTACTTGCGAACATCTGGCAGCCTGTGCACTTCCTCACGATATCCTCAGCTTGCTGCAGTGCTGTGAGCCAGTAGAAGCCATGCCGGAAAGCTTTCTGGACCAGCGCCCGAGAAGAGGCATGGTGCCCGCATTCTCCTTGGTGTATCTCTATCAGGATCTCTTCTCCTTCTGCTGGATCACACAACGTTGCAGCACGCCAGTGGCACTTCTCTTGTGCAGCACATCTCGGACAATAGTGTAGCCCTTGGATCTTCTCTGAATTGCCTTGCAGCCACCTCATCTCAGGTAGAGTGCCGTCCCTTAGAAAGGATAATATGGGCATAGCCAACTCGGTGTCTCCCGTGTGGGAAACACTGGTTCGTCCAGTTCCATTGGGACAGGCTCTTGTGGTTGCTCAGGGGAGTGGGAGCGCTTCTCTGTAGCCCAGATCGGTTAGCAAGGACCTCCTCAATGAATGCGACAGCCCCGGGTTAAGGACAGCAGTCCCCGAGTAAGGAGTGGCAGTCCCCGGGTAAGGAGTGGCAGTCCCGAGTAAGGAATGGCAGTCCCCGAGTAAGGAGTGGCAGTCCCCGAGTAGGGAGTGGCAGTCCCGAGTAGGGAATGGCAGTCCCCGAGTAGAGGACGGCAGTCCCCGGGTTTCCTGTAGCACTCTCCAGTCAACCTCCATGGGATCAGATTCCTCACTTGGCAGAGAAGGAACAAATATGGACTCCGAGTTGGGAGAAGGCTTGATGGATGGCTTCCTCAAATGCTCCAAGGCGATTCCGCCGGGATGGATTGCCGAGAAGATCCCAACTTGGATAACTCATCTGCTGCTTCGTTCTCTGCTCGGTGAATGTGCTGGAACTCACACCTTCGAAAAACCCAGTCATAGACTGCACCAGGAAGCGATATGATGCCATGTTGGCATCTAGAGCATCCCATGTCCGAGACTTGCTGCACCACCAGATCTGAATCACCATAATATGATGCGCTGCACTCCAACTTTGGCTACTCGCAAGCCATGTACCACTGCCTCGTACTCTGCTACATTGTTGGATGCCTTGAAGTGAATCTGCACACATACTTGAGCTGATCTCGCTTAGGTGACGTCAGCACCACGCCAGCACCAAGGCCTTCCTTCACCTTCGAGCCATCAAAGTGCATCTTCCAGTAATTGGAAACTGGAGCAGGAGGTTCATACTGCACCTCGGCCCAGTCCACAAGAAATTCCGCCAGGATCTGAGACTTGATGGCGTCTCTTCTCGCATACGCGGGAGCATACGCGGCTAGCTCAATTGCCCACTTGGCTACTCTTCCACTCGCCTCCTTGTTGCCCATGATATCCGAGATGGGAGCAGAGCTCACAACCGTGATAGGATGCTCCTGGAAATAATGCTTTCAGCTTCCTGGCGCCAGGTACACACCATAGGTCATCTTCTGGTAGTGCGGATAGTTTTGCTTGGAACTGGACAGCACTTCACTGAGGTAATACTGGGCGCTGCACACTCTTGCCTTCTTCTTCTCGTTCCACCACAATCACCACTGACTACTCGGTTAGTCGCAGCAATGTACAGCAGCATTGGCTCCTTGGGTAGGACTAGCCAAGATGGGAGCACTAGCCAGCATTGCTTTCAGCTCATTGAATGCCACATCCGCTTGCGGAGTCCAGACAAACTTGTCACTTTTCTTCATAGCTGGTAGAGGCAGGGCCTTCTCGCCCATTCGGCCCAGAAAACGGCTCAGAGATGCCAAGCAACCTGTGAAACTTCTGCACATCTTTCAGTGATCTCGGTAAAGACATGCTCTCAATAGCTTTTCTTGAAGGATTGGCTTCAATGCCCCGACTAGAAACTAGAAAACCGAGTAGCTTCCCAGCCGGTACACCAAAGGTGCACTTACTCGGATTCAGTTTCATTTTGTACTTGCGTAGGTTAGCAAAGGTTTCCTCCAGGTCGGCAAGCAGAGTATGTGTTTTATTCGTTTTGATGACAATGTCATCTACGTACACCTGCACATTCTTGCCGAGCTGGTCGTGCAAGCATTTCTGCATGCATCTCTGATAGGTTGCACCCGCATTCCTCAAGCCAAAACACATGACACGATAGCAATAAGCCCCGTACGGGGTAATGAAAGCAGTCTTTATTTGATCAGCAGGGTTGAGTGCAATCTGGTGAAAACCAGAGTAGGCATCTATGAAAGACAACAGTTCACAACCAGCAGTGGAATCGATCACCTGATCGATGCGAGGTAGCGGGAAGGGATCCTTGGGGCATGCCTTGTTAAGTCGGTGTAGTCGACACACATGCGCCATGCAGTGGCAGCCTTGGGATCCTCCTTCTTTCTCGACCATGACCGGGTTGGCTAGCCAATCCGGATGCAGCACCTCCATGATGAAATTGCTTATCAGTAACTTGGTGATCTGGTCACCAATGGCCTTCCTTCTCTCATCTCCGAAGCGGCGCATAGCCTGCTTCACTGGTTTGGCGTCAGGACGCACATGTAATGAGTGCTCAACCAACTCCCTCGGGACTCCTGGTAGATCTTCATTGGACCAGGCGAATACATCCCGATTCTCACGGAGGAAGTGGATGAGCTCGCTTTCCTATTTCTCCGCCAACCCGGAGCCAATGATGGCTACGCGGTCGGGGAACTCGGGGTCGACCTGGACCTTCTTTGTCTCCTTGGCAGCCTGAAAAGCAGTGCCGTGCTGGGTACTCGGCACACCTTGCGCGCCAGCTTGCGCGGATTGCGCCATAGCTACCACCTCATACATCTTCTTCTTCTCGGCAGCAATCACCATCGACTCCGCCAACTGGGAGCTAGCAGAGCACACTCCATGGACTTCTTGTAATCACCAGAGAAGTAATGATGCCATTGGGACCAGGGATCTTCATCTTCAGATATGCAACATGGGTAGAGGCCATGAACTTGCTCAGAGCAGGCCTGCCGAGTAGAGCATGGTAAGGACTCTGATGATCCACCACCTCGAACTGCAGGCGCTCTGTGCGCAGTTTTCCCTGGTGCCGAATAGCACATCGATCCACACTCGGCCAATCGGGTTGCACGAGATCCCGGGCACAATGCCATGGAAGGTGGTCTTGCTAGGCAGCATCATGTTCTCGGCCAGGCCAAGCTTCTCGAGTGTGTCCTTGTACACAATGTTGATGCTGCTGCCGTTGTCGATTAGCACCTTGCTGAACTCACATTCTTCTCGGGACCCAGGAAGGTAGGATCCAGCACCAAGGCGTAGCTACCCGGATTGGGCATCACCTTGGGATGATGCTCGGGTCCACCTGATCTCCTGGTCACACCATACATGTAGTGAGGGACAGCAGGAATCACTGCATTGACCTCCATGGCCCGCCTGTGCTGTGATTGCTTGTCGACTGGCTCAGAAGTGAAGATCATGTAGCTCTCATGGTGTCTTGGTACTGATTGGAGCCTCCGCCCCATTGTTTCCGTTGTTGTTGTTGCCCTGGTAGTTGTTGTTGTTGCCTCTTGTTGTTGTTGCGGTTGTAGTTGTTGTTGTTGTTGCGGTATCTCTCATTGTTGAAGTTTGGTTGGCTCCTAAAGCCCTGGTTCACATTCTCTTCTCGGGTACACTGGCGGCCGAGCTGCGGGTGCGCGAGTAGGCTGCACATTGGCATTGGCCGCTGGCAGAGGAGGAGGAGGAGGCAAGCCATCACTCTTGATCTCCCACCACTCGCACTGCCGAGTAGTGTGGTTAGCAGGCCTCGAGGGGTGGTGAGTGTGAAAGCTGCATGGGCCATCCTTCATGTCATCAAAGACAAACTTCTTCGGCTGCTCGGAGTTCCCGCTACCCGACTGAGAGGTGCGAAATGGCTTCTTGTTGCCTTGGCCCTGGTTCTGGTTCTGCCCGTAGGCTCCAGCAGGTTTCTGCCTCTGGCTGCCACCAGCTCCAACAGTCACTGCATTCACCTCTTCAGGATCATACCGAGTATCTACTCGGCGCTTGTTGCGGAACTCGTTGCGCTTGCTGTTGCTGAAGTTTCTTCTCGGCTCAGAGGAGTCCATCAGTGGCTGAGTGGGATCACCAAGTGCGTACTGATCCGCAATCTTGATGGTCTCCGCCAGAGTGTTCGGCATCTCCCTCTGCAATCTCTGCCACAGCATGCTGCCATGCCTGCATCCCTGCGCAAACCAAGTGATGGCCTGTGCTTCATTCACACCCTCACAGGTGTTCCTCAATGTGCTCCACCGAGTAAGATATTCTCGGTCTGTCTCTTCTCGCTGCCTGCAAGCTGATAGCTGCTGTGGCCTATTCGGCTCTTGTATGTGCTCGTGAAGTTGCTGATGAAGGCATCCGAGAAGTCCAGCCAGCAGTTGATGCTGTTCTTGGGCAAGTTGTTGAGCCAAGTGCGGGCTGGACCCTCTAGCATCTGCGGAACATAGCGCACAGCCCATCTTCTGTTGCCATTCGCGATATGGACCGCGGTGACATAGTCATTGAGCCAATCTTCAGGCTTGGTGCTGCCATTGTAGCTCTTGGTGCCTCTAGCAAGCTGGAAGTTCTTCACGGACGGCTCGTTCATGATGCGCGGGCCAAAGCACTCGGGGCCGGGAGGACCCGTGCTCTCCAGCCGCGCCGACAAGCTGATCCGGTCCAACTGATGCCTCGCATCTCCAGGCGCCAGCATGCGCTCGCCAACACGATCATGGACATCATAGCCAGCCATCTCCATGGCCGAGTAGCCATCATCATACCTGTCCACCTGCACAGCTGCAGGCTGCTCCACCGGGTTGGCGACTGGTGCCACTGCGCGCGGCTGCTGCCTCTGCCGAGTAGGCTGAGCTGCGGGTTGCCGAGAAGGACCTGGACGCGCAGCATCTCGGGCACGGCTTTGAGCTTGGTGGGCTTGAGAGCCTGCTCTTGCAGCGTTGTGTTCCTGCCCGGGCTGCTGCGGCACAGCAAGCTGTCTGCGGCAGCAGCCGGGTCATACACCTGCATTTGCCTGTCTCTGCCCGAACGCCCGCTGCGGCTCTTCTCGCGGCTGGGATGCGGAGACGAGGCCTGATCGTTAGATCTAGCCGCGTGCGAGTGAACCACCTGCGAAGCCCCAGCACCCGGGTTGGCCTTCCGGAACTCCTCATTCTGCCTAGCAGCCTCCAACACCAACTCGTTGAGTCTTTCTTGCTGCCTAACACGCGCATCGCCATCTAGGCGAGGCAACTCGGCAGCTACAGCCTGCGGCTCTAAGTGTCTTGGCGGGTGTGCTATATCTGGGCCTGGTGGAGGTGTTTGCGGTGGCGGACTGAGCAGGAGCCTCTACAACTGTCGCCATCTCGGCACCAAGGTTGCGCCGAGTGGCACTACTCTGCTAGGCCTCCTAGCGACTGGCGTGAAGCCGTGAGCCTTGTTGTACTCGAGCTGATCTAGACTCAACTCCAACCTCACCTTATCCAACTCCGCCTGCTCGGCAAGCAGCTCCAGGCGTTGCCGCTCGAGCTGCTCCCTCATGGCCAGGAGCTCGATGTCGGTGGGAGTGGCATGCCAGGTCGCGTAGCCGAGCGGGAATGACCGTAGACGTGGAAGGCGGCAAGTTGCTCTCCTTCTCGTAGGGCCGGTGAACCCTGCCACCAGCAGCCGGTGCATCAATCTCCTCGACGACGGCCGCAGCGCCAGTAGCGGCTGCGCCAGTGTTTGCCGCCAAGCCCGCCACCATCACCTCAGCGCAGTTCGCAGAGCGGCACGCGGGCCTTCCGCGAGCAGCGATCACCGCGGGAGGATCCTCCGCGTCATGCACCAGCTCGGGATACGCGCGGTTGGCGACGGTGGCGACGTAGACGAGGTGAGAGCCG
Source organism: Alopecurus myosuroides (assembly GCA_028641055.1). Lineage (NCBI taxonomy): Eukaryota > Viridiplantae > Streptophyta > Magnoliopsida > Poales > Poaceae > Alopecurus > Alopecurus myosuroides. The sequence continues at coordinate 580,096,696 of CM054057.1, read as the reverse complement.
AAGGAGATCACCGAGCCGCCCTCCGGCATGGCCATGCCGCCGAAATCGCCGGCGTTGTCGGTGACGAAGTCGAAGGAGCCGAATCTGTGGACAAGGCCACAGACCACGCGCTCCGCTGAAGAAGATCCCGTCCGAACAGAAACTCCAGCCAGCGCCGCTGGTTGCCCCACGGTGGGCGCCAACTGTCGTGGTGGTGTCACGGCAGATGCCATGGGATGGCTAAAGATGTGGGGACGAAGGACGCTGGAGGTGCTCGGGGAGGGATCACGCGACGAGTAGCCGCGTGAGGTATGAAGTAAACACTGCAAACAACACGATCTACCCAGGTTCAGGGCCCTCGTGAGGAGGTAAAACCCCTACTCCTGCCTTTCTCTATGTATTCTGGTGTCTCACCGAGTAGCCACAGTACAATGTTCTTGCTACCGAGTAGCCACTCTTCTCTCTTTGTGATGAACTAGGTCAAGAATTAGGGTCCCTGTTCAGTATGCGATCTCTATGCGATGCCTACGCAGGAGGCGGCGGGGCACCTTATATACCTGGTGCCCAGCCGGATACGTCCAAACACGGACAAGTGTCGACATAGTGTGCACATCGTCCTTCTTCCGGGTTCCCGCTGACAGCTTTGGTTCCTAATCTTGGCTGCATCTGGAAAGTCGTTGGGCAAAACAAGGGGACAGACTGGTATCACTGTGCCAAACACAGAGTAGGCCCCCCTTATCCTGCCACGGCCTGCTTCCATGCTGTCACTGTCAGGCAGGCCGGTCCCAGATGAACAGTAGTTCGAATACTGCCAAGTACGGACCAGGATACGCGGGATCCTGTGTCAGAACGGCTCCTTTGACTTTCTGGCCCGAGTAGGTTCCCGCCAATTTTACTCGGGCCAACTCTTCTACTCGAATGGAGAGAACTTGAATGATTCTTCCTTCTGGTCATCTTGAGGTGAAACCGAGTAGCAGTCGACCGGGTAGCAGGTACCGGGTAGTCGGCTACTCGACCAAACCCTCTTCTGTAAGTCGCCTTTACCACTTGCCTTTACCCTACTCGGGGGTAACCCCCCGACTAAACCGTAAACCCCCCCTCCCCAAATCACGAAATATAGACCTTAAACCTCAAATAAAAAAACATAAACCATAATCTCCAAAGACAAAAAAAAAAAAAGAAGGCCAGAAACCCCGGGACTAAAGGTCCTACGTCCCAAGCTCACCGTCGTGGCCGCATGGATGGGCTTTTAGCCCCGGTTCGTAACAGGCCAGTACTAATGGGGTTTAGTGTGTGTGTGAGGGGGGGGGGGGGGGTTAGTCCCGGTTGGAAACCGAGAGAAGAGACCCTTACAAACCGGGACTAAAGCTTCGTTTTCCACCAGTGTAGGCGAGATTTAGGTTTTTTAAGTTCGAATCACGCTTTTATGTAATGAATTCGGCCATATGTAATGAAATCGGCTAAATTTCTTTATAGTTGGTCGAGATTTGCCTGTTTTTGTTAAATATGCCTCGTTCTTTTAAACCCCGCTATTTTCAATAAAACCGGTCTGAGAGCACCAACGGCTGGAAGATGCTCTTAAACCCCGCTAGCTGTAGACTGAGGAGAGTTGCCTGACAAAATCGCCAAGAGGCAGACATAGAGACGTGAGTAGACGTAGGGGTCAAGGATCCCCAAACAGATCCTTCCACTTAGACGAATTCTTGGTCCGATTTTGACAACTCAGGTTCAGGTCTGGAAACGATATCTCCCATGCTGGAAATCCGAAGTCATGGGCGGATAGAAACGGTATATTCCCCCGACGGGTTGCGCATCTGCCATAGTCATACTGACACGACGGGTTGCGCATCTGCCACTTCCATCCACCCGTCTTTTCATGTCCCAAGATGATGGCCAAGTTTGATCGATCCCGTGTCGCCTCGATCGTGCAAGAGCTTGCTAGTTCTTCCAGCTGGTTCGACGCGATGAGCGGATGGCGACGCCATGCGCACAGTTGATCGGCGATCGTACAGGCCTTAATTTCCGCCTGAGACGTGTCTGTTACACCGACAGTCCCATTTTCGTTTCAAGAATGTTGAAATTTGTATGTACTGCGTCGCCATTTTCTTGCAGGTGCGCGCCGAGTGATTAACGACCGTGAGTGCCATCTTGTCTGAAAGAACTCTTTTATCCCGTGTAATCTGTATCTTTTTCTTGGTTGCCGCGGCCCTGTTTATTAAAAAGAAAAATCATGTACTGAAACTTGTGAAAGTAGAACATTCTTTGGTTAGTGCGGGCCTGCAGCGCCCTTTATGAACTCTGGAGTTCATTCGTTCCTGCAGCTGTTTAGCACATCGTTTCCAGGCATCTGGTATTTAGTTCAATTCATATACGCAGGTGGATTCGTGCCAAATTATTTGTAGCTGCTAGCAATAGCACCTTACAGTAGCTTTTGGCATTTTAGTTAATTTCAAGCTAAAAGACTTAAGGGCATCTCCAATGTTGAAATAAGACTAGGCCATAGGAGGAAAAGTAAGCTTATGGTCTGTCCTTAAACATAGTGGCTATGGACCATAGGAAAAAAAGCTTAAGACCTGGCCATACCGGTATAGCCAGGCCACAAGACAATTTTATACAATATATTTCACTATTCACTGACAAAGCTTGCACTGTTTGCATATGGCCTGATCAACTATACTTTGAGATTCTACCTATGCCGGGTCCCAGCTTATGGCCCAACATGTCCTTAAGCATTGTGGAAGTTTTGGCAGGCTATAAGTACAAGTGGTAGGTCCCAGCTTATGGCCTGGACGAAAAATAAGCATTGGAGTAGCTCTAATGTAAGGATCAATTCCCCAGGCATCGTAGGAGCCCAAAAAAAGCTGTTGCAAACGGCCGCATTCAGATAGCTAGTGGCCAGCAGAATCACTTCCGATCAGACCAACCATCTCATAAACAATTCTCTCTCTCATGTCTCATGCTTCGATTACAATCCAGTATAATACTAACACCATTTGGCCCCCTCTTGCTTTGATTTCTCTGGCTGCTTTGTGCCATTGTGCGAAAAACTGTTTGAATGTAGCCTGAGCTACATGCATGATGAGATGCCACCAACTTGGCTTACGTGGATGTATCCAAGTTGCCTTCTCACTTCCCTATGACTAGCTTGTTTATAGCCCTGAGGCTGAATAAAATAGCAGGCTCGCCACTCATAAGGGCACGGAACCCTGTCCTAGATTCCAATTATTGCAACTAAACACAAGGCAATCAGAGCAAACGAACACACAGTTGGGACAGACAGCTCGTTGGGGCTAGCTACCACACACAACTAGCATGCCTACTTGTGCAGAGCATCGCCACTAGCTAGCATAGTATCGCAAGGGGTCATTTATCGAATTGTCCACAACAGACCACTTTTACTCAGTTTTATCCCCAGCGTCGAATCTATCTCAGTTTTGCCCCTAGTCCGTGTACAACTACTATAAAGAGGCCGGAACGGTAAGTTTGGAGTCGAATCCGTTTCGCGAAGTGGGTTCGGAGGAGTCAGACTCCGTTTCGCGAAGTGGGTCCGGGTGGGACGGGCAAGTTCGTTGAAACCGTCCGGAGTTTACAGATGGGACCGCGCAGTTAGTTGACTATGCTGAACGGTCCACACCCGAGGTTCCCGCCACCACCGTCGTGCGCTGCCGCCCAATTTAGTTGACCCGCCGTCGTGCGCTGCCGCTCTCGCCGCCGCCACCGCCTGCTCCACCGCCACCACCCCCTGCTGCGCCACGAGCACCTGCGGCACCACCATCACCTGCGGCACCACCACCACCTGCTCCACCGCCACCTGATCCTCAGCCAGCACCCCACCGCCACCTGTGTCGCAGGCAGCAGCACACATTTGCGCCGTCAGCACCACCTGCACCGCCGCGGCCGTTCCGCGTGGCCACCTGCTTCACCGCCGGGCCGTCCTGCGACGCCGCTGGTGGGGCGCTCGTTCCACCACTCTGCCCGCCACCTGCTCGACGAAATGGATACGAATGAAATGGAGAGCGGCGACGACCTAGGTCCGGAGACACGCAACGTCCACGATTGGGTTCCCATTGGGTAATTTCTGAGCTTTGAATTGTCGATTCGATATGGGATGCCATTGATTTGCAGCTGATTGCGTCTCTGTTTTCGTGGGTTAGGATGGAGTTGCGGTTTGCTTTCTTGGTGAACGTTAGAAGGGAGCGCTACATCGTCGATGCAGACGGTAAGAAGAAATACCAAGGAGGTTTCAGTTATCCGGTCCCAATGGATTGTAATTGGAGTTTCAGACAATTTGGGGAGATAATTTGCAGCCCATATCCTAGGGGTTTGCATGATGAAGTGGAATTTAGATACTTTGATGGGGGAAAAGATTGGATCCAAATTAGTAACGATGAAGAGCTCGCTACCATGTTTGCTAAGCATAAGGAGGCAGAGAATTTTTATGTGAAGCTGCAAAATGATGTGGTTGTGCCGGCAGTGGGACCTACGGTGGCGGGTTCATCTTCTGTGGCAGGACTATCACGTCGTACTGTCAACTCTAGCCAGAACAGTTCAAAACCAACTCGATGTGGTGCCTCGACAAGTTCGGCCACTGGGAGAAGGGTTCATGTTGAAGTGGAGGCTGATGCCTTCATTTCTGCGGATGATGAAGAGAGGCTATATTCTGATCTTATTCATAATTTAAGACGGACACCTCGGGCTAAAATCCAATATGAGTCTGACAGTAACGATGAAGAGGAGGAAGACCGGACACCTCTTGAATGGAACTCTGAGAATCTTATGACAGAAGGTTGCATTTTTTCTTGTAGAGCTGCACTTGTGACGTTGCATTAAGGCGCTTTTACAGTTGACAAGAGCGATAAAAGGCGCTACACCGTGCACTGTGTGTCTGAAGATTGTCAATGGAGAATGATGCGTGAATACATGCGTAGCAATGTAAAGTGAACCCTTTTCCCCACACATGCCAAGAATCAACCCTTAGGAAGCAAACAATCAGCAGAGCCAAGTCAAGATGGGTGGCGGATGAAGTAAAAAGATGGGGTGACTGCAAAGAAATTGCAGAAAAACATCAAAGACAAGTTCAAGATAGTTTTACCATACATGAGGGTGTTCAGTGCTAAAAATAAAGCATTGGAATCTATCCATGGTAAATGCAATGAAAGTTTTCAATTGTTGTATTCATTCAAAGCTGAAGTGGAGAGGACAAGCCCAGGTAGTATTGTTGAAATTGATCACCACACCGTGGAGTACACATGGAAGAAAGTGACAAGGACCAAGGATTGCTTTAGGAGGGTTTTTGTGTGCTTTCAAGTTTGTCGATTGGGTTTTTTGGTAAGCTGCAGGCCTTATTTGACTATTGATGCTACTTTTCTCACAGGGAGGTTTAAAGGCCAGCTAGTAGCAGCTTGTGCAGTTGATGCACACAATTTTGTTTTTCCAGTTGCCAACGGTGTGCTGGAGACATAGTCCGAGGAGAGCTGGACATGGTTTTTGCAGAATCTGCGCCTGGCTATTGGACATCCCAATGGGTTGGTAATTCACACAGATGCATGCAAAGGTTTAGAAGTGGCCGTGAACAATGTGTTCCCAGGAGTAGAGCATAGGGAATGCATGCGTCACCTTGCTGCAAATTTTGTGAAGAAATTCAAAGGAAAGTTTTTCTCCGACCATTTATGGCCAGCATCTTTGACTTGTAGTGTGAGGAAGCACAACTACCACATGAGACAGTTGTACACAAATGAGAAAGTGAAGGAATATTTGGAAACCCACCACTCGAAGTTATGGGCTAGAAGCCAATTCAGTGAAGTGAGCAAAGTTGACTATGTGCACAATAATCTTGCAGAATCTTTCAACTCAACGATCCGGAAACTAAAGGATCTTTATTTGGCGGATTTGCTTGACAGGATAAGGATAGAATACGCCGAGAAATTTCATTTCTGTCTTGGAATAACTAATGCAAAATTCATGGGCCACGTTATTATCTCGGATGTGATGAAGGTGTTGAAGCAAAAAACAGAGTGCTTGAATATGAACATGAGATTTATCTCGGATACCAAATCAGAGGTATCATTCTTTGATAAAGCTAACAAAGAATGGAGATATCCAGTGGATTTAGAAGACAAAACTTGCAGGTGTAGGCAATGGAAGATAACTGGTTTGCCAAGCATTCATGCCTTGTTTTTCATCACTTCTCTCTCAGGTCCAGCAGGGGATATACATCAGTATGTGCATGATTACTACTCTGTTGCAATGTTCAGAGCCACATATGCACATGCCTTGCCTGCTCTGGAGGGAAAAAAGCAATGAGATAGAGTGGACACTGGATTCAAACTTTGTGCTCCGGTTCTGAAGAGAGTTGTAGGTAGACCGAGGAAGAATCGACACCGACGTCGCAGTGAAGGTGGAGTTGGAGCGAGGGTGCGTAAGTGCACAAGGTGTGGTGGGACTGGTCATTTTAGCAAATATTGTGATAACGCAGTAGATCCAGGGTTTGGAGAGAGTTTTCCTGGTGAAAATGATGGTCAGCAGCCGGATGCAGCATTTGAAAATGATGATCAGCAGCCGGATGAAACATTTGAAAATAATGATCAGCAGTCAAGTGATTCAGAAGATGCTCCAGATGAAAATGATGATCAAGTACATGATCCAAATGATTATGATTATTCAAATGATGATCAAGTCCATGATGCTCCAGATGCTCCAGCTAATGATCCGCTGGATGCTCCAGCTGATGATCCGATGGATGCTTCGGATGCTCCAGATGCCAGCTGATGATCCAGCTGATGATCAGCTGGATGCTCCAGCTGATGATCCGTTGGATGCTCCAGTCGATGATCCCGCCATGATCTCACCAGTTTTATTGGATGCTCCATTCGATGATTCTGCGATGATCTCATCAGTTCCATTTACAGATGGGTATGTAAATCCTGCCATGATCTCACGAGTTTTTATTTTTCATTTATTTATCTATTTATCATGATCCTTTATGTTTTGTACAGTTCTTGTGTAGTTTCAAAGAAGAAGGCTAAGGTACCGACTACCAAGAGGAGAAGACAAGACGCTGTGAGCAAGATGAGCACAAGGAGCAAAGGTCCACCAAAAAAGCCAAGGATCACAAAGAATCCCCGACGCTATTTAGACTAAGTTGGTGTTGTATTTCTGTTGAATAATGTTGTATTTATGTTGACTGGTGATGTATCTAAGTTAGAACATAGTTTGGATGATGTTTGAATAATGTTGGATGATGTGGAACCAAGTCATTCCAAAATTTTAGGCAAATGTGCTTCAAATGAGGTCTCAAGCTAGGGTAGACACCCCCGTTTGAAATTTCATGAAAAATTCGACCTTGTCAAAATTATCCAAATAAATTTGAGGAGCAACTATATCACATATAACAACATTGTGCGTTGGATTCATGTCATTTTGATTTTTTTTTTTGAATTATTTATGCTCGTATGAAACCATCGCTCTATTATCATGAGAAATGTGCTTCAAATGAGGTCCGAAGCTAGGTAAATACCCCCATTTATGCTTCAACATTTTTTGGCATCTTGTCTAAATCAGCCAAATTAATTTCCTACAGATCTATTCTACATATATAGTGTAAATCTGAAGTTTCAATATGTTTTGAATAATTCTTCTATTTTTTATTTTTTTATTTAAATAACATGGTTTAATACAAAAATCATATGTAAAACAGATAAAAATCATCGCTCTAGTAAATCTGAAGTTTCATTATGTTCTGAATAATTCTTCTATTTTATATTTTTTTTATTTAAATAACATGGTTTAATACTTAGTAGAAAAGAAATCATATGTAGAACAGATCGAAACCATCGATCCCTGTCGCCAACGGACCAACCAATCCGAGTGCAGAACGAGCGTCTCGCGGATCGCTGTGGCTGCGAGCGCATCCGTTCGATGCAAGATTCCTTCTAGAAGGCGTCAATCCAACAGCCCACGTCGAATCTCTGGGTGTCCTTCTAGAAGCTTTTCGGTTGGGTCAAACAGAGAGTTGACCAAGCTTGAAATGAGCATAAATAATTCATAAAAAATCGAAAAAATATATAGCCGACGCACATAGTATTGTTATGTCATATAGTAACGAGAAAAAAAAAACCTGTCTTATAAAGAATGGAACGAAAAAGCCTTGTTTAATATGTGATATCTTGAACAGACTAGTAGAGAGTTCAAGAAAATGAGATGAGTTTCAAACCTTTGAAAATGAAATAAGGTCAAAATATCACCAAAGCTTCATTTTGGTGTGACTAAGAACGATCCAAAGGTATTTTTTCATTTTGATGTTTTAAACTTGTTTTATTTACGATTTTCGATTAAAACCATTATTATTCAAAAGAAAAATAAATAATACGAATATTCATCCAATAAATTTTCAGGCTTCGGAATTACATTATATAGGTCGAATACAAGTTTAGGAAAAATATAAATAGGATTTATAAACATTAGAACGAAAGCCTTCACTAAAATGTGATTCCTCGAATACAGTAGTAGAGATTTCAAAAAATATGAGGTGGAAACATTGTGAATCTTCCGAAGAGGTTGCTTCTACCTTTTTGTTTTGTGTTCCTATGGGCTATCCTAACACAACCAAGCAAATAGTTCCACATTTCTACCCCCTTTCGACGCCGTTACCGCGTGTTTCCTTATAAGTCCGGTATTTCTCCAGCGGGTAGGGTTTCACCGGGAAGGGGGCTACGGAGCGTATGGATCCTAACACAAGCTAGGGGGTGCCATACCATGTTATTATAGGTGTGTTGGTGCTTTGGATGTCAAAGATTGCTCTCCGGGTTGTGACCCGCTACATCGGCATCCACTTCTCTCTCGTGAGCCCTTATAGGGTGAAACTCCTGTATCGGACGAAACATCGTGAATCTTCCGAAGAGGTGGGTTCTACCTTTTTGTTTTTTGTTCCTATGGGCTATACTAGCACAACCAAGAAAATAGTTCCACATTGCTACCCCCTTTCGACGCTGTTACCGCGTGTTTCCGTATAAGTCCGGTATTTCTCCAGCGGGTCTAGGGTTTCACCGGGAGGGGAGCTACGGAGCGTCTGGATCCCAACACAACCTAGGGGGTGCCATACCATGTTAGTATAGGTGTGTTGTGTGCTTTTTATGTCAAAGATTGCTCTCCGGGGTGTGACCCGCTTCACCGGCATCCGCTTCTCTCTCGTGAGCGCTTATAGGGTGAAACTCCTGTATCGGACCAAACATCGTGAATCTTCCGAAGAGGTGGGTTCTAACTTTTTGTTTTGTGTTCCTATGGGCTATCCTATCACAATCAAGCAAATAGTTCCGCATTTCTACCCCCTTTCGACGCCGTTACTGCGTGTTTCCGTATAAGTCCGGTATTTCTCCAGTGGGTCTAGGGTTTCACCGGGAGGGGGCTACGGAGTGTATGTATCCCAACACAAGGTAGGGGGTGCCATACCATATTATTATAGGTGTGTTGTGTGCTTTGGATGTTAAAGATTGCTCTCCGGGGTGTGACCCGCTTCACCGGCATCCACTTCTCTCTCGTGAGCGCTTATAGGGTGAAACTTCTGTATCGGACGAAACATCGTGAATCTTCCGAAGAGGTGGGTTCTACCTTTTTGTTTTGTGTTCCTATGGGCTATCCTAGCACAACCAAGCAAATAGTTCCACATTGCTACGCCCTTTCGACGCTGTTACCGTGTGTTTCTGTATAACTCCGGTATTTCTCTAGCGGGTCTAGGGTTTCACCGGGAGGGGGGCTACTGAGCGTCTGGATCCCAACACAAGCTAGGGGGTGACATACCATGTTAGTATAGGTGTGTTGTGTGCTTTGGATGTCAAATATTGCTCTCCAGGGTGTGACCCGCTACACCGGCATCCACTACTCTCTCGTGAGCGCTTATAGGGTGAAACTCGTGTATCGGACCAAACATCGTGAATTTTCTGAAGAGGTGGGTTCTACCTTTTTGTTTTGTGTTCCTATGGGCTATCCTAGCACAACCAAGAAAATATTTCCACATTGCTACCCCCTTTCGACGCAGTTACCGCGTGTTTCCGTATAAGTCAGGTATTTCTCCAGCGGGTCTAGGGTTTCACCGGGAAGGGGGCTACAGAGCGTCTGGATCCCAACACAAACTAGGGGATGTCATACCATGTTTGTATAGGTGTGTTGTGTGCTTTGGATGTCAAAGATTGCTCTCCGGGGTGTGACCCGCTTCACCGGCATCCACTTCTCTCTCGTGAGCGCTTATAGGGTGAAACTTCTATATCGGACGAAACATCGTGAATCTTCCGAAGAGGTAGGTTATACCTTTTTGTTTTGTGTTCCTATGGGCTATCCTAGCACAACCAAGCAAATAGTTCCACATTGCTACCCCTTTCGACGCCGTTACCGCGTGTTTCCGTATAAGTCCGGTATTTATCCAGCGGGTCTAGGGTTTCACCGGGAGGGGGGCTACGGAGCGTCTGGATCCCAACACAAGTTAGGGGGTCACTGCACTGTACCAACTATCTCTAAAAATGTCTAAAAATGACATGGCCGAGTAGTGCAGACAACACCCGTCTACACTATTGTACATGCCTTAAAAACAGAGGGAACCAGATCCTCTTACTCTGCCCACCTTACGTTCTCTTACTTTCTCCCATGACACGTGGGTCCGGTGTGTGATGGGCTCCATTTTTCAGTGACCTAAAGTCAGAGGATCCCGTTCCCGCACAGAGAAGCGCTCGTCTCAGCGTCTGCAGGCCGTTGCCGCCGTAGTTTGCATGCATGGACTCGATCTGCTCTGTTCCTTACGATTAAACGATCGAAAATGACGCGGTGCATGGACTGGGTGTTTCGTATTAATGTAAGTGCATGCAACAACGGACACTGTCTAGTGGGACCCCGTTCACCAGCCTGGTGCATGCACACCTCGTTTTTTCAGAGTAAACAACGTAGCAGAAGAAGAAAAGAGTAAACGTCGCGTCGCATTTGCAGCCCTGCACGTCTCGTTTCAGAAACACGAGTCGCGTCGCATTTGCAGCGACGCAGCCCTTCACGCCTCGTTTTCAGAAGATACGCATCAATGCATGCAGCGAGGCAGGATTTTGCGTGAGACTTTGGATTTCTTCTCTTCACCTCTTTAATACACGCATGCAACGTCGAATCACTCTGACTGCCTAATGCACACACTCGTACCCCGTATTACTAGCTGTCCTACGCCTACGTCTGTTCTACACCGCTTTGACCATGCATCGACTGTTCTACACTGCATCCAACGTTTTCACACAGTTTGCTTCATCTACACCAATTAATTCTCGTCTCATTGTGTCTTTAAATAGCCCGTTTTACCCTCCATCTCTCATCTCCTCCCCTTTGCCTTCTCTCCCTTCAAGCCCCGAACACCATGTCTTTCTACTCTCTCCCTTCAAGCCCCGAGTCTGTCTCCGACGAGGACAACCACCCCAAGGCTCGGCCTTGCTACGAGCCCGATTGGACGCCGGAGGAGACGGGCCTCGTGCCCGTCGAATCTCCCGAACGAGAGCGATCGCCGTCGTCCGACCCCAACAGCGTCGAGCGCGCCGAGAACCTCTCCCCCAAGACGAAGAACCGCCGCCTCAAGAAACAGGAGCGGCTGGAGAAGAAGGAGCTCGAGGCGGAGGAGAAGGCTCTCCGGGCCCGCATCAAGAGGGCCCGTGAGAACGACGAGGAGAGGATGCGGGAGGAGAACCGCCGCCCCGGATCAAGGATGAGATCGAGACGAGGGCGGCGGAGTGGAAGAAGTAGGCCAATCCCCGGTGGTTGGCCGGACGGCGGGAAGGGCGCCCGCATGCATTCCGCGGGCGGTTAGGGTTTAGGGCTAGGGCCCTTTTTTTAATAGATGTAATGTCCGACGGGCCCCACTAAATATATGTAAAGTGGGGCCAATGGTTATTCATATATATATATATATATATATATATGTCCACTGTTTAATTATGTTTGCCAATGAAGTTATGTTTAATTACATTTGCCCAAATGAACCCAATGTTTAAATTATATTTGTCCAAAATTTTAAATTATATTTGTCCAAATGTTTAAATTATATTTGTCCAATGTTTAAATTATTTGTGTCCACTGTTTTTCCCTATTAGTATACATTGGGCCTCATTTAACATTGAGACTGTCTTGGTTTTAGATGGGTCTCTCCTTTTATCCTGAACAGAACCTAAACTGAACACTGAAGCTGAACTAAAGTGAACACTGAATCTGTACATACGAACACTGAAAACTGAACTGAACTAAAAACTAAACATACAAACTGAAACAAACCAAATTAGGGCTGGATTCCTGACGCAATTATTTCAAGTCTTAGACATACACAAATTGAGCATGTCAAGCTAACTACAACACTAACTATATTACTTTTGACTAATGATCTGCAAATACACAATTCGAAGAACAACTGCACATAAATAAAAAATTGCAGCCAGCATATTGCTCTGCTTCTTTAGATCGAGAAGCGTCTCCATCTGTTTGTCCATCTTCTTCAACTCGTCTTTCTGCACCCCATTGTGCACCGTAGCAGATCCCAATTGCTCCATCGCCGGTAGCAAATTGGGCACCTTTTTTTTGTCCTCCTTTTAAATCCACTTTATGTAATCCTCAAGCCACTCGAAATAGTCACATGGAAGAAGATCCTGCAAATACGGAAACCCAAATCAGATGAAAACCCAAATCGGCTGAAAATTGAGGAAAAAAAGAAATTGACAGGGGGAACACAGATCTCACCTCCCCAAGCTGTTCTTTGCTCTCGCATTTCACATACTCGCGCCCGCGGTTGCCGTTCTTGTCGCTCCCCGTGACCCGCCGCTGCAGGGGCGCCGTCCGTGGGCAGTCAGTGCATCTTCCCAACGGAACTGGCCTGAAGCGCGGCCATTTAGAGTGGGATTCGGAAGCAGAGGTCGACGACATGCCGCCGGAAAAGAAGGGGACGCGCTGCCGAAGAAGAAGCGGAGCTGGGCTGATTTTTCTGCTCACCGCCGCGAGCTCCGCCGTTTTTAAACCGGCCCCAAGCAACGGTCAACAGTTGGGGCCCACAAACCGCGGCAACGGTCAACAGCTGGGGCACACAAGCCGCGGCAACGCTCAACAGCTGGGGCCCACAGGCCGCGCCAACGGTTTTATGATGGGTCTCACAGGTCAGCATCCTAACGGGGCAGAAAGTTACGGTGGGAGCAGCAAAACGAGTCCTTGCGCACAGATTACGGGCAAAACTGAGTTCGATTCGACGATAGGGATAAAACTGAGGTCGTGGTACCAACTGAGGGCACCCGGTTAAATAACCCCATCGCAAGTGTTTCATTATTCTTCCCGTAGTTCAGTAGCCACACAATTAACAATCTCTGAAACTGAATTGATCATAAAGGATAGTACTAATATACTAAGTAGTACTAGATGAGCACGTCGTGGCATGCATGCATATCGGAGTAACAGACGCTGTCCTGTTTCTGTTTTGCGTAGCATTTTGCATTGCGTCGCAGTTCTGCACCGCTAGTTGCAGCATAGTTTTCTTTATCGGTTTAGATATGCATGTTAGGATTATATTCTCCTCCTGCCTGCAGTGCCCATTGATGCTCAATGATCTCTGGCAGGATCTAGCGACAGAATCGTAATCATGATCAGCGATCAATCTCATAAGATAATGTACTACTGGATGTAGATGAGTAGGTCGTGGCATTTTGACTATGCACATCGTTAGCTGCAGCATTTTTACTCAGATGCTCGATGATCTCTCTTGCCCGTCGCGCGAATTTCCATAACGACTATTCTATCCATGGCAAGATCTAATGACAGAAGCGTAATCATGATCAGAGACACAAAACTAGAGTTGATTAAATTAGGATAATAAACTACTAGCAAGTGGATCGATCGCCTCTCTTCGAAACTAGGAAAGGAAAAGAAAAGGTCGATCGAATTCGGCTAGCAGGTGCAATGGTGCATGCATGTTTCGAGAACATTCGTTGCCAATGATGGGTGCAAGCGAGCGACGACGTGCGTGGCGTGAGCAGAGGATGTGTAGATTCAGAAGATCCTTGGCGTCGCTGGGGTGTCCCGGTTCCAGCGACAGTCGAGAGCAGAATTTTGTGTAGATCGCCCGCCTTCCGCCGATCTCGGGTAGAGTATTTTTTAAGCCGGGAGGTGATCGAACGAGTGGAGCAAAACCAAGCGACGTCACCGATCAAAGTCGTCTCTGAACCTCGAATCTCCAGACGAGTATTGTAGACTTGTAACAGTACATTAGTGTGATTCTTCGACTCTTTTTTTTAATATGGAAAAGGAGGTGCGACTAGCGTGGACTGATGTGCTCATTGCATTTGCTTTGAGAAGTTCTTGTTCCGTATCAGACTAACTTGATGTCGCACGGAGTGACGGTTCCGTGCCGATTGCGGAACGATATTTTGATAACCCCTACACCTATCATCCATGGAACACTTACAGAATAAAACTCTATACATATATTGAAATCCTTGATATTTGCCAAGCTCAAGATTGGACGGTGGAGAAGGTGTTATCTCATAATTGTGAGTTGCCTTTTAGACGTCGTTTTTCATCTGAGTTGGTTGAACAATGGAACCTTATTGTAGCGAGGCTGGATGAAAGGCCGATCGCGAGAGCGAATGAGGATGACCAAATTACTTGGTCCTTTAATGCCAATGGGAGATTTTCGACCAAGTCAGTTTATTGTTTCATGGGGTCGAACTTATCTGGTTCTGATAACAGGTGGATTTGGAAAGCTAGAATCCCCTTAAAAATCAAAAAAATTCTCTGGCAACTTTTCAGGGACGCAATCCTCACTAGGGATAATTTTAAGAAGAGAAAATGGTTAGGGAATCTTACTTGTTCTTTTTGTAACAATTTGGAATCGGCTTCTCACTTGTTTTTCGAGTGCTCCCATGCCAAAGTAATCTGGAGGGCTCTCGGGGGAATGGTTGGGACTACTGTACGAAAATAGAGTACGATAGGATTTTGGGGCCGACCCGACGTACCTCGTCGGGTAGGGATCATAGCATTATATATCACAAAAGGTTCGGTTACAATACGTGTCCGATACAAATACGTGAGGATAATTCCTAAACATTTCAATCTCAACGGGCGAGAGGTTGAGATTGCGCTTACAATGAGTAAACAGTGGTAACGGGAGTGGTTTAGTAAAAATGTCAGCAACTTGATCCTTCGATGAAATGAACCGAATCTGTAGTTGCTTCTGTGTAACACGCTCACGAACAAAGTGAAAATCAACTTCAATATGCTTCGTTCGTGCGTGGAATACCGGATTGGAGGATAAGTATGTCGCCCCAATATTGTCACACCATAGAACTGGAGGTTGAGTTTGAACAGTTCCAAGCTCTCTCAATAACGACTGTACCCAGACAAGCTCAGCTGTAGCATTAGCCAATGCTTTATATTCAGACTCAGTACTGGAGCGAGAAACAGTAGACTGCTTACGAGCACTCCAGGCGATCAAGTTACCTCCATAGAATATAGCATATCCCCCCGTTGATCGCCTATCATCCATATTGCCAGCCCAGTCTGCGTCAGAAAACGCCGATAGCAACGAAGAGGAGGAAGCTCGAAACTGGAGACCACAATCAATAGTAGCACGCACATATCGAAGAATGCGTTTAACGGCAGACCAATGAGGAGTACGTGGCTCATGAAGATACTGGCACACTTTGTTGACAACAAAAGAAAGATCAGGTCTGGTTACCGTAAGGTATTGAAGGCCACCAACAATACTGCGGTAATGAGTTGCCTCCTTTTGGGAAAGAGGATCACCATCTGTGCTGCAAAGACGCTCAGAAGAGGACATCGGGGTAGTAGTGGGAGTACACTTTAACATACCAGCACGAGCAAGAAGTTCCAGGGCATACTTGCGCTGCCGAAGAACAAGACTGCCTGGACGTGACGAAGATGTTACCTCTATTCCCAAAAAATAATGTAGAGTGCCCAGATCTTTAACAGAGAACTCAGACCGCAATTGAGCAATAAGCTGAGGAATAGCAGGCTCAGTCGAACTGATAACAATAATGTCATCAACATATACCAACAGGTACATAATCATGCCAGGACGCTGTAAGATGAACAGAGACGTATCAGCCACAGACGGTGAGAAGCCCAAGGAACCGAGAACTGAGCTGAGACGTGCATGCCACGCACGAGGAGCCTGCTTAAGTCCATACAGAGACTTGATCAGCTGACAATAGTGACCAGGTTTATCAGGATCAGCAAAGCCAGGAGGCTGTCTCATATAAACTTGTTCATCAAGGAAACCATTGAGGAAAGCATTCTGAATATCTAATTGTCGAAGATACCACTTATTAGAAAGAGCCAGAGAGAGTAACAAGCGAACAGTTGCAGGCTTAACCACTGGACTGAACGTCTCATCATAATCAAGACCATATCGCTGTTTAAAACCTTTAGCAACAAGACGGGCTTTGTACCTCTCAATCGAACCGTCAGCATGAAGTTTGATTTTAAAAATCCAGTGAGAATCAATAAGATTAACTCCAGGAACAGGAGGTACCAGTTTCCAAGTGCCATTAGCCTGAAGAGCAGAAAATTCAGCTTCCATAGCAGAACGCCAGTGAGGTAAACGAAGGGCCTCCTGATAATCACGTGGTTCAGCAGAACTCCTGGAAGCAGTATATGCAGCAACAATACTATGCCAAGCAACAGTGCCATCTTTGGGCACTAGTGGTTTCCGTATGCCACGTTGGAGACGTGTAACTGGTCGAGAGGGAACAAATGGTACCCGAACAGGAGCTGGAGGCTGGTCAGATGTCACACAGGGGCCTGCAGGCTGAGGTGACGCTAGCGAATCATTCTGATCGGAGCCATGCATGTGGGCAGGAGAAGAATCTCCGGCAGGTGACGCATCACCTGCATGTGCAGCATCAGGCGCACGGGTGCCAGGGCCAGGTGACAGCGACCCGCCTGCATGTGCTGCGTCGCGCGCACGAGAGCCAGGGGACAGCGACGCGTCCTCGGGAACTGGAGAGAGGACACGATCATGAGCCAGTGGCGAGGCAGGCCTGTCCACGCCAGCATGCAGCAGGGGAACTAATCCCGAGGCAGAATCAGCTGTGGGAACCGGAACACGCAGCGGTGCTAATCCCGAAGTGGATCCTTGTCTTGTTTCTAGCAGCGAATCTGGGACAGAATCTTGACTTTGTTCCGTGATATTTTCTGGAAGAACATGAAGACGAGCGCCACGTCCAGTACCTGCACCATGGTTAGCAAGCAAAGACGGTGCATATGCAGTATCCATAAAGTGGTCAGCTGAAAGTAGAGATGACTCAGTAATGGTGGATGAACTATTAGGAGTGGGCAAGTTGGCAAAAGGAAAAACACTCTCATCAAATATGACATCCCTAGAGATATACACTCTATTGGAAGGAACATGTAGACATTTGTAGCCTTTGTGAAGTGCACTATAGCCCAAAAAGACACACTTTTGAGAGCGAAAATCAAGTTTATGATTATTATACGCTCGAAGGTGAGGCCAACAAGCACACCCAAATACCTTAAAGAAGGTATAATCAGGAGTTTCATGGAGTAATTTCTCTAGAGGAGTTTTCATCTCAATGGTGCGACTCGGGAGCCTATTTATGAGAAAACAAGCAGTTGCAAAAGCATCATTCCAATAGCAAAGTGGTACGGAAGAATGTGCAAGTAATGTGAGACCCGTCTCAACAATGTGACGGTGCTTGCGTTCAGCAGTGCCATTTTTTTGGTGCGTGTGAGGACACGAAACACGATGAGATATACCAAGATTATGAAAGAAAGGGTGAAGTTTCTCATACTCTCCACCCCAATCTGTTTGAACATGGAGAATTTTCTTATCTAGAAGGCGTTCAACATGTTTTTGGAATTGAAGGAAAACATCATAAACATCAGATTTATGTTTAAGCAAATAGAGCCAAGTGAATCGACTATAACCATCAACAAAGCTCACATAAAAACGATGTCCACTAACAGATGTTTGGGCAGGACCCCACACATCAGAATAAATTATCTCCAAGGGAGATTTTATTACACGAGTAGACAAGGAGAAAGGCAATTGATGACTTTTTCCTTGTTGACAAGCATCACAAATAGTACTATGTTTATTGGACTCGATTGTAGATGGTAATTCATGGCTACGAATAACATGTTGAACGACTTGAGAAGCTGGATGACCTAGGCGGCTATGCCACATATGACGAGAAACCTTGACACTGCTGAGTGCTTGCTTGATAACGGGGGCTTTAATCTCATATAGACCTCCACGGCAACGGCCTCTAAGAATGGGTGCTCTCGTGTCCCGATCCTTTACAAAAAGATCATGAGGATGAAGTTCAATAAAGACATTATTATCACGAGAAAATTTACTCATAGATAAAAGATTGCGAGTGGCATCGGGAACATGCAAGACACGGTTGAGGGCTAAGGATCTAGATGACAAGGTAGGAATGATAGCTTGACCAACATTATGAATACGCATACCTGAACCGTTTGCCGTGTGAACCTGCTCGGTGCCGTGGTAGGGCTCATGTGTGGTTAACTTCTCCAAGTCATGAGTGAGATGATGAGTTGCTCCAGAATCAGCATACCACGCCGGGTCTACCACCTGTTGACCCCCACGATTGCCACCATGGGATGCTGTCATGGCCATCGAGATTTGGCGTTCTGTTTGACTGCCATCATTGCCAATTCCCAAGTAATCACGATTGAACCGCTTGAAGCACTTAGAAGATGTGTGCCTCGGTATACCACACAATTGGCATACGATAACGTTGCGGCCAGTGTTGTTCTTCGGTGCACTGTTGGGGGTATTGGTCTTCTGCTGTTGAGGCTGAGCTCGAGAGTCGGGGCGGTATGATGGTCTCGGGCCACCGCGGGTGGCATAGGCAGCTGAGGGAGGCCCCCCTCCATAGGCGGACACATGTGCAGCAGGGTAGTGAGCTGCCGTAGGCGTGGCACGACGAGCTAACATACGTTGCTCGGTAGACACAATCTGCGCAAACAAATCATGGATGGGTATAGGAGTAGTGCGTGCGGTGATAACACCATGTAAAGCATCGTAGTCACCGTCAAGTCCAGCGAGCACATAGGAGATGAATTCTTCAGGACGAAGGGGTTGCCCTATGCTTGTGAGTTGATCTGCAAGGGCCTTCATCTGATGAAAATAGACTGTTGCAGTTTTGGTCTCCTTTTTGAGTTCAGCCATCTGCTGACGTATACCCGAGGATCTAGCAATAGAAGTGGACGCAAACGATCCACTAAGTGTCTCCCATGCCTCTCTTGAGGTAGAAGCAAACATCACCATACCAACAACATCTGGCGTCATTGAGGAGACGAAAGCCGAGAGTATGGCTTGATCCTGTTGAACCCAATGATGGTATGCAGGATTCGGCTGCTGTATCATGTTGCCACCATGATTGACAACAATATGAGAGGCAGGACATGGGGTTGATCCATCAACGTACCCCATGAGGAGTTGACTCCGAAGAAGAGGGCCAACAAGAGCTCTCCAAACCAGGTAATTTTCGCTGGTTAGTTTGATCGTAATCGAGTTTGTGATGTTGATAGCACCTCCCGGCATCATCTGCCCACCTGGAACCATGTAATTGTATGCGTGTGCTGCGTGTGCTCCCTGATTATAAATTGGTCCGAGAGTTGATGCAGCAGGCGGCTCGTGCGAGTACCCTACTGCAGGTGTTGTCTGTCGCGGTTGACTGCCATAGCCCATCATCGCGAGCGAAGGAGAGCCAGGGAACTGCGAAGGAGACCCCATCATTGCGAGCGGCAGAGAACCGCCAGGGAACATCCCGAAGTGGCCGGGTGCAGGCGGAGTGGAACCTCCCGGGATCTGCGCGAGGGGAGCGAACCCTCCAGGTAGGATCGGAGCGGAACCTCCCGGTAGGGTTGCATCGGCAGCAGATGCCGTGACCAGAGGCGACGTGAAGTGTTCCGTCGAGGCAGCAGGGATCGGTGCGGTCAAGGCCGCAGTTGACGGCGCCGTAGTGGAGACGGCGGCAGGCGGGAGAGCGGCAGACGATGACTCGCTCATCGTGGAATCGCGCGGCCAGTAGGAGGCGGCGGCGGAGACAGAGATTGGCGGCGGCGGAAGTTTAGGTCAGGAGCGGATGCTCTGATACCATGTACGAAAATAGAGTACGATAGGATTTTGGGGCCGACCCGACGTACCTCGTCGGGTAGGGATCATAGCATTATATATCACAAAAGGTTCGGTTACAATACGTGTCCGATACAAATACGTGAGGACATAATTCCTATTCTAACAACTACTACTTGCCCTAGAACTTTGTGGCAGAGCACTGCCTGGTTTTATTGTTTTTTCCCTGGGAGGGATAAGTTTCATATGCTTATGCTTGCGGCTGTCTGTTGGGTTATCTGGTCCACCAGGAACGCTATAACTTTTGAAAATAAGGTTGTTAGATCTCCTGTAACTACTGTTTTCAATATTTGTTCTCTGCTATGTTATTGAGCATGCCTCTATGAAGCTGGAGAAAGTGCGAGGACCAGAGAAGGGGCGGAGCAGCTGATGCGCAAGGCGGCGTGGCTTGCTGCTCAATGCAATGCCAGGAGACCTGCTGTGGGGATCCTTCGCATCACAGACGGATCAGCAGATTGAACGTGGAGCTTTTCTTCTTCTATCGACATCTGTTTGTTTAGACTGTGTGGTTTCTGTTGGCTCAGTTTGTGTGTTGTGGCGACTTTTGCCGGTTTCCTGTGTGTACTCTATGTCGTACTGGTACCCTTTTATTTTGGTAGTTTAGGTGGTAGGTTTTTTGCCCCGTAGTGCGTTTCTCGAGTCGAGATCGTGCAGCGGGTTTTCCTACCAGTTATCTGCCCCTTTCTTCTTCCTGTTATGTTTGTTGAACCCTTGTATTTCCGTTGATGAAAGTTAATAGAAAGGGGACAGTGCCCAGTTGGAAAAAAATATATTAAAATCCTTCAGAAGGACTAGTAAAATCTTGTGATTAGACAAGCCCCCAATTTTCACAGGAATTAGCATTGATTTCATCGATTCTAGTAGGCATTGCTTGTTAGAAATGGACACTTCTTCGCACGGAACTAGGTGTGCAAGAGTGCATTCTATATGGTTTAGCAACCCCAGACCTACGATCCAGGTGACACTTATAGGGGAAAAATCTATATATATTTCAATCCTTCTAAAGTACGATAAAACAAAAAAAATTCCTCGGTCGAGGAGTTAGCCTTAGAGCATCTCTAGCCGTTCGCCCCCGGGAACATTTTTCGACGAAAAATATCGCCTCCTGGGGGCTACCGGTGCTATTTTCGTCCTGTGGGGCGACAGTTCCCAGCCGTGCCCCCAAACGACACGGCGAGTTTTGACTAAAATTGCACAAATTCAAACAAAAATGGATGAAATTTAGGCGATGTATATTAATAGTGCCGATATAGGCGAATTTACATAGGGGGCAATTCGAAAATTTTAGAATCTAGAAAACTACGCCTATTCCATGTCGAGGAGGCGGTAGAAGCGCGAGTAATCGTCGTCGTCGGAGTCGGTATCGCTCGCCGGCTCCTTTTTCGGGACGGTGTAGTTGCATCCCTGACTGGGGTCGCCGCCGGTGCTAGGCTTGCTCGGCCCTGGCGTGGCGTCAGCGTCGTCATCCAGCATGATGACGCCGTTCTTCTCGCGGCCACGTCGCCGGGCGGCGAACTCCTCCAGGGCGCGCTGCTACTTCGCCACCTCCTCGACGGTGCAACTCGGCCGTAGTAGGCGGCCAGTTCTTGATCGCACCGTTCCTGGAAGTAGACCACCCACGCGCCGTAGTTGGCGGGGTGGAACCATTGCTCGGCGCACTGCTCCGACGTCATGCGGGCGCTTGTCTTGGATCGCGGCGACGAAGTTCGCGCCTTCTGGGATGGGAGGCACCGGCCGGCCGCCCGCGATGAGCCTCCAGTCGTCAGGCAGTCGCATATGCAGTGGTACCGGGTAGCCTGCCGCGTACAGGAGGCTCACCTCTTCCTTGTGCAGCCAGCGCCTCCCGAATCCATTGGCCGCGGCGCCGTCGCTGGGGAATCGTTCCGCCATCGTCGGGAAGCAGGAGGGTCTCTGGCGAGCAGAGGGGGATTTGGGCAAGCAAGGGAGGGGAGATGTTTGCTCTCTGGACGACGACGGTGGGGTTTTTTAAGGGGGCGAATGGGCGGCGGGAAGGGTCGCGGGGAAGCTGCGCTGGTGCTTAAACGATTAGGCTGCTCCAGTCGGCTAGTCCATGCGGCGGCATTAACGTGCGCGGGAGCCTAGGAGGGCAAAGCTCTCCCTCGCCGACAAAGCGGGTCCACGCGGAGCGAAATTGCGCGGGACTGTTTTCGTGTCATTTCCCTTCATCTGGCACCCCCAATTGCACCCAAGCGCTAGGTTCGGTCTGGATTCATCGGGCGATAATTTGGTCTAAACCGTCGCTGTTTGTTCTTCCGAGGCGCGGCTGTGCAAAAAAAGAGCGCCGACACAAAAAGAAAGCTCCTTGGGGCTCTGGAGATGCTCTTAAATTTCCACAAATATGAATTGCTCGGTCAGAAATGTACCCTTAATCTTAGCTTTCTTTCCATCAATGATGTTTATAGTCTTTTCTGTATCATGCGAAACCTTGTGAGAATAGCTGGCATATGTATGCATGCCGAATTCAGAGTTTTTCTCACGAAAAGGAGAAAAGCTTTTGGTCATCACACATACCAGTAGAGAAGAGTTTAAACACTTGACAGATCATTGCTCTGAGTTATGCACAGTAAACGCATGCAATTTGTGTTCGAAAGAGCGAAATGTCAAAAACAAAGTGACGATGGAGAGTCTATACCATGCGTGCATAGGCAGGCAGTTGGATTCTACACTCCACTCCATACCACTTACGGACTAGTGACTAGTCAATCAAAGATGATGCCATGCCACTCGATCGGACCAGTCCTAGCTAGCTACTACTAGCTGCCAAGGCACGCGGAATTGATGGGAGAAGCCGGCGATGGAACCCGTAAAACTCGACAGGGATCGAGCGGTGGCGACAGCGATGGCCGGGCTCGCGTCGCGGTGGTGCGATGTGAAGCAGAACGAAGACCGACCGTATACTGGCGCAATATTATTAGGCAGCGCATCGGCGTCTTGACGTGGACTGATCCAGTGAAGATCACACCGCAGTCCACGGCCGCTCGCGTATTTACAGGGGATGGACAGAGACGTATTAAACGTCCGGCCGGGAAAAGCTAAAACGGGGACGAAGACGGCGTGACGACGAACTGCGCGCGTTGCTTTTCTAGAGCTAAAACGGGGACAAAGATCATGTTCGGAACACATGCCAATCCA
This sequence comes from Alopecurus myosuroides, assembly GCA_028641055.1. NCBI lineage: Eukaryota > Viridiplantae > Streptophyta > Magnoliopsida > Poales > Poaceae > Alopecurus > Alopecurus myosuroides. Next base: position 580,073,370 of record CM054057.1, on the reverse strand, counting down.
TGCATGGGTAAGTTTGTCTCAGCGGCATGGACGGCTGTCTCGTTTGCGTTGGACACAAGAGCAGGAACTATATATGCACGTCGCATATATAACCACGTACGTGCCGAGTGTGTGAGTCGTGAACCAGAGCCATAATGGTTTGCGCGTATATACTACAGGACTGGGACTCTAAGCCGATCGACGGCAACTGCCGTCAGCATAGGTCTGAAAGCCGATGGCATGCTCGTCTCTATCACCACCCAGTGCAAGTCGGAAAAGGATGGAGATAGCTAGCTAGCCAGCCAGCTCGACTGACAAGGATCGATATATCTGCATGAATTTTGTCAATGGATTCCCAAGCACGACGCACGCTGACTGGATCGGTAGCTGGTCCCGGCCGGCGGCGCGGCCACGCACCATCATATGTTCATCATCCGTTGCGTGCACGGCTCTCGGCGAGGTGGTCCGCGCGCGCTAGCTGCTGGTGGAAGGTCCTCCATCGACCGCGACTCGTCTACTGCCGCACCCACTTCCTTTCCATCGCCATGGTTTCGAGCCGCGCACGCCACCGAGCACGTCCTTCCTTGCTGTCGAGAACGCATTTTCCAGAGCCCGTTGTACGTTCCGACGGCGACCCTGTCAAGTCGGACAGAACCGTCGCGCGTCGCGTCGGCAGCTTTTCCAGTGCGCCGAGATTCAGCTCCAAAGCCAGTAGGGATCGACACGACCCTGATGTGTGCGTGAAACAAATAAGCTGTGGCTGCTACTCTGCTCGGATAGACCGACGAGTTCCGCGCAGATTTGCTTTGCTCATCCCTCATGAGTCCTGACCGAACTCGATCCATCGAGCCCCCTCCGGCCACCTTTTTCTCCTCGATCGTCTAGCTAGCTACCTACCTCACACCCCAGATATCAGCCACGATGAGATTGGGCAACAAACACTACTATAGTATTATCGAGGAGAAAGTAATTGCAACCATGCATGCATGCTTTTTCCACAGCCAAAGAAAGGCAGCAACCGTGGTTAATATCAGTGGCGAAGATAGTGCAAAATACCGTCTACGGGAGCGGCGTATTACGTGAGTTTGGTTAGCCCACACGACTGCCCGTCGGCGTATCGTGCCCGTCGGCATAGGCGTTTGTACCCCGAGGGGGACCGTCGGCGTACTAGGTTGTACCCCAAGGGGCCCGTCGGCGTATCCGTAGCCATCGACGTAGACACAGTGTACTGTAACGGGATCCGTTCTATCCCATATACGCCGACGGCTCTCCGTCGGCCTATATATATTTTTTTTTAGTTGAACTGCCCTATATATCATATTAATTTATTTTCACATACACTTTTAATATAGATATATTTTAAAATAAATTGGAATGGTTAACACCTTCGAAATTCAAAATCCCGTCACCCGCATAAAATAAATGCGGGAATCCGGAACCTGACTGTACAACATAAATATAAAACACACATATATAATATACATATAAGATATAAATATGTAATATGTAGCTCCATCTTTACAGACACCGAGATTCCAAATCCGCACTTTTCGGAAAACGGTCTTAACGTGCGCCTGCGTCGTGTACCCTCTACCCACAAATAGGCTCAAACTCCGGTATCGAACGAAACATCGGGAATTTTCCGAAGAGTTGTGTTCTACCTATGCGTTTTGTGTTCCTATGACCTACCCTAACACAACCAAGCAACTACTTCCACATTGCTACCCATTTTCGACGCTGTTACCGTGTGTATCCGTATAAGTCCGGTATTTCTCCAGCTCGTATAGGATCTCACCGGAGGGGGCTCCGGAGCGTCCGGATCCCAACACAAACTCGGGGGTGCCATATCATGCTAGTATATGTGTGTTGTGATCTTTGGATGGCAAAGATTGCACTCCGGGGTTTGACCCGCTTCACCGGCATCCACTTCTCTCTACGGAGTTTACATTCGCTTATAGGGTGAAACTCCCGTATCGGACGCAACGTCGGTAATCTTCCGAATAGTTGTGCTCTACCTATGTGTTTTGTGTTACTATTACCTACCATAACACAACAAAACAATTAGTTCCACATTGCTACCCATTTTCGGCGTTGTTACCGCTTGTATCCGTATAAATCCGGTATTTCTCCATCGGGTCTAGGGTTTCACCGGAGGGGGCTTCGGAGCGTCCGGATCCCCACACAAGTTAGGGGGTGCCATACCATGTTTGTGTGGAATATGGGCACATTTAAATAAACTATGCCATGGATATGACCATAACACCCGTCTTTTGTCCCGAAACCCTGAAATGTTCGGAAAAGATAGCTTATTTTGTTGAACACATTTTCAACACAACTGTCGTATTAGAAGTTTATTATTTTTTGTGTATACTAGGACATATATAATGACACCACGCGGAGGTCTTGCATCATTTTGGGTTATTTTGATTTTTTTGGAATTTTCTAAACCGGTTTGAGGAAAAAGTCAAGACGGCGGGCATGACCGTTCGTAGCTAGAGGTTGAATATTTAGAAACTATTGGTGTATCTATGATGAAATAGGTACTTGTGTACCTAAAAATGATTTTTGCTAAAAATCATGAGCAAACTATAAGATACATGTAGTTCAAATTTCATCAGTTTCCAGCGGAATCGGCAGAAATTTGTGTTTTTCAAAAAAGGTGGATGAAAACCTTTTCATATGAAAATAATTGTTTATTTATGCATATAACATGTTCTAGTATTTTAAAAAATTGTAGCTCTCAAGTTTTGCAACATATATGTGTTTGGTCCTTCACAAAAGAAAAATCATTTTTTCACTCGGAAAATGGGAATTTTTTTTTTACAATGAAAAGGAAAAAAAGTATTATACATGATGGAAAATATTATATGAATGTCATATTTGAATTTCTCTCATTTTTCTAATCGATATAGACATATTAATTGTCAAATTTCGATTTACGGATTTATAGATATGAATTATTTAATATTAAATAGAAAAGTCAAAAATGTTAATTATTATTTAAATTCGAGTTTATTATTAGTTATTATTTTTTTTTATTTAAATAATTTTTTGAATTCACAAAATAAAAGAGTGTGACATGATGGTACAAGGGTTAACAGTATTGATTGGATAATATCGTGAGCAACACATCCATTGTTTCTAGATAGCTCACAGGGAAGGAAATACGAAGTTAAACATGCTGGGGCTAGAGCATTCTCATGATGGGTAACCGATCGGGAAGTGTTAGTAGAAGCGAGTAATTCAGATTAGAATTAAAAATAGTTAAAGATAAAGATAAATGTGACTATGGTGTGATTAAGTGTTTAAATAGGTGAAATAAAAAAAATCAAAAAAATTGAAAAAAAATCTTATAGGCCGACGGCCAGGCCGTCTCTCGCCAGCTAACGGAACCCGTAAAGGGCTCCTGTGGGGGCCCACCACCCGCGTACGCCGATGGACCTGTGCGCTGACGGCTCTACGCAGACGGCCACCGTCGGCCTCCATATACACTGACGGGAATGGCTGATACGCCGACGATAGCCGGCTGTCGGCGTCTGGCCAGCGTCCTATAGTGATCGGGTCCAGCTCTCATTTTTACTGTATCATCTTTCACTAAGAGTTCATGGCAACACTAATTTAATGAAGGAATAGGTAGTAAAACTATCGGGTTCATTTCGTTGTGTACCAGCTCCTCGACTGCTTAGTATATTACCAACGAAATTAAAGGCCCTTCTGAAATTCGTCTGTCAGATCAACTTGTAAGACATATTAACATTTAACTTGCTTTTTTTTTCCCAGAGCAAAGAGAGAAATGAGTTGCATGTCCGTGTGCTCTAGCTGAAGAGGAGAAACCTAGATGTTTGGCGGAGAAGAGTTGCCTGACGAAATGGCCAAGAGACGGAATGATGAGACGTGAGTGGACGCAGGGGTCAAGAGATCCTTTCGCCTCCTCCACCGCCCTCCTCTTGATTCTGAATTCGCACCATCTTCTACCGGCATCTCTGCCTCCGGACGTCGACAGCTCCATCAGAGCTCACGACCGGAAAACCGTATCTCCTTTGCCGGGAATCCCAGGTCGTGGGGGCATAGGAATGGTATATTCTCTCTCACAGGACGGTTAAGCATTTGACACTTCAAACCACAAGTCTTTTCCTGTCCCGAGATGATGGCTGATTGACTGGGTTCATCCTCTGTGGTGCCAGGGCTGCGCTAGTTCTTCCAGCTGGTTCGACGCGATGTGCTGATGGCGAGCCTGATTGGAACGATGGCCCTGCCCTGCCGGCCACCGCTCCATACGCTGAGTTGATCACCGATCGTGATCGACATCTTGTCCCAAGAGGAAATTCACCGACCGTATATGCGTTAATTTCTGTTTGCGACGTCTCTGTTACTCTGGCCGTTTCATTTTGGTTTCAGAAATAACGAAATTTGTATGTTACTGCGTTTTTTTCTTGCATACGCCGAGTGTGACTAACGACCTAGAGTCACATCTTGTCTCAAGACTCTTTAATCTCTTGTACCTCGTTCTTGCAGGCTAGCTAGGGAACTGATAATTTTGGTTGCCGCGGCCTGTGCATGAAAAAAAAATTATCTAATGAATCATGTGGAAGTAGGACATTCTGAACTTTCTTTGGTTGCTGCGGCCCTTTATGAATTCCCAACTTCTCGCGTTCCTGCAGCTGTTTAGCACGTCATTTTCAGGCATTTGGTATTAGTTTAATTCATATATGCAGGTGGATTCGTACCAAATTACTTGTAGCTGCTAGCAATCGCATCATAGCATTTGGCATTAGTTAATTTCAAGATGAAAGACATAAAGTAAGGATCAATTCCCAGGGCGCCAAAGAAAATGCTGTTGCAAACAGCCGCACTCAGATAGCTAGCTAGCTAGCTAGTGGCCAGCAGAATCACTGCCGATCAGATCAACCATCTCATAAACAATCCTCTCGCATGTCTCATGCTTCGTTTACACACCACTATTAGGCTGGTGCCAGTGCGGGCTGCAGCGCGGGGCGGTAGCGCCGCTACCGCCTCAACGCGGGCGAGAGGAGGCGGGAGGCCGGGGCGGTAGGCGGCGGCGGGCGGGAGCCGGGGCGCCCGCCGTTAGGGCGGTAGCGCGCGGCTTACCGCCCGCGTTGGCGGGGCGGTAGGGCGGGTAGGGGCGGTAGTGGCCGGGCGGTAGGGCGAGGGGGCGGGGCGGCGCGCTGGCAGCCTGGGGCGGTAGGGGCGGGCGGTTGGCAGGGAGCCGTTGGGGGCAACGGCTAGCTGACGTGGCGCCCCCCCATTGGTCCACGTCAGCTAGCCGTTGGGGGGAGCGTGGCTGGCTGTAAAAAAAAAAAAAATTTTTTTTTCACCCAAATTTGCACCTCCAATCCTATAAATACCCCCCCACATCCAGCACTTCTCTTCACACCATTTCCCTCATCTCTTTCTCTCATACCATCTCCGCAATGTCGGGTTGGACTCCATAACACCTCGTTCACGGATCTCTTGCAGTCCGACGGGTCACAACCTACTCACATAGAAGATTTCTCTCCCACACATCGTCGGTCGGATACCGGTTCTTCGCCGTATCCACGAGTGTTGTACCCCTCCCACACACCACCTCCGGGGCCATATGGTCCGCTTCCTACGGGATATGGTTCATACCAGCATCCTCCGTATGCTTACGCACCACCACCTCCACCTCCACCAACAGGTAGCGGGAGTCCACTTCCTCCGTACCCTCCTACGGGATATGGTTCATACGCTCCACCTCCACCTCCATATCCATACGGTTCATACGCTCCACCTCCACCGTATCAGCAACCACCTCCTCCGTATCAGCAACCACCTCTATCGTCTGCTCCAGATGGCACTGCTCCAAGCGACGGGTCCGATGCCGCGGAAACACTGGTACCAACGCGTCCAAAGAGGGTCGAGTGGAAAAGTGCGGACGAGGAAAAACTGGTAATTTTCTTACCCGTGACTTGTTTATTTCGGAGTTGGTTTTTGTTTGGATTTTTCACTAAGACAATATCTATTTCGTTGCAGGTGAATGCTTGGATTTTCAACTCCAAGGACTCTCGCCGTGGCAATAGCAAGACCGGCGAAAGTTTTTGGGGTGGAATAGCGAAGACGTTCAACTCTACCGCCGATCCTGCCCGCCATAGGACCGCGAAGCAACTGAAGGATCACTGGAACGTCTACAACCGTGAGGTGTCATTGTTCAATGGATACCACATCCAAGAAGAAGCGGTACGTCAGAGTGGAGCAGACGATGCAATGGTCATGGAAGCGGCACTGACGAGGTACGCAAATGACCCTAGAGTGACTCAGCCTTTCAAACGATTCAAGTGGTGGGAAGCTGTTCGCAAGGAAGCGAAGTGGAAAGCCCAGCATGGGAAAGGTAGTGGGACTGACTCCAGTTCCAAGAGAACCCGTCTGGGGGTCGGAGGTGAGTACAGCTCTCGACGCGACGGAGGAGGAGCCGCGTCCTCCTGGCCGCGATAAGGCCAAGGCCGCGTTTCGCAAGGGAAAGAAGAAGGAGAAGGAAGCGTCCAGCGAGGGATCAAGTGCAGGCTTCGGAATGACGAAAATGTATCAAGTTTTATTGAGGTCTAAGCTACTGAAGCAATATAACAAGTTGCAAGACCGCTCAACCGCCGGCATGACCGAAGATGAAAAGCGCAAACATGGCAAGGCCCTACAGATAGTGGAAAAAGACCTAGGGCTGCTGGAGGATGACGACGACGACGACGAGCACGAGGATTAGATTTTTTTAATTTTTATGTAATTTTTAAAATTTATTATGCAATTTTATTAATTAGTATGTAATCGGTAACAATTTTAGTTCAATAAAATTATTTCCTTGCATTATTTGTAATGTTTTCGTTTCAAAAATATGTGTTGACGTGGAGGAGAGAGAAAAGCTGATGTGGCAGAGAGAGAATCTTACAGCCCGGGCTATAGCCCGTGCACTGGCACCGTGCCTGTGATAGTGGGGCTATAGTGGTGAGAGAAGGTGACGTGGCAGGGACTATAGCCCGTGAATAGTGGGCGGTGCATTGGCACCAGCCTTATAAAGAGTACCCACGTCGATCCTTTGATGGCCCGCTTGCCTTGATTTCTCTGGCTGCTTTGTGCAGAAGCTGTGTCTATGTGTACGAACAGCAAGTGCACGTACTGGTCTCGATCCTTGATCGACCGACGCGACGCGCCACGGGCTGGCTGGTCCGTTGTGCATCCGTTGCATGCACGGCTCTCCGGAGTTTAGCCGTCCGCGTGCGTGCTAGGTGTTGGTAGAAGGCCACGCAGAGCCCCGCGACCGCGACTCGCGCCTGTAACCGCACCCACTTCTTATCCACGGCGCACGGCACCATTGCATTGCCTCCCTCAAGACCGCACAGAGGGAGGAGCATGTCTGTGCCCTCATGTCCGCCGAGCGGTGGGTCTACGAGGAAATCAACACCAATGCAGCGTCGGACGAGCAGTAGGCTCTCATCACGCAGAGTGAGGACGATGTCGTCTCCTTGCTGGTCGCCCACCGTGCGGCCCACAAGGAGCTAAACACCACGCAGGCGGCGTGGGAGACACTGGAGGCATCCTGTAGCGACATGACGAACACCCACCGCGCCCAGGTTGAGAACGCCTTCCATCGGGCTGCGAAACTTAGGAGATGGACCATGAGGCAACACAGCGGTAGATACCGCGCCGCATTAAGGAAACCTCTGGGCACGTTCGCGCGCTCTCACAACAGGCGGAGGTGCACCGCATGAGGGTGCAAGTATAGCTGGCCAAACGGGCCGCCCGGCACGGCCCGGTACGTGCCTGAAAAGGCACGGCCTGATAACGGCACGGCCCGATAACGGCCTGCCTCATTCGTGCCGTGCCGGGCTGGCCGTGGGCCGCTTCTCCGCGCGCAGCACGGCACTATGACCCGATAACAGCCCGACGGGCCTCATTTCGGCCCTTGAGCACGAAAACTGGCACGGCCCATGACCATGGCCGGGAAGAGCGGGGGAAGGGCGGGAATTTCAGAATTTCAAATTAGTTGGGCCGGGATGAGCGGGGTGAGCAGGTTTTCCTTCTTAGGGGGTAATTAGCCCATTCTAAGTGTGATTTGGACCAGTTTTGAGCTGTTTAGTCACATTTAACCATTATAGGACCAATTTAGACCCAAAAAAATGCATTTTTTCCAATAAAAAGGGATGCTCGCTCTCTAATTTAATCGTGCCATGTCGTGCCCGTGTCGGGCCGCGTGCCGGCCCGTTTATGTCGTGTCGTGCCGTGCCGGCCCACGTGCTTCAAATCGAGGATCGGCCCGGGCACTACCGTGCCCGTGCCGTGTCGCGGCCCATTTAAATCGTGCCGTGTCGTGCCCGTGCCGGACCAAAAAAGTCGTGCTTCGGGCCGGCCAAAAAAGCCCGGTCCGTTTGGCCAGCTATAGGTGCACGCAAGGCCAGGACGGCGTTGGCTAACGCAGGTGGAAGGCCATTCACCTGCCTCCCATGCATCTTACTAATATGAGCTAGTAGCAAACGACGACGAGGCTGCCCCCTCCAACATGGCAGCGGCCGATGACAACGACGAGGAAGGGCGAGTGGCGTGTAAGATAGTTTAGGTCTAGTTTAAATTTCCCGACGTCTACTATACTTTAAATTTCATGCAATGTGTTTGTGTTTATGCATTACGATTTTTTGGATGCCTTTAGGTGGCGCTGCTCCTATGGGCAGCACCCCTAACGCGGTGGTCACATGTCCCACATCCCATAAAAAGGACATAATATTGGGGCGTCGGACCAAAAATCACTTTGTAGCCTGATTTTTATATTTTTAACCAACAATTTTAAGTTTCAAATAATTCGGCAAAAATTCTAAATGTTGAAAATGACATGATCTACGGCTCTGCAAATTTTCAACCCGAATTAGTTTTTATTCCGTCCTACACGAAAATGACAAATTGTGACAGTTTGAAAGTTTCCGAATATGTCACTGTTCGCCAACTCAGATCCGGAGTTTTGTCATTTTTACACAGCACGAAATAAAAAATATTTCGCAAATCTTGGTAGAAGTCATCATTAAATACCTGTAGAATTTATTGTCCAGATTTTTTGAAAACTTAAATTTGAAGATTTTAAATTTGCAAAATACCGGCTACGTGTAGCCCGGGCTACAAACCACCGCATGCACAAATTAAATAAGTGTCGGCGAAGACCTAAATTCGGCATTCGGCTGGCAGATCAACTTGTAAGACATACTGTACTAACATTTAATTTGATTTTTCTAAGCAAAGAGGGAAATTATTACAATTCCCATAACAGAAATTATCCAAGAAAAATGTGCGCGCGCGAAAAGTGAAATTACAATAATAGAAAAGAAAAAGGAGATGTTGGAATTCTTTGGCATGTACGTGTGAGTGTGTGGGTTGAGTTGCATGTCCGTGTGCTCTAGCTGAAGCGCAGAAACCTGGCTGTTTGGGGGAGAAGAGTTGCCTGACGAAATGGCCAAGAGACGGAATGATGAGACGTGAGTGGACGCAGGGGTCAAGAGATCCTTTCGCCTCCTCCACCACCCTCCTCTGATTCTGAATTCGCACCATCTTCTACCGGCATCTCTGCCCCCGGACGTCGACAGCTCCATCAGAGCTCACGACCGGAAAACCGTATCTCCTTTGCCGGAAATCCCAGGTCGTGGGGGCATAAAAACGGTATATTCTCTCTCACAGGACGGGTTGAGCATTTGACACCTCAATCGACAGGTCTTTTCATGTCCGGAGATGATGGCTGACTGACTGGGTTTATCCGATCTATCGTGTGTGCCAGGGCTGCGCCAGTTCTTCCAGCTGGTTCGACGCGATGTGCTGATGGCGAGCCTGATTGGAACGATGGCCCTGCCCTGCCGGCCACCGCTCCATACGCTGAGTTGATCACCGATCGTGATCGACATCTTGTCCCAAGAGGAAATTCACCGACCGTATATTCGTTAATTTCTGGTTGCGACGTCTCTGTTACTCTGCCCGTTTCATTTTGGTTTCAGAGATGACGAAATTTGTATGTACTGGCGCTTTTTTATTGCATGCGCCGAGTGTGACTAACGACCTTGAGTCACATCTTGTCTCAAGACTCTTTAATCTCTTGTACCTCGTTCTTGCAGGCTAGCTAGGGAACTGATAATTTTGGTTCCCGCGGCCCTGTGCATGAAGAAAAACTCATCTAATGAATCATGTGAAAGTAGGACATTCTGAACTTTATTTGGTTGCTGCGGCCCTTTATGAATTTCCAACTTCTCGCGTTCCTGCAGCTGTTTAGCACGTCATTTTCAGGCATTTGGTATTAGTTTAATTCATATATGCAGGTGGATCCGTACCAAATTATTCGTAGCTGCTAGCAATCGCATCATAGCATTTGGCACTAGTTAATTTCAAGCTGAAAGACATAAAGTAAGGATCAATTCCCAGGGCGCCAAAGAAAATGCTGTTGCAAACAGCCGCACTCAGATAGCTAGCTAGTGGCCAGCAGAATCATTGCCGATCAGATCAACCATCTCATAAACAATCCTCTCGCATGTGTCATGCTTCGTTTACACACCACTATTATAAACAAACGTCGATCCTTTGATGGCCCGCTTGCCTTGATTTCTCTGGCTGCTTTGTGCAAAAGCTGTGTCTATGTGTAGCCTGATCTAGCTACCTGCATGATTAAGATGAGATGCCATCAACTTGGCTTACGTGGATGCATTCAAGTTGCGTTCTCACTGCCCCAATGCTAGCTAGCTAGTGGTACTTCAAGACTGGTTTATTGGGCTGAGGCTGAATAAAATAGCAGGCCCGCCACCCACAAGGGCACAGAACCCTGTCCTAGATTCCAATTATCGCCACTAAACACAAGGCAATCAGAGCAAGCGACACACAGTTGGGACAGACAGCTCGCTCTCTGGGGCTACCACGCACACTAGCACTGCCTACTTGTGCAGAGAACCTTCGATCTGCTGCTTTGCCACTAGCTAGCATGGCAAGTGTTCATTATTCATTCCTCCCGTAGTTCAGTAGCCACACAATTAATTAATAATCTCGTAAAGGATCTCATAAGATGATATACTAGTGCTGGATAGTAGGAGATGAGCAAGTCGTGGCATGCATGCATACCAGAGTAACAGACGCTGTCCTGTTTCTGTTTTTCCTAGCATTTGACTCTGCGCATTGCGTTGCTGCAGCATTGTTTTATCGGTTCAGATAGGCACGCTAGGATTATATTCTGCTCAGTGATCTCTCTTGCCCCTCGCCCGGATTTCCCTAACGACTACTCTATCCATGGCAAGATCTAATGGCAGAAGCGTAATCATGATCAGGGATATGCAACTAGAGTTGATAAAATTAGGATAATGAACAAGCATTGCAGCAAGTGGGTCGAACGAGGCAAAGAAATGGTCGATCGAACTCGGCTAGCAGGTGCATGCATGTCTCCAGAACATTCGTTGGCAATGATCCTTGGCTCGCTGGGGTGTTCCTCTTCTAAGGACGGTCGACAGAAGAATTTTGTGTAGATCGCCCGCCTTCCGCCGATCTCGGGTAGAGTATTTTTTTAGAGCCGGTGATCGAACGAATGGAGCAAAACCAAGCGACGTCACCCATCAAAGTCGACTCTGAGCCTCGAATCTCCAGACGGGTATTTTAGACTTGTAACAGTACATCAGTGTGATTCTTCGTCTTCGTTTTTTATATAGAAAAGGGGGCGCGATTAGCGTGGACTGATGTGCTCATTGCATGTGCTTTGAGAAGTTCTTGTTCTGTATTAGGCTAACTTGACGTCGCGGGGAGTGACGTTCCGTGCCGACTGCGGAACGATAACCCTACACCTATCATCCATCGAACACTTCTCGAATAAAACTTCTGTTATTGGGCAGGCTTGTACAGCGACTCCGATGGCGAGATGATCAAGCCTGGAGCTGGGCAACTGATGGCCAAAGCTGCGGAGCTTGCTGCTGCTATCTCGGAGTCTCGGAGTGCAAGGGGAGATCGTGTTCATGTTCTGCGCATCACTGATGGTTCGGTTGTGTAGTCGACCTGGCCTGGAGCTTTGTGTGTCCGTTGTGAACTGTGTGTTGTTTGGTTTCCTGTGGTGGATTGTGTGCTTCCTGTGATGAACTTTGTGTTTTCTGGAACTGGATTCCTGTTTGGTTTTAGAGCATGTCTAGTAGACCGCTTAAATAGGCAAAACTGTAAATTTAACTGTTTTTTAACGGGCTGAAACGAAAAAAACAGAAATACTAGAACCCCTAAAACTGTAAAAAAAATTGCAGGCCGGACCTGGGAACCTCCTGCTGGCCTGTACAAACCCAGGTTCGAGAGGCCAACCCCTTCCGACCCGTTTTTGACCTCACCAAAACGCGGGAGGGAGGTTTCAGCCCTCTCCTCCCAAATTGCATGCATGTCTCCAGAACATTCGTTGGCAATGATGGGTGCGAGCGACGACGTGATCGCTGATCCTTGGCTCGCTGGGGTGTTCCTCTTCTAAGGACAGTCGACAGATGAATTTTGTGTAGATCGCCCGCCTTCCGCCGATCTCGGGTAGAGTATTTTTTTTAGAGCCGGTGATCGAACGAGTGGAGCAAAACCAAGCGACGTCACCGATCAAAGTCGACTCTGAACCTCGAATCTCCAGACGGGTATTGTAGACTTGTAACAGTACATCAGTGTAATTCTTCGACTCTGTTTTTTTATATATATATAGAAAAGGAGGCGCGCGTGCTCGTTGCATGCACTTCAGGAGCCAGGGCCGACGTCCGGCCACAGTCGGCGTCACCGTCTTCCCTGTCGGCGTTTGGAGTGCTCGACGGTGACCGTCGGCGAAACCCCATCGGCCTCCTGCCTCCTCGACGAAATTGCGACCCCGTCGGCGTAGCAGGCCACCGTCGGCGTATCACTGTAAGTGGGCCCCACACCACAGAACCCGTAACGGGCGTTACAACGCCGATGGGGATGCTGCCGGGCTATTGGCCGCGTTGGGATTTTTGCGTGAAGAGGTCGACGGGACCCGTCGGCGTATACTGTTTTTTTTTCTTTTTTGCTGTGCTGTGCTGTTTTGTTTTGGGCGGGTTTTCATACGATTTAAATTGCAGAAAAATTAAAAACATGATAGAAATAACACCAACAACATGCACACATCATATCCATATCCTCCAAACATGGTACAAAGCACAAAATCATCCGAACATCATCTGAGCAATATCGATAGTGCATACAAAGTTCAACCATCCTAGCTAGATCTCGCAGGATCTCGATGTGCCTATCTCGAACCGAGTGAGAATAGGCAACGCTCTGCGCTAAGTACCTGCCATCGAACCATGCCCGGAACTCGGCAAGAGAGTACCACGGGCATCGATCTCGCGTGACTGACTCGGCGATGCACCAGGAGCGGAATGAAACGGTGTGACCGTGCGACTTGGCGAGCCATCAGCACGGCCAAAGGGAGTAGCCCCGGAGCGTCCCGATCCCTACATGCATTTTTTAGCAGAAGTTAGCAACTCTAACTTGGCGGGCACATGACAACGGTAACAACTGGTTTGACATGTAACTTACCAGTGTACTCACGTAGGCTGCGCGAGTGAAGTCCTCCTTCGATGGAAACGGTGGCGGCAGGTCAGGCTTAGGTGGTCGTGCAATTGGTAATGGAACCCTCTCTCCAGTGGAATAATACCTCTCGTCCGCCTACAAGATATTTTTTGATGTTAGGCTTTGCAGAAATAAATGTTCAAAGTAGGGGGAAATAGGACTTGTCATCATTTGCAGAAAGAAAATTGTGAAACTTACAGCATCGCGCAGTTCTTCCCAGGCGTCATAGGACCTTCTCTTCTGCGCCCACTCTTGATACTGAACGGCGTACTCCGCCGTAACAGCATCTTAGGCATCGCCTAAAGAAGACAACAATTTCAAGAAAAATGAATCTCGGTGTAAGTTGAATCTCGTCAAGTTAGCCACTAAGGAAGAAATATCAAAAAGGGAATGAGATTGAGAAAAACTTACTTCGGCGCGAGCTTGGGAAGTCCGTTGAGAAGGAGGGACAACAGGGCCGTCGACGGTGAGGGTGGCCTTGATACGCGTGAAGTCCAACTCGGGAGTACGCGGGGTCACCTGATCAAGGCAGCGAAGACGACCATGCTCCCTGTCGTGCCCGCCCACGACCAAAGCCCTCACGTCGGTCTCATGCTGAATAGGGTTATCCACCCACGGATGAAAACCCCGGAACACCGCGGAGTATCTATCTAAGTCACCCTGGCGTTGCCGAAGTACTCTGGAAGCGAGGGCTGAGGCTTGGATGGATCGAGCCTCTTGATCCTCATCTTCTCCCATGCTTCCATGTCCGTAAGAGGGGCATTCCCCGTAATGGACTCCTGCATCGCCAAAGAAATATTATGCATACCAGATAGAAACATGACGGGAATAAATGCATGTTGTTCGATGTATGCACATACCATCTTTTCCTTGAAGCGAGCATGGTTGCGGCTTCCCGCATAGTGTGTCCCCTCGTGGCCGCGGTTTGCCTTGTTCCGCTCGCTTATGGCTTTGAACTCCTCGTTCTGCCCGAGCCATATTAGCACCATCGCCTCCCATGCGTCCTCTTTACCATCGGCCCACTGGGGCATAACCTGAAAAATTCAAGACTCATTTTGAAGAACAGATAATACAAATTGTAGTTTAGCAGCAACATATGATACCGTTGACAATTTTGACTTACCGCGAAGTAATCTTCCAAAGTCATCGGAGGCTTTGCAATCAAATTCTCATGCTTCGGCGCTGTCTTGCCGAACTTCTCAGAACTGAATTGATTCATTCAGGTATGCTTTATATTCTAGAACTACTGCCGTGTCAGCTTCTTACAAGCCCCCCGCACAGTCTTGTTCGTCGAGGCCTGATACTCTGGAAGCACCCTAAAGAATCTCTGTAAACATGCATAAAAATATTGTGAGAGTAATGAGTTAGCATGGTGGGGGCATCAACTATTGACGTAATTGGAAAACCTCGCCTTACCCAGAACGTGCTGATCACGACATCAGCAGCTGCCTCGAAGCCCGGGCAATCGATGGTGAAAGATCATCTTCCGTTTTGATAACTGATGACAACATAATTATGGGACTAATGTCTATCTGAGAGTACTTGCAGGTCCTATTTGATATATATGAAAATGCCCAGGTTCATCAAGGATACAATCTCAATAGGTTACAGAAATGCTTTTAATGGAAAGAGCTCGAAGAAACAAAGCTGGGGTGCCATTTTTGCAAGCTAACATTGCTTTAGCCAAGGCGAAAGCCAAGGCAAAAGCCGATAAAAAGGCTTTAACAGCCCTACTTTGTAATAAAGTTGTGTTGTGTGTTGTGTACATGGCATACATGCATGGAAAACATTTGTAAAAAAAATTGCATTTGAAAATAACAAGTGAAATGACCAAAAATCACTTAAACTAGCAACCCACAAAGTTGTTCTAAAAAGTTTTTGAAAATTAACAAAACTTGTGATGGAAATGTGGCAAATTTGAAGAGCTTTTCAAAAGTTATTTTTGTGGAATTTTTGCTTCACAAAAAGGCCCTAAAATCTAGCTTTTGGGTTCTGTTTTTAATGTGAAAAGGACCTCTCTGCAAAATGTTGTTTTCCCAGGGGGTTATCCAAAGATGACCTTTTGTCATCTTCCTCCCCCACGACAGGCAGGCAAGCAGGACGCCGGCGGCCCCGTGCCACCTCCTTCTACATTTCCGCGTGGATGAGGACGCAAGGAGGCGTCCTCATCCATCTCTCCCTTCCGCAGAACCCCCTCGGAGCCCTCCCCTCGAGCTCCCTCTCCCTCTCAGTGTCCTCCCTGTACCGAAACCCTACTCCCACCGGGATCCCTCACCGCCGGAGATTGGAACCCTCCTGCACCGCCTCGACTATCTCCGGAGTTTCCCCGTTGCCCCCTTGACTTAATTATACGATGCAGATGGATGCACGGCAGCGATGGATGTACGGTGACCGACACACTTCCGAGTATATGGCAGGCCTGAATGCATTTCTCGCTGTAGCTCAGGCGAACAAAGATAATGGCTTTATGTGTTGCCCATGTGTTGATTGTCGGAACGTCAGGGAGCACTCTTCCTCGAGAATCCTTCACGGCCACCTAGTTCGGAGAGGTTTCATGCCCAGCTATAATTGCTGGACCAAGCATGGAGAAAGAGGGGTTGTGATGGAAGACAATGAAGAAGAAGAAGATCCTTTGTTCCCTGAATACGATGATACTGCAATGGAAGACAATGCAGAAGAAGGAGGTGATCAAGAACAGGCATCAGAAGATCCCGATGATGATCTTGGACGAGTTATTGTTGATGCAACGGAAGACTGTGAAAGTGAATTGGAGAGGTTGAAGATGGACAACATGTTACAGGATCACAAAAAGTTGTTGTACCCAAATTGCGAAGATGGTAGCACAAATCTCGGTACCACACTGGAGTTGCTGAAATGGAAGGCATAGAACGGTGTGACGGACAAGGCATTTGAGAGTTTACTTCAACTAATGAAGCCGAAGCTTCCAAAGGATAACGAATTGCCTGAGAGTACGTACGAAGCAAAAAAATCTCTCTGCACTCTAGGATTAGATGTGCAGAAGATACATGCATGCATTAATGACTGCATCCTCTACCACGGTGAGAAGTACGAGAATTTGGATGAATGTCCGGTATGCACTGCACTGCGGTATAAGATCAGAGCAGATGACCCTGGTGATGTTGACGGCGAGCCCCCCCCTGTAAGAGGGTTCCTGCTAAGGTGATGTGGTATGCTCCTATAATACCACGGTTGAAACGTCTGTTTAGAAACAAAGAGCATGCTAGGTTGTTGCGATGGCACAAAGAAGACCGTAAGAAAGACCGAAAGTTGAGACACCCCACCGATGGATCGCAGTGGAGAAAGATCGAGAGAGCCTTCCCGGACTTTACAGGAGAGGCGAGAAACTTATGGTTTGGTCTAAGTACAGATGGCTTTAATCTTTTTGGGGAGCAAAGCTTTAGTCATAGCACCTGGCCCGTAACTCTATGTATGTACAACCTTCCTCCTTGGTTGTGCATGAAGCGCAAGTTCATTATGATGCCAATTCTCATCCAAGGCCCGAGGCAACCTGGCAACGACATTGATGTGTATCTAAGGCCATTAGTGGAAGAACTCTTACAATTGTGGCGCAAACCAGGTGTACGTGTGTGGAATGAGAACGAACAAAAACCATTTGACCTAAGGGCATTGCTTTTCGTAACCATCAATGATTGGCCTGCTCTTAGTAACATTTCCGGATATACAAACAAGGGATACAATGCATGCACACACTGTTTAGATAAGAATGACAATGTTTTATTTGGATAAATGTAAAAAAGTTGTATACCTGGGGCATCATAGATTTCTTCCGATCAAGCATCCCGTAAGAAAGAAAGGAGGGAAGCATTTCAGAGGTGAGGCAGATAACCGGAAGAAGCCTGACCTCCGTAGTGGTAATGATTTATTCGATATGGTCAAGGACCTAAAAGTAATCTTTGGGAAGGGTGATGGCAGCCAACCAGTTCCGAACGGCCCTGATAAGCGCGCACCCATGTGGAAGAAGAAATCTATATTTTGGGAGCTACCCTATTGGAAAGTTTTAGAGGTCCGGTCTTCAATCGACGTTATGCACGTGACAAAGAATATCTGCGTCAACCTGCTATGCTTCCTGGGCATGTATGGGAAGTCAAAAGATACGCCAGAAGTATGGGAGGACCAGCAACGTATGAAAGACCCAAGCAACAAGCACACGGATACAGGGCGCCATTATTTAAGCAGCTACGCTCTTACTAAAGCAGAGAAGGAAATATTTTTTGAAGTCCTTTACAGTATCAAGGTTCCGTCTGGCTTCTCGTCGAATATAAAGGGTATAATAAACATGGCAGAGAAAAAATTCCAAAACCTGAAGTCTCATGACTTCCACGTGATTATGACGCAGTTGCTTCCGATTGCATTGAGGGGGCTTCTACCGGAAAATGTTCGAATACCCATTGTGAAGCTATGTGCATTCCTCAATGCAATATCTCAGAAGGTAATCAATCCAGAAATTCTGGCAAGATTACACAGGGATGTGGTCCAGTGTCTTGTTAGTTTTGAGTTGGTGTTCCCACCATCCTTCTTCAACATTATGACTCATCTCCTGGTTCACCTATGTGAAGAGATTCATATTCTCTGTCCGGTATTTCTACACAATATGTTCCACTTTGAGAGGTTCATGGGAGTCTTGAAGAAATATGTTCATAACCGTGCTAGGCCAGAAGGAAGCGTCTCGAAGGGTTATGGAACAGAGGAGGTCATTGGTTTCTGTGTTGACTTTATTCCTGACCTTAAGACGATTGGTTTTCCTGAATCGCGGCATGAGGGGAGACTGAGGGGAAAAGGAACGCTGGGAAAGAAAACAATGATACCCAGGGACGGGCATTCTTTTTACCAAAGCACACTACACAGTTCTACAAAATTCTATGTTCGTGGCTCCGTATCTCGAGGAACACAAGAATATTGTACGCTCCACAAACCCGGGGAAGGATGACTCATGGATTAAACGCAAACACATAGAGACCTTCGGAAGTTGGTTGCAAACACATCTTATAAATGACACCACTGTTGAAGATCAGCTGTACATGTTGGCTGAATCACCATCTTCGACTATTGGGAGTTTTCAAGGGTACGAGATAAATGGGAATACATTTTGCACGATCTCCCAAGATAAGAAGAGAACCAACCAAAACAGTGGTGTCCGCTTTGATACAACAAACGAGAATGGAAAAAATGACACATACTTTGGTTACATAGAGGAGATATGGGAACTTGACTATGGACCTTCTTTTAAGGTCCCTTTGTTCAAGTGCAAATGGGTCAACCTGAATGGAGAAGTGGTAAAGGTAGACCCGCTTTACGGAATGATAACAGCGGATCTCAACAATATTGGTTACAATGACGAACCATTCGTACTAGCCAATGATGTGGCTCAGGTCTTCTATGTGAAGGAAATGTCCTACAGACCGAAAAAAGAAAAAAAAAAGCAAACAAATACATCATACGATGAGCCGAAGCGTCACATAGTTTTTTCAGGGAAAATAAACATCATGGGAATCGAGGACACGACAGACATGTCAGAAGATTATAATAAGTTTGTTGAAATTCCACCCTTCACAGTGAAAGCTGACCCCACCATCCCGTTAAATAATGAAGATGCTCTATGGTTACGGCCGAAGCGATCATAAGCAAGGGACACGAAGAAAATTAAGAAGACTAGATAGGGATGTTATTGGTGATGTGTAATAATAAACGTGGAATACATGATCATAGTTTTGTTTGACCAATAATTTGTATTGACCAGTCAAAAGCTGGCAAGCATTGAGTGATTGAGAACTATGACCAGCCTGACTTCATTATTATCCCAACCAGCGGCACACCCACCCACTTTTCTGTTTCTCTCTCCTCCGTCTCGTCCATTGAGATGTGCGCTACACATAGGGCCGCTGTAACCAGCCCTGTGTGCAGCCGCGCATCCGGAAGGAGCGCCACGGCCGACACATATTTCCCCTTTATCCCTGACCCCCCGCTTGAAAACAGAGCATACGTCCTGCCGTGCATTTGGTATGCATATATGCACTCAGTAGCCATGGCAGTGCTGTAGGCTGGCGATACCAATTGTTGTGTTCTACATCCCCCTTTAAGGTTTAATACTAATTTTAAAACAATATAAGATATTTATATTCAAATAGTAAAATAGTTAATAGTTTGAATAGTTAGAATAATTATTTAGTTAAACAGAAAATGGATTTGAATTAGTTATGCAAATTCAAGCACTTTTCATGTTGAAATTTTTGTCAAATGCTAAAGTATGTAGAAGTTATTTATGTGCATATTCAAACAATTTTCAAATTTTGGTGCTAAAACATTTGGGCGCGCAGGGTAACACCTAATTTAGAAATACGTCTGGTCCCGGCCCGTGCCACCAACCAGGACCAAAGGGGGTACCTCTAGTCCCGGTTGGTTGCACGGGCCGGGACTAGAGGCCAATTAGTATAAATATCCAGCCCCTCTCTCCAGGCCGAGCAACCACCCGGGACCGACCGGACTAGCCTAGGCGAAGCCCTGCCGGCGGCGGGGATGGATAGAAAGATCTCGCCGGCGCCTGCTCCGACCGTTTATTGCATTAGATTGGCCATAGATTGGCCGGGGACGAGTTGGGACGGGAACGAATGCATTCATAAAAGGCCCGAAGGCCGGTGCTTACATTGGGCGGCGGCGCGGCCATAGGCGGCCGGCCGTTTCTTGATGACGGCCCTATTGGCCGTCCTTACATGCATGGGGGCGGTGGCGCGGCCACAGGCGGCCGGCCGTTTCTTGCGGGGGAAAACCTAGTTAACTACTTGGCCGGGGGCGCGCCGACGTCGGCCTAGTCCTCCTAGTCGGAGGAGATGCAGTGGTAGGGAGGCTGCTGCCACAGGTGGGCAGGCAGCTGGGGAGCGCCCTCCAGTGGCGGCTGCGGAGGCATCGTGGGCGCGCCCTCCGGCGGCGGCGGCAGCTCCTGTGGCGTGCCCTCCAGTGGCGGCGGCGGCAGCTCCTCTGGCGACCACTCGCCGCCGGTCCAGGCCCAGCTCATGCCGTATTCGAGGCCAGGGGGCAGCGGCTGTGGAGGGGGCTGGTCCGTCGACGCCTCCATCTCGGCGTTCATCGCCTTCCACCACGGCGCCGGCGGTGGAGGGGGCGGTATCGCGACCGTGTCGGCGTCGGCAGCCGCGGAGGCGGCCGCGCAGGCGGGGACCTGCTCCCAGCGCCTGATCTCGTCCTCGGCAAGGGAGCGGCGGGAGGCCTCGTAGGCGGCCTGCATCTCGGAGTCCTCCTCGTCGTCAACGATGTCCTCCTCGAACCACAGCTCTGGCTCGCTGCCGGGCAGTGGCGCTGGGTAAGTGTCGGCGTTGGCCTCCGGACGGGGGCGTAGCGAAGTAGGAGCGGCAGCGCTGGTCGTGCTCCTACTGGAACCACACGTCCCAGTTCGGCGAGTCCAGCGCGCAGGCGGGGTCCCTGAGGAGGTGGGCCGGCAGGAGCGCGCGCCGGCGAACTACCTCCTCGGCCCGAGCGTCGTTGTCGGGACCGCCGGTACCGGGATCCGCTGCAGGTTGAGGTGCCAGCCGTCCGGGAGGTGGACGTCCGGCTAGAAGACCGGCGTGGCGTGCTGCCAGTGCCACGTGCCCTTCTCCTTCCGGACGTACCGGCGGAGCCGCTTGCCTAGCGCGGCGCGAGGCGGCGGGTGGCACGCGGCCGGAGGTGGTGCTGGGATGCGCGGGGTGGCCCCGATCCGCATGCTGCCGGGACCGAAGTCGAATGCCTCCCGCGGTGTGGGGGGGGGGGGACGCCGCCGCTGTGGCCTCTCTGTCCGGCGCCCCTCGAGGACCCGGCCTCGTGCTCGTTCTTGGCCTTCTTGAACCAGCGGCGGGGCAAAATGGCTAGGGTTAGGGTTTGTGCTGAGGGAGAGGGGTGTGCCGGTGTACGGGCGGCAGGGTCCCTTTAAAAAGGACCGGGGCGGGGATGGCATGCCAACCGGCGGCGAGAACGTGGCGGCGGTTGCAGGTGGTGTTGAATGCGCGGTGAAGCCGAGGCGGCCACTAGGTCGCTGGCCGGTGGGCCCTTTTGACCATTCGTGGCCACGGGTGGGGAAGTGGGGGACGTGGGGGAAGCCGAGGCGGCCACTGGGTCGCTGGCCAGTGGGCCCTTTTGACCGCGCGTGTTCGCGGTTAGAGGGATTAATAAAAGACGTGGGGACGTGGCGGAAGGCGAGGCGGCCACTGGGTCGCTGGCCAGTGGCCCCTTTTGACCGCGCGTGGCCGCGGTTCGGGGGATTAATAAAATACGTGGGGACGTGGGGAAAACCGAGGCGGCCACTGGGTCGATGGCCAGTGGCCCCTTTGACCAGGCGTGGCCACGGTTAGGGGAATTAATTAAATATGTGGGGACTTGGCAGGCGGTTGGGGAAGAGGAGGCTGGTTGGGGATTACGAGGCAGGGGACGGCTGTGTCACTGCTTGTCCCTGTCCCTTGTCTCTGTCATCAATTCACTTAGTTGATTAATGAACTTGACTAGGTTAGCTATTTAGATGTTCATCACTTCACTTAGTTAATTAACTGATACAAATTTTCTATTTTTTACGTAGATATAAATTTGCACGTTTTAGAACAAGTTAGATACTAGTAATATTGCACAGGCGATGCGCGTCTTAACTAACAGAGCGATTAGTTGAGCAATAGTTAGAGAAAGATGGGATGATAGGTGATTTTGCTACTTAACATTGAAGCGACATACACCATTCGATCGACGTCGTGGACGTATGTGATTCTTTGGATTTCTTTCTCTCGATATTTTTATGTTAACCATAGATATAGACATGTTTTTGCGTGAAAATATATCATCACAACATCTCCATCTAATTATCGTTATTTCTATTATATGAGTTGGCCACTTTTTATATATTTTTTTTATGTTTTCTATAAAATTGGCCCCCTCTTATGTTTTGTTCACCATCCGCGAATGGCTACAGGAATGGCGCTGGAACAAACACATCAACTGGAACAAAGACAGGAACCACCTTGTGTGGATACTACGTCTACGAGTTCATTTATCAGACGGGAATCACCTTCATGTACGTCAGTCGTCAATTTTTCTTATTACCACATCTATTTAAGTTACTTAGTTTCATTAATATATATTGACCACTCTTCTTTATATTAGATCGAACGGCTCCGGGACGGTCTTCTACCAAGGGACCGCATACGAGCAATTCAGGAGGAAATTGCGGGCTAAATTTTATTTTGTAATTCCATCGGTCATGCAATATGCTCGATATACTTGGCTTTGGTAATATAAGTGTTCTTTAGTTTTCTATATATATGTATTACTTATTCACTCGTGGGATCCCGGAGGTCCGGGGAAGGGCCACTGGGCTCCTCTCTTCTCCTGGGATCTGGGAGGTCCGGGGAGGGGCCAACAAGGCTCCTTATCAGTGTATGGTGACAGTGGTATCGTAAAATGGAATTGGTCGCAAAACAGAAAATAAAAAGAAAACAATAAAGCGAAAAAAAACTCTGCCGCGGCAGAGAAAATGGCAAAACTGCTACCGCGGCAGAGGAGGCATTCATCCCGGTTCGTGTTAAGAACCGGGACTAATTCCCCTGGCCAGGTTCGCCACGTGGTCAGCCCATTTGTCCCGGGTCCTGGCACAACCGGGACCAATGGGGGAGGGGCATTTGTCCCGGCTGGCCCATCCCGGTTGCAGAACCGGGACAAATGGGTCTTACCAACCGGGACTAGTGCCCCTGTTTCCACTAGTGATATAGCCCACCTTCATCCACCAGTCAGTTCATCGACCAAATACAAATCATCCGGATTCGCCAGCATACGTCCTGCCGTGCATTTGGTATGCATATATGCACTCAGTAGCCACGGCAGGGCTGTATACTGGCGATACCGATTGTTTTGTTCTAAATCCCCCCTGTAAGGTTTGATACATCATTCAGTTCATAGACCAAATACAAATCATCCGGATTCGCCATCATACGTCCTGCCGTGCATTTGGTATGCATATATGCACTCAGTAGCCACGGCAGGGCTATATGATGGCGATACCGATTGTTTTGTTCTACATCCCCCTTTAAGGTTTGATACAGCATTCAGTTCATCGACCAAATACAAATCCTCCGGATTCGCCATCGTATGCCCGACCGTTCTTTTGATATGCATATATGCACTCAATAGCCACAGTCGGGCTGTATGATGGCGATACCGATTGTTTTGTTCTACATCCCCCCTTGATCGAAGACTCATCGACCGAATACAAATCACCCGGATGCCAAAAATAAGTGAGCACACCTTACCAAAAAGGTGAGTGGCATGAGGAGTGGAGAACGTTGGCATGTAGTGTTTATAAAAAAAGAATTTTTTTTTGGATTTGAAGAAAAAAAGAATTGTGAGAAGAAATAGACCCCTTTAGTCCCGGCCCGTTTTACCAACCGGGGCTAAAGGGTTACGGTTTTGTTGGGACCAATCACAAAGAATCACACATATCGTGTGCTTCTTTCAAGCGCTTGTGAGTCGTTGGATCAGAGGTGTGTTTATTTCGAGCGGTTGTGAGCCGTTGGATCGTGGGTGTTTCTTAACCGTTGGATCAAAACCCTAGCACAACACTTTGTGAGCCAGAGGACCCTATATATAGCCCACCTTCATACACCAGTCAGTTCATCGACCAAATACAAATCATCCGGATTCGCCAGCATACGTCCTGCCGTGCATTTGGTATGCATATATGCACTCAGTAGCCACGACAGGGCTGTATGCTGGTGATACCGATTGTTTTATTCTACATCCCCCCTTTAAGGTTTGATACATCATTCAGTTCATCGACCAAATACAAATCATCCGGATTCGCCATCATACGTCCTGCCGTGCATTTGGTATGCATATATGCACTCAATAGCCACGGCAGGGATGTATGATGGCGATACCGATTATTTTGTTCTACATCCCCCTTTAAGGTTTGATACATCATTCAGTTCATCGACCAAATACAAGTCATCCAGATTCGCCATCATACGTCTTGCCGTGCATTTGGTATGCATATATGCACTCAGTAGCCACGGCAGGGCTGTATGATGGCGATACCGATTGTTTTGTTCTACATCCCCCTTTAAGGTTTGATACATCATTCAGTTCATCGACCAAATACAAATCATCCGGATTCGCCATCATACGTCTTGCCGTGCGTTTGGTATGCATATATGCACTGAGTAGCCACGGCAGGGCTGTATGATGACCATACCGATTGTTTTGTTCTACATCCCTCTTTAAGGTTTGATACAGCATTCAGTTCATCAACCAAATACAAATCATCCGGATTCGCCATCGTACGCCCGACCGTTCTTTTGATATGCATATATGCACTCAACAGCCACAGTCGGGCTGTATGATGGCGATACCGATTGTTTTGTTCTACATCCCCCCTTGATCGAAGACTCATCGACCGAATACAAATCACCCGGATGCCAAAAATAAGTGAGCACACCATACCAAAAAGGTGAGTGGCATGAGGAGTGGAGAACGTTGGCATGTAGTGTTTATAAAAAAAGAAAAAAAAATTGGATTTGAAGAAAAAAAGAATTGTGAGAAGAAATAGACCCCTTTAGTCTCGGCCCGTTTTACCCACCGGGGCTAAAGGGTTACGGTTTCGTTGGGACCAATCACACATATCGTGTGCTTCTTTCAAGCGCTTGTGAGTCGTTGGATCAGAGGTGTGTTTATTTCGAGCGGTTGTGAGCCGTTGGATCATGGGTGTTTCTTAACCGTTGGATCAAAACCCTAGCACAACACTTTGTGAGCCAGAGGACCCTATATATAGCCCACCTTCATACACCAGTCAATTCATCGACCAAATACAAATCATCCGGATTCGCCAGCATACGTCCTGCCGTGCATTTGGTATGCATATATGCACTCAGTAGCCACGACAGGGCTGTATGCTGGTGATACCGATTGTTTTGTTCTACATCCCCCCTTTAAGGTTTGATACATCATTCAGTTCATCGACCAAATACAAATCATCCGGATTCGCCATCATACGTCCTGCCGTGCATTTGGTATGCATATATGCACTCAGTAGCCACGGCAGGGCTGTATGATGGCGATACCGATTATTTTGTTCTACATCCCCCTTTAAGGTTTGATACATCATTCAGTTCATCGACCAAATACAAGTCATCCGGATTCGCCATCATACGTCTTGCCGTGCATTTGGTATGCATATATGCACTCAGTAGCCACGGCAGGGCTGTATGATGGCGATACCGATTGTTTTGTTCTACATCCCCCTTTAAGGTTTGATACATCATTCAGTTCATCGACCAAATATAAATCATCCGGATTCGCCATCATACGTCCTGCCGTGTATTTGGTATGCATATATGCACTCAGTAGCCACGACAGGGCTGTATGATGACCATACCGATTGTTTTGTTCTACATCCCCGTTTAAGGTTTGATACATCATTCAGTTCGTCGACCAAATACAAATCATCCGGATTCGCCATCATACGCCCGACCGTTCTTTTGATATGCATATATGCACTCAATAGCAACGACCGGGCTGTATGATGGCGATACCAATTGTTTTGTTCTACATCCCCCCCTTGATCGAAGGTTCATCGACCGAATACAAATCACCCGGGTGCCAAAAATAAGTGAGCACACCATACCAAAAAGGTGAGTGGCATGAGGGGTGGAGAACACTGGCATGTAGTGTTTATAAAAAAAAAGAAAAAATAATTCTATTAAACGGCAATATAGAAATAAAAAAACCACATTTCATCTAGGTGGGGCTCATTTGACCCGGTTGGAGCCACCAACCGGGAAAAAAGACCCCCCAACATCGCGCCCGCCATCGACCTGCTTGTCGAGGTCCTTTAGCCCCGGTTGGAGCCACCAACCGGGGCAAATAACCCTAACACCACGTGCCCGGCTCGCCCCGGCCCCACCTCTGCAGTCTTTTGCACCGGGTGTGACCGATCCGGGGCGAAAGGGGTGCTCGCCAGTGGGTAAAAGCCCCGTTTTCCACTAGTGTCATGGAACATTGTGAAGGCGATGTTTTGCAGCTGTTCAATGACTGGTACCTTGAGAAGCTTGGCCTTTACGGACTTAATTTTGGCATGATAATTTTGCTGCAGAAATCAGCTGATGCTGATAGTCTCCAAAAGTATAGACCTATCTGTCTGCTACAGGTGTTGTACAAGATCATTACTAAAGTTGCCACACTCAGGATGGAGCCTTACATGGAAAAGCTAATTTCCAAGTGTCAGACTGCCTTTATTAAGGGTAGAAACATAATAGATGGTACCATGTCTCTTCATGAGATCCTACATGAGGTCAAGAGGAAAAAGCAACAGGAAGTGGTCTTCAAGATAGACTTTGAGAAGACGTATGATAAGGTGGATTGGGCTTACTTGCTACACCGTGTATCTCTGAAAGGGTTTAGCCCACTCTGGAGGAGGTTGATAGAGGAGATTGTTAAAGATGGGACCCTTTGTGTCAAAATTAACAATACAAGGGGCAGAGATTTTGGCAGCCATAGGGGTGTCAGACAAGGGGATCATTTTTCTCATTTCCTGTTCAATCTTGCTGCTGAAGGATTAGCTAAACTTATCCAGCAGGCTCAGAACAATGGGTTAATTTGTGGTCTTGTGCCTCACTTGATTGACAAGGGGGTAGCCATTTTCCAGTATGCAGATGATACTCTGCTGATGGTCCAAGATGATGTGAATAGTGTCAGACAGCTTAAGCTGATCCTATACTTGTTTGAGGCAATCTCAGGGTTAAAAATTAACTTCATGAAGAGTGAGCTGTTTATGGTTATGGAGGATTCTGTCAAGAGTATCTTTTACTCTGATCTGCTGAATTGTCAGATTGGTCACTGGCCAATGAAGTACCTGGGAGTTCCTGTGTGTGGGTCCAGAATTCTTGTTGCTGATTTAAAACCTATTGTGGAGAAGTTGAGTAGAAGGCTGGAAGGTTGGGCTGGCAACAACACATCCATTGGTGGGAGACTAATCTTGATTCAATCTTGTTTAAGTAGTATCCCAATTTATCATATGTCCATTTATCTATTTCCTTCCTGTTACCTGGCTGGAAGAAATGACCAAGATCATTAGGAAATTCTTCTTGCAAGGGGCCAGTTCTAAAAGGAAGTATTATCTGGTTAGGTGGAACATAATAAACAAACCCAAGAGTAAAGGGGGTTTGGGCATTAAGGACCTTAAGTTGTTTAACATCAGTCTTTTGTGCAAGTGGTAGTGGAGACTAGAGATGGAGAAAGGTTTGTGGCAAACCTTGGTTAAGAAAAAATATGGAATCAAGTATGTCATCTCGAAAGTAAAGTTGAGACAACAATATTCCCTTGCGTGGAAGGACCTGGTGAAAGTTAAACAGTGGTATCTTCAATGTAGATATATGATGGTCGATGGGGGAAATGAGACTGACTTTTGGCATGATCAGTGGTGCGGGCCAACCCCTTTCTGTGAAAGATTCCCAAACCTATTTGAAGTTTGTATTCTCCAGGTATGCACTGTGAGGGAGATGGCCGATAGGAACTGGCAGTTTGAGTTCAGAAGATGGTTGAATATGGATATGCAGCATCAGGCCTCGGTTCTGCGTAGTTTACTTATGACTGTAGCTTTGGGAGAGGGACCCGATAAACCCAAGTGGAAGCTTACTAAATCTGGGAATTTTTCAGTTAAATCTATGTACAACAAGCTGTCCTCCTCTAATGTGGACAGATCGTTCTCACAACTTTGGAAAGCCAAAATCCCTTTGAAAATCAAAGTGTGGCTCTGGTTGATCTGGCATAATTGTATTGCCACCAAGGACAATATGAAAAAGCGAAATTGGAAAGGGGACTTTTCTTGCAGTTTTTGTTCTGATTTTGAAACCATTCACAACCTCTTTTTCTCTTGTCCTGTTGTTGGGTACATGTGGAGTGTGGTTTGCTCTGTTTTTGGGGTTTTGAGTAGACCAATTAATTTTACTCAGTATTTTTGGTGGATCTCGTCTTACTTCCCGGCTAATTTGAATCTTCATGTTGTTGGGATTGCTGCCTTTTGCTGGGCAATTTGGAAAACTAGGAATAATGCCAGTTTTCATAAAAAGTTCATATCAGCGCCTGTTGAGTTGATTTGCTATTTTTGTGCCTTTCTTCGGTACTGGGCAGGTCTCCAAACAACAGTGGACGATAGGATTCACCTGGAAGAAGGAGCAGGGATGATCCAAGATGCAGCTCTGGAGCAGCATGCCCGCAGTCAAGCCAGGAGAAGCAGAGCTATTGAATCAGAAGCTACCTCGGATGAAGACGTTGATGTGGTTGGATGATGGTGCACCCACTCGTGGTCTGTCTAAAAGAAAACCCAGTTTGTTTCACTGCATGCGTGCAGTTAGCTATGGCTTGTGAGTACTTATGGTCTCCGGTTTGTGGCAAGCCGTGAACTTCCTTCATGACAGTGTTGTCGTTTTCCTGTTGCAAAGCTTTGGGGGTCCCCTTTCCCTTCCTTGGAGGGGAGGGTCCCTGTTTCCTTTGCTTTGCCCAGGTCTCTTTTGGTTGTTTTTCCGGTTGTAAAAGACTTCTGTTCTGTTATCTCTTGGTAATGGAACCGACCCTGGTCGTATGGAAAACAACTTGTCTCTGCCGGCTCAAAACAAAGATCATGTTCGGAACACATGCCAATCCATGGATGTGTAATTAAGTTTGTCCCAGCGACATGGACGGCTGTCTGGTTTGCGTTGGACACGAGCACAGACTATATGCACGTCCCATATATAACGACGTGCAGATTGTGATTCATGAACCGCCAGAGCCATACTTCTCTATATATACCGCTATGATCAATATACAAAGTGTGTTGGATCAGACTCTCGTTTCTCTCGATTACATGGTATCAGTCGCTCCTAGATCTTGATCTGTGAGCCCTCTCCCCTCTCTTCTGCTGCCACTAAGCCATGTCTTCCTCTGCGTCCACCGCCACCGTTGCCGCGAGCTCTGCCGCCGCCGCGATGGTCTCCCTCCCTGCCTCCTCTACGGCCCCGGCGACAAGCACACATGCATCTGCGGCTCCAGCGGCGCCCAGCGCGCCGTTGACCCTGCCGATTGGACTCGCTGCGACTGCGGGCTTTGGCGCTGCGTCACCCGCCTTGGCACCTCTCCTGCTGGCCACCGTGGTTGGCTCGGGTGTCCTGACGCCGCTGGTCACCATGCCTGCCTCGGCCGGCCTCATCCACGCGGACGCGTCTTCTTCGACTGCCGTCACCCACACGCCGGCTCGCTCCGTCGACACGGCGGCATCGCTCCAGTACATCCGCATCAAGGAGCACGTCCCCGCGGTCCTTGATCTGCGCCGCTCCAACCACGGCCGCTGGCGCATCTTCTTCGACAAGGTGTTCGGCAAGCACGGCCTCCTCGACCACATGGATCCCGGCGCGGACGCTCACGTCCTTGACGAGGAGTGGATGAAGGTCGACTACACCATCGTGTCTTGGCTGTACACGACCATCAGCAAGGAGATCCTCGACATCATCCTCGCGCCGCACGACACCGCCTACGAGATTTGGGTCAAGATCAAGAGCCTCTTCCTCGAAAACCTGATGACGCAGGCGGTGTACATGGAGGAGGAGTTTCTCTCTCTACAGCAAGGCGACATGACCGTGTCCGAGTACTGCTCCCGCCGGAAGATCCTCTCCGACAACCTTCGTGACGTTGACATCGAGGTATCCAATCAATCCCTCTTCTTCAACATGCTCCGCGGGCTTGGTCCTCGCCTCGGCCACACCATTCCGGTGCTCACCATGCAGACGCCGCTGACGTCCTTCATGCGTGCACGCTCCTACCTGCTCCTCGAGGAGTACCGTCAGGAGCAGTCTGCCCGTCGCCAGGCCGCCACTGCACTTTTTGCTGCGCCCAACGGCGGCGTCCCGACGCCACCACCGCCGGCTCCCGGTGCCCCCACCGGCAACCCCGGGAAGAAGGGAAAGAAGAAGAAGAACGCCGGCGGCGGTTCCGCCTCCTCTGGTGGCTCGCCGGCCTCTGGCGTCGTTCCTTGTGTCGCGCCACTCCACCGGTAAACCCGTGGTTCGGCACGTTCCAGGCGTGACAGCAGGCCCCGCGCGGTGCCCCCGGCTTCCTCGCTCCACGCCCACCCATGATGCCGACCGCTCCTCATGCCTAAAAAAACGTTGGCATGCACCAGCCGCCGTCCCCGTCTGCCGCGTCGTCTGCTCCCCCTGGCTACAACCTCGACCCCAACTTTGTTGCTGCCATGCACCAGCTCGCTCCGCCTAGCTCCTCGTCGTGCGGTGGTGACTGGTTCCTCGACACGGTTGCTTCCGTTTCGACAGGTATGCGCTTCTCCAGTCCCCACGCCATCCGCGCCGTCGACGATCCGGCCGTCCTTGACCCGGCGATTCTATGCCATGGACCAGTCATGGACACTCCAGCCCCTTGGCCTGCTGTCCAACGCCTTGGCTACATCGCCCCCACCACGACGGCGCCCGTTCATGGCGCCTCTGCACCGCCACGACAGCTCGTTGCGTTCCCGCGTCAGACCCTGCACTCGCCGCACGCGTGCCTCGACGCAGCCTCACCTGGCCCGCGCCTCAACGAGCCCTCGCCGCGCTCGTGCCAGGACACGTCGGCACCGCGCCCGCGCCAGGACGCGCCCATGCTCTGACGCGCCGTCACCGCGCCCACGCCAACGCACGCCGTCTCCACGCTCGGACACGTCGCTACCCAGCACGTCCCCGGACACGTCTTCAACACGATCGTCCACGCCGTTGTCTCCGACGCCGTCTCCATCGCAGGCCACCGCCTCCTCGCCGCGTACGCCACCATGTGGGATACCCTATGGTCCTCCACCCTCCTGGTACACCTGATGATCACGCGAGCTCGCAACGGGATCCTTCGCCAGAAGGCGATCCTCAACCTGGCCGCCTCCGTCACGCCATCGCCCATTCCTGCGTCCGTGCGCGTCACCCTCCGCGACCCGGCCTGGCACGCTGCCATGACCGAGGAATATGAGGCCCTCGTGTCCAACAACACCTGGCGCCTCGTTCCGCGCCCTCGCGGTGCCAATCACGTCACCGGAAAATGGATTTCCGGCACAAACATCCCTCTGACAGCACGCTGGAGCGGCACAAGGCACGCTGGGTTGTTCGTGGCTTCACCCAGCGTCCCGGCGTCGACTACGCGGAGACCTTTTCTCCGGTTGGCAAATCGGCGATGGTTCGCACTGTGCTCCACTTGGCGGCGTCCTGGCGGTGGCCCGTGCACCAGTTCGACGTTAAAAACGCATTCTTGCACGGCGTCCTCTCCGAGCGTGTCTATGCTCAACAGCCCACAGGCTTTGTCAATCCCGCGCACCCAGACCATGTCTGCTTGCTCGATCGCTCGTTGTACGGGCTGAAGCAGGCCCCGCGTGCCTGGTACACACGTTTTTCTGTATACCTGCATCAACTCGGCTTCGCCAAGACCGTCTCTGATCCGTCACTGTTTGTTCTTCGGCGTGGTACCGATGCGGCCTACCTCCTCCTCTACGTCGACGACATTGTGCTCTCGGCGTCCTCCACGACACTTCTTCGTCACACCATCGACCAGCTCCACACTGAATTCTCTATGAAAGACTTGGGACCTCTCAAGTTCTACCTTGGCATCAGTGTTCGACCGACCGATGGAGGCTTTTTTCTGTCACAGGACCAGTATGCAGAGGAGCTGCTTGAGCGTGCTGCAATGCGCAACTGCAAGGACGCAAGCACTCCCGTCGAAACCAAGACAAAAACCTCAGCAACGGATGGCGCTCTGTACCACGACGCCCACGGCTACTACTCCATTTTCAGGGCCTTGCAGTACCTGTTGCTGGATCGAGCTCAATCCCCGTAGGTCAGCTGAGGAAAAGGGCACGATGGAGAAGGCAAGTGAGTTTTCTGGAAAACTCTCCCGTGTTCTTTCATTCATTCAACAACTATATATAGAAGTCCCACTTTACACTTTAGCCCCTCTACAACCTACACATTACAGCTCAGGACTCCCAACACTCCCCCTCAAGATGGGGCAAATATATCTATGAGCCCCATATTGTTACATAGCTTTTCGAACACTAAGACATTCACACCTTTAGTTAATACATCAGCAAGTTGATCTACGGCTTTAACAAACCCAACTTGAAGTGTTCCCTCATCTAGTTTTTCTTTGATGAAGTGTCTATCAATTCCAACATGCTTTGTCCAATCATGGTGAACATGATTATTTATCAGGTTGATAGTGGCCTGATTATCACAATATAGTTGCAGAGGTGTATTATCACATAACCTGAGTTCAGCTAGCAAGAGTTTGAGCCATATTAACTCACACAAGCCCGAGGCCATTGCCCTAAACTCCGCTTCTGCCGTAGACCGTGCAACTACACTCTGTTTTTTACTCCTCTAGCTAACCAAATTTCCACCTACAAACATACAGTAACCCGACGTGGACCTTCTATCGTCCAAACATCCTGCCCAATCAGCATCGGTGTAGCCTTCTAATTTCAAATGTCCATGATTTGAGAACAAGATGCCTTTTCCTGGACAATTTTTCAGATATCGCAGAATTCTATTCACAACATTTAGATGACCAGACCTGGGATGATGCATGTATCTGCTTACTATGCTCACTGCATATGCTATATCCGTCCGTGTGTGTGATAAATAGATTAGGCGCCCAACTAATCTTTGATATCTCCCCTTATCTATAGGATCACAATAGTATGCTATAATCCCATGGTTTTGTTCAATTGGTGTACTAGCTGGTTTACACTCAAGAATCCCAGTTTCATCAAGTAAATCAAGAACATACTTTTGCTGTGATAGATAAATACCTTGGACGCCATAAGAAACTTATATTCCCAGGAAGTAATGTAGATATCCCAGGTCTTTCATTTCGAATGATTTTGCCAAAGTCTTCTTTAGACACCTAATTTCTTCATCATCATTTCATGTAATCACAATGTCATCAACATAGACATCAAGTAAAGTAATGTTACCACTACGATGCTTAAAAAAAGAGTGTGGTCTGCATTGCTTTGTTGATATCCCAGAAAGCAAATCTCCTTACATAACCTTCCAAACCACGCTCTCGGTGATTGTTTAAGGCCATAATGAGATTTTTTTCTTTACCCTAGGTTTTGTTACTATAGAATCTTGATGAAGAAATGCATTTTTAACATCCAATTGAAATAGTTTCCACTTGCGGTTTTCTGCTATTGATATCATTGTTCTAATGGTATTCATTTTTGCTAATGGAGCAAATGTTTCATCATAATCCACTCCATAATTTTGGGTATATCCTTTGGCCACTAGCCTGGCTTTGTACCTTTCTACCTTCCCTTCAGGTGTTTGCTTCACAGTGAACACCCACTTACAACCCACAACCTTCTTTCCTTCAGGAACTGTAGTAAGAACCCATGTATTATTTTTATCAAGTGCTTCCATTTCTTCCAGCATTGCTGCTCTCCACCTCGGATCATTCTTTGCTTCTTGCCAGTCACGAGGTATAGAAGCTGAGTCTAGAGCAGCTATAAATTATCTATACTCAGGACCAACCAATGAGTATGAAACATATTGGAGACGACATATTGGGACAATCATGAGGGCAAATTTCCTGCAGTATTGCGAGGTTGCTTTCTATGGGCAATCGGGACATCTAGGTCATCATATGGAGGGGGTAATATACCTTCATATGAAGTTGAGTCATGCGAGTTGACTTGTATTTCAGATTCAGAGTCATGTCCAAAGGGCTCTCTAGTCTTGTGCCTTCGTGTATACACTTGTGGATTTTGTTCTTCATTTGGTTTTGTCCACTCTAAATCTCTGTTAATTGAGCCTTGTGGATCCCCCTCTCCATGTACTTGCTCGGTCTCTATTGTGTTCATGTCTTCAGTTGGTATCGCTCCAATCACCACCTCACGGGATGCCTCATAATATTCTTTCTCCACCTTATCTCCCCCTATCTCACAATCTAAACCAAAAATGTCATTAGACAATACATTAGGGAATACATCGGTCAAATCAGTTGCCTTCCCACAAAATGGTTCATGCTCTCTAAATACCACATCCATACTCACAAACATCCTCCTTGCAGATGGACACCAACACTTATAACCCTTTTTCTTCCCAGAATACCCTACAAATATACATTTTAACGCCTTTGGATCTAGTTTACCAACTGAAGGTGTAACACCTGGGGTGTTCCCCCTACGTTAGAAATTGGTTGCTTTCCTTTTTGCTTTGCATCACATGCATCATATGCATTGCACCATGTTTTTCAAAAACAACTAAAAAGTTCAAACTAATTTAAACTTTCAAAAAACATGTCTAAAATTTCCAATTAAAAGTTGCAAACTAAACAACTCAAATTGTTTTTCAATAGTTTGAAGTTGAATTTATTTAAATTGCTTGTTAAATAAAAATTCCTTTTTATTAACCCCAAATGGTAAATTCAAATTCAAATCAAATCAATCATAATTGGCATGTTCCAATTGTGGTTTAAAGATTAAAATCTTCCAAACATTTTAAACTCACTAAGTTTTCATAGTGTTTGATCTTATTACATAAAACTTGTTTATTTCAAAAATCCAAATGAAACCCTATTTGGAATTCAACTAAAAAATGAAAAATCAAATTAATATTTCCAAATTTTGAAATTAAGGTTAACATTGCTTTGACATTACTGTTTTGAAAATTATTTCCTAAAAAAATTAAACTCCCCAAAACCCTATTCTTTTCTCTCTCTCCTTTTCTTTCCTACAAGCAAAAAAAAAAGGAAGAAAAAGAAAAGGTGAGCTGTGGGGAGGCAGGCCAGCCCCCACGGCCAGCCCACCTACAACCCACCTAAACCCACAGCTCTTTCCCCTCTCACCCCAGCCCACCACGGGCTTTCCCCAAGCCCAGCCCACCAGTACCCTTTCTCCCTCGTACGGACGCAGAGGGGAAACGTTGTCGCTGTCGTTCCCCCCACCATGGACCCCCCTTGCTCCACCTGCTCCCGAGCCCCTACAAGACCACCGAGCCGTGCTCTAACCCTAATGCTCTCCCCTCTCCTCCCCAGGCCGCCGCCGCCACCAGCTTCCCCTCCCCCTCCTCGGTAGTTTCTTCCACTACATCACCGAGGGACGTGGCCGCTGCGGGATCATCACGGTGAAGCCATGGTCACCGCGTGGTTCCTCCGTTTCGGGGAATGGAACCATCACCTCTTCAGCGCCAAGATTGCTGAAGAAATCCTAGCCAGGTGCCGCTCTAGCTCGCCGCTTTTCCTCTGTTCTCGCCGGATTGCAGTTTTCAGGTTGTGCAGTTTCGTCAGAAACCCCAACGCGCAGAGGCAGTACATGCTTGTTCTTGCCCTAGATGCATCACCGATCTGGTGGTAGCCTAGTGGTAACCCTCGTCGTGTTCATGCGTAGAGAACCATGGATCGATCCCTTCCCAACGCGAGGCCTTTATTTTTGTTCTGTCGCTTCCTGTAGATGAAAGCCTGCAGCTTTGTTCCGTCTAAAAATTCAGTTAAACTCGATGTTCACCTCTTCTTTAGACAGCCTAGTAGTGTATCACAACACCCATCGTAGCCCAGTGGCTTGGCATCCCTGCGCGCACCGCGAAGGCAGGGGATCGAGTCCCCGCTCGGGCGAATTTGCCCAACCCTTTTTACTCCACTACGCCGCGCTGCGGGCCCCGCCCGTCAGCGACCCCCTGCGCCACCTCACTGCGCACCCACGCCACTGTGGCACCACGCTGGCCGTGGCCCACTGTCAGCCAGCGTGGGTGGCTCTGCCTCTGTAAAATGCCCTGCCCCATTTCTTTTAAATAGAAATTTAAACCTAAATATTGAACAATTAATATCTTCTTCATTTTAACTTCAACACAAATAAAATATGCATCCCAATCAGAAAATCATGAACTTTTCAAATATATATTTTGTTTACTGTATTGAACATTCCAAATCAATTCAAAAATTCAAATTCAAATAACTCTTATGAATTTGATTAAATCCATAACAAATTCAAATATATTTCAAATGGCCCATATAAAATATGTTTTCCAACCAAAATTCCATGCTCTTTCCAAATATAACATTTGTTTTCTGTTTGGATAAATAAAACTAATGCAATTACTTAATGCTTTAATTAATTCATTCAATTTTGTGAAAATCATAACTAATTCATTTTAATTCCAAACTCAACAAATAAAATATGTTTTCCATCCCATTTTTCATGTACTTTGCAAATATAAACTTTATGTTCTGTGTTGAATAATTAAATTTGGTTAAATAATCTAAACCTTGTTTAAATCACTTAAAATTGCTAAATTCATAACTTTGTCAAATTAAATTCTTTTTGGACATATAAAATATGTTTTCAAACCAGAAAAGTATAAAATTTTCAAATATGAATTTGGCTTAATGTTTTGAACCAATAAAAATTCAAATAAATTCATACTTGAATTAAATTCATTTAAATCTTGTTTAAACTTGTTTAATTCATAATTAATTCATCTTAATTCCTTTTTCAATAATTGAAACATGTATTCCACCTAAAATTTTGTGTACTTTCCAAATATGAACTTTGTTATCTATTTTGAACAATTTAAATTGGTGAAAACAACAAATGCTTGTGTAACACCTTTAAGAAACCAAAATTCCAACACTTAATAAATAAAATTCCAAACTTGGTAAACTTCATTTCAAATTGAATCCCTTGTTGTTTTCTTATTGTTTCCATCATCCATGCATCATTCTAATCAACTTTCACATGATGGTTAGCTGTAGATAATTTAATTCAACATTAATTCATGGGCTTTTCCATATGCAATCCAAATTGCATATGGGCCCATTTAAATATGTTTATCATGTCAACTAGTTTATCTTTGATGCATCCTTAAACTTGTCATGCATCCATATCTTGATCATGCTGGATCTTTTGCCGTAGTAGTAATTGTTGCATCCGGTGTTTGTTTGAGGTTCGTTGCTTCTTCGCGGATAGGACGTTGAGATGATGTGAGCAACGACAAGTTCTGTGGATGTACCTCTACTTGCTGGATCTCAGGCAAGTATACTCACTTGCTGCCAAATGGCTGCCTTTCATCACTTGTTACCGATTCTTTCCGTTGTTCTTATTCTAGCCTTTTGATTCGATGCTTGTGTCTCGATCCTATTATATGTTTACCCTGCAGCCATGATATAGCCTTTCCTTCCACTTCCTATTAACTGTTGTTTGTTTACCCTGTTGGCCCTTGTGTCGTAGTTGCATGCTTAGTGTTGTTTGCGCTCAAGTCTTGTTGTCCGTCTGATCACCTGTTTAGTTTGATAGTTGGGTTTCAATTCAATCAACAACATGTTAATGTTTTGGGTAATAATAATTTGATGATAAGGCACCGGCAGGAGGCCGGCGTGGTTTGAGGCCTGCTAGTGTCGACCCTAATTAGGAAAAGGGTCTTGTCTACTGATCCATGATGAGCGCACTAACTGCATGTGGGAAGCGAGTATGGGCGCCCCCCTCAATTTGATTCGATTCGCATCTCGTCCAAATCGCCTCATTTAGTTCGGGTTTTCCATTTGCCGCATGCATATGTATTTTGCGAACCCAGGCCAGGGTGGAACTTTTGTAGTCGGCATTTAGGGAGACACGTTCTTAGAGTGCTATGAGGGTCCCCTTTTCTTCGTGGGGCTTGATTAGCCGTGCGCTCAATTGCACGGGGTTCTTTGGGCTTGATGCAAAGAAGAGTTGGGTTGTGTTGAGTACCTCGCTTGGTGGGTTTGATCCCCGTCTGGCGGGTTATTCTTACGTGTACGGCCAAATTGGTGCACCCCTGCAGGGTTAAATCTTCTCGAGAAGCCGTGTTTTCCGCGGTTATCGATGACTTGGTGAAAGTGCTGGCTAACAAGTACTCAGACAACTTACACCTAATGATAATAAACTTGACTAGTAATATAGATTACCTCCACCATCATGAATGTCACCCTAATCAACCGTGTGAGTTTCCTTGGGTTGCTTCCTTAGTAGGGGGTAACATTGGATGGGTATTGTTTGGTGAGTAGCTGTAGCTGGTTCTGATACGCTATCTTATCCCCCTCTTTTAGCCGGATGTTGTATCGAGTCTCTATAGTTAGTTAGTGCAGCCCGCTGCCGCTTCTTTGCAATAATCCTTTCCTCTCCGTTGAACCCAAAGTATTTGTATCTTGTGATGATTGGATACGCTGGTATCTTGTGAGTATGGTTTATCCACTTGCCAGTACTTAACCGTACTGACCCACGAATCCTTTTTCGTGGCTGCATATTCAATATTGCAGTCAACAGGTTTGAAGTCTGATGACGTTAGCTTGGGAATCCCTCCGGCTTGGCCTGGGCAGGGATTGGACGCTCTCGGTTATCTTCAGGACTCTTAGTCCAATTTGTATCTTGTCCGTAGTCGGACGCTATGTTGTTTCTTCCGCTGTTATTTGGATCTTTGTATTGTATCAGTTGTAACCTTGACCCATTTGAGTCATCTTGTATATATCTTTTCTGCTGTTGTTGTGGATTATTCGCGAACTGTTGTAATGTTATCACAAGTGGCAACCTGGAATCGGTTATTATGTGGATTTTGGCGGGAATGCTGAAATCTGCATAGTGCCCGATCCCAGGGCGTCACAAATGGTATCAGAGCCTTGGTTTCTGATTCCCGATATTGTTTCGATACGAATGGTTATCGAAGCAACGGGTCCGCAAAGCCTGTAGGATAACCTCGCTAACGGTCGTTGTTTCTAGAGTGTCAAAAACTATTTCTGCTAAACTATTTTGGAAACATCTCAATAGGATTCTTGTTTTCTCCTTATCTCTATTCTATTTTCCCTCCCATATTATTTGTTTTGGAGTCTTCCCCCTTGTCTATCTTTCAAAGTGTTAGGATCCTACGTGGGTGGACGTTTTCTGAGCCTTTAACCTAATAGGTGCGATCATCGGAAGAGTCCTTGTGGAAGAACATCGTCATCACTCCGAGCAAGAATCTCTTGTTAGTGGTGTCGAGAAGCCCTTGTTAGTGGTGTCGAGGAGATCAGCTGGAAGCATGAAGAATCGATAGTCGAACTTATTTCCCCTCCCGGGTTAGCAGGTGGATTGCGAGGGCGCAATCCCTTGTTAGTGGTGTCGTCTGTAACACCTGGGGTGTTCCCCCTAAGTTAGAAATTGGTTGCTTTCCTTTTTGCTTTGCATCACATGCATCATATGCATTGCACCATGTTTTTCAAAAACAACTGAAAAGTTCAAACTAATTTAAACTTTCAAAAAACATGTCTAAAATTTCCAATTAAAAGTTGCAAACTAAACAACTCAAATTGTTTTTCAATAGTTTGAAGTTGAATTTATTTAAATTGCTTGTTAAATAAAAATTCCTTTTTATTAACCCCAAATGGTAAATTCAAATTCAAATCAAATCAATCATAATTGGCATGTTCCAATTGTGGTTTAAAGATTAAAATCTTCCAAACATTTTAAACTCACTAAGTTTTCATAGTGTTTGATCTTATTAAATAAAACTTGTTTATTTCAAAAATCCAAATGAAACCCTATTTGGAATTCAACTAACAAATTAAAAATCAAATTAATATTTCCAAATTTTGAAATTAAGGTTAACATTGCTTTGACATTACTGTTTTGAAAATTATTTCCTAAAAAAATTAAACTCCCCAAAACCCTATTCTTTTCTCTCTCTCCTTTTCTTTCCTACAAGAAAAAAAAAGGAAAAAAAAAGGTGAGCTGCGGGGAGGCAGGCCAGCCACCACGGCCAGCCCACCTAAACCCACAGCTCTTTCCCCTCTCACCCCAGCCCACCACGGGCTTTCCCCAAGCCCATCCCACCAGTACCCTTTCTCCCTCGTACGGACGCAGAGGAGAAACGCTGTCGCTGTCGTTCCCCCCACCATGGACCCCCCTTGCTCCACCTGCTCCCGAGCCCCTACAAGACCACCGAGCCATGCCCTAACCCTAATGCTCTCCCCTCTCCTCCCCAGGCCGCCGCCGCCACCAGCTTCCCCTCCCCCTCCTCTGTAGTTTCTTCCACTACATCACCGAGGGACGTGGCCGCTGCGGGATCATCACGGTGAAGCCATGGTCACCGCGTGGTTCCTCCGTTTTGGGGAATTGAACCATCACCTCTTCAGCGCCAAGATTGCTGAAGAAATCCTAGCCAGGTGCCGCTCTAGCTCGCCGCTTTTCCTCTGTTCTCGCCGGATTGCAGTTTTCAGGTTGTGCAGTTTCGTCAGAAACCCCAACGCGCAGAGGCAGTACATGCTTGTTCTTGCCCTAGATGCATCACCGATCTGGTGGTAGCCTAGTGGTAACCCTCGTCGTGTTCATGCGTAGAGAACCATGGATCAATCCCTTCCCAACGCGAGGCCTTTATTTTTGTTCTGTCGCTTCCTGTAGATGAAAGCCTGCAGCTTTGTTCCGTCT
Organism: Alopecurus myosuroides; assembly: GCA_028641055.1. Classification (NCBI taxonomy): domain Eukaryota; kingdom Viridiplantae; phylum Streptophyta; class Magnoliopsida; order Poales; family Poaceae; genus Alopecurus; species Alopecurus myosuroides. The sequence continues at coordinate 580,032,344 of CM054057.1, read as the reverse complement.
AAAAATTCAGTTAAACTCGATGTTCACCTCTTCTTCAGACAGCCTAGTAGTGTATCACAACACCCATCGTAGCCCAGTGGCTTGGCATCCCTGCGCGCGCCGCGAGGGCAGGGGATCGAGTCCCCGCTCGGGCGAATTTGCCCAACCCTTTTTACTCCGCTACGCCGCGCTGCGGGCCCCGCCCGTCAGCGACCCCCTGCGCCACCTCACTGCGCACCCACGCCACTGTGGCACCACGCTGGCCGTGGCCCACTGTCAGCCAGCGTGGGTGGCTCTGCCGCTGTAAAATGCCTGTCCCATTTCTTTTAAATAGAAATTTAAACCTAAATATTGAACAATTAATATCTTCTTCATTTTAACTTCAAATTGCACAAATAAAATATGCATCCCAATCATAAAATCATGAACTTTTCAAATATGCATTTTGTTTACTGTTTTGAACATTCCAAATCAATTCAAAAATTCAAATTCAAATAACTCTTATGAATTTGATTAAATCCATAACAAATTCAAATATATTTCAAATGACCCATATAAAATATGTTTTCCAACCAAAATTCCATGCTCTTTCCAAATATAACTTTTGTTTTCTGTTTGGATAAATAAAACTAATGCAATTACTTAATGCTTTAATTAATTCATTCAATTTTGTGAAAATCATAACTAATTCATTTTAATTCCAAACTCAACAAATAAAATATGTTTTCCATCCCATTTTTCATGTACTTTGCAAATATAAACTTTATGTTCTGTGTTGAATAATTAAATTTGGTTAAATAATTTAAACCTTGTTTAAATCATTTAAAATTGCTAAATTCATAACTTGGTCAAATTAAATTCTTTTTGGACATATAAAATATGTTTTCAAACCAGAAAAGTATAAACTTTTCAAATATGAATTTGGCTTAATGTTTTGAACCAATAAAAATTCAAATAAATTCATACTTGAATTAAATTCATTTAAATCTTGTTTAAACTTGTTTAATTCATAATTAATTCATCTTAATTCCTTTTCAATAATTGAAACATGTATTCCACCTAAAATTTTGTGTACTTTCCAAATATGAACTTTGTTATCTATTTTGAACAATTTAAATTGGTGAAAACAACAAATGCTTGTGTAACACCTTTAAGAAACCAAAATTCCAACACTTAATAAATAAAATTCCAAACTTGGTAAACTTCATTTCAAATTGAATCCCTTGTTGTTTTCTTATTGTTTCCATCATCCATGCATCATTCTAATCAACTTTCACATGATGGTTAGCTGTAGATAATTTAATTCAACATTAATTCATGGGCTTTTCCATATGCAATCCAAATTGCATATGGGCCCATTTAAATATGTTTATCATGTCAACTAGTTTATCTTTGATGCATCCTTAAACTTGTCATGCATCCATATCTTGATCATGCTGGATCTTTTGCTGTAGTAGTAATTGTTGCATCTGGTGTTTGTTCGAGGTTCGTTGCTTCTTCGCGGATAGGACGTTGAGATGATGTGAGCAACGACAAGTTCTGTGGATGTACCTCTACTTGCTGGATCTCAGGCAAGTATACTCACTTGCTGCCAAATGGCTGCCTTTCATCACTTGTTACCGATTCTTTCCGTTGTTCTTATTCTAGCCTTTTGATTCGATGCTTGTGTCTCGATCCTATTATATGTTTACCCTGCAGCCATGATATAGCCTTTCCTTCCACTTCCTATTAACTGTTGTTTGTTTACCCTGTTGGCCCTTGTGTCGTAGTTGCATGCTTAGTGTTGTTTGCGCTCAAGTCTTGTTGTCCGTATGATCACCTGTTTAGTTTGATAGTTGGGTTTCAATTCAATCAACAACATGTTAATGTTTTGGGTAATAATAATTTGATGATAAGGCACCGGCAGGAGGCCCCTGGTTGGTTTTGAGGCCTGCTAGTGTCGACCCTAATTAGGAAAATTCTTGTCTCAATTGATTGATGAGCGCACTAACCGCATGTGGGAAGCGAGTATGGGTGCCCCCCTCAATTTGATTCGATTCGCATCTCGTCCAAATCGCCTCATTTAGTTCGGGTTTTCCATTTGCCGCATGCATATGTATTTGCGAACCCAGGCCAGGGTGGAACTTTTGTAGTCGGCATTTAGGGAGACACGTTCTTAGAGTGCTATGAGGGTCCCCTTTTCTTCGTGGGGCTTGATTAGCCGTGCGCTCAATTGCACGGGGTTCTTTGGGCTTGATGCGAAGAAGAGTTGGGTTGTGTTGAGTACCTCGCTTGGTGGGTTTGATCCCCGTCTGGCGGGTTATTCTTACGTGTACGGCCAAATTGGTGCACCCCTGCAGGGTTAAATCTTCTCGAGAAGCCGTGTTTTCCGCGGTTATGGATGACTTGGTGAAAGTGCTGGCTAACAAGTACTCAGACAACTTACACCTAATGATAATAAACTTGACTAGTAATATAGATTACCTCCACCATCATCAATGTCACCCTAATCAACCGTGTGAGTTTCCTTGGGTTTCTTCCTTAGTAGGGGGTAACATTGGATGGGTATTGTTTGGTGAGTAGTTGTAGCTGGTTCTGATACGCTATCTTATCCCCCTCTTTTAGCCGGATGTTGTATCGAGTCTCTGTAGTTAGTTAGTGCAGCCCGCTGCCGCTTCTTTGCAATAATCATTTCCTTTCCGTTGAACCCAAAGTATTTGTATCTTGTGATGATTGGATACGCTGGTATCTTGTGAGTATGGTTTATCCACTTGCCAGTACTTAACCGTACTGACCCACGAATCCTTTTTCGTGGCTGCATATTCAATAATATTGCAGTCAACAGGTTTGAAGTCTGATGACGTTAGCTTGGGAATCCCTCCGGCTTGGCCTGGGCAGGGATTGGACGCTCTCGGTTATCTTCAGGACTCTTAGTCCAATTTGTATCTTGTCCGTAGTCGGACGCTATGTTGTTTCTTCCGCTGTTATTTGGATCTTTGTATTGTATCAGTTGTATCCTTGACCCGTTTGAGTCATCTTGTATATATCTTTTCTGCTGTTGTTGTGGATTATTCGCGAACTGTTGTAATGTTATCACAAGTGGCAACCTGGAATCTGTTATTATGTGGATTTTGGCGGGAATGCTGAAATCTGCATAGTGCCCGATCCCGGGGCGTCACAGAAGGTTTGTAATCCTTCACAATACATGTACATCCAAATACTTTTGGAGGAACTACATAAGTAGTCTTCCCTGTAAGACACTCAATTGGAGTCTTGTAGTCAAGTACCCTGGATGACATCCTGTTCATCAAATATGCTGCGGTCATCACGGCTTCACTCCACAAGAATTTAGGCACATTCATGGCAAACATTATACACCGTGCAATTTCAAGAATATGCCTATTTTTCCTCTCTGCGAGGCCATTTTCTTCAGAAGTACCAGGGCAGGTGGTTTGAAGTATAATTCCATAATTTGATAGATAATCATCGAACTCATTATTCACATACTCAGTACCATTGTCAGTACGAAATATCTTTACACGTGCATTGTACTGAATCTTAATCAAATTGTGGAAATCTATAAAGCACTGGAACACATCACTCTTATTTCGCAGGACATAAACCCAAGTAGGTGTCAAAAAAAAAACCAAGTAGTTCTAGTGCAACAATCAATTTACGTGACAAAGTAGCGATATCCATTTAGAGACACCAATCCACTAGGACCCCATACATCTGAATGAATAGTTTGGAGTGGAACACTACTTCTATTATTAGACGGCAAATAAGAGCTTCTAGTTTGCGTTCCAAAACTGGCATGCATCACACACCAATTTATCCTTGCTAACATTACGGTACAAACTAGGGTATAGTCGACCCAATATAGCAAAAGATAGATGTCCCAACCGACGGTGTTGGAGTAGAAGTTCTTCTAGTGGTGGGGTAGACACTGCAGCAGCCACAGTAGGCGAAATATTTCTGTCCAAGTAATATAGTCCATCACGCATGCTCCCCGTCCCAATCCTTCTTCCAGTCCCAAGTTCCTGGAATATGCACCACTTAGGAAAGAATATAGCAGCACAATTTACTTCATTGGTGATGCAACTTATTGACAAGAGGTTAATTGGAAACACATGAACATGCAACACAGAAGAAAGGGGCATATTAGGACTGAAATTAACCATTCCAGATCCAACAACCATTTGTGTAGAACCATCAGCCAATCTTACACTCCCCCTTTTTAGATCAGCAATATGTTAGAAAGCTCAGAGCCGGTCATATGTCTAGAGGCACCGGAATCAATTAACCATTGCGCACTTGTTGCGAGATTATCACCACACTCCGTAGTATAAGAGAAGTTACCGGAAAAATTTGTTGATGACGATGCCGCTTGTTCTTCGGAAGGCTGCCCATCACCAAGGCTCGAATTCTTGAATTGACGCCACCTCTCTAACTCATCAGCAGTCAACTCGACAACAGCGCAAGTGTTCACCCTTCCCGGTGCATACACACCTCTTCCACGACCACCACGACGGGCATCAAAAGATCGCCCGCGGCCTCTACCACGCCAGTCCTGGCCTCTGCCACGCCAGTCCTGGCCTCTACCATAGTTTTCCCCAATCAACTGTGGGCATGCTGCCTTTAGGTGTCCCGGGTCGCCGCATTCAAAACACTTCCTCTCCTGACCAGCCCTCAGATAATTTTCAGAGCCTGCTACGAGAAAGGCTAAGCGCCTCTGTGAAACACTCTGTCCGGCTACCTCTACCGCCTCGAGTTTTAGTCATGTTTCCTCACTCACAACCGCAGAAATCGCCTCCTCCAGACTTGGCAACTTTCCACTACCATATAGCACAGCTCTCCGGTTTTCAAACCTAGGATGAAGACCATTTAAGAAATCCCGAACATGCCTTCTTTCAGTCCACTTGTTAAATTTTTCAATGCATTTGCTGCACTCCATTTCAACCGGATCCGAATAATCAAGATCATTCCACAACCTCTTTAACTCCGACACATAATCAACTACTGACTTCTCACCTTGAAGTAACTCCTGTGCCTCCCTCTGAATTCTACACGCCAACATCTCGTTTCCAACTCCAGAATAAGTGCCCTTTAGAAGGCGCCAAATCTCATATGCCTCCTTAACCCTTTCAACCTGTTTAGCAATTTGGGGAGAAAGGGAACTCAACAGCCATGCTCTTACCAGAGCATTAGTCATGTTCCACTTCTGCCCCTCCTTTGAGCCTTCTTCTCCCGGTTTCTCAGTTGTGCCTAGTATATATCCTTCAAGTTTCCTGGAGACTAAGGTTGTCTCGGCATGCTCAGCCCAGCTCGCATAGCTCTCGGATCCCTCAAGTTTCACAAGAGGCATTTGTAGTGGATGTACTTCTTCCTTGGAGTCAGCCTCTAGTGTTGATCCTCATCCCTTCTTGCTAAGAGCATCAAACAGGGCTCTGTATTTTTCATCCATGGCTTGCAATACCGCAGCAAGTTCACCATGAGTGACTGTTGTCGAGACATCGTAGTAGAATTCATAGACGGGGGTGCCATGAGACTACTGATAGAGATGTGGGGGGACGTGATTGTGCGAAGGACAATGACACAGGGTTTTTACCCAGGTTTGGTACGACGCAGTAATGCGACGTTCCTACTCCTGCAATCTCACTATTCAGGACTAAAGCCTGCAAATACAGAGTACAACGTGAGGTTTTATTAGCTTCTCGTCAAGGATCAACCTCTCGGCGAGTTAGCCTTTAGCTTCTTCTTGTCTATCTTATCTCTCGTCCGGCTTTATATAATAGCCGGATTAGGGCATACAGAGATGGAAACCTAGAAGACTACGGTAACTATTAACTTGGAAAGTAAGGAATCCGCCTTCTACTCCAAGCCAGATCACGTGGGCCGTGATCCGGGTTCTTCTAGAATCCGGCTTCTGCGCGTCGGCTTACTGGGCCGCCCAATGGACCATAGCCCATTACCATTTAGGCCACCCTGGTAATCCGGCACTTTAGACCGCCATCTGATATACCCCCAGTTGGTATATATCCGACAGTAGCCCCCAAGAAGAGTTAAGACTCCGATTTGCCGTCTTTCGTCAAGTGTTACATTCTTTCCGAGAAATATAGGCTCTCTGTCTTGATTCTTCTTTTTATCAGAACAATGTCATAACGCAAAACTCAGTTTTCTGAAAATCCGGCTTTTCTTCCACGAATCTTCGCGGAGAAGGAACTTCCTACGTCAACGCTTTAATCTTGCTGACGTAAGGGACGTTTGGGTTTCAGGCGGGAAACCCAGAAACAAATCTCTGACAGATTCTCGCGGGAAACGAGGCGATAGCAATAATCACCCGTCGTGTCATTTCCCAGAATTTCCGGTGAGTGACACGCGTTGATCATCCAACGGTCAAAAGAGCCGTTAGCACGCATCGTGACGGGATTCCGGCTATAAATAGCCGTCTCCGTCCTCCAAGCCAACCTTCCGCTCTCACTTCGCAGCACCATTCCCAGCGCCCAAGTTCGTAGCAGAGCAACTCCCGAGCGCACGAACGCCACCCGACACCTCACTGGAGCAACCGCGCGCCGCCCATCGATGCCATCCCCAAGCTCCTCACCGGCCCATTCCGTCGCAACGGATATCGACGAAATCATCAATACGATGGATCCACAACTGGATTCACCGGTGCACGCCTCCGGCGACGAGCCGGCGAAGGCCACTGGCGGTGCGGCGGGCGAGGAAATCCGTCCCGCCGCCGCAGATCTTGCGGGGTCCTCCTCCGCGCCTTCCCCGCCGTTCGCGCCCGAGACGGCGGAAGAGAAAATCACCCTCGTCGGAGACGAGCTCGCGGCCGCGGAGGCCGCAGCGTCCGCCACCGCCGGAGCAGAAGACGAGGCGGAAACTGCCGGCAACTGGAGCGCAAGCAGTATTCCGCCATCCCTCCTTCCGACAATGGAGAAGGAGGGGCTCGTGCTGAAGGGGAAATGGCGGATCCCGGAAGACGAATCCGAGCCCATGCCAAAAGATGGAGAACGCGTTCTCCTTACCTCTCATATTGCGAGAGGTATGGGTTTGCCGCCTTCCGCCTTTTTCTTAGAAGTCCTCAACCATTACGGTGTTCAGCCTCATAACCTTCCCCCAAATTCCATTATTTATCTAGCCGGCTTCCAAGCCCTTTTCGAAGGTATTTAGGAATAGCTCCTAGACTAGATTTTTGGCAATACTCGGATTGAAAAGATCCAAGCTTTTGGGAAGGTATTCACCGCGATCAAGGCTGCGGGAATGTTGCTCATCAACAGATACCTTCCCGCAAAGTCTAGGGAGCTCTCGGAAGTTGAAAAACTTCCGGGAGCCATCATAGAGATTGCGGATGCCAAAGAGTCCACCTTGCGCTCCGCGGCCCGGGGTGGTGCACGCATGGCTTTAGGGCTTATGCGTATGCATTACCCCAGTGCCAAATCTTGGCGCGTGTCGTCCGGTATCCCTCTTGGATATTCGGAGACCCAGCGGACCACCATCTTTGATGAAATCAAGGGTCATGCCACCAAGATCGCCTCTATGGTGAATATCTCCATCACCTATCCGGAAGAAGAGATTCTAGAAGCCCCCGAGGATGACAGCAGTGAAGAAGACTCAGATGCTTGAAGAATTCTCCCTGCCCTGGATAGAGAAATAGGAAATAGGAGCATTACTGCACTTTACAATGCAATCTTTAGTGTAATTCTTCTATTCTTTTGTATGAACAAGTGCTCCGCCTTTTGCAGTTAATTTTTATGAAATCCTTTGCAAGTTTTTCGGGTTTTATATTCCTTTATCTTCTAAGTTCTCTGGTTTATGTGCTTTAATTGTCCTTAGTGTTTGAAATGGATCGGTAGTACTTTAATCTTCATGTCAAGTTACTGGGTAAAACCTATCAGTTTAAACTCGGAAACATGGATCATACTAAAGGCATTTTTACTTACTAGCTCCAGTGACCCAGAACATAGACAATCAGATAATACTTAGAGAATAGTAAGGAAATTTTTTGCATGAAACTCGGGCACACAGGCACAATCCGAGTTTCCTTTAACCTTTAGTAGGTTGAAAATCATTCAGTTTTTAAACGCCGAGCACGCAGGCACAATTCGGGTTAACATTGAGTATTTTGCAAGATCATTGGGAAATAGATAAGACGGAATCATGATTTGTACTATAATAAACTTGTAAAAACATGGATGTGAGAATTCCGACAACTTTATTTCATGATCTCAAAGATGTTTACATAGAAATTGAACTAAGTATAGAAGGGACGTAACTGCTGGATACTCCAGGGCCTCTTTGTCTCTCCTAGTTCATCATCTATCTTTCTCTTTCTTTTGCGATTCGGCCTCTCGGGATCATCTTCCGTATCTCGAATGTCTACAAGATAATATGATCCATTCTTCATGGCTTTACTGATGATGAATGGTCCTTCCCATACTGGGGCCAGTTTGTGCTTTCTTTGCTGCACCAATCTTAGCACTAGATCACCTTCTTTAAAAGAACGATGCCTGATTTTCCGACTATGATAACGTCGTAAACCTTGCTGATAGATGGCGGATCTTTGAAGCACAAGTTCTCGTTCCTCTTCTAAGAGATCGACGGCATCCTGTCGTGCGCTTTCGGCATCTGATTCATCGAAATCCTGCACTCTCGGGCTGTCATGGATCATGTCCGTTGGGAGAATTGCTTCTGCACCATAAACTAGGAAAAACGGGGTTTGCCCAGTTGACCTATTTGGTGTTGTTCGAATACTGCAAAGCACGGAAGGTAGCTCTTCTACCCATGCCCCAGCTGCTCTATGAAGAGGAGATTCGAGTCTTGGGCGTATTCCTTGTAAGATTGAGCTATTCATTCTTTCAATCTGTCCATTGGATTGCGGGTGTGCCACAGATGCGAGATCTAGGCGAATTCCCGTTTGTCGGCAATATTTTGCCAACTCTCCAATGGAGAAATTTGTCCCGTTGTCGGTTATTATGCTGTGTGGAACGCCGTATCTCATCACTATGTCAATGATGAAATTTCTGGCAGTTACACCGTCAAGTTTTTTGATGGGTTTGGCCTCCACCCACTTGGTATATTTATCCACTGCAACGAGTAGATGTGTAAGTCCGCCTCGTGCAGTTTTAAATGGTCCCATCATATCTAGCCCCCAGACTGCAAACATCCATGTAATGGGGATAGTTTTGAGTGCTTGGGCTGGCACATTTGTCTGCTTGGCGTAATATTGACACCTTGCACATGTGTTTACTATGTGCTCAGCGTCTGTCTTGGCTGTTAGCCAGAAAAACCCTGCACGGAATGCTTTTTTGACTATGCTTTTTGATTGAGCATGATGTCCGCAATCTCCGCCATGGATTTCTTGCAAGATTTCTCGTCCTTCTTCTGATGAAATACATCGTAGAAAAATTCTGGTAGTACTGCGTTTATACAGGCAATTGTTAATTACCGTGTATCCTTTGCATCGACGCTGAATCTGTCTTCGCAAGACTTCGTCTGCTCCATCCGGGTACTTCTGATCAACTAAGAAGTTTAAATATGGGATTGTCCAATCCGGGTTAACGAGCATGACTTCAATTGACTCGGAAGCCAGAGGATAATCAACATCTCCACCTTTTATCGATGGTTCGTACAAATGTTGGACGAATACACCTGGTGGTAGGATTTTTACCCTTTCTGATCCCATGCGGGCTAATGCATCCGCGTTCCAATTTTCCTCCCTTTTAACATGGAGCACTTCGAATCCGAAGAAACAGATGGCAAACTCGTCCACCGTTCTCCGGTATTCGGCCATTATAGGGCTTTTGGCGTCCCAAGTTTGGTTGAGCTGGTGTTGTACCAAATCTGAGTCGCCATAGCATAGGATGCACTTGACACCTATTTCCTTTGCGATATGCAAGCCATGAAGCAAGGCTTTGTATTCTGCCGCATTATTACTGGCGTTGAAGTGTATTTGTAATACATACTCCATTGTTTCTCCTTTAGGGGATTTTAGGACTACACCAGCTCCAGCACCTTCCTTCATCTTAGATCCGTCAAAGTGCATGATCCAGTACTCGGATTCTGGCATCGGTGTTTTTTCCATTGCTTCCGTCCAGTCGGCAACAAAATCTGCCAGAACCTGGGATTTTATTGCCGTCCTGGGTTGGTACTTAATGTCGAATGCTGCTAGCTCGATGCATCATTTGGCTACTCGGCCTGTCGCCTCCGCATTGTTTATTATATCCCCTAGTGGTGCTTTGCATACCACTGTTATGGAATGTCCTTGGAAATAATGGCGAAGTTTTCTAGATGCGAAAAATGCGCCATGTGCTAGTTTTTGGGAGTGTGGATATCTTTGTTTGGACTCGGAAAAAACTTCACTTACATAATATACCGGATGCTGATCTGGTATGCTTTGTTTGTCTTTCTTCCTTTCCACCACTATTACCGCACTAATAACCCGGTTTGTAGCCGTAAGGTACAATAACATAGTTTCTTCGTCTTTTGGCGATGCCAAAATCGGAGCTTTCATCAAAGTTCCTTCAACTGGGTTAATGCTGCATCTGCTTCTTCTATCTACTCGAATTTGTCCGATTTCTTCAACAATTTGTATAGTGGCAGAGGTTTGTCCCCTAGCCGGCTGATAAACCTGCTAACGGCTGCAGCGGAACCCGTCAATCTTTGCACATCTTTTACGCACGTAGGCTTGGAGATGTTTAAGATTGTTTTGATCTTTTCTGGGTTACTTCTATTCCTCTGTAAGAAACGATGAAACCCAGAAGTTTTCCTGAGGGAACCCCGAATACGCACTTTAATGGATTTAGCTTCATCTTATAAGTGCGCAAATTTTCGAAGGTTTCTCGTAAATCCTTAAGGAGTGTTTCTTTTTTCCTTTGTAACGACAGCAATGTTGTCCATGTAAACGTGGATATTTTTGCCAATCTGACTATGCAAACACCGTTGCTTGCAACGCTGGTAGGTTGCACCTGCGTTCTTCAGGCCAAATGGCATGGTTATGTAATAGTACGTCCCATAGGGGGTTATGAACGAAGTTTTGATTCGATCTTCCTTTTTCATGCGTATTTGATGATACCCGGAATGTGCATCCAAAAAGCATAAAAGCTCAGAGCCTGCAGTGGCATCTATTATTTGATAGATTCGCGGTAACGAAAATCTATCTTTTGGACACAGTTTGTTCAGGCCGGTGTAATCTATACACATCCTAAGGGTAGTAGTATCTTTCTTCGGGACTAATACCGGATTTGCTGACCATTCAGTATGTATAACTTCCCGGATAAAATCTGCTGCTAAAAGCCGGATAATTTCCTTGCCAATAGCCTTCCGTCTTCTTCCGTCAAATCGACGGAGACCTTGCTTGACGGGTTTGGATCCTGGAATCACCTTAAGTTGATGCTCAGCAAGTTCCCTGGGTACGCCTGGCATGTCCGCTGGACACCAAGCAAAAATATCCCAGTTCTCACGGAGGAACTTGATGACCTAGCTTTCCTATTTGTCGGTCATCCCAGTTCCCACTACGACAAATTTTGTCGGATCTTTGGGAACTAGGATTACCTGTCTTGTGTTCTCGGAAGCCTTGAAGCTATCTGCTGGCCTCCGGCTTTCTTTGCCTGCCGGCATTTTTGTCGGCGATACCTCTTTGGCCAGCTCTTTCAACTCTTCCTTTGCTATGACTTTCTCAGCGCAAAGGGTGTTTTCTTTTTCCAGCTCGTGTGCCAACTTGAAGTCTCCGGATATGGTGATTACTCCTCCTTTGGGTCCTGGCATCTTCAACTTGTTATAGATATAACATGATCTTGCCATGAATTTGGCGAAAGCTGGACGTCCGAGTATCACGTGATACATGCTTTCGAACGGCACAACCTCGAAGGATACCTTTTCCTGTCGGAAGTGATCTTTGTCTCCAAAGGTTACATCTAGGGAAATTTCTCCTAGGGAACGTGCTTGTCTGCCAGGAACGATGCCGTGAAAACGTATGTTGCTATGGTTGAGCTAGGTCTCGGAAATTTTCAGATGCTTCAGTGTAAGTTGGGCCTTTGGACAATAGGACTTACAACAAGAGCTTGTGTGCCGGGTTCAGGCATGTTTCCGGGATGATCAGACTGATCCCAGGTGATTGGTGTGTTTGAATACTTCAAGAATTTTTGGGTTGCCGAAACAACCGCGTTTATTTCTCGAAGCGTTCTCTTTGCCACCTTTGCTGAGGGAGTTGCCAGGAAAGTTAGGTTACATTCTCCATCAACTGTCGGAAACTTGGGCTCGCCTTTTCGCTGTTGTTCCTGGATTTTTTCGTCAGTGTCCGATTCACTGTCTTCTTTCTCAGCTTCTGGCTTTTGCTTGGAAAATTTCCTCTTGGAGTTCTTCCCTTTGTTTCTGGATCCTGCACTGCCTTCCATATGCTTGTTCAGCCGGCATTGTGCGTTAGTGTGGGTGGGTTTCCCGAATTGCGAGTGGTGGACGCAGTTTTCTGACTTAATCTTTTCCCACTCTTCCTTTGTGTAATTGATCGGTTCCGTGCTGCGTCCTTTCCACCTATTCCCATTTTCTCTTCCAAAGGCTATGTTGACCTCTTTGGGCTTTTGTGTTGCATCTGGAGTTCCTTTTTTCCCGGGGCGAGGGTTCTTTTTGGCCTGTATCAGTGTGTCGATATTGCCTCCTCTTGCCCTGATGTCGTCCTCGGCTGCAGCGTGTTCATTGGCGGTTGTAAGCATAGATCCGAGATCTTTGTGCTTTTTGGAACCAATCATGAATGGTACAAGTCCGGGTTTTAGGCCATTGACGAAAGCATGCATTGCTTGGACGTCAGTTACTCCAGAGCAACTATTCTTCATTGCCGTCCATATTGAGATGAAATCCACATATGGTTCGTCCTCAAATTGGGTGTAATGGTTCAGCTGGTTGATGCTATTCGGGCGTTTGTAGGTTCCCCGGAAATGCTGAGTAAATACTCGAGCCATATCGTCCCAGCTGTCGACAGTTCTGGAGGGTAATGCATTGATCCAGTCTCTGGCTCCATCCAGTAACATTAGGGGAAGAAACTTTACAGCTTCCAAATCTGTCCCGTTGTTGATCTGGATGGCTGTAGTAGTCTGAGAGCCAGGTATCCGGATTTGTACTACCGGTATATTTTTGGTATGTTGGACCAACTTTGGCAAAGCCAGAATGCAGGGTTATCCTTCGGATCCTATCTGTGAAGCACTTAGGTCCAAAGTATAAATCATGTCTTTCCGCTCTATCCATGTGTGCGGAGTACCTGCCGGCTGAATGGACAGAAGGGGATCGGCTCCTTTCTTTTCCATTGTGGCGCGGACGCGCTTTTCCGGGATTCTCTCTGTTTCTTCCGAGATCTTGCCCCTTTGGATAAGGTGGAGTTCTACTCCTGTTTCTTTCCTTATTTCTGGGGGGTGTCCGGGATCTCTCACGCATGTGAGGTATATCCTGTCTTCCAGCTTTTTCAGCTGGGCGTCTCGGAGGCGGCATTGCTTTTCCGTCATTCCGGTGCTTTTCTTCCCGATCGCGAAGATTAAGTCCATCTTACGGGAGATGGGATCCGGTTCTAGACGCTTCATCCTTGTTGTCGGGATTTTTCTTGTCTTTTCTCGGATCTGCTTTCCTCTCTTTGGCATTGTTTGAATCCCCGGGTTCTTCAGGTCCAGGTGCTCCAGCGGCGCATGTAGCTGTCTTGCATAGGGCAGAGTCTTCGTGTAATGTCCCTGATCGCTCTTGCGCTCGCTGTTGCTGTTGCAACGCCTTTCCAAGGAAAGCATACACCCCTTGAAGTTTTTCACCGTTGGAATACATATCATTGTTGAGGATGGCGAACGCCGCTTCCATGTTTTCTGCTGCGGTTTTGTATATTGGCTCGCCTCTGGCATCTTTGCCGTTTACCTGCTTTTGCCAAGATGGGTTATGGAACCTTTCTTTTAGCGGCAGTACTTCCGGTTTTGAGATTCCGGGTAACCGTGTGGGTTTAATGCCAGATCTATTCTTTCTCTCGTATTCCTCGATTTCTTCCCGCCTGAGTTTGATGTCAGCCTGGTTTTTTGGAGGTGTTCTCGAGTTCGAAATAGATGTTGCTGTTGCCTTTGGAGGGCCTGCCTCCGGGCTTCCAGCACTTCAGGAGGCTCGTATGGTCCCACTGGTGTTTGTAGTAATTCATGTTCGTCTTGTTCTGTCATTGGCGGAACAAGGATTTCCTTCGTTTTCTTCTCCGCGGTCTTTATTCCGCTTGCATCTCCTACTTCCGGGCTTTCATTGGCTAGATCAGCCGATTTCTTCTTCCGGAGTTTGTACTGGAGTTTTTTAGCGGCCTTGTGCTTTTTCTTGGAAGAGGGAGGTTTTTTGATTGGTTATTCCTCTGTCAATTCTTTGACATCGGGATATCTTGGAGAGATTTCTCCGTCTTCTCTCTCTTCCTCTGGCGGAGGAGTTCTAGGGCTTTCCTGGCTGTCGGCGTCCGTGTTTTCAGCCGGGTTTGCCATCAGTACTTCATGGAATCCCTCTTGGAAAGATTTGACCTTTCTTTCGAAAGCGTCTTCGGTATCGAAGTGATCCGATCCGGGTTCCGACTCTAATCTCGCCTCAATGGCGGCTAGTACAGAGTCAGCTTCCGAGTGCGTCGTGATGTTGACGGATGTCGGATCTTCAACCTCTGTTGTGGAAGTGTTGTTTTCTGCCTCTTGCACGGGATTACCTTCATCCGTGTTTTCGGCGATCTCGGATTGCACCATACCGACAAAGTGTGATTCACTTGTATGTCGGCGATCTGAGCAAAACCCGGTATCGTAGTCATCTTCGACTGGGTATAGGGCAGGTGGGATAAATCTACTTCCACCGCAAAACCCCATGGCCTCTGTAGTTAATCCGATAAAGATGTTTGCAGATCCAATCGGTAACACGCAGGCACTTACCAGATGATTTTGCGCTGGTATGTAAGATCAATTGTCGAGGAAGCGTCCAACGTCATTGTCGAATTCCAAGCTTCCGACAGTTATGGAACTGCCGATTCCGCCGAGTATCCCAGATCGAAACTTAACGCCTGACGTCGCCGGCCCCACGGTGGGCGCTAACTGTCGAGACATCGTAGTAGAATTCATAGACGGGGGTGCCATGCGACTACTGATAGAGATGTGGGGGGACGTGATTGTGCGAAGGACAATGACATAGGGTTTTTACCCAGGTTCGGTACGACGCAGTAATGCGACGTTCCTACTCCTGCAATCTCACTATTCAGGACTAAAGCCTGCAAATACAGAGTACAACGTGAGGTTCTATTAGCTTCTCGTCAAGGATCAACCTCTCGGCGAGTTAGCCTTTAGCTTCTTCTTGTCTATCTTATCTCCCGTCCGGCTTTATATAATAGCCGGATTAGGGCATACAGAGATGGAAACCTAGAAGACTACGGTAACTATTAACTTGGAAAGTAAGGAATCCGCCTTCTACTCCAAGCCAGATCACGCGGGCCGTGATCCGGGTTCTTCTAGAATCCAGCTTCTGCGCGTCGGCTTACTGGGCCGCCCAATGGACCATAGCCCATTACCATTTAGGCCACTCTGGTAATCCGGCACTTTAGACCACCATCTGATATACCCCCAGCTGGTATATATCCGACAACTGTCAGGGAGCATCATCCTTGGTGGCCATCTTCTGGAGCCTCCACAAATCAGCACCCAAATCTCCCTCTGGAGCTTACCACCACAAGCTTGCTAGATGTGCACTGTCGGCTCCACACCTTTTGTGCAGTGGCCCCTCCTTCTCTGGGACCTGGCTGCACCTTGCTGCAATACACACTCACTCCTAGCAGCACCGGCTCCACACTCCTCCACAAGCCCTCACGCTTTCCCCCTGTCCGCACATGTGCCGGCCGGCGACGGCCACCACACACGCCTTCGATTTCGAGCAGCTGCACACCACGTCCGCCTCCTGCACCTCTTCCACGCTGCCTCCGCTGTAGGAATCGGACGCAACACCTCATCTTCACTGACAGATCCCTAAATACCGAAATCCCCCAAATTAGCACACACCGAATCCGCCACCACCCAGCGCCACCAAATCACCACCGGCTGGAACTCAGGATGGCTAGCCAACCTTGCTCTGATACCATGTTGCTGGATCGAGCTCAATCCCCGTAGGTCAGCTGAGGAAAAGGGCACGATGGAGAAGGCAAGTGAGTTTTCCGGAAAACTCTCCCGTGTTCTTTCATTCATTCAACAACTGTATATACTAGTCCCACTTTACACTTTAGCCCCTCTACAACCTACACATTACAGCTCAGGACTCCCAACAGTACCTGACTATGACGCGGCCCAACCTCACTATGCCGTTCATCAAGTTTGCCTCCATATGCACGCCCCCAGGGACACGCATTGGACATTGGTGAAGCACATCCTGAGGTACATCCGTGGCACTGCGTCCTACCGACTACACATCCGCGGCTCATCGACGACGGATCTCACCGTTTACACCGATGCTGACTGGGCTGGATGCCCGGACACCCGACGCTCTACGTCAGGCTATTGCTTCTACATTGGCGACTCTCTCGTCTCCTGGTCATCCAAGCGGCAGGTCACCGTCTCCCGCTCCAGCGCTGAGGCGGAATACCGCGCCGTCGCCAACGATGTCGCCGAGTGCACTTGGCTACGGCAGCTGCTTGTACGGGAGAAGGTGGCACTCGGACAGGTTCGTGTCACTCACGTTCCAACGTCACAGCAACTAGCGGATATCATGACAAAAGGCCTGCCCATGGCGTCTTTTTTATCTCTTCGTTCCAGCCTCAACATCTTGCCACCCGATGCTGTGGCTGCGGGGGGTGTTAGCGAGTAGGACTCGTTCCTCTAGCCGTTAAGGCTTTACCCGGTCTCACGCTTATCGTGAGCACACGTAGCCTAGCTCTCAGGAGGTTGTTAGTCTAACGACTCTGGCTTGTAACTTGTCTATATATACCGCTATGATCAATATACAAAGTGTGTTGGATGAGACTCTCGTTTCTCTCGATTACATGTCATGATGCTCATCTACGTACGTCGCGTCATCTTCATGCTTGATGTAACTTCTTCTGAGGAATTCCACCGACATTTTACAGAGCGGCAAGCCCTGTTAGCACACTCAAATCTTGATAGATTCGTGCCTTTTTTTCTTTGTAATAAGTGCCATTTTTTATGAAACCCCAGCGGGCCAACGGTTCTCGAGCTTGCTTGCCAAGACAGTTGGTCCGTGGCAGCTTTGGACCTTGGACTGCTCGACCCTCTCCCGTACGTCCTAACCGGACGAGAACGACGGGCACCGGACGGTGCACCGCACCTTGGTGCTCCAAGGCCGCACACTTGCTGAACGGTACGCACGAACAGCAAGTGCACGTTACTGGTGCAGCAGCATAGTACTGGTCTCGATGGTTGATCGCCCCATCCCTCCGCGGCGCCGGCTGGCTGGATCGCTAGCTGGTCCCGGCACCATCTCCGCAGATCGGCCGTCGGCGCGCGCTGTTGGTGGAAGGTCACGCAGTGCAGAGCTCCTCGACCGCGACTCCTGTACTGCCGCACCCAGTTCCTTTCCACCGCCATGTTTTCCAACCGCGCACGCTACTGATCGGTACGTCCCGCGCATGTCTGCGGTCGATCGAGAACGCATTTTCGAGAGCCCGCTGTACGTTCCGACGGCGACCCCTGTACATCGCGCATTTTCGAGAGTCGCACAGAACCCGTCCGTCCGTCGCGCGTCGCGTCGGCAGCTTTTCGAGTGCGCCACGATTCAGCGCCAAAGCCAGTAGGGATCGGATCGATGTGACCTGATGTGTGTGGAACAGAGCTGCGGCTGCTACTCTGCTCGGATCGACCGACGAGTTCCGCGCAGATTTGCTTTAATCATCCCTCCTGACCGAACTCGATGCATCGAGACCATCCGTTCGATGAGATTGTCGAGGAGAAATCAATTGCAACCATGCATGCTTTTTCCACAGCCAAAGAAAGGCTAATATCAGTGGCGAAGCTCCTTTTATACCAGCTCCGCCCCTAAAAGTCCATGGCAACACTAATTTAACGAAGGAATAGGTAAAACTATTGGGTTCATTTCGTTGTGTACTAGCTCCGGCCACCGCTTAGTATATCACCTATGAAATTAAAGGGCCTTCTGAATTCGGCGTTCGGCTGTCAGATCAACTTGTAAGACATATTAACATTTAATTTGCTTTTTTTTTCAGATCAAAGAGAGAACCGAGTTGCATGTCCGTGTGCTCTAGCTGAAGAGGAGAAACCTAGATGTTTGGCGGAGAAGAGTTGCCTGACGAAATGGCCAAGAGACGGAATGATGAGACGTGAGTGGACGCAGGGGTCAAGAGATCCTTTCGCCTCCTCCACCGCCCTCCTCTTGATTCTGAATTCGCACCATCTTCTACCGGCATCTCTGCCTCCGGACGTCGACAGCTCCATCAGAACTCACGACCGGAAAACCGTATCTCCTTTGCCGGGAATCCCAGGTCGTGGGGGCATAGAAATGGTATATTCTCTCTCACAGGACGGGTTGAGCATTTGACACCTCAATCGACAGGTCTTTTCATGTCCGGAGATGATGGCTGACTGACTGGGTTTATCCTCTATCGTGTGTGTCAGGGCTGCGCTAGTTCTTCCAGCTGGTTCGACGCGATGTGCGGATGGCGAGCCTGATTGGAACGATGGCCCTGCCCTGCCGGCCACTGCTCCATACGCTGAGTTGATCACCGATCGTGATCGACATCTTGTCCCAAGAGGAAATTCACCGACCGTATATGCGTTAATTTCTCTTTGCGACGTCTCTGTTACTCTGCCCGTTTCATTTTGGTTTCGGAAATGACGAAATTTGTATGTACTGCGCTTTTTTATTTCATGCGCCGAGTGTGACTAACGACGAGTCACATCTCGTCTCGAGACTCTTTAATCTCTTGTACCTCGTTCTTGCAAGCTAGTAGCTACGAAATTCATAATTTTGGTTGCCGCAGCCCTGTATATGACAAAAATTCAGAGCCTCTCCACGACACTTCTAATAGAGGGATCGCCAACACACATTGTCGCTGTATTGGGAGCGTCTCCACCCACCGGCGTGTCCCAATGGAAAAAATTTCAGAAAAATTAAACTCGGCGAATCGAACTAAATTTAAACTAAACAGTGAATTTCATTCAAATCTAAGAGTTTTTACGTAGCTCGACTCATATTTAAACTAAAAAATGGTCATTGAACGCCACATAGAGATTTTCTATATCCTAACGCACCCGCGAGTACGCTCCATCGTCGCCATCATTGATGTCACCACCGTCGTCGTCGCCACCCTGCCTCTGCTCGTCCGGCTCCATCTTGACTTAGACCTTGTCGTCAGCGACGTTGTCGCTGACGTAGATCATATCGTGCTCGCGGGCAGACCACTTCTCCGACGCGTGGTTCCGCGTTGGAGGGACCTTGTTGAACGAGATGGACATGGCTGTCGCTAACTCCAGCTCGTACTACGTCGGCCTCCTCGGCGGTCAGCTAGTGTGGCGATGACAACAGAGGTGTGGGCTCATCCTTCTCCCTCACCGGATAGGACGCCCACCACTCTGAGGACGACACCTCTCATATAACTAGGCCCGCGACCGCGCAGCCTCCCTCTTGACGCGTAGGGGCGACGGCTTTGGCTCCAAGCTGTCCTCCCTCTGTAGTGAGTTGCCGAAGCCGATGGAGGAGCCACACGATGATGACGAGCAAGGTGTCGAGAACTGCGATGGGCCGAGGCACAACACCGTCGTCTGCCTCCCTGGCGAGATGAACCCGTACTCCCGGAGCGCGTCGTTGTTATAGCAGGTGCCCCATTAGCGGCACCGCTCATCGTTGTTCTTGTTCGCGGGCCAGAAGACGAAGGTTTGGTCCTTTAGCGCCTTCTCGTGTTCCCGCGAGAAAATGGAGGGCCAGAGGGCGTTGTTCTTGCCGTAGTTGGGGTTCGCATTCTGCTCGAGGGTTAAGGTGCGCTGCCGTTCCTGAGCGAGCGCATGTAGCCTCTCCGGCGTCTCATGGAACGGCAGCACCATGTAGCCCATGACGCTCATCGCCGAGACATCACCGGAGGGGAGGCACACCCCAAGCGGTACGGTATGCAATTCTCGGCAAAGAACACCACCTCGGTCTTGGTAAGGCAACTCTTAAAGCCGCTGCCTCCGGCCTCGTCGCTGTGAGACATTGCGCTGGTGAGCGAGAGGGATGGAAGAAAACGATGTGGCGACGGGGACCAATGATACAAGCTTAATTACATACACCAAGCACGCGCGAGCACGGCGAGGCGCGGGAATACGACGTGGGATGGCGTCCATTAACATCGACGTCGGTCTCGAGGTCATTAACTCCAACGTCCCGGAGGAGCGACTTGTCTCTGCTGCAGGGGAAACAATGCGCCATTAAAACGCTGAGAATGGCTGTTTGTCCTCCGAATAAATCGCGTTGACCGTCTTTGTTTCGCTGACATGGCGGATCCACCCGGCAGGATCCGACATGGCGTGAGTTGCTGTGGTTGTCTGCACTTCTGGTTGTATCCCTACAAATGGGGGCCGAAGATGGGTTGCCGAACGCTGGATGGGTCCAATCCGACAATTTCACCACTATTGGAAGGCCGGGAGCATTTTGTACCGACACGTCTAATGGCCTATTAGCCTATTGGGATAGAGAGATGTTCTGAATCGTGTGAGAGTCTTCGGTTGTTGAGGCCTTTATGAATTTTGAACTTCTCTCATTCCTGCAGCTATTTAGCACGTCATTTTCAGGCATTTGGTAATAGTTTAATTCATATATGCAGGTGGAGTGGATTCTTACCAAATTATTTGTAGCTTCTAGCAGTCGCATTATAATATTTGGTATTAGTTAAATTCAAGGTGAAAGACATAAAGTAAGGATCAATTCTTAGGGCGTGAAAGAAAATGCTGTTGCCAGCAGAATCACTGCCGATCAGAACAGACATCTCATAAACAATCCTGTCGTTTGTCTCATGCTTCGTTCACACAACACTATTTATAAACCTACGTTGATCCTCTGATGGCCCCCTTGCCTTGATTTCTCTGGCTGCTTTGTGCAAAAGCTGTGTGTATGTGTAGCCTGATCTTTTTTTTTAAAACTGGGCTCACCCCCTTACCACTAAATTGCTTCAACGGAAATACAGAGTACCACTTATTGTTATAAAAGCAATCAAAGGAGAAAGAAAGGGGTAGCAAACGGTAGGAAAACCCGCTGTAAACTCTCGATTCGAGAAGAATACTACGGGGCAAAAAACCTACCACCTAACTACCAAAAAGACTCAACAGGATACATAAGTTCTCACAAAGCTTACAAGGAAACCACAAAAACAACCAGCAGGCAATCACTCCAGCAGTGAATAAAATGACAGGTCCACAGACAGACACATCACGCCACCGAACCATTCGTGATGCGCAGCATCTGCTCCCCCCCCCCCCCCCCAGCGCTCCGAGATCTTGCAATCGCAGCAGCTAACTCCGCTGCCTTGTTAATCAGCTGCCCCGCTCCCGTCTTGATGTTCTCGCCATCAGCATCTTCGTAAAGGCCTGCCCGGTAACACAACAACGAGCACATGGAGTAGATAATTACCAGGGGACTATGAACCACTTTTTTGTCAAAAGTTACAGCATTGCGAGTATTCCAAATCGCCCAACATAAAGCCGCAAGAATCAACATATGAAATTTTCTCCCGAGAGGACAAAACCTATGTAACCAAACAACACTCTGCCAAAGAGTTTTAGGGCAGGAATTATTCGATAACACCGAGCCCAAATTCCCCCACACCACCCTGGCAAAAGCACATCCAAAGAAAAGGTGATTCATAGTTTCTGGTTCCCTACAAAAAGAGCAGAGAGGATTCCCCAGCCATTTTCTTTTTCTCAGATTATCTCTAGTCAAAATAGCATTCCTAAAAACCTGCCAAAGGAAAATTTTAATTTTGAAAGGCAATTTTGCTTTCCAAATCCATCGATTATCAGACCCAGCCAGCCCAGATTCCAGCAGTTGATACATAGACTTAGTAGTAAATTGTTTCTTTGGCCCTAAAGCCCACTCAACTTTGTCAGGTTCAGCAGAAACAGTTTTGCTTCTCGCAGAATTCACAATATAGTCCCACTGCGACGACAAAACAGGAAGCAACCGCCGACGAAAGGGAACAATAAACTCTTTCTCCACCATTTTACTAAAGGACCACTCTTGTCCCTGGCAAATATCAAACAAGGTAGGATATGAAACACACAGGGAGCACCCATCTAGCCAGGGGTCCTTCCAAAAACGAACAAGGTTACCATTCTTCAGGATAATAGTTCTCCCCAGGAAATAATACTCCCTCACTTTTAACAAATCTTTCCAACATGGTGAGTCCGAGGCCCTACATTTCACAGTAGAGATAGTTTTGTTTTTAATGTATTTAGCATAGACAATATCTTGCCACAAACCCTTTTGAGTATCCAATTTCCACCACCATTTGCAAAGGAGACTCACATTTTGTCTATGCAAATTCTTTAGACCCAAACCCCCTTTGTTTCTAGATCGACAGACTCGCGACCACTTGAACATACAGTATTTTTTCTTCTTATTATTGCCAGCCCAAAAGAATCTCCTCCTGTGTTTCTCTAATTTCTCAATACATGTTTTATTCAACAGAAACATGGATAAAAAGTAGAGAGGAACCCCAGACAAACTAGAATCAATCAGGGTAAACCTTCCACCCGAGGAGGCTGCATCACTAACCCAATAATCCAGTTTTTTAAGCATTTTAGCATCTAGGAAATCCCACTCAATTGTCTTCAGCCTAGAAAAAGTAACAGGAACCCCAAGGTACTTCATAGGTAATTGACCAACTCTACAGTTAAACATCTCAGCATAAAAGGCAGCAATCTCATTGTCCCCCCCAATAAGGAAAAGCTCACTTTTATCAAAGTTAATTTTTAAACCCGACATCAACTCAAACATATACAACAAGATCTTCAGGTTGATTGCTTTTTCCAAATCATGAGAGATGCAAAGGACAGTATCATCAGCATATTGCAATATAGCAACACCCTTCTCAATTAAATCAGGAGCCATGCCAGTTAATAAGCCATTTTTTTGAGCCTCCAAAACCATCTTAGTCAAAGCTTCCCCCACAAGATTAAACAGAGTTGGAGACAGGGGGTCTCCTTGCCTAACCCGCTTGGCACTCTGAAAATAATCACCCACCTGGTTATTAATTTTCACGCTAACAGTACCATTATGCAGGATCTTATGAATCCAAGAGCACCAAACTTCATTAAACCCTCTAACTTTATGGCACTCAAGGAGGAATTCCCAATTTACTCTATCGTATGCTTTTTCGAAGTCAAGCTTTAAAACGATCCCAATTTGCTTTTTGATATGCACATGATGGATAATCTCATGTAAAGACATAATTCCATCCACAATATTTCTTTTTTTGATGAAAGCATTTTGCTGAACACTAAAGAGTTTGGTAGCAAAAGGTTCTAACCGAATAGTAAGCACTTCAGTGATCAACTTGTAAATACACCTAAGTAAGCAAATAGGACAAAATTGTTGTATCTTATTAGCTTTAGCCACTTTAGGTAAAAGAGTGATGATACCATAATTCAGACGTTGAACATCGAGAGTCCCCGCATAAAAACTATCGAAAAGACACATAATATCTTTTTTAACTACTGCCCAGCAGTGTTGATAAAACTCCGAGGGGATTTCATCTGGACCAGGGGCACGATTGATATCCATCTCAAACAAGGCATTTTTAACTTCTTCTTCAGTGAACGGCCTAGTTAATATCTCATTATCACGTGTCGAGATCCTCTCATCCTCATTCCAGAGGAGAGGGGAAATTCTAAAAAGATTACCATTAGCCGGACCAAACAATTCTTTATAGTACCTCGTGGCTAATTTGAGCAGGTTATCTGTTCCCTATACTGTAACCCCATTATCATCCAGGGAATAAACAGTATTTTTTCTTTTACGACCATTAGCAATTTTATGGAAATAGGATGTATTCAAGTCACCATGCAACAACCACCTTGCATGAGAGCGTTGATACCAGTATTTTTCCTCTTCCTCATTCATACTATAGAGTTCAGTTTGAATCTCTGTTTTACGCACAAAATCTTCATGAGATAAATCATTCTCCTCTTCCCACTTCTCCAGGTTTCCTAATTCCACTCTCAACTCATCCTTCCTTTTTTTGAAATTCCCAAACAAGTTAGAGCCCCATCCTTTAAAATATTTTTTCACTCTTTTTAATTTGATGTTAAAAACATCAATAGGATCCACACTATTCACAGGAAGGGACCAAATATCAGCAACTTTAGGGAGAAAATCATCATTAGACAACCAGGAGGCATCAAATTTAAATCCTCTTTTTTGGACAGGCCCAGGTTTACCACCTGTATCTAGAATTAATAAATTGTGGTCAGATTGCTCCTTTACCACTTTTCTAAGAGTCACTAAAGGAAATAAAAGCTCCCAGCTAGGAGTCATCAAAACTCTATCCAGTTTTTCCAGCGTAGGATTTCTTTGCTGGTTAGACCAAGTATATTTTCCTCCTAAAAGATCAATTTCCTGAAGACAAAGGGTACTAATCACAGAGTTGAACACTCCAGAAGAGTGAGGTAAAGAGGTGGGTTTATTCTTTTCCAACACATTTCTCAAAATGTTAAAATCCCCTCCAACAATGAAAGGACAGTCAATCCTACTGCCAAAAGAGGACAACTCAGCAAGAAAAACATCCTTTAACTCTTCATGGGCCGGACCATACACCACCACACAAGCCCACCTACACTTGTTGATTTTATCCCACAGGTAAAACAGTATCATATGATCCCCAATTTTGATGTTTTGCACTTCAATAGAGTCATATTTAAACCCACACATGATCCCCCCAGATTTGCCCACAGAAGGAAGCCATTTCCAGAAGAATTTATTAAAGGGGTCAATTTTTCGGAAGAAACCAGGAGTATAAGATTGTTTCATAGTTTCCAACAACCCAATAAAGTCTAGGTTGCAGTTGTCAATGGTGTCAAGAATACAAGTGGCCATACCTTTCGTCCCTGCCCCTCTAATATTCCAGATACCACCTATCATTTATACTTATCAGGTATGTTTCGTTGCCTGACAGGCCTACCAGGAGACAAGGTAGCCATGGCATTTTTTTTCTGACTTCTCGTAACAGGTCTAGCAGTACCAGAATTATTTCTTTTACAAGTCCTTTTCTCTTTCCTGGATTTAACCACAGTAAAAGATTCATCTAATTCACCATCGCTTAACCAAGTCAAACACAAAGGTGTTCTCACCCCACTATCATGCAAAATAACAAGAGGAGTATCAGCAATAGAAAGATTTTTTTCTTCTATATTAGCTCTAGCTTTTTCCAATTCTTTTAACAGGTCAATACTATCAAAGTTATCAGATGGGAAATCTATGCCCATCATAGAAGCTCTAGACATAATTTCCAAATTGGATAATGTAGCAAAAGAATTATTAGAGTTGGAGGAGGAAGACTCACTGTCAAGATTCCTTTTCTTCGAGGCATTAGTAGCCTTAGTCATCACATCCATCATCTTGTCCTCCTGATTGCGTCTCCCTGTATCCTCCACCACAACATCAGCAGTAGGGGTCTGGTGCACAGTTTTCCCACCCGAGGAAGGGGGTGACTGCACAGTATACACCTCCTCGTCCACAGGTCCAGAGGGAGATACAGAAGACAGTTCAGTAACCACAGGTTCAGGGGGCCACACATTTTGCTTCACAGCCTCAGCATAAGACACAATCATGGACTGACAAGGAATCACCAGCTCCTCAGATGATGTAGTTTCTTTTTCCACAGAAGGAGTAAAAGGTGCAATACCCACATCACTAGCTATTTTTTGCACCATGTTGGACTTAGGAGATTTGTCCAACATGGTATCATGCACAGATTTATCCCCATAACTACCTCCCATCTCCACATCATCATTCAACCCCAAACTATCATTTTCCCTTGCAATTTTTTCAATGAGCAACTCATTCTCACCATCAGTTTCCTCTTCAGACTCTTGCTCTGCAACAACAGGCAAGACAGTAACAGCTGGCACAACATTACACTGAGACCTGCCAAAGCCAGTCCCTACATAGCTAGCCGAGCCAGTTTGGCCCTCCGAAGAGGCAGCAGAGTCACCAGCATAATTATCCTGTCTTAATCTTTTAGGGGAAGGAGGCACATATGCATTACTCATAGGAATCGAGGAACGCAGCACAGGTTGTCCTTGCTCAATCACATTGTCTATCTCAAAGGAAAAATCATAGAAATAGTCACCAAGCACACCTTCAGCAGTTTTAGGGAGCAAAGAAATATCACGACAACCGATGAGGATACGGCAATACTCAGGTTTAAAAAGCGTGGATTGATCCACCTCAAGTGTCACACCCACAAGAGAACCAACATAAGCAGCATGTGCATCACATCACTTATCCACACAGGTATATTTCTAACCTTCACCCAAGCTTTGTGTAAAACCCCCTTAGCGCCCACTGATGCGGACCAAGGAGCAAGGTTAAGCACAGCATCGCACAGTTTCATCTCCATACGTCCTCCCAAATAACAGGTGCGTTCAACCTCACGAGCATTAGATAAACGCATCACATACTGAGAACTATTGATCGGCCTAGCAGTACACCGCCACTTTGGCTTCAGATACTCATTGAATTCCTGCTCGATCTCTCTCGTCGTGGGATTTCCTTCCACCATAGTGATAACGATACTCGACACCTTCTCCTTCTGTTGCTTAGCACTAGTCGAATCGGGAAAGTAGAAGAAACCTTGCCCCGGTGACTGGAATGCGCACATCAAAGCCACGCAATCCCATGGCAAGATGGCTTGGCAGATCGGCGCCATGTGGCCCAATCTTCCACAGCGCTCACAGCGGATCGTAGGGCGGCGCAAAGCCAAGTGGCCACTTACAGAACAGTGGGTGCAGGTTGTCGAAGAAGCATCAGGAGCCTTGGTCGCCGCCGCTGCCACGGGAGGAACACCGGCGCGACCACCCCCTTGGCCAGCCGGCGCGGGCGGCCTCTCCGTGCTCTGCGCCTCCCTTGCCGCCGCCGCGTCCCACCGCTCCGAGCCGCTCCCCGAGTGGCTCCCCCCGGAACCCACGGGTGGATCCCGGTGCCACACATTGTTGCGGCCAGATGGAGGCTCCTGGCGGTTGTTGACGATGCGTCCGCCACCTCCGCGCCCCCCCCCCCCCCCCCGCCTGCCGTGCCACCGAACCCGCCGCCTCTGCGACCTCCCAATCTTCCTCCACGATCCATGGCCGCGGACGCTCTGGACACAGCAGTCGCTCGTGGAGGAGAGGCAGCGACTTGCGCGAACGATCTGGAGTCGCCCCCACCTTCCCTCTCCACCACTGGAACGAATCAGGATGCTCTCCGGTGGGAACCCTAGCGCTACGAACCCTAGAGGATGAGATCCAGAAGTGGGAGAGGAGCTCGGGGATCTCGAATGAGCCATTGACCCGCACTGGCCCCTGCCTTATCCCCTCCCCTTCCACCCGCGGGCCGCTCGCTGTAGCAGATGGGCTGCGTGGGCTGGGAACCACACACCCCCTTGACTCCACTGGGCCCACCTCCGGTAGAATAACCGAAACTCCCGCGCCTCCCGTCGCCGGCAACATCGCCGCCGATGGAGTAACCCGGTGAGCCGGCAACTCGATCGCGTCACCGACCACCACCTGCTCGCCCTCACGAAGACACCTCGCGTCCACCACCGTCCCCTGCTCGTCGAAGAGAACCAGCCGCCCCACGGCAAGGCGGAGGATCAGCGACCCGATCTGCCGCGCCCCCGCAGCTGACGCCGGCGAGATCGTGGAGACGAACGTGGCTGACCACCGCAGTGTCCTCTCCGTGGATGGCGCCGCAGCACGGGTGTCGCCAACGCCATCGTCAGGGAAAACGCTCTCGCTCATTAGCTCCAGGAAGGCTAGCTAGCTAACTAGACTCGTCTTGTCTCTCCGTTGGTCCCTCAGTCACCTAATATGGAACGGAGAGAGTACAAAAATCGCCTGTATGATCTAGCTACCTGTATGATTAATATGAGATTCTTTCAACTTGGCTTACGTGGATGCATTCAAGTTGCGTTCCCACTGCCCTATTGCAATCCTAGATTCCAATTATTGCGACTAAACACAAGGTAATCAGATCAAGCGACAGTTGGGACAGACAGCTCGCCGGAGCTACCACACACACTAGCGCTCCTACTTGCGCAGAGAGAACCTTCGATCTGCTGCTTTAGCTACTTGCGCAGGGTCGCATCGCAAGTGTTCATATTCTTTTTCTCCCGTAGTTCGGTAGCCACACAGTTAATTAACAATCTCCGAAAGGATCGTTCTCATAAGATAATATACTACGGGATAGTTGTAGCTAGATGAGCAGGTCGTGGCATGCATGCATATCAGAGCAGCAGACGCTGTCCTGTTTCTGTTCTGCGTATCATTTGACTATGCGCATTGCTAGCTGCAGCATTGTACAAAAAAAAAAAAGCTGCAGCATTGTTTAGTCCGTTCAGATAGGCACACGTTAGGATTATAATTCTTCTCCGGCCTGCTCAATGATGTTGAACGATCTCTCTTGCCCGCCGCAAGAATTTCCCTAACGACTACTCTATCCATGGCAAGATCTAATGACAGCAGCGTAATCATGACCAGAGATGCTGTGTATAACTAGAGTTGATTAATTAGGGTAATAAACTAGCATTGGATGGATGCGAGCGACGACGTGCGTAGCGTGAGCAGAGGATGTATAGATTCAGCGGATCATTGGCGTCGCTGGGGTGTGTCCCGGTTCCAACGACAGTCGTCGACAACAGAATTTGTACAGATTGCCCGCTTTCCCCTGATCTCGAGGAAAGTATTTTAGGGCCCGGGAGCTGATAGAACGAATGGAGCAAAACCATGCGACGTCACCGGTCGATCAAAGTCGTGCCTGGACCTCGAATCTCCAGACGGGCACTGTAGACTTAGTAGCACTAACTTCGAGATAAATCTATTTCGATGTCAACTAATATGTAACAGAGTGAGCAGTTTAGAAGTGTTAACGGTGTTTGTGACAGGTTGCACTCAATGTAGGAGTTGACATGGCACGATAGAAACGGTTAAAAAAACATATGTTGTATACATGTTTCAAATTCTGAGTTCTTTCGTAAATTTACGTTGCTTATTTTTTGCAAATTGGCCTCTCACATAAAATACATTCTCGCTTACGAACCAGGATGATGAAAACCGGGATGAATGACCCTTACGAACCAGCATAGTAGGCCTCTTTCCACTGGTGCGTGACCTCGTGAGTAGAGGATGTACAGATTCAGAAGATCCTTGGCTTCGCTGGGTGTATCTCGAGGAAAGTATTTTTTAGGGCCGGGAGCTGATCGAACGAATGGAGCAAAACCATGCGATGTCACCGATCGATCAAAGTCATGCCTTGGACCTCGAATCTCCAGACGGGCACTATAGACTTGTAACGGTACTGTTGAATATATAAGCAATTTAACATATGATTTAATCCGAAATAACATCAAGTAAAACATGACAACAACAATTATACTAAGAATGCAAATATCGAAATCTAGTGCAGTAGAGAAACCGATCCAATCTACAGCAAGAACTAGACAAAAGAATTGCAGTAGCATCTCGTACAGATGAGAGAGAGATACGTACGGTGCAGCGGCAGCGGCACCAGTGTTGTCGTTGTCGCACATATCGTCGTCGATGAAGAGGTTGCCGAGATCTGGAAACCAGTCGTCGTTGGGGAAATAGTCGCCGTCAGCAGTCGCTAGAGTGCGCTCCGCAAAAATCTGATCGCCCCTCTCCCGTACAGGATCACAAGAGGCGGGGTTCCGGAGGCCAGCTGTCCCTTCTCGCAGTGCACGCCAGAAGGAGGGATGGAGATGGCTTGATTGGCGGCGCAGTGGTTTGGAAGGGTGCGAAACCATAAGACGAAGTGGCGGCTAGGGTTTACCGTATACGCGTATTTATACTGCGGGCTGGGAGAGACTTGGGCGTGACTCCACGTCCGAGTTGGTTCGGTTCAACGTTCCAAAAGAAGTGGAAATGGCTTAGGCATTAACAAGTCCGTTAATTATCATATTACCACTAGCAAAATAAACGCTCTCGGCTCGGCTCATTCCCGCAACCCGCGGCGCGTCGTGACGAGGCGGGGGGCAGAGGAGGAGCGCGCGTGTGGCACACCTCTCCTTTTGCCTTGACAACTCATACATGAACTAGAATGACTCACCTTATAAGGTGGTTCTATCCTCTCCAAACTAGCAATGTGGGACTAAACTTTAGTCTCACTCCCCACTTGTATTATTCATGAATGTGCCATGACAATTTTAGGATTTTTATTGGACTTAGTTGGGCTTGACATGAGTGGCCCATATAAAATTTCAACAATCCCCCACAAAGTGTCGTTAGCACATCTCATAATCTCAGTTCCAAAACAATGTTTATATACCGGTGTATAGTGGAGACTGTTAAGTTGAGCTTCCACTTAGAACATTATGCTACACTAGTTCACAACTTGAATAGTGGACTACGCCTTGAACTACAAGTTTTATGTCATACCAGTTTCACACAACGTCTGAACCGATACTAGGCTGCCGCAAGTCTTCCCCGCGGGTGGAGCGTACGCGTCATATTCCGAAGGCCTTTCATGAGTTTATTATAGAGCCCTATTCTCATAGACTGCGACGTTTAATAGTTAGACTCATATAGGTGAGTTCCTCAGGAGATGTTCTGCATGACACATCTCTGCTTATATAAATAAGCCACTTGGAACACATTAAGACAAATGTGAACCTACCATACAGATTAGGAGAGTATTATATCTTCATGGAGTGGGATAAAATATAAGGATACTCTCATCTCAGCCGACCAACAGTTTGTCTCCCACTTCTAATTCATGGGATCTCCGATAATATAGAGTGGGTTACCACTGTGGACAACTCATACCGTGGGTCTCAAACCCACTCCCCCTCGATGCATTATCTATCACATTCCGTGATAAACCCTTTGTGAAGGGATCTGCCAAGTTCATAGATGTTTGGATATAATCCAACGCAATAACTCCGGAGTTTTTCAATTTCCTGATAGATTTCAATCTCCTCTTCACATGCCTTGAAGACTTCGCATTATCGTTAGAACTGTTCACTTTGATGATCACAGTTTGATTATCACAGTTCATTAGGATTGCGGGTATTGGTTTTTCAACCATAGGCAAGTCCATCAAGAGCTCACGAAGCCACTCTGCTTCAACATCGGCTGTGTCTAATGCTGCAAGTTCTGCTTCCATAGTTAACCTCGTTAAGATGGTCTGCTTGCAAGACTTCCAGGAAACAGCGCCACCACCAAGTGTAATAACATAACCACTAGTGGCCTTAAGCAATTGGCATAATATCAACATGCAACATCAGAAATTATAGATACGTTTGAGACATATCAAGCATCCCCAAGCTTAGTTCCTACTCGTCCTCGAGTAGGTAAACGATAAAACAAAATAATTTCTGAGGTGACATGCTACCACACAATCTTGATCATAATATGTAAAGTAGAACATGTAAACTAGGATCAAATGAACTAAAGCTGTAATCTATATTTGATATCAACAAGTAATGTATAAACAAAGAAGAAAAAAGTAAAACTTTTAATGAATCAATACTAAAAGATTATCAGTCGTGCAAAGTTTATTAGAGATGATTTAAGCTTTCAAGAACAACAATATCGTGCATGTCAAACTATCTTCACAACCCCTGTTAGGATCAGGTCAAGCTTTCCACACGATGCAATGCTTGAATCTTAAACTATTTGCGCACTAAAAACAAGCAAGTGTTCTGCGTTGGTCCCTGGCACCGGGATGCTCTGTTAAGGATATCAGCCGATATTCCGATAAATCGGCCGATTTATCGCTTACCGGTGTGTGACCGATATGATAAATTGACCGATATTTTGGTCGATATCCCGATATTGCGGCCGATATTCCGATATTTCGGCCGATATCCCGATAAATCGGCCGATTTACCACTTATCGGGGGTTTACCGTTAAGTTCCCGATAAGCGATATCTTGAACATTGCCGAGATGTTATGGCTAAGAGAACATTATGGGGGGTTTGGAAGGTCAATGGAAGACAGACTCACAAAGCTGAAAGTGGACATTAGACAAGAGAAAGTCTTACAACCAAAGCTATACAAGGAGTAGGGATTGCCACACAACGGATGCACACAGAGCTATAAATGTATGAAAGCTCTCCAATGGAACTAGTGGGGGTGCATCCAACTTGCTTGCTCACGAAGACCTAGATCTCATTTGAGGAGGCTCATCATTGGAATATACAAGCCAAGTTCTATAATGTAAAGCTCCCGACATAGTTATGAATGAATGATAATATGAAAAATCTCTCCAAACTGAAGTATTGGTGCCAAACATTAAGAACAAGTGTGGTAAAAAGGATAGTGATGCGCCCCCTATCTCTTTATTCTCTCTTTGGTCCTTTTTTTTTCTTTTTGGGCCTTTTCATTTTATTTTATTTTATATTTTATATATCCTCACCGGTAGGGGCAACATCCTATATTACAATGAATCATCACACTTTTAGTAGTCATAACTCATAATTAAATATCTCTGATGTCTCTAACTACATGCTCCTGCCAGTGTAGCAGTATGCATAAATAACCATGATGTTGATCATCAAGTAACATAATGGAGGTGGATGTTGTGCAACAATATATCTCGGAATGGCTATGGAAATTCCATGATAGGTAGGTATGGTGGCTGTTTTGAGGAAGAATATATGGGTTTACATGTAGGAGAACAAAGTCCTCCCACGAGATTTGAATGCACTGGCGAAGTTTGCACCAACTCTCAATGTGAGAAAGGGCAATGCACAGTACCGAAGAGGCTAGCAAATATGGATGGTGGAAGTGACAGGAACCGCAACATAGAATCACAAGTTAAAAGATTACAGCAAGCAAATCATCTTACAAGGCAAAGTGCAAATCACTCCAAGAGGGTCTGTGGCAGTGACAAGTCACGGTTAGCTACCTCGACTGTAGCGCGTAACAAAAGTCCGATCAGAAATGTATCACTCGTAGCAATCATATACCATTGTTTCTATCAGCTGGTAATTTAAGTGTGGCATAGTTTCAAGTTTCTTAGAGCAACCATTAAAAGTTTCTACTTACTAGTCCTTCTCGTTTATCCATTAAGCAAATTAATATCTCAAAACAACATCAGTGATTCAAGTGAAGCAGTTTAGTGATCTACAAGACCATGCGAATTTTTCCACTATACCAACTACCACATAAGCATTTATATTCCCAACAAAGCACACATATGAGAACCACCTAACTACAGAAGCTAACAGCTCTGAATAAGAGATCAATGAAAACGAAGGCTAATACAGTAATAGCAAAAAGTGAACACTCACAGAACAATAAGAATAAAAACTAGAGTGTTCTAAGCAATGAAAATGGAGCGTGTCTATCTCCCACGCAAGTATGATAAGATCCATCCATTTATTAAAGCAAATAAAACCAAACAAACTGAAAACAAAAATAAAAGAGGCTCCAAGTAGAGCACATAAGATACGACCGAATAAAAATATAGTTTCACTAGAAGTGACCTGATAATTTGTTGATGAAGAAGGGGATGCCTTGGGCATCCCCAAGCTTAGATGCTTGAGTCTTCTTGGAATTTGCTTGGATGTACCACCGGGGCATCCCCAAGCTTAGGATTTTCACTCTTCTTGATCACATCATATCATCCTCTTCTCTTGACCCTTGAAAACTTCCTTCACATCAAAATTCTCACAATCTTCATTAGCAACGTTAGTGCAATTGAAATAATAAATTCACATGGTTCAGCTTCAACACAAGTCTAACACTCAAAAACACATTAGCTACTGTCACAACTTCTTTAAAAACTATTTTTCTCAAAATAACACCAAAAGAAAGAGATTAAGATGCAAATGCGATAAATGACAGAAATCTGTCAGAACAGAACAACAGGTGAAGATCGATTTTTTCAAAAATATTCTGTTGCTCAAATCAAAAAGTGGTCTTCTAAGAAAATTTGCATATATAACTCAGGATTAAGCACAAAAACGCTCAGGTCATTTTGAATTTTCTGTGGTTTTTAACGGAAGGACAACAAAAATCTGTCAGAACAGAACAACAGGTGAAGACCGATTTTTCAAAAATATTCTGTTGCTCAAATCAAAAAGTGGTCTTCTAAGAAAATTTGCATATATAACTCAGGATTAAGCACAAAAACGCTCAGGTCATTTTGAATTTTCTGTGATTTTCCTGCGCAGAAATCCGGAATATAGCTTCAACTTTCCACTAGAGACTTTACTTGGCTCAACAAAGACACAAAAGAAAAGAAACTGCGGGGTTGCTAAGGAAATAGACAACACCAAGGTGCAATGCACACAAAATAAAACGAAGGAAAATGGTTTGAAAACGGAGAAATAAGACGGGTTGTCTCCCGCTAGCGCTTTTCTTTAAAGCCTTTTAGCTAGGCATGATAATTTGAGAAGATTCTCACATAAGAAATAAGAGTTTAAGCACAATAAGAGAGCATCAAGAAGCAATATAAAACACATTTAAGTCTAACCCACTTCCTATGAAAAATAATCTTGTAGGAGAACAAGTCATGAAAGCACAAAGCAGCGAGCATAGGAAAGCAAAACAAGTGCAACTTCAAAATTTCCAACATAAAGAGGGGAAAATTAATATTATTGAGATACATAAAACCATGTTTCCCTCTCTCATAATAACTTTCAGTAGCATCATGAATAAAATTAACAATATAGCTATCACATAAAACATTCCTATCATGAGCCACATGCATAAAAGAATTAATACTCTCCCCATAAGCATAGTCATTCTTATTAATAGTAGTGGGAGCAAATTCAACAAAATAGCTATCATTATTATTCTCATCACCATAATCATTAAATATAGGAGGCATATTGTAATCATAATTAATTTTCTCCTCAATAGTAGGTGGACTGAAAATATCATATTCACTATTGTAAACAGGTGGAACTAGAATACCACAATCATTATAATCATCATATATTGGAGGCAAAGTATCATCAAAAAAAATTTCCTCCTCAAAACTTTGGGGACTAAAAATATCATATTCATCAAAACTAGCTTCCCCAAGCTTAGAATTTTCCATAGCATTAGCAATAATGGTGTTTAAAGAGTTCATACTAATAACATTGCTACTAGCATGCAAATAAAGTTCCATAGGTTTTTTTAATTTTCTCTTCAAACACTTCATGTCCTAACTCAAGATATATATTATAAAGCTCTCTCATATTTTTGTTATTTTCCATTAAGACTACTAGTAAAAATGAAAACAAGAAGCGAGTAAAAATAAGCCTAACCAGTGAAAACAAGAAACAAAAAGATATAATTGCAGAATCTAAAGGAAATAACTCCGAGCACTCACACCCGAGGATGTGAGTACCTTTTACCTTACCTCCCCGGCAAATGCTCTAGAAAAGAGCTTGATGTCTACGCACGCTTCTATTCTTGTAGACAGTGTTGGGCCTCCAAGTGCAGAGGTTTGTAGAACAACATCAAGTTTCCCTTAAGTGGATTACCCAAGGTTTATCGAACTCGGGGAGGTAGAGGTCAAAGATTTCCCTCTCAAGCAACCCTGCAATCAAGATACAAGAAGTCTCTTGTGTCCCCAACACACCCAATAGACCTGTCAGGTATATAGGTGCACTGGTTCGGCGAAGAGAGAGTAAAATGCAAGTAATATGGATGATAATAAGTGATAATAGCAATCTGAAATAAAAATGGCAGAAAGCAAACATGTAGCAGAACAGGAGGAAAACGGTGTTTCAATGCTTGGAAACAAGGCCTAGGGATCCTACTTTCACTAGTGGACACTCTCAACAATGCTCACATAATTGAATGCATAAATATCATTTCTTCACTATGCTACTACGAACCACTCTCTGGTCAAATAACGAACACTAATCGTTGCGTAGGGCTTAAACATCACTCCTCAAGTCTATCTTCCCTCTCTAGGGCACTCCAATGTCACTACGAGTGCCATAAATTAGTAAACAACCGCCACAATTTCATAGCTTTACCTTCCAACACAAGATATAAGTATCATGCTAAACCACACGGTGCACACACTATCACCTTTACCCCGTGATCAAAGTGTTTACGGAGATAACAAAACCACTTGAGTAGCATAAGAGATGAAGATCAATCTACTTATTCAACTAGATTACAAAGCTCATGATGACATAAAGATCACACCATGGGAGAGAGGGATGAACCACATAGCTACCGGTAGAGCCCTCAGCCCCGGGGGAGAACTACTCCCTCCTCATCATAGGAGACAACAACGGCAATGGAGATGGCGGTGGAGTCGAAGGAGATGGCTTCCGGGGGCACTTCCCCATCCCGGCAGGGTGCCAAAATAGATATATGTCCCCCGAAACTTGTCGGTGGCAGCGGCGGAGCTACAGATGTATTTTGCGGAAAAGGTCGATTCCCCTAGGGTTTATGCCTCGGGGAGTATATATGGGCGAAAGGGCGATGCCAGGAGGTGGCCAGGAGGCCCACACCCCTAGGTGGCGCGGCTAGGGGGGACCCGTGCCACCCCATGGTGTGGCCACCCTGTGGCCCCCCTCCGGGGCTCTTCGGGACTTCTTGATGCTTCAGAGACTTTGAGGACTTCTGGCTTTTGAATTTTCTAATTCCGAGAATATTTCCAAATCAATTTTTCTGAAACAAAAACAGCAGTAATAGGTTAGTCCCGGAAAACATAAGAAAACGTAGGAAAACATACGGAAATCATGTAGCAATTGGCATAATATCAACATGGAACATCAGAAATTATAGATACGTTTGAGACGTATCACTGTGTCAATTAACTGTCAGGTGAATGCCAAAATGAAGAATAGTAGGAATTATACTGTACCCAGAATCCTTCATCTCAGTGTCAGCTATGACAACATTAGCGGTCTTGCCGTTGTTCTCCTGCTGCTGCAACTCATAATGTCTAGGGCATTTTGGAGCCCAATGAGTCAGTTCACCACAAACGTGACATGACCCCTTCCTCTTCTTGAAGTTGGTAGAGTGCGACGGCTTAAACTTGCCATCGAGTTTGCCTTTACCCTCGGGTTTCTTCTTGTTATATTTAGGCTTGTTTGGCGGGTAGTGTTTCTTCTATACGGCATGGGCAGCAGAACCTACCTTAGCAACCCGAGCACGTGTATCCTTTGCTCTCGCCTTCTCTTCCACATCAAGAGATCCGATGTGGTCCGAAACGGAAAACTCCTGTCTCTTGTGTTTCAGAGAAGTAGCAAAGGTGCTCCATGAAGATGGAAGCTTGGCAATAATGCCTCCAGCCACAAACTTGTTCGGTAACATACACTTAAAGTGCTCAAGTTCTTTAGCGAGTGACTGTATCTCATGAGCATGTTGAACAACAGAATGCTCATCAGTCATCCCGTAGCCATAGAATTGGTCCATGACATATAGCTCGCTGCCTGCATCCGAGATCCCAAATTTGGCCTCGAGTGCAGACCACATATCTTTGCTGTTATTAAACGACATATAGGGATCCACAATGGAATCATCAATGATACCGAGGAGGGCACTTTTAAACATAGTGTCCACATTCTCAAAAGCCTCCAGTTGTGCTGGATTGAGATCGCCCTCAGGCTTGCCCTTGGTGGCCGCATAGCAGCGCAAGGTTTGAAACCATAGCACTGCTCTCGTGCGCCATCTCTTATAGTCCACACCTTGGAAAGGGTTCGGCCTTGTCGCCGCAATAATAGCAGGTGCAGGTGCATCAAATTGCCTATAATTAGGTTTTTGGATTGTTGAATATATAAGAAATTTAGCATATGATTTAATCCGAAATAACATCACGTAAAACATGACAACAACAACTATACTAAGCATGAAAATATCGAAATCTAGTGCAATAGAGAAACCGATCCAATCTACAGTAAGGACTAGACAAAAGAATTGCAGTAACATCTCGTACAGATGAGAGAGAGATATGTACGGTGCAGTGGCAGCAGCACCGGTTGCGGTGTTGTCGTTGTCGCCATGTCATCGTCGATGACGAGGTTGCCGAGATCTAGAACCCAGTCGTCGTTGGGGAAGTAGTCGCCGTCAACAGTCGCGCGAGTGCGCTCCCCAAAAACCTGATCGCCCCTCTCCCGTACAGGATCACAAGAGGTGCGGTTCCGGAGGCATGCTGTCCCTTCTCGCGGTGCACGCCGGAAGGAGGGATGGAGAAGGCTTGAACTGCGGCGCAGTGGTTTGGAACGGTGCGAAACCATAAGACGAAGTGGCGGCTAGGGTTTACTGTATGCGCGTATTTATACTGCAGGCTGGGAGAGACTTGGGCGTGACTCCACGTCCGAGTCTGTTCGGTTCCACGTTCCAAAAGAAGTGGAAACGGTTTAGGCATTAATGCATCCGTTAATTACTATATATATGACTCATTAAGTTTTCCCAACTGGCAAAATAAACTCTCTCGGCTCGGCTCATTCCCGCAACCCGCGGCGCATCATGACGTGTCGTGACGAGCCGAGGTGGGCGGCAGAGGAGGAACGCGTGTGTGGCACACCTATCCTCTTGCCTTGCCAACTCATACATGAGCTAGAATGGCTCACCTTATAAGGTGGTTCCATCCTATCCAAACTAGCAGTTTGGGACTAAACTTTAGCCCCACTCCCCACTTGTATTATTCATGAATGGGCCATGAAAATTTCAGGATGTTCATTGGGCTTAGTTGGGCTGTACATGAGTGGCCCATATAAAATTCCAACAATCCTCTCAAAGTGTCATTATCACATCTCATAATCTCAGTTCCAAAACAATGTTTATATACCGGTGTTTAGTGGAGACTTTTAACTTGAACTTCCACTTAGAACATTATGCTACACTAGTTCACAACTTGAATAGTGGATTACGCCTTGAACTAAAAGTTTTCTGTGATACCCGTTTCAAACAACGTCTGAACCCATACTAGGTTGCCGCAAGGCTTCCCCGCGGGTAGAGCGTATGCGTCATACTCCGAAGGCCTTTCATGAGTTTATTAGGGAGCACCCTATTCTCATAGACTGCGACGTTTAACAGTCAGACTCATATAGGTCAGTACCTCAGGAGATGTTCTGCAGGACACGTCTCTTCTTATATAAATAAGCCACTTGGAACACATTAAGACAAATGTCAACCTACCATACAGATTAGGAGAGTATTGCATCTTCATGGAGTGGGATAAAATATAAGGATACTCTCCTCTCAGCCGACCAACAACTTGTCTCCCAGTCCTAATTCACGGGATCTCCAATCACATAGAGTGGGTTACCACTATGGACAAATCATACCGTGTGTCTCAAACCCATCGTCCTCGATGCATTATCTATCACATTCCATGATAAACCCTTTGTGAAGGGATCTGCCAAGTTCATAGATGTTTGGATATAATCCAACGCAATAACTCCGGAGTTTTTCAATTTCCTGACAGATTTCAATCTCCTCTTCACATGTCTTGATGACTTTGCATTATCCTTAGAAATGTTCAATTTGATGATCACAGTTTGATTATCACAGTTCATTAGGATTGCGGTTATTAGTTTTACAACCACAGGCAAGTCCATCAAGAGATCACAAAGCCACTCTGCTTCAACAGTGGTTGTGTCTAATGCTGCGAGTACTACTTCCATAGTTGACCTCGTTAAGATGGTCTGCTTGCAAGACTTCCAGGAAACAGCGCCACCACCAAGTGTAAAAACATAACCACTAGTGTCCTTAAGCTCATCAGCATCAGATGTCCAATTAGAATTACTATATCCTTCCAGAACCCTCGGGTTTCAGGTATAGTGAATTCCATAGCTCGTAGTGCCTTTTAAATACCGCATAACTCTCTCAAGCGCACGCCAATGATCATCTCCCAGATTGGAAACAAACCGGCTCAATTTGCTCACATCAAAAGAGATGTCAGGCCTCGTGGCACTCGCCAAATACATAAGCGACGCTATAATCTGAGAATACCTCCGTTGATCTCTAGTAATCCGCCGATTCTTTCGAAGCAACACACTAGCATCATATGGAGATGAAGAAGGCTTGCAGTCACTATACCCGAAGGGACTCAAGACCTTTTCCACATAGTGAGACTGAAGCAGTGTGATCCCACCATTATCATCTCTCAGCAGCTTGATGTTCAAGATAACATTAGCTACTCCTAGATCCTTCATCTCAAAACAGCGAGATAAGAAATCCTTAACTTCCTTGAGTAAATCAAGATTGGTCCCAAAGATCAATATGTCGTCGACATATGAACATAGAATAACTCCCTCGCCCCCACAATGGCGATAGTACACACACTTGCAGCTTCGTTAACAACAAAGCCTTCAGCAGTCAAAGTTCTTTCGAACTTCTCATGCCATTGCTTAGGTGCTTGCTTGAGGCCGTATAATGATTTCAATAACTTGCACACCTTGCCTTCTTGATGGGGTACTGCAAAACCATCTGGCTGCTCCATATAAATTTCCTCGTCCAACTCTCCATTAAGGAAAGCCGTCTTAACGTCCATTTGGTGAACGAGAAGACCGTGCGATGCAATCAGTGAAAGTAGCACACGAATAGTGGTCAATCTAGCCACAGGTGAGTAATTATCAAAGAAGTCTTCACCTTCTTTCTGGGTATAACCCTTGGCCACAAGCCTTGCAATTTACTTCTCAATTGTATCATCAGGACTAAGATTTTTCTTGAACATCCACTTAACTCCTACAGGTTTACACCCATATGGACGATCAGTGATTTCCCAGGTCCCGTTAGTCAAGATGGAATCCATCTTGCAATGGACAACCTCCTTCCAGTAGTCAGTATCAAGAGATGCATAGGCTTTTGAAATCGTTCTCCTGGGTGTCTCATCCATGAGGCACACAATGAAATCATTACCAAACGACTTTGCAGTCCTCTGTCTCTTGCTCCTTAAAGGAACTTCATTGTCATCCTCCTCGGGATTCTCAACATCTTCTATCGGAATGGTGGGTTCAGGAATCTCAGCTAACTCCTAACTAGATGAAACATGTTTCTCCTGATTTGATGAGCTAGGCATATCCTTCATAGGTAATATGTTCTCCAAGAAAGTCGCATCGTTCGACTCCATAATTGTACCAACATGCATGTCGGATACCTCAGATTTTACTATCAAGAATCTATAACCAATACTATTAAAAGCATAGCCCAGAAGAACACAATCTACAGTTTTTGGTCCAAGTTTGCACTTTTTGGGAATTGGTAAATTGACTTTTGCCAAATAACCCCAAGTACGTAGGTAGGAGAGTTTCAACCTTTTCCTTTCCCATTCCTCAAATGGAGTAATAGTTTTATTCTTTGTGGGAACTCGGTTTAGGACATGACACGCAGTCATTAGCGCCTCCCCCCACCATGCCTTGGAGAGACCCGAAGTATCTAACATGGAGTTAACCAAATTAGACACCGTTCGGTTCTTTCTTTCAGCCACCCCATTTGACTAAGGTGAGTAGGAAGGCGTCCTCTCGTGAATAATACCGTTTTCAGCACAAAAAGAATTAAACTCGTTGGAAAAATATTCTCCACCATGATCAGACCTAAGCCGTTTAATTTTACGATCAAGTTGGTTCTCAGCTTCGGCCTTATAGTTCTTGAAATAAGTTAGAGCTTCATCTTTTGATTTCAGAAGATACACATAATAATATCTAGTGGAGTCATCAATAAGTGTCATGAAATATTTCTTTCCACCTTTTGTTAATACGCCATTCATCTCACAAAGGTCAGAATGTATAAGTTCTAGTGGTGCCAAGTCTTTCGCCTCCCCCGTCTTATCAGATTTGCAAGGTTGCTTAGCTTGAACACACAATTGACATTTGGAACCTTTAATAGTATTGAATTTCGGAATTAAACTCATATTTGCTAATCGCGTCATGCAATCAAAATTAATATGACAAAGTCGTGAATGCCAAACATCAGAATCATTATTGTGTCAAACATGATTAATAACTTTGGTGCAAATATCTGACTAGGATAAGCGGAACAAGCCTCCGCACTCATATCCTTTACCAATAAATTGTCCATACTTGGAAAATACAACTTTATTAGACTCGAAAACCAACTTAAAACCATCTCGACACAGACGTGAACCGCTGACGAGATTTTTATTGATAGAGGGCACATGATGAACGTTCTTCAGTCGCACGATCTTCCCCGAAGTAAACTTCAGATCGACCGTATCAACACCACGAACAGTAGCATGTGACCCGTTCCCTATAAGCACGGGGGAAGTCCATGTGACCTGATAAGAAGAGAATATGGAAGCATCAGCACAAACATGTACATTGGCACCTGTGCCAATTAACCATTCAGGTGAATGACAAACTCAAAGAATAGTAGGAACTATACCGTACCTAGAATCCTTCATCTCAGTGTCAGCCATGACAACATTAGCGGTCTTGCCACTATTCTCCTGCTACTGCAACTCATAACGTCAAGGGCGTTTTGGAGCCCAATGAGTCAGTTCACCACAAACGTGACATGACCCCTTCCTCTTCTTGAAGTTGGTACGGTGCGACGGCTTAAACTTGCCATCGGGTTTGCCTTTACCCTCGGATTTCTTCTTGTTATATTTAGGCTTGTTGGCGGGTAGTGTTTCTTCTATACCACATGGGAAGCAGAACCTACCTCAGCAACTCGAGCACGTGTATCCTTTGCTCTAGCCTTCTCTTCCGCATCAAGAGATCCGATGAGGTCCGAAACGGAAAACTCCAGTCTCTTGTGTTTCAGAGAAGTAGCAAAGTTGCTCCATGAAGATGAAAGCTTGGCAAAAATGCCTCCGGCCACAAACTTGTATGGCAACATACACTTAAAGTGCTCAAATTCTTTAGCGAGTGACTGTTTCTCATGAGCCTGTTGAACAACAGAATGCTCATCACTCATCCTGTAGTCATAGAATTGCTCCATGACGTACAACTCGCTGCCAGCATCCGAGGCTCCAAATTTGGCCTCGAGTGCAACCCACATATCATTGCCATTATCAAACGACATATAGGGATCCACAATGGAATCATTAATAATACCGAGGAGGGCACTTTTAAACATAGTGTCCATATTCTCAAAAGCCTCCAGCTGTGCGGGATTCAGATCGCCCTCAGGCTTGCCCCCGGTGGCTGCATAGCAGCGCAAGGTTTGAAACCATAGCACTACTCTCGTGCGCCACCTCTTATAGTCCACACCCTTGAAAGGGTTCGGCCTTGTCGCCGCAATAATAGCAGGTACAGGTGCAGCAAATTGCGTATAATCAGGTTTTTAGATTGTTGAATATATAAGCAATTTAGCATACGATTTAATCCGAAATAACATCAAGTAAAACATGACAACAACAATTATACTAAGCATGCAAATATCAAAATCTAGTGCAGTAGAGAAACCGATCCAATCTACAGCAAGAACTAGACAAAAGAATTGCAGTAGCATCTCGTACAGATGAGAGAGAGATACGTACGGTGCAGCGGCAGAGGAACCGGCTGTGCTGTTGTCGTTGTCGCCCATGTCGTCGTTTATGAAGAGGTTGCCAAGATCTGTAAACCAGTCGTAATTGGGGAAGTATTCATCATCAGGAGTCGCGCGAGTGCGCTCCCCAAAAACCTGATCGCCCCTCTCCCGTACATGATCACAAGAGGCGAGGTTTTGGAGGCGGGCTGTCCCTTCTCGCGGTGCACGCCGGAAGGAGGGATGGAGAAGGCTTGATTGGAGGCGCAGTGGTTTGGAACGGTGCGAAACTATAAGACGAAGTGGCATCTAGGGTTTACCGTATGCGCGTATTTATACTTCGGGCTGGGAGAGACTTGGGCGTGACTCCACGTCCGAGTCGGTTCGGTTCCACGTTCCAAAAGAAGTGTAACGGTTTAGGCATTAACGCGTCTGTTAATTACCATATTAATGACTCATTAATTTTTCCCAACTGGCAAAATAAACGCTCTCGGCTCTGCTCATTCCCGCAACCCGTGGCGCGTCGTGGCGAGGCGAGGCGGGCGGCGGAGGAGGAGGACGCGTGTGGCACACCTCTCCTCTTGCCTTACCAACTCATACATGAGCTAGCATGGCTCACCTTATAAGGTGGTTCCATCCTCTCCAAACTAGCAATGTGGGACTAAAATTTAGTTTCACTCCCCACTTGTATTATTCATGAATGGGTCATGACAATTTCAGGATTTTTATTGGGCTTAGTTGGGCTGGACATGAGTGTCCCATATAAAATTCCAACAATCCCCCACAAAGTGTCATTAGCACATCTCATAATCTCAGTTCTAAAACAATGTTTATATACCGGTGTTTAGTGGAGACTGTTAAGTTTAACTTCCAGTTAGAACATTATGCTACACTAGTTCACAACTTGAATAGTGGACTACGCCTTTAACTACAAGTTTTCTGTGATACCAGTTTCACACAACGTCTGAACTAAT
Source organism: Alopecurus myosuroides (assembly GCA_028641055.1). Lineage (NCBI taxonomy): Eukaryota > Viridiplantae > Streptophyta > Magnoliopsida > Poales > Poaceae > Alopecurus > Alopecurus myosuroides. The sequence continues at coordinate 579,987,840 of CM054057.1, read as the reverse complement.
ACTAGGCTGCCGCAAGGCTTCCCCGCGGGTGGAGCGTATGCGTCATACTCCGAAGGCCTTTCATGAGTTTATTAGAGAGCACCCTATTTTCATAGACTGTGACGTTTAACAGTCAGACTCATATAGGTTAGTTCCTCAGGAGATGTTCTGCAGGACACATCTCTGCTTTTATAAATAAGCCACTTGGAACACATTAAGACAAATGTCAACCTACCATACAGATTAGGAGAGTATTGCATCTTCATGGAGTGGGATAAAATATAAGGGTACTCTCCTCTCAGCCGACCAATAGCTTGTCTCCCACTTCTAATTCACGGGATCTCCGAGCACATAGAGTGGGTTACCACTATGGACAACTCATACCGTGGGTCTCAAACCCATCTCCCTCGATGCATTATCTATCACATTCCGTGATAAACCCTTTGTGAAGGGATCTGCCAAGGTCATAGATGTTTGGATATAATCCAACACAATGACTCCGGAGTTTTTCAATTTCTTGACAGATTTCAATCTCCTCTTCACATGTCTTGATGACTTTGCATTATCCTTAGAAATGTTCACTTTGATGATCACTGTTTGATTATCACAGTTCATTAGGATTGCGGGTATTGGTTTTTCAACCACATGCAAGTCCATCAAGAGCTCACGAAGTCACTCTGCTTCAACAGTGGATGTGTCTAATGCTGCGAGTTCTGCTTCCATAGTTGACCTCGTTAAGATGGTCTGCTTGGAAGACTTCCAGGAAACAGCGCCACCACCACATGTAAAAACATAACCACTAGTGGCCTTAAGCTCATCAGCATCAGATATCCAATTAGAATCACTATATCCTTCTAGAACCTTCGGGTTTCCGGTATAGTGAATTTCATAGCTCGCAGTGCCTTTTAAATAGCGCATAACTCTCTCAAGCGCACGCCAATGATCATCTCCCAGATTGGAAACAAACCGGCTCAATTTTCTCACAGCAAAAGAGATGTCAGGCCTCGTGGCATTCGCCAAATACATAAGCGAGCCTATAATCTGAGAATACCTTAGTTGATCTCGAGTAATCCGTCGATTCTTTCGAAGCAACACACTAGCATCATATGGAGTTGAAGAAGGCTTGCAGTCACTATACCCGAAGCGACTCAAGACCTGTTGGGGGAAAGATAACCTGGTACCCCTAAGGACGAAGAAAGTATGACCAGCCAGAAGCGAGACCCGGCCAGGAGGCAAAGCCTGGTCAGGAAGGAGACCTAGATTAGGACTCTTAATACGGTATGACCCAGTTTTTACCTTGTACGACCAGGAGACCAGCCTCCCATATAAGCAGGCTCCCAGGTCATAGAGACAGGGAGATTTTCGAGTAGAAACCCTATATTCCAGGTCTCGGCGAGAGTCAGCCCGAGCTAAATTCCAGGTCTCGGCGAGAGTCAGCCCGAGCCAAATTCCAGGTCTCGGCGAGAGTCAGCCCGAGCCAAATTCCAGGTCTCGGCGAGAGTCAGCCCGAGCCTAGATTTGGGGTCTCGGTGATATTTGTAACCCAAGATTTGGGGTCTCGGCGACATTGCAGTCCGGGCCTCTAGATCGATAGCTAATAAGATCCCAGCTGGAAGTAGGCTATTATCTCCAATGGAGAGGCTGAACCAGGATAATCCTTGTGTCCAAGACGAGTTTTACTAGCTATTCGAGTATCCCCTGTAATACCAGAGTTGTGATAATAAATCTAGACCGGAGACTCGGCTACTTGATTGCCGGCTACCAGATCGTTTATTACCATGATTTCCCCTGAGCAAAACCCTCTCTCAAACACTACAGTCGAATTGCCCCAAGATAAGTTACCCCCGGTAACGTCTGCCGTGATTATCCCACGATAGTTGTCGCCCACCGTGGGGCCTGCGTTCAAAGGTGTTTACATCACGGGAGAAGCTCGGGAGAACATGAAGAACCTCGTCGTCGGCGAGATCTACACCAACCCCGAAGGAGAGAAGATGGTGGATGATTTTGGCTAGGGGCCAGAGTCGGATCTGCTGGAAGCCGGGTCTATCGTCACGATCGGCCGCGTCAACGTCTTCGTGGATATGGTACGTACGTCGGGTTTAATTTCTGACAATAATGATTATAATTCTGTGTCAGGAGCGCTTCGCAAAAATTTATATTAGCTTGGCCCGAGAGTGCTTCGCAATATTGTGAAATATCCTATTAGTATAAGCTTAGCCCAAGAGTGCTTCACAACTTCAGTTAGTGTTGCCCAAAGTGCTTCGCTAAAACTCATATTAGCTTGGTCAAAGAGCGTTTCGCAACTTCGGTTAGCGTGCCCAAGAGTCCTTCGCAACAGTATGCGGATCAATGGGGTAACGTTGCACAATTAAGCCTTTACTTTATAAACATTGATCCGGGTCTTGGGGGCTCTTACTTGAATAGTTTGTAGCTGCAATCCTAAGACCTGGCTTTTATGCCGTCAGTATAATCCTTGCCTATCTTGCTTAAGCTCGATGTGACTCGCACTTATATGGCATTTTGTTCTCCTGTAATCTCAATCAGTTATGATGCCCATGGGGACTTAACTGACCCTGTTTTACAGAGTGAGTACAGCAGTGATAATCCATGCGAAAGCCGGCTTACAGTTAAAGGTTTGCAAAAGGGTCATCTAAACCATCGACATATTGAGAGGACCCATCTCGGTAACCTGGAGGCATATGAACCCAGGAAGAAACATGATTTATGGGATGTTATTGAGATAAACCTGGAGGCGTATGAACCCAGGAAGAATAACCGGGTTTTATCCTTTTATGTATTATTTGTCTTATTTCAGGAGTTTAACCTCGATGATCGAGCTCGCTGCTACACCTGAAACATGAAGCCTAAAATCAAGATCATGAAGGAGAACAAGACCAGCTCGAATCCAGCTTAAACTTGGGGGCTACTGTTGGGGGAAAGATAACCTGGTACCCCTAAGGACGAAGAAAGTATGACCAGCCAGAAGCGAGACCCGGCCAGGAGGCAAAGCCTGGTCAGGAAGGAGACCTAGATTAGGACTCTTAATACGGTATGACCCAGTTTTTACCTTGTACGACCAGGAGACCAGCCGCCCATATAAGCAGGCTCCCAGGTCATAGAGACAGGGAGATTTTCGAGTAGAAACCCTAAATTCCAGGTCTCGGCGAGAGTCAGCCCGGGCCAAATTCCAGGTCTCGGCGAGAGTCAGCCCGAGCCCAAACCAACTCCAGTCTCCATCACCCAGCCGAGCCTAGATCATAATCTCCTCCCAGGTCTCGGCGAGAGTCAGCCCGAGCCTAGATTTGGGGTCTCGGCGATATTTGTAACCCAAGATTTTGGGTCTCGGCGACATTGCAGTCCGGGCCTCTAGATCGATAGCTAATAAGATCCCAACTGGAAGTAGGCTATTATCTCCAATGGAGAGGCTGAACCAGGATAATCCTTGTGTCCAAGACGAGTTTTACCAGCTATTCGAGTATCCCCTGTAATACCAGTGTTGAGATAATAAATCTAGATCGGAGACTCGGCGACTTGATTGCCGGCTACCAGATCGTTTATCACCATGATTTCCCCTGAGCAAAACCCTCTCCCAAACACCAGAGTCGAATTGCCCCAAGATAAGTTACCCCCGGTAACGTCTGCCGTGATTATCCCACGACAAGACCTTTTCCACATAGTGAGACTAAAGTAGTGTGATCCCACCATCATCATCTCTCAGCAGTTTGATGTTCAAAATAACATAAGCTACTCGTAGATCCTTCATCTCAAAACAGCAAGATAAGAAATACTTAACTTCCTTGATTAAATCAAGATTGGTCCCAAAGATCAATATGTCGTCGACATATAAACATAGAATAACTCCCTAGCCCCTACCATGGCGATAGCACACACACTTGTCAGCTTCGTTAACAACAAAGCCTTCAACAGTCAAAGTCCTTTCTAACTTCGCATGCTATTTCTTAGGTGCTTTCTTGAGGCCGTATAATGATTTCACTAACTTGCACACCTTGCCTTCTTGACCGGTTACTGTGAAACCATCTGGCTGCTCCATATAAATTTCCTCGTCCAACTCTCCATTAAAGAAAGCCGTCTTAACGTCCATTTGGTGAACGAGAAGACCGTGTGAGGCAGCCAGTGAAAGTAGCACACGAATAGTGGTCAATTTAGCCACATGTGAGTAAGTATCAAAGAAGTCTTCACCTTCTTTCTAGGTATAACCCTTGGCCACAAGCCTTGCCTTGTACTTCTCAATTGTACCATCAGGCCTAAGCTTTTTCTTGAACACCCACTTACATCCTACAGGTTTACACCCATAGGGGCGATCAGTGATCTACCAGGTCCCGTTAGCCAAGATGGAATCCATCTTGCAACGGACAACCTTCTTCCAGTAGTCAGCATCAAGAGATGCATAGGCTTCTGAAATGGTCCACCTGGGTGTCTCATCCACGAGGCACACAATAAAATCATTACCAAAGGACTTTGCGGTCCTCTGTCTCTTGCTCCTTAAAGGAACTTATTGTCATCCTCCTCGGGATTCTCAACGTGTTCTATCGGAATGGTGGGTTCAGGAATCTCAGCTAATTCCTGACTAGATGAAACATGTTTGTCGTGGGATAATCACGACAGATGTTACCAGGGGTAACTGATCTTGGGGCAAGTCGACACAGGCGTTTGGGAGAGGGTTTAGCTCAAGGGAAGACATGGTACAACTTGATCTGATAGCCGGCAATCGAAGTCGCCGGATCTCTATTCTCGATACGATAATTCGATTAGGGTTTTCACTGGATGCTCGATATCACACGATATTGCTAGGGTTCTTAGATCTCTGTCTAAACTACATCCGGGGGTCGGTTTATAAAGCACCCGTACCCCCTGACTTGTTCTACAAGGCGTATCCTGAATCCTACCCAGACGCGATGCACTAACCCTAACTTGCCTTTACAGTAACCCACAATCCGGGTCATTGGGCCTACAAGCTTGGGCCTTCACAAATTTCCCTATCCTTAGCCGGATCCTGCACATCATCCCTTGAGCCGGGTTATTCCTTGGAGCTTGGCCTACCGGGTTAGCATCCCCCTGTCAGTAGTCCCCAGAATAGCCTGGGCTTCACGGATCTCCTTGAAGCGCTTGCTATTCCCTGCAAAGATATCGATCATACGGGTATATGAAGATCGGGTTAAGATGTTTTGATATTCAGCTAGGCCTTGCTCCTTGGCGGCCATGTAATAACCCCAGCTTTCCCTCCAAACACCTTGGTTCAAACTTCTGGGTCCAAACCATAATAATAATACCAAGATCCTATGCTCGATAACCAATCCCGTCATCACGGGACGAATCCCCTTCTTCCTTTTATCCGGATGCTTTGCTCAATACTTGGCGCACATCTCGCAGAAACTTTAAATAAATAGCCGTTTACCCCCACAATTCTCGGCTTCCACTCACCAAACCGAGCTTATCCATTTGCACTATAAAAAAGCCCCTTAGGAGTGACCCGAACCCTAACGGCTCATTTCCTCCATTCCATTCCTTTCTCCCTCTGAGCTCTCCTTCTCCTGAGCGCCACCACGGAAATCCCGCGCTCGTCACCGGAACCCATCGCCCGGAGATTACGTTCCGCCACCATTCGCCCCGCGCCGCCGCCAAGATCCGCCGGCGAATCCTCATCCGGCCCACCAAGAACCGCGAAGGGACACCAAGCCTGCGCCATCTGCCTCCGCAAGGCTTCCCTCAGATCTCCTCCGGTAAATCTTTTGCACCTATCAATTTGCCCTCGCAACCTTTGATTTTTTCCTCAGATTAGATCCAGATCGGCCCGCCTCGGATTTCTTGACTAGGCCGAATTAGAATACCCATAAACTCTTCTAGCTCGCACAAAGGACAAAGCGCATGCTCCAATCCGCTCCCCTACTACCCACAATCATTATTCTTGCCACAAATCCAAAAATAAAACTTCCAATCTAGGCTCGAACCACCCAAATTTTTCGCCTTCGCATCAATCACCGGCTAGACCATTCCTTTTCAGTTACTTTTATTCACGTCTGGAACTTAAGCCGCCGTCCATTGTATTCAAAAGGCTCCTTCATCATTTAGATCCCATAAATTTTACCACAATGCCTGATACCCGGAAACTTTCAAACTTTGCTCTGCACGCTAACACCCGGATCTCCCGTAACTTTTCATACCTCAATGTTGTCCGGCCTATACTTAGCCGGCTCGCAACTTTCATGTCTTAATTTCCTTCTTACCTTGTACTCTGCAGGTCAGCCATATGGCTCCCAAGAAACAGGGGAAGACCCCAGCCAAGGCCAAGGCCACCAACACCATTTCCGCCAACTGGGCGCGGTCTATGGTCACAAAGGCCAAGTTGGAGGAGCTGGTGGAACTGGGAATTCTTCCTCCTCAGGAAAATATCCAATGGAGGGTACCGGGTAAGGAGACCCGGCCCACCCCTACCAAAGATGAGGTAATCTGTTTCGTGGATCACGTGACCCGGGGTTTTCGACAACCGGGTCACCCCTTTTTCCGTGACATACTTAGCCACTACGGCCTTCGTGTCTTTGATATCGGACCCAACTCTGTGCTAAATATTTCCCATTTTATTGTCCTTTCCGAATCCTACTTGTGCACTCCGCCAAGTCTAGCTCTTTTTATTGAGCTTTTTCAATGCAAGCCATGCCGCGAAAGCGGTGATGGGGCGCTTCTCACTTGCGGCGGGGTTTCGATCCAACGCCGCAAAAACTCTCTAATGCCACCCCTCACCCTCAATTCCCATGTCAAGCATTGGCAGCTCTCGTACTTCTACTGCCAGGACACTTCCCACCCGGCCAAAAGAAACTGCCGGGTTACTCGGAGGGTCTTCTTGATATTTCTGATAAGTTTAGTGCCTTCGCCCCTAACTCGGATAGGGAGGCAATTCAACCCTTGCTAGCCAAAATTGCTACTCTTACAGCCCAGGGCCTCATCGGGCTCAATCTAGTAAAGACCTGGGTCGATTTTAGGATTCAGCCAATTCCATCCGCACAAAGTTGATGTGCGAGTATTCAGGAGAACCTTCCGATCCGCTCCGATACTCCGATAACATCTTCGCACCTGGCGACACCCATAAAAATCAAAGGTTTTTTGACGGAAAAACTCGAGGTAATCCGGAACATATCCGGGTTAGAGCCCTTCACGCTTGAAAACCCCGCCCCTGAGGTAAAAGTCCGACCCTGACGCCCTTACTTTCATTCTTTCCACTTGATACAGTTGGTAACCTGTGTATTAACACCTTTCAGGCTGATGACGACTTTTGGAAAATCAACGCCTCCCCTAGCTCCGAAAGTCCAGAGGAGCAAGAGGCCGTTCACTCGGATGAAGGTACTCTTTGAATTCTATTTGGTTCCTTTGAACTCGTCATAACCCCTTCATTTTCAACCATAACTTTGATGATATTTCAGAACAAGAGGATGATGAAGAAGAAAACTCGGATGGCAAAGTAGAATCTGCCAGCGACGAGGACGAACCGGAACCGGCAACCAAAGCCGGATCCAAAGAAAGCTCAAGAGGCCACTTCCAAGGTTTCATATCCCTCCTCGCATTCAATTCACGTCACCTTAATGATATACCTGAGTTATTTTGACATTATTCCACTGGCCATTCTTGAAGGAGTCGTCCATGATCAAGCGTAGGTCAACTCGAAATAACCCGGGTGACAACGTCATCAACCCGGGTATTTCTTCGACCCCCACTCGGCGGGCTAGTAATTATTCTATCTTTTCTCGACCGGCACATTCCCCTTGAACTATTCTTATATGACATCTAACCTGACAATTTTCAGCCTCTCCCGAGTCTGATGACGGGTTTCCTTGTGACTTCGCGGTGAACACCGGGTAAGATCCCCTTCCGGATGCTCTTCCACACTTCACCACCTTTTCCTGACCGCGTATTTTAACTGCTTCTTGATAACATTTACAGGGCCACGGTCGTCGTTAGCGACCAAGAGGGCATGGAAGACGAGGGCCCGGGTCAGGGGAGCCCGGCCGATAAGACTACTGCCATGTCTGGCGGTGAAAAACAAACATCGCCGATTAAACCGGACGCCCAAGAAACCGAGTATCCAATTGCTTCCCATGCGAGCAAGAAGAAGAAAGCCACAACCTTGGGTGCCGAAGGAGTGTCGGATTCCAATGCACAAATGACCCGGGTTCCGCCTCCCTCTAAGAAGAAAACCTCTTCTCGGAATTCCCAAGGCCCCGGGTCTTCTGATACGGGTAAAGATACTTTTGATCAATTGATGAAAACGCTCCTCACCATGAAGGCTTCAGAGGGCGATATTTTAGAGCGCATGGCTGCAGAGCACCAGGTAAAAGCGCTTGTCATCTCATATTGCATATCTAGTCCCCAAGTTCCGAGTATGACTTGCAAAAGTTATGCTTGGTACTTCACGCCAAATTTATCTTATCAGAACATCCAACTAATGCTTGCCTTCCTTTCTACTTACAGGCACAGATAACTCGGTCTGATGAAACTTTACTGAAGACCGAACAATGTCTTCTTGCCGAGATAAAACGACGGGAAATCCTTGAGGATGACATGGAAACTTTGAAGAAGGATGTTTCCAAATATAAGAAGAAGTGCCACACCGCTCGGACCGACTTGAAGAATTTATCGGATCAAATCACCGACACTTACCAGATCTTACTAAGTAAGTTTTTGTCTGCCGACTAATTTCATGCTTCTTGTTATGCACCACTCTGGGTTACTGATACCTTCTTGCTTCTGTTTCAACTGCAGGTGCCAACCTTGCACCTCCAGAGGAAGATACTATTGCCAAGGCTAGGACCCTGAAGACTGTGCTCCGGACTTTCTTTGCCGGCACAAAATTTATATTGGACGCCATACATTGGCCCACAGAAGCCTATCCGGGTGAAGAGAATCTCGTCCAAGCCTGCTCCACTGTGCCTGGCTGGATTGAACTTTGGAAGCGTTCGTCCTGCCGAATTGGAATAACCCGGGCATTGACCTTGGCCAAAGCCTACTTTCCGAAGCTTGACCCGACGAAGATAATATCCGGGTTTCCCGAGTTTAAGGCGGATGGTGCCAAATTTACGCCTAAGGACTTCAAGGCCATTCAGTCAGCAGTGCGCCCTTCTGCTACCTCTTTAGCCGATAGCTTGGACCTGAATATGCTAATGGCTGCGTATGACGCCGATGGCAAAGTTATCACAGAGGAAGCACCCCCGCCCTTGGACCTCTTGGAGAAGTGGGCTGATCACTCGGCCAAAAAGAAGGAGGCAACCGCGAAGAGGGATGCCGAGTTAAAATCAGGGCCATCCGCCTCTACACCGTCCGTCCTTCCACCTATCCGCCCTGGCGCGGTGAGTCCGGGTGGCTCTGCCAGGAAAGCTAAGCAGCAGGCCCAGGAGCAAGACCCGGAAGATCGCACTCAGGAGGCCGAGTAGGGTGATGATGTCATAATACCTTAATCACGTGGGGCCTTTTCATTTGAACTATTTATCCTGCCAATGGTGCGCTTGTGCACTTCTGATACCAATGCCATAACTTGTAATGTACTTCTATTCGGTGACATATTTTTGCGGCTTTCCCTGCCTTTTGATAATCGTGCTATTTTGTCTGTTCTTTTGAACTTGTTCTTGATACCCAGCTTTCTTTTTAGCTCCCTTTGTAAGACTCGGTTTTCCGAGCACCAGGAGTTTTAATACGTGGGCTTTTTCTTTAAGTCCCCAAGACTCGGATGGTGAGGTTTTTCGAACTGCGATAGCCAAGTAGTTTGTTTCTGTTTCGAAGTCCCCCAGCCCCCATGACCCAAAGTTCGAGTAATGGGGGTGTGGCCTTTCTCAGAGAACAAATTATTTTTTACCGAGTCGCAAACCTAAAGCCATTCCATGTAAGTACTGAAGTTATGCTTGATAATTGTTGAGTTTCCGGCTTTTAGCCTTGTACTCTGCATAAACTTGTGGTTTAGATGACCCTTTTAACTTTCTTGTACTGTAAGCCGGCTTTCGCGTGGATACCATGTTGTTACATCCATACGAGAACAGTGTCAGGCAAGTCCCATTGGGCTTCATGGCTGATTGTAATCGTAAGCGAACGAATCATGCCACTTTAGTGCGAGTCACATCGAGCTTTAAGTAAAAAGTCAAGAAAAGTTGGCTTCTTTGCCCAGTCATAAGATTGCTGCCGTGCTCGTTTGCGAGTAATCGGCCCTTATAACTTATAGCTATCTATGCCGGGTCATTCGGGTTAGTGGTTGGTTACCTGAGCAACCAACCCCCAAGACCTACATGCAATCGATGCTTTTGATGATACTGAATTATCGATGTCGCAGGGATACTACTTACTTGTAATCAGGATGTAATGATATAGGACTTGATAACCATCTCTTTATTGATACTAGAAATTTTGGATCAGCAGGCCGCCTCATTAAAAACCTTCCAGTCCCCTTAGGTACCCTGGGTTGGGAAAGAGCGCGTCTGAAACCTGCTGCCCGTTACATTGTTTAGTTCCTCATAAGCACTGGTCCCGGTCTGGCTTGACCAATGCACATTCTCCATATGTTGGACCTTTTCCTGATGAGTACCGGGTTTGCTAGCCAACCCGGGTGGGGTGTTCCAATGACCTGGTTGGTTGTAAGCGGTCGTGTAGCTTCTTCCTTTGCAGCGGGCCGCTTGGGGGAATCATCCTCGATTAAGGCCACCATTTTAGCATCTTGCGTTGCCTTGGATTTTGTTCTTTCGCCTTCAGTACTCGGCCTTTTTGATGTGGCTATATCCTCCGGGTCTGCTTGAGACCGGTAATGCTTGAGTTCTTCTTTTCTACAGGCCTGCTCGGCCATTGCTGCATCTCCTTCGTCACATTCAGCTGCTATGTCTCGATTTCCATGTATGGTAATGGTCTTTGGGACCCGGGATCTTTAGCTGTAGGTATACGTAACACGGCCTAGCCATGAATTTGGCATAAGCCGGCCTTCCAAATAGCGCGTGATAGGGGCTGCGTAATTTCACTACCTCAAAGGTGAGCCACTCAATTCGATAGTTATCCTTTGATTCTCCGAAAGCTACCTCCAACGCGATTTTTCCCTCGGGGCATGCTGAATGACCCGGCACTATCCCATGAAAAACTGTTGAGCTTTTTTGCAGTTGAGATTCCTTGAGACCCATGCGTAGGAAGGTTTCCCAATACAGTATATTGATGCTGCTTCCACCATCCATTAAAACCTTCTTCAGTTCGTACCCATTAACTTGCGGTGCGACTACTAGTGCCAAGACTCCTGGGTGTTCCACTCTTTCCGGGTGATCCCTTCTGCTCCATGTTACCTCCTGTTCTGACCATCTCAAGTATCTTGGGACGGCTAACGAAACTGAGTTGACTGCTTGCTTCAGTATCTTTTTGTCCTTGTTAGAGCCTCCTGTGGTATGCACATGATATTGACCCAATTGTTTGGGGTTAGCCTGGAAGCCTCCTGCCCCCCCTTGGTTATTACCTTGATTTCCAGCCGCCGGGTTACCAGCTGGGGGTGGGCCGTTGCCCGGGTTTGCCCCTGGACCCGGTCCTCCTCCCCGCCCTGCACCTCGCATAGCTCTGTGTACTTCCTCATTTTTCCATCTTTGTAAATCGGCGCACTGTTCTAGGGAGTGGTTAGCTGGCCTGCCATTCCTGCTGTGCTTCGGACATGCCATCCTGAATATGTCCCAATTGTTACCCGGCCTTGGTGGACCTTGATAGTTTCCTCCATTGTGGTTACCTCCGTTGAAATTTCCTTCTGCTCTTGGCCTCGAAGACCCGGCTTCTGTGTTGGCGACAAACTCGGAGCCTCCTTCGAAAGGGCGCTTGTTCTGGCTATTTCCATTGTTACCTGACGCTGTTCCGTTGCCGGTTCTTCCATTACCGCTTGTGTTTGCTTTTGTCTTCTTGTCATCAGCTTCTTCTTCTGTAGCATCTGTCGCAGCGTGTTTGTTGCACGCATCCATCAATTCTCCCATTGTGACTTCCGACGCATTTCGACTGGACTTCATGCGAGTTAACTTTTGCACTAAAGGTATATACTTGCATGTTTTTGCCATGGCCTGTAGTGCATCCTTGGGCTGGATATCCGTGGATGAGTGAAGTATCTCCATAACCCGGCGCACCCAACTGCGCGCCGATTCTCCCTTCTTCTGGACGCATCGTTCTAGATCATCAATAGTGAATAATTTCCTGCAGGTCCCGTGAAAGTGCTTGATAAACGCGGTCTTCAATTCCTCCCAAGACTTGATCGATCCCTCTGGTAGATTGGTGAACCACAATTTTGCTGCTCCTTCCGACATCATCAGATACATGAACTTGGCTTGGAGGTTCTCGGACGCGTTGCGGATTGACATTGCCATCTCGTAACCGCTTAGCCATGTTTCGGGATCCATGGTTGGCTCATAATTCACTACTTTCCCTAGCTCTTTGAACTTTTCCGGGTAAGGTTCAGCTCTAATATTGTCCGAGAGACACTTGGGTCCCGCAAGAATGGTTGAAGCCGGCCTTGCTCTAGAAACGTGTGATGCCGCGGGGGGCGCGTCTGGGCGCGGTGCTGCGGGAGGTCCATGCGCTGCAGACCCGGCCGCGGCCCTCCGAGCCCTAGAACTGTCCACGACGGCCTGTGCTGCTGATGCTGCCTGAGCGCGGGGAGGAGGCGGCATTTGCTGCTGCTCTTCCCTCCGCCGTGCTGAACTTGTTTGTATATTCCCTTGCTGCTGGCTGACGTATGGCGTCCCGTGCATACCGCTTCTGTGATCCGGGTAATTGGCTTGCTGTGCCACCGCAGTGTGCAACAGCTCGATGGCTTGCCGAGTCTTCTCTGCATGGGGCGACTCTCCCACAGGTATTTGATTCAATGCGAGTGTCGCCGCATATACGTTGTCCATAGTATTGTTGTAGTGGCCGACTGGCGTGCGGAATCGTGATGGTGGCGGCGGCAGTAGATCGTTGCCGGTTGTGACTCTAGTTTGCGGTGGGTGTAACCCGGTCCGTTCATTCGCCGGATGTGTCGCTGCTGTCATCTGTTGGGGTGCGGTTCCCTGATTCACCACTGGTATCGGTTGGTCCTGAGGCGTGACGAATAAATTAGCCGGATTAATAACCCCGCCCGTTGCTGGCAACCTGGTGTGGTGCCTTTGATGTATCCTGGACGTTTCCTCTCGAAGCCGGGTTTCCAACGCATCTAGCTCGCGCCGTCGGGTGGCCATCCCCTGTCTATCTGCTTCCACTTGCCTTCTTTGCTGTTCCAATGCACGACGAGCCACATCCAGATCTCTAACACGCTCTGCCGCGTTTTCTGGGGTGATAACGGTGGCGAGGACTGTAGGATCCAAAATCAAATTATTATCGAACAGGGGGGTGACGCGGATTCGAGGGACCCGCCCTGGTGTCCGGTTTGCTTGAAACCCGAACATGTTGGCGTGTTGCTCCTCATCTGCTGCGCGACTGGTGACCGATGCTGACTCTCCATCGACCCGGGTCAAGACCGGGTCTCCGTTAACCGCGCCCTGTTGCTGGGCCACTGCCTGAGCCGCCCCGACTGATGCCGCGGCTGTGTTTCCTTGGTTGGCCGCGGGGGCTGCATAGACTGCAACTCGGCGCACGATATCCGGTGTAAATTCAGGCTGTTCCTCCTCACCGTTCTCCGCATACCGGTTTTCCAGTAGATCCAGGATAGACCCGGTGTCATCTTCTCCTTGGGCCCGGTCGCGTGGGGTCCATGCCGGCTCCTCCGGCTGTTCCCACTCCGCGATGATTTCTTCTGCCGGATATGTCGTTCCCGTTGATTCTTCATCATCTGATCGGATAGACGTGGCTTTTCCTGGCATAGAATCAGATCCAACGTTGTCAGGGACCGAATTGGAAGCACATACCATACCGATGAAGACGCTGATCCGGCCGATTGTCACGACGGATCCGGTTTCGAGGTGATCCGACTCCGGCCCCCAGCCGGAATCGTCCACCACCTTTTCTCCTTCGTGGTCGATGTAGATCTCGCCGATGACAAGATTCTCCATGCCCTTCCGAGCTTCTCCCGTGATGTAGACACCTTTGGACGCAGGCCCCACGGTGGGCGCCAACTGTCGTGGGATAATCACGGCAGATGTTACCAGGGGTAACTGATCTTGGGGCAAGTCGACACAGGCGTTTCGGAGAGGGTTTAGCTCAAGGGAAGACATGGTACAACTTGATCTGATAGCCGGCAATCGAAGTCGCCGGATCTCTATTCTCGATACGATAATTCGATTAGGGTTTTCACTGGATGCTCGATATCACACGATATTGCTAGGGTTCTTAGATCTCTGTCTAAACTACATCCGGGGGTCGGTTTATAAAGCACCCGTACCCCCTGACTTGTTCTACAAGGCGTATCCTGAATCCTACCCGGACGCGATGCACTAACCCTAACTTGCCTTTACAGTAACCCACAATCCGGGTCATTGGGCCTACAAGCTTGGGCCTTCACAAATTTCCCTATCCTTAGCCGGATCCTGCACATCATCCCTTGAGCCGGGTTATTCCTTGGAGCTTGGCCTACCGGGTTAGCATCCCCCTGTCAATGTTTCTCCTGATTTGATGAGCTAGGCATATCCCTTCATAGGAAATATGTTCTCCAAGAAAGTCGCATCGTTCGACTCCATAATCCTACCAACATGCATGTCGGATACCTCAGATTTTACTATCAAGAATGTATAACTAATACTATTAAAAGCATAGCCTAGAAGAACACAATCTACGGTTTTTGGTCCAAACTTGCGCTTTTTGGGAATTGGTATATTGACTTTTGCGAAATAACCCCAATTATGTAGGTAGGAGAGTTTCAACCTTTTCCTTTCCCATTCCTCAAATGGAGTAGTAGTTTTATTCTTTGTGGGACTCAGTTTAGGACATGACACGCAGTCATTAGCGCCTCCCCCAACCATGCCTTGGAGAGACCCGAAGTATCCAACATGACGTTAACCAAATCAGACAGTGTTCGGTTCTTTCTTTCAGCCACCCCATTTGACTGAGGTGAGTAGAGAGGCGTCCTCTCGTGAATAATACCGTTTTCAGCACAAAAAGAATTAAACTCGTTGGAAAAATATTCTCCACCACGATCAGACCTAAGCTGTTTAATTTTACGATCAAGTTGGTTCTCAGCTTCGGCCTTATAGTTCTTGAAATAAGTTAGAGCTTCATCTTTTGATTTCGGAAGATACACATACCAATATCTAGTGGAGTCATCAATAAGTGTCATGAAATATTTCTTTCCACATTTTGTTAATACGCCATTCATCTCACAAAGATCAGAATGTATAAGTTCTAGTGATGCCAAGTCTTTCGCCTCCGCCGTCTTATGAGATTTGCGAGGTTGCTTAGTTTGAACACACAATTGACATTTGGAACCTTCAATAGTACTGAATTTCGGAATTAAACTCATATTTGCTAATCACGTCATGCAACCAAAATTAATATGACAAAGTCGTGAATGCCAAACATCAGAACCATTATCGTGGCAAACATGATTAATAACTTTGGTGCAAATATCTGACAAGGATAAGCGGAACAAGCCTCTGCACTCATAGCCTTTACCAATAAATTGTCCATACTTAGAAATTACAACTTTATTAGACTCGAAAACCAACTTAAAACCATCTTGACACAGATGAACCGCTGACGAGATTTTTATTGATGGAGGGCACATGATGAACGTTCTTCAGTCACACGATCTTCCCCGAAGTAAACTTCAGATCGACCATACCAACACCACGAACAGTAGCATGAGACCCGTTCCCAATCAGCACGGGGGAAGTCCCCGTTACCTGATAAGTAGAGAACATGGAAGCATCGGCACAAACATGTACATTGGCACCTGTGTCGATTAACCATTTAGGTGAATGAAAAACTGAAAGAATAGTAGGAACTATACCGTACCCAGAATCCTTCATCTCAATGTCAGCCATGACAACATTAGCGGTCTTTCCGCTGTTGTCCTGCTGCTGCAACTCATACCGTCAAGGGCATTTTGGAGCCTAATGAGTCAGTTTACCACAAACGTGACATGACCCCTTCCGCTTCTTGAAGTTGGTAGAGTGCGACGGCTTAAACTTGCCATCGGGTTTGCCTTTACCCTCAGATTTCTTCTTGTTATATTTAGGCTTGTTGGGAGGGTAGTGTTTCTTCTGTACCGCATGGGAAGCAGAACCTACCTCAGCAACCCGAGCACGTGTATCCTTTTCTCTCGCCTTCTCTTCCATAGCAAGAGATCCGATGAGGTCTGATGCATGTAAAATGCATAGATGAATTTTGCATATTTTCACATGGTTTTCTATTACATATTGCATCATATAAGGGTATAATTCAACGTTTTATAGTATTTTGGGGTTAAATTACAAAGTCCCCCAACTTTTATGGAATTAACCCTGCCTGTCAAAAACCCCGTTTTCTATATTTTTGACGTTTCAGGGGGCAAACTTCCGCGAAGTCACCTGAAAATCTGCGGGGGTCATTTTCTTGGAAGGAGAAGACTTGCGGGCGAAGGATCCACGAGAATTGGGCAAGGAGGCCCAAAAGAGGACCCTCCACGCGGCCAGATTCCTTGGCCGCGTGAGAGGCCCCCTTTTGGCCCTGTGGCCCCAATTCCTTCCATCTTCGACTTACCGACTCCGTCTTGACCTAAAACCGACTATAAAAAGGGTCCCCCGTACCCTTACGGAGGAGAGCGCCGCCGAAACACCGAAACACCAAAACAGAGACCAGAAGTTCGAGATTGGAGGGGGAAAAATCCGGCGGGGCGCCGCTGGTGTGATCTCCTACCCCTCCAACGTCATCTCCATCGACATCTCCATGAAGAGAGAGTAGTCCACCCCAGGGCTATGGGTTTGTGGAAGTAGCACTTGTATCTCTCTCTCTATGTGCTTCACTAATTAGATCCGTATGAGCTGCCTCACATGATTACGGGCACCGTTGTAATTCCTATGTGGTGGATCTTTTCTATGAGTTATTCAATCTGAGATTGCAATTGTTTCTCTTGAGTTATTTGAGTAGATGTATCTTATGTACCCCGTTCTTATTTGCTAGCTTTGATCAATCTAGTTCTTGAGAGCGTGTGTGGGGTGATGGGTGCATTAGTTGGAGTAACAGGGGGGTGGCTAGTGCTGTGAAAGTGACAGAAGTTCAGCGATCCACTTAGGTTTTGTTAAACCTTTCTTAGTTACCTCACTAGGGATAAAAAGGAGTACCGTGTTACCGGGGATTTGAAGTGACACTAATCAATCTCCATGACTAGATCTAGCAAGTTATTACTTCAACTTCATGTCACATTGCTTAAAGCTATACTCTGGTTTTTCCTTAATTATCGAGGTGTTATGATTTATTTCGCATCTTGGTGGAGTATAAGAGGGATCAATATGACCGTAGAGATCTCTATGCTAGGACGTGATGCCCATATGAAAGTACCCAATGTTAAACATGTTATTGTAATCTCACATGTAATTCTTTATGTCCACCGTCTACCACTTTATTTGAGAGAATGCAAGTGTGAAACCATGAACCCGGTCCTATTTTAATTATAAGAAAACACTCTAGTTACTTTGCTGCAATTTACTTTACTTGCACTTTACTTTACTTGCATCTCCAATTCGAATTTACATTATCTCCATCACCACTTGCATCACAAAAATACAAAAACAATCCATTGCATATTTATTTTCTCATTTGCATTTAGTAGTAGATTTAATTATTGCACATTTACTTTCAGTTTTGCATTGCAATTTAGAAGTCTCACACCTTGTGCTTGACAACCACTTGGTGAGGTTGAGGGCACAAAATTCTCTACTTGTTTGCAGGATCCTAGAGGAAGCTTGGAAGACAACTGCTGAAATACTAGCTCCCCAAGAGTTTGATATAAACCCCCGAGTCACCCTCGTGGGGAATAAGGCTTGCCACTAGCTACACACTCTGCACTTGGAGTCTCAACCTAGCCATCAAGCGTTTTTCTGGCGCCGTTGCCGGGGAGCCATAGGTGAAGGAGTTGTACAAGGGAGCTCACAAGAAGTCTTCATCACCAACAAGGTGTGCAAACACCTAAGCTTGGGGAGGTTGCACCTACGTGAGTACCGTCCTTTCTATCTCCACCTTCTTTCAAGTAGATTGTTTTGTTTCTTGTCTTGTTTTTGTTTTTGTTCTTGTTTTCTGTTTTGTCTTGCATATTTTATTTTAGTTTGCATTTTAGTTTTGCATTTAGTTATCTAGTTTATTTTAGTATTTCGAATTTGCTTAGTTACTTTACTTTTGTTTTTCATAAAAAATTAAAAACTACATAAAAACTGTTAAAATGGGTGATAGAACTAAATTAAGTGACTACACAAATACACCCAATGACCAATTCATTGCTAGGCCAATTACTACACCTGAAATACAAGCTGAAAGCTATGAAGTAAGTCCTAGTTTATTGAATTTAATTACTAGAGAGCAATTTGGTGGTAGTGCTATGGAGGATGCCTCTATGCATCTTCATGATTTCATGGAAATATGTGATATACAAAAATTTAAAAATGTGGAAAGTAGTGTTTTAAAACTGAAATTATTTCCTTTTTCACTTAGAGGAAAGGCTAAATAATGGTTACTTTCACTACCTACAGCTAGTATAAAGTCTTGGGATGATTTAAAAGAAGCTTTCATTAAGAAATATTATCCTCCCGTTAAAATTTTGCAAAATAGGAATAATATCCTCTCATTTAGGCAAAATGATAATGAACATGTAGCCATGGCATGGGATAGAATTAAATTAATGATTAGAACATGCCCATAACATGGAGTAAATGAATGTACCATACTACACTATTTTTATAATGGTTTAAACTACATGTCTAGAAATATACTTGATTCTGCTGCTGGAGGTGCCTTTATGAGTAAAACTGTAGGAGAGGCTAAGAGCATATTAGAAAGCATATTGCAAAATTATAGTCAATGGAATACTGAAACAACACCTAATCCCACTAAGAAAATAAACTCAATTGAAGAAACCAATGATTTGTCTTCTAAAATGGACACTATTCTTGCTTTTATTAATAAACAAAATATGGAGAATGTGCCTTTGCAGGAGCTAGTTGCTAGTAATTCTGAAAGTGTGGATGTTAATTTTGTTAGGAATTATGGTAGCAATGGTTTTGTTAATTCTTACAATTCATATAGTAAACCTCCTTATGTGCCAAATAAACGTTTTGTTACATATCCTAATGCTAATGAAAATAAGTGGAAGCCTTCTAGTGGAATTTCTGAATCTAATAAATTGCTTATGGAACAAGTTGCTAGTCACAATGCTATGATACATGAGTTAAATAAGTCTATTGCATCCATTAGTAGTGATATTAAAGGATTGCAACTTCAATCTTCGAATTTAGATAAAGCATTGTCAAAATTAGCTGATAATCAAGCAAATCTATTAAGCATGTCAGCAGTAAAGCCACAAGCACAACCTAGTGTAGGAATGAATTCTATTACTATTGCTGCTCCTATTATTGAAAATATAGATCATATTGTCGAGAATACAAGTGAGCATGTCCCTACTAGCTTAGAAGAAACTTTGAATGAAATAGTGAAGTACCCTGAATATTTACTTCCATATATGTCTTATCTTGCTAGCAAAGATGAAATTAGTCCTCATGAATCAAGCATGCTAGCTAAATTAGAGAGTAAAGTAGAGGAAATTATGATGCTTACTGAAATTAAGGATCCATTGCTTGATTTAGAAAAAATTAGTTTGCAAGAACTTATTGCTACTCTACAAAAATTTGCTACTGATCCCACTATAAATGTTAATCAACCTGGCTTTGGATCTTATATTCCTAATCATGTCTTGCAAGAAAAAATTGCTAGGTACAAGAATGAGGCCATGATACCTCCTAAGCTTGGGGATGCATGGATCCCCAAGGTGCTAGTTTCAATTGGAAAAGAAATTCACCATCCTATGTTAGATCTAGGTTCTAGTGTATCGGTACTCTCTAAAGAATTATATGAATTGCTAGAACTAGAAAATTTAGAAAAGTGCTCAAGTGAATTTGTCCTTGCTGATAACTCTACTAAACATGCTGTAGGACAAGTAAAAGATGTTATGATTGAATTGCACATGACTTTCGTACCCGTTGATTTCATTATTATGGATATGGGGATAAATCCCCTAGTCCTATTATTTTGGGTAGACCTTTTCTTCGTACTACAGGTGCAGTCATAGACTCCAAGGAAGGGAATGTCAAGTTTAAGTTCCCTCACAAGAAAAGCATGGAGAACTTCCCAAGGAAGAGGGGCACGCTGTAGAACAAGCTCCCTCTTGATTATCAAGTAAGTAAAGCCTAGCTATATGGCTATAAAGAAAGCGCTTTACGGGAGGCAACCCGGTTGTTTTTGTTTGGATTTTCCTAGTGTCCTCTTGCTGTCTCAAGAGATTAGTTTTTTTGTTTTAATTCTGGAGTTTTCAATAAAGAGTCAAGTCAAACCCATTTGGACTTATAAGTTGCTATCATAGTGCATGAAATTTCTGTTTCAGCACGAGTCTGCTCACCGTGTGATTTTACGTTTTTTATTGGTATGTCGGATTGAGCTAATTTTTTAGTATGTTCTGATACTTTTCGTCCTCTGTAATAAAAAAAATTGGCTTAATTTTTTGACGAGTCTAACTTAGGGAAAAACGTTCGTTTTGCTGCTGCTGCTTTTCTGGACAGATTCTGCCTTCTTTTGTTTTATGTAGTCTTTGGGCTTGGGAATCGAATCCATGATTCTTTCAAGCAAGAGAGTGAACATAAAACATAATAAACCTTATTGTCTATCTACTGGAGCATTTTATTTGGAATTTTGCACAGCAAGCATGTGATTTTTTTGTCCTTGCTAATCTCACCCCACAGAAAAAGAATGGGAGAAACATGTTTTGTGAAGTTTTTTTCACAGGGAATAGAGGAGCTGCGCCTCAAGACATCCAAGAATGGTGAAAGCCATAAGATTGGGGATGTGATGAACACCCCACTGGAGCTACACTCTTTTGGTTAGCACACGTCTACTTTCTGTTTTTCTAAGCAAAGCATTTATCGTAGAGACTTGAAGCGTCTAGTTTTTGTTTTTATTTTTGTTTTGATAAGACCACCACCATCATTTTATATGAGATTGAGCTACTGTAGTTTGGGGTTGGAAAGTATTAGATGCTAGTATTATGACTTGGAATAGGGATTCCATGGTTGATTTGAAGAGCTACATATGTTTGCATGATTTATCGGCTTTTTATGTGTAGAAATTTGCAATAATGTTGTCTTGAGCTATCTCTTATTCATGTCCTTGATGTTAATTGCTGGTTTATTTAGTTTGTCATGAAATGAATAGTTCTATGGACATATGCATGCATAGTAGCTTGTCAACTATCTCCCTCTTGCTAGCCCAAAAATTTAAAAATTCCAACAAGTAAAAACTTGTTTCCAACACTCCTTAGCCAAGTATTTCCAGTGAGTCCACCATATCTTCCCATTAGCTTCATTGCTATTCCGAGTATTTCACCATGTTATTGTGTTATTTATGTTCTAAATTAAGATATTCACTTTATTAATTGTCATGGGTTGAACTTGGGATAGGACTCTCACGAACTTTTGAAGGCACACTTTACTTTTTATGTATCTAATAAACATGACCCAATAATGGGAGCCACAAGTTTTGCGTTTGACAAGTGTGTGGTTGGGAGCTAGCTATAAATGTGTATCACCGGAAAGCTTTCAACATTGCACAAATAATTTACATTTGGTTGATATCATGTACTTTTGTTTTTGGACTCCTGCCATGCCGAAATGAAATAGAGGAATAGTAAGTTTTGATGAGTAAGTATCTATATGACTAGAGAAACGCATTGGGACGTTAACCCAAGCCATGCTTTATCATGGTGGAAATTTACTTACAGCTTGAGTGACTCTACAACACATCCTATAATAAAATAAGAAGCTATGCATAATAGTGAATAAAAATAAAAAGGATGATGAGTCTACTCCGTTTGTTCATCTTGTCATTGTAACATGGGCTTGTTTCCATGTCATGGGGCAAGAGTTACCTCTTTGCGGTTCTCTATGATGTCATTAATACTTATTATGATTGTACAAAGCTTATTAGGAATCTTAAGTTGAGTAATCATGGAGTAGGTTTTCACACTCACGGGGCATGAGGCTTTCAACCACCTTGTCATTCTCATTACTTCAATACTCACAATTTTAAGATGCTACTGATAAAGGGGTAATGAGAGTCCTAGATCAATGGATACCACATTTCAATTAGTAATTTTAGTTGAATAATTTAGAGGCTAAATAAGACTTGATCATGTTTTACCTCTAGTCAATTTTCTCCAAAGTGTCCACCATTCTATTCTCCATTATGCTATTCTTTGACCAATATAGGATTTTATTTTTCATTTTGTGTATGCATTTGGTCCATAGTGCTTTTCTTTCATTATACACTTTGTGAACTTTCATGAAGCATCTTTGCTTGCATATTTGATATTTCTTACAACATGAATTGTATATTGCTACTCATTTCTAGTATTAATCATTTGATCATATGTAGCTTGAATAATCCTCCTTGATATACCATGATTGTTTCAATATGCAAAACCCATCTTAGTTTTATCACCTTCATACTCGAGGACGAGCATGGGTTAAGCTTGGGGATGTTGATGCATGTAAAATGCATAGATGAATTTTGCATATTTTCACATGGTTTTCTATTACATATTGCATCATATAAGGGTATAATTCAATGTTTTATAGTATTTTGGGGTTAAATTACAAAGCCCCCAACTTTTATGGAATTAACCCTGCCTGTCAGAAACCTCGTTTTCTATATTTTTGACGTTTCAGGGGGCAAACTTCCACGAAATCACCTGAAAATCTGCGGGGGTCATTTTCTTGGAAGGAGAAGACTTGCGGGCGAACGATCCACGAGAATTGGGCAAGGAGGCCCAAAAGAGGACCCTCCATGCTGCCAGATTCCTTCGCCGCGTGAGAGGCCCCCTTTTGGCCCCTATGGCCCCAATTCCTTCCATCTTCGACTTACCGACTCCGTCTTGACCTAAAACCGACTATAAAAAGGGTCCCCCGTACCCTTACGGAGGAGAGCGCCACCGAAACACCAAAACACCAAAACAGAGACCAGAAGTTCAAGATTGGAGGGGGAAAAATCCGGCGGGGCGCCGCTGGTGTGATCTCCTACCCCTCCAACGTCATCTCCATCGACATCTCCATGAAGAGGGAGTAGTCCACCCCAGGGCTATGGGTTTGTGGAAGTAGCACTTGTATCTCTCTCTCTATCTGCTTCACTAATTAGATCCGTATGAGCTGCCTCACATGATTACGGGCACCGTTGTAATTCCTATGTGGTGGATCTTTTCTATGAGTTATTCAATCTGAGATTGCAATTGTTTCTCTTGAGTTATTTGAGTAGATGTATCTTATGTACCCCGTTCTTATTTGCTAGCTTTGATCAATCTAGTTCTTGAGAGCGTGTGTGGGGTGATGGGTGCATTAGTTGGAGTAACGGGGGGTGGCTAGTGCTGTGAAAGTGACAGAAGTTCAGCGATCCACTTAGGTTTTGTTAAACCTTTCTTAGTTACCTCACTAGGGATAAAAAGGAGTACCTTGTTACCGGGGATTTGAAGTGACACTAATCAATCTCCATGACTAGATCTAGCAAGTTATTACTTCAACTTCATGTCACATTGCTTAAAGCTATACTCTGGTTTTTCCTTAATTATCGAGGTGTTATGATTTATTTCGCATCTTGGTGGAGTATAAGAGGGATCAATATGACCGTAGAGATCTCTATGCTAGGACGTGATGCCCATATGAAAGTACCCAATGCTAAACATGTTATTGTAATCTCACATGTAATTCTTTATGTCCACCGTCTACCACTTTATTTGAGAGAATGCAATTGTGAAACCATGAACCCGGTCCTATTTTAATTATAAGAAAACACTCTAGTTAGTTTGCTGCAATTTACTTTACTTGCACTTTTCTTTACTTGCATCTCCAATTCGAATTTACATTATCTCCATCACCACTTGCATCACACAAATACAAAAACAATCCAGTGCATATTTATTTTCTCATTTGCATTTAGTTGTAGATTTAATTATTGCACATTTACTTTCAGTTTTGCATTGCAATTTAGAAGTCTCACACCTTGTGCTTGACAACCACTTGGTGAGGTTGAGGGCACAAAATTCTCTACATGTTTGCAGGATCCTAGAGGAAGCTTGGAAGACAACTGCTGAAATACTAGCTCCCCAAGAGTTCGATATAAACCCCCGAGTCACCCTCGTGGGGAAGAAGGCTTGCCACTAGCTACACACTCTGCACTTGGAGTCTCAACCTAGCCATCAAGCGTTTTTCTGGCGCCGTTGCCGGGGAGCCATAGGTGAAGGAGTTGTCCAAGGGAGCTCACAAGAAGTCTTCATCACCAACAAGGTGTGCAAACACCTAAGCTTGGGGAGGTTGCACCTACGTGAGTACCGTCCTTTCTATCTCCACCTTCTTTCAAGTAGATTGTTTTGTTTCTTGTTTTTGTTTTTGTTTTGTTCTTGTTCTTGTTTTTTGTTTTGTCTTGCATATTTTATTTTAGTTTGCATTTTAGTTTTGCATTTAATTATCTAGTTTATTTTAGTATTTCGAATTTGCTTAGTTACTTTACTTTTGTTTTGCATAAAAAATTAAAAACTACATAAAAACTGTTAAAATGGGTGATAGAACTAAATTAAGTGACTACACAAATACACCCAATGACCAATTCATTGCTAGGCCAATTACTACACCTGAAATACAAGCTGAAAGCTATGAAGTAAGTCCTAGTTTATTGAATTTAATTACTAGAGAGCAATTTTGTGGTAGTGCTATGGAGGATGCCTCTATGCATCTTCATGATTTCATGGAAATATGTGATATACAAAAATTTAAAAATGTGGAAAGTAGTGTTTTAAAACTGAAATTATTTCCTTTTTCACTTAGAGGAAAGGCTAAATAATGGTTACTTTCACTACCTACAGCTAGTATAAAGTCTTTGGATGATTTAAAAGAAGCTTTCATTAAAAAATATTATCCTCCCGTTAAAATTTTGCAAAATAGGAATAATATCCTCTCATTTAGGCAAAATGATAATGAACATGTAGCCATGGCATGGGATAGAATTAAATTAATGATTAGAACATGCCAATCACATGGAGTAAATGAATGGACCATACTACACTATTTTTATAATGGTTTAAACTACATGTCTAGAAATATACTTGATTCTGCTGCTGGAGGTGCCTTTATGAGTAAAACTGTAGGAGAGGCTAAGAGCATATTAGAAAGCATATTGCAAAATTATAGTCAATGGAATACTGAAAGAGCACCCAATCCCACTAAGAAAATAAACTCAATTGAAGAAACCAATGATTTGTCTTCTAAAATAGACACTATTCTTGCTTTTATTAATAAACAAAATATGGAGAATGTGCCTTTGCAGGAGCTAGTTGGTAGTAATTCTGAAAGTGTGGATGTTAATTTTGTTAGGAATTATGGTAGCAATGGTTTTGGTAATTCTTACAATTCATATAGTAAACCTCCTTATGTGCCAAATAAACCTTTTGTTCCATATCCTAATGCTAATGAAAATAAGTGGAAGCCTTCTAGTGAAATTTTTGAATCTAATAAATTGCTTATGGAACAAGTTGCTAGTCACAATGCTATGATACATGATTTAAATAAGTCCATTGCATACATTAGTAGTGATATTAAAGGATTGCAACTTCAATCTTCGAATTTAGATAAAGCATTGTCAAAATTAGCTGATAATCAAGCAACTCTATTAAGCATGTCAGCAGGAAAGCCACAAGCACAACCTAGTGTAGGAATGAATTCTATTACTATTGCTGCTCCTATTATTGAAAATATTGATCATATTGTTGAGAATACAAGTGAGCATGTCCCTACTTGCTTAGAAGAAACTTTGAATGAAATAGTGAAGTACCCTGAATATTTACTTCCATATATGTCTTATCTTGCTAGCAAAGATGAAATTAGTCCTCATGAATCAAGAATGCTAGCTAAATTAGAGAGTAAAGTAGAGGAAATTATGATTCTTACTGAAATTAAGGATCCATTGCTTGATTTAGAAAAAACTAGCTTGCAATAACTTATTGCTACTCTACAAAAATTTGCTAGTGATCCCACTATAAATGTTAATCAACCTGGCTTTGGATCTTATATTGCTAATCATGTCTTGCAAGAAAAAATTGCTAGGTACAAGAATGAGGCCATGATACCTCCTAAGCTTGGGGATGCATGGATCCCCAAGGTGCTAGTTTCAATTGGAAAAGAAATTCACCATCCTATGTTAGATCTAGGTTCTAGTGTATCGGTACTCTCTAAAGAATTATATGAATTGCTAGAACTAGAAAATTTAGAAAAGTGCTCAAGTGAATTTGTCCTTGATGATAACTCTACTAAACATGCTGTAGGACAAGTAAAAGATGTTATGATTGAATTGCACATGACTTTCGTACCCGTTGATTTCATTATTATGGATATGGGGGATAAATCCCCTAGTCCTATTATTTTGGGTAGACCTTTTCTTCGTATTACAGGTGCAATCATAGACTCCAAGGAAGGGAATGTCAAGTTTCAGTTCCCTCACAAGAAAAGCATGGAGAACTTCCCAAGGAAGAGGGGCACGCTGTAGAACAAGCTCCCTCATGAGCTTTATCCCTCTTGATTATCAAGTAAGTAAAGCCTAGCTATGGCTAAAAGAAAGCGCTTTACGGGAGGCAACCCGGTTGTTTTTGTTTGGATTTTCCTAGTGTCCTCTTTCTGTCTCAAGAGATTAGTTTTTTTGTTTTAATTATGGAGTTTTCAATAAAGAGTCAAGTCAAACCCATTTGGACTTATAAGTTGCTATCATAGTGCATGAAATTTCTATTTCAGCACGAGTCTGCTCACCGTATGATTTTACGTTTTTTTATTGGTATGTCGGATTGAGCTAATTTTTTAGTATGTTCTGAAACTTTTCGTCCTCTGTAATAAAAAAAATTGGCTTAATTTTTTGACGAGTCTAACTTAGGGAAAAACGTTCGTTTTGCTGCTGCTGCTTTTCTGGACAGATTCTGCCTTCTTTTGTTTTATGCACTCTTTGGGCTTGGGAATCGAATCCATGATTCTTTCAAGCAAGAGAGTGAACATAAAACATAATGAACCTTATTGTCTATCTACTGGAGCATTTGATTTGGAATTTTGCACAGCAAGCATGTGATTTTTTTTTGTCCTTGCTAATCTCACCCCACAGAAAAAGAATGGGAGAAACATGTTTTGTGAAGTTTTTTTCACAGGGAATAGAGGAGCTGCGCCTCAAGACATCCAAGAATGGTGAAAGCCATAAGATTGGGGATGTGATGAACACCCCACTGGAGCTACACTCTTTTGTTTAGCACACGTCTACTTTCTGTTTTTCTAAGCAAAGCATTTATCGTAGAGACTTGAAGCGTCTAGTTTTTGTTTTTATTTTTGTTTTGATAAGACCACCACCATCATTTTATATGAGATTGAGTTACTGTAGTTTGGGGTTGGAAAGTATTAGATGCTAGTATTATGACTTGGAATAGGGATGCCATGGTTGATTTGAAGAGCTACATATGTTTGCATGATTTATCGGCTTTTTATGTGTACAAATTTGCAATAATGTTGTCTTGAGCTATCTCTTATTCATGTCCTTGATGTTAATTGCTGGTTTATTTAGTTTGTCATGAAATGAGTAGTTCTATGGACATATGCATGCATAGTAGCTGGTCAACTATCTCCCTCTTGCTAGCCCAAAAATTTAAAAATTCCAACAAGTAAAAACTTGTTTCCAACACTCCTTAGCCAAGTATTTCCAGTGAGTCCACCATATCTTCCCATTAGCTTCATTGCTATTTCGAGTATGTTCACCATGTTATTGTGTTATGTATGTTCTAAATTAAGATATTCACTTTATTAATTGTCATGGGTTGAACTTGGGATAGGACTCTCACGAACTTTTGAAGGCACACTTTACTTTTTATGCATCTAATAAACATGACCCAATAATGGGAGCCACAAGTTTTGCGTTTGACAAGTGTGTGGTTGGGAGCTAGCTATAAACGTGTATCACCGGAAAGCTTTCAACATTGCACAAAAAAATTACATTTGGTTGATATCATGTACTTTTGTTTTTGGACTCCTGCCATGCCGAAATGAAATAGAGGAATAGTAAGTTTTGATGAGTAAGTATCTATATGACTAGAGAAACGCATTGGGCCGTTAACCCAAGCCATGCTTTATCATGGTGGAAATTTACTTACAGCTTGAGTGACTCTACAACACATCCTATAAGAAAATAAGAAGCTATGCATAATAGTGAATGAAAATAAAAAGTATGATGAGTCTACTCCGTTTGTTCATCTTGTCATTGTAACATGGGCTTGTTTCCATGTCATGGGGCAAGAGGTACCTCTTTGCGGTTCTCTATGATGTCATTAATACTTATTATTGTACAAAGCTTATTAGGAATCTTAAGTTGAGTAATCATGGAGTAGGTTTTCACACTCACGGGGCATGAGGCTTTCAACCACCTTGTCATTCTCATTACTTCAATACTCACAATTTTAAGATGCTAGTGATAAAGGGGCAATGAGAGTCCTAGATCAATGGATACCACATTTCAATTAGTAATTTTAGTTGAATAATTTAGAGGCTAAATAAGACTTGATCATGTTTTACCTCTACTCAATTTCTCCAAAGTGTCCACCATATTTTCTATTCTCCATGCTATTCTTTGACCAATATAGGATTTTATTTTTCATTTTGTGTATGCATTTGGTCCATAGTGCTTTTATTTCATTATACACTTTGTGAACTTTCATGAAGCATCTTTGCTTGCATATTTGATATTTCTTATAACATGAATTGTATATTGCTACTCATTTCTAGTATTAATCATTTGATTATATGTAGCATAAATAATCCTCCTTGATATCCCATGATTTTTTCAATATGCAAAACCCATCTTAGTTTTATCACCTTCATACTCGAGGACGAGCATGGGTTAAGCTTGGGGATGTTGATGCATGTAAAATGCATAGATGAATTTTGCATATTTTCACATGGTTTTCTATTACATATTGCATCATATAAGGGTATAATTCAATGTTTTATAGTATTTTAGGGTTAAATTACAAAGTTCCCCAACTTTTATGGAATTAACGCTGCCTGTCAGAAACCTCGTTTTCTATATTTTTGACGTTTCAGGGGGCAAACTTCCGCGAAATCACCTGAAAATCTGCGGGGGTCATTTTCTTGGAAGGAGAAGACTTGCGGGCGAAGGATCCACGAGAATTGGGCAATGAGGCCCAAAAGAGGACCCTCCACGCGGCCAGATTCCTTGGCCACGTGAGAGGCCCCCTTTTGGCCCCTGTGGCCCCAATTCCTTCCATCTTCGACTTACCGACTCCGTCTTGACGTAAAACCGACTATAAAAAGGGTCCCCCGTACCCTTACGGAGGAGAGCGCCGCCGAAACACCGAAACAGAGACCAGAAGTTCCAGATTGGAGGAGGAAAACTCCGGCGGGGCTCCGCCGGTGTGATCTCCTACCCCTCCAACGTCATCTCCATCGACATCTCCATGAAGAGGGAGTAGTCCACCCCAGGGCTATGGGTTGGTGGAAGTATCACTTGTATCTCTCTCTCTATGTGCTTCACTAATTAGATCCGTATGAGCTGCCTCACATGATTACGGGCACCGTTGTAATTCCTATGTGGTGGATCTTTTCTATGAGTTATTGAATCTGAGATTGCAATTGTTTCTCTTGAGTTATTTGAGTAGATGTATCTTATGTACCCCGTTCTTATTTGCTAGATTTGATCAATCTAGTTCTTGAGAGCGTGTGTGGGGTGATGGGTGCATTAGTTGGAGTAACGGAGGGTGGCTAGTGCTGTGAAAGTGACAGAAGTTCAGCGATCCACTTAGGTTTTGTTAAACCTTTCTTAGTTACCTCACTAGGGTTAAAAAGGAGTACCGTGTTACCGGGGATTTGAAGTGACACTAATCAATCTCCATGACTAGATCTAGCAAGTTCTTACACACTCTGCACTTGGAGTCTCAACCTAGCCATCAAGGTCCGAAACGGAAAACTCATGTCTCTTATGTTTCAGAGAGGTAGCAAAGGTGCTCCATGAAGATGGAAGCTTGGCAATAATGCCTCCGTCCACAAACTTGTCCGGTAACATACACTTGAAGTGATCAAATTATTTAGCGAGTGACTGTATCTCATGAGCCTGTTGAACAACAGAACGCTCATCAGTCATCTTGTAGTCATAGAATTGCTCCATGACGTACAGCTCGCTGTCAGGATGCGAGGCTCCAAATTTGGCCTCGAGTGCAGCCCACATATCTTTGCCGTTATCAAACGACATATAGGGATCCACAATGGAATCATTAATGATACCGAGGAGGGCACTTTTAAACATAGTGTCCATATTCTCAAAAGCCTCCAGCTGTGCTGGATTGAGATCGCCCTCATGCTTGCCCTTGGTGGCCGCATAGCGCCACAATTTTTGAAACCATAGCACTGCTCTCGTGCGTTACCTCTTATATTCCACACCTTGAAAGGGTTCGGGCTTGTCGCCGCAATAATAGCAGGTGCAGGAGTAGCAAATTGCCTATAATCAGATTTTTGGATTGTTAAATATATAAGCAATTTAGCATATGATTTAATCTGAAACAACATCAAATAAAACATGATAGCATCAATTATACTAAGTATGTAAATATCGAAATCTAGTGCAGTAGAGAAACCGATCCAATCTACAGCAAGAACTAGACAAAAGAATTGCGGTAGCATCTCGTACAGATGAGAGAGATACATATGGTGCAGCGGCAGCGGCACCGGCTGCGGTGTTGTCATTGTCGCTCATATCATCGTCGATGAATAGGTTGCCGAGATATGGAAACCAGTCGTCGTTGGGGAAGTAGTCGCCGTCAGCAGTCGCGCGAGTGCGCTCTCCAAAAACCTGATCGCCCCTCTCCCGTACAGGATCACAAGAGGCGGGGTTCCGGAGGCCTACTGTCCCTTCTCGTGGTGCACACCAAAAGGAGGGATGGAGAAGTCTTGATTGGCGACGCAGTGGTTTGGAACGGTGCGAAACCATAAGACGACGTGGCGGCTAGGGTTTACCGTATGCGCGTATTTATACCGCGGGCTGGGAGAGACTTGGGCGTGACTCCACGTCGGAGTCGGTTCGGTTCCACGTTCCAAAAGAAGTGGAAACGGTTTAGGCATTAACGTGTCCGTTAATTACCATATTAATGACTCATTAAGTTTTCCCAACTGGCAAAATAAACGCTCTCGGCTCTTCGGCGACACGTGGCGAGGCGGTCGGCGGAGGAGGAGCACGCGTGTGGCACACCTCTCCTCTTGGCTTGCCAACTCATACATGAGGTAGAATGGCTCACCTTATAAGGTGGTTCCATTCTCTCCGAACTAGCAATATCGCACTAAAATTTAGTCTCACTCTCCACTTGTATTATTCATGAATGGGCCATGACAATTTCAGAATTTTTATTGGGCTTAGTTAGGCTGGACATGAGTGGTCCATATAAAATTCCAACAGGTAGGTACAGAGTGTGATTCTTCGATTCTGTATTTTTTCTTACATAAAAAAGAAGGCGCGACTAGCGTGGACGTTCTTGTTTCGTATCAGGCTAACTCGATGTCGCAGAGTGACGTTCGGTGCCGATTGCGGCGTACATGCATGTCTGCGTCGAGTGCTGCTGGTGCGAAAATATTGAAAAAAACCAGCACAAGTGTGGTTAGATTTTCAAAGTAGTACCACGACGTATAAAAAGCTACCACAATTACGTAACAGTGTCGCAAAAAGCAGTAGACACCTGTTCCACATTAGTTCACGCTGAAATAGACGTACGCACCACTAAAATATTTCTAGATAAATTTATTTCGGTGTCAACTAATATGGAACATATTGACCGGTTTAAAAGCGTTAACCGTGTTTCTGACAGGTTGCACTTGATGTAGGAGTTGACATGGCATGATGGAAACGGTTAATTAAGGACACATATGTTGTATACTTGTTTTAAATTCTGGGTTCTTTCATAAATTTTATATTGCTTATTTTTCGCAAATTGGCTTCTCTCAGAAAATACATCATCCCTGACTGTAGTTGCTCGCCGCACACGTGGCTACCGTATGCACCGTGTGCGTCGGGTCGGAGGATGCACTGGAGCTCGAGGAAAAGCGCGACGCTGTGGACCACTGCTCCACCGGCCGTGCACGCCGCTATCGATCGCTGCTATCTCTGGATCTTGTGATGCGCGCTCCAGCTAGGACGCCGTAAGGATGATTAATTACGTGAAGAATCCTTGAATCTTATAAAATTACTACGAAAGATGTATGCTGAAGGGAAATCGATGGCCCTCTAGGCATCGCCGTACGTGTTAATATATGCAGGAGTACACCAAAGAGTACATGATACTGGACGATACGGGACGATCGGTACACACCGGATCAGTCACGTATAGGAGTCGCAATACATCATAGCTTCGGAGTCCGAACCTATTACTCTCGAAATAGGCTTTCGCCCTGCTTTATAAATAAAGCAACCGCCCGAACAACCATACAGAGTAGCAGGTACAACACGAGTACACACCCTGGTGGCAAATGCTGGGGCAACAACAAACAACAATGCCCAAAGACAAAAGAAACAAAAGGAAGAAAGAAGGGGGCGGAGGGGGAGGTGGTGTGGGTAGAACAACTGAAGAACCGCCAGGGGGGACGGAGAGGGGAGCGCCGCCTCAGGGGGGGCACCGAGGAGGCGATGGGGCGCGCGGCAACATGGGGTCTGTCGATGTAGCCGTCTAGCCGCGCCCTATCCCGCTGCCTACACAATGGGTACCACTTCTACAACAAAGACAAACATTTGAACAAGGAGTCAGACACGCACGACACAGAAAAATCTTCTCAATCACCATCTTATTGCGAGTTGTCCACAAGGACCACATCAAAGCCGCGAACACCGGCCAGAAGAGGCGAGAACCCCCTCCAGCCCGGTGTGCCTGGTCTTCCAGGAACTTACCGACGTCCGAGTCCTCCCACATCGGCCCCAACGCCTCATGGGCGAAGTTCCACACAAATCGGGCAGCGGGACACACAAAGAAGATGTGTGTACTCGACTCCGGGCACCTACATAAGGGGCACAGTCCATCCCCCCGGGCCATGGCGCTTCGCCACTTTAGTCCCAAAGGGAAGCCTATCCGGTAATAGTTGCCAAACGGAAATCTTAATCTTCAGCGGTAATGGGGCCTTCCAGAGAGGAGACACCCACGACCTAACTGGCCCAGAGAACTGGGCCCTATACGCCAATTTTCCGAGAAGGACCCCGAGGGGACCAGTCACCAGGTTACCTAGTCAGGGCCCCCTGGAAGGGAGTCAGGCAGCTCGCCTCTGAGCGCCTCCCACTCAGCGGCCTCAGCCGGCCCAAAAGTGCGTCGAAACACGATGTTCCAATGCCCATTCTGGACCGCCGATGCTACCAGTAGGGAGGGCTCATAGCAGATAGCGAAAAGCCTCGGGAACTCAAGCTGTAGCGCCCGCTCGCGAAGCCAAGGGTCCAACCAGAACATGGTCTCTCGGCCATCACCAACACTAAACCTAGCACCCTTCCTAATGTCTTGCTTAATGGACTTGATGGACCTCCAAAATAAAGATCCGTCCTGACAGTCACATGAAAGGAGCGGGCGGTCCTGCAAGTATTTGGCTTTAAGGAGCTGGAGCCAGAGGCCCCCCTCCTCCCGTAGAATGCGCCACACCCATTTCAGCATGAGGTCCACATTCATCTTACGGGACGCCATAATCCCTATGTACCCAAAATCTTTGGGGGCGCACACATCCGCCCACTTGACCATGTGGTATTTCTGATTGCCATTAACATCTTGCTAGAAGAAGCGCGAGAGTTACTAGTCAAAAGCTGCATGGACTCCCTCTGGAAGGGAGTAAATCCACATCAAATAGGAGGGGAAACTAGATAAGGAGGCCCCGATCAGCACGGACTTGCTTCCCTTGGAGGTAAAGAGTCCACGCCAGGGATCTGCCTTCTTTCTCACCCTTCCCACCGTAGGCTCAAGGTCCTTGATGAGAATCCTGGAGTCACTCAGAGGAACCCCTAGATAGTTAACAGGGAAGGTGGTCAACCTGCAATTGAGGTTGTCCACTATCCGCTGTTGGTCCTCCTGGGTATATCCGAGGACGACCACCTCGCTCTTGTCGAAGTTTATTTTGAGGCCCAACATGGCCTCAAAACACAATAGCAAGAACTTGAGGTTGACAATATCTAACTCTGAACCTATTACAATGTCTAACAACCCACCTTCTCCTTAATCTAAGCCGTATGTAAATATTCAAGGTTAAACTCATGTAACTTTGCTACAGACAAGGTTTTTGTAAAACCATTAGATATCTAAACTTTACTGGAGATGAACCTAATATCGACAAGTTTGCTTGCAACCATTTCTCGGACAAAGTAATAGTCAATTTAATTATGCTTGGTCCTAGAATGAAAAACCAGATTTGTAGGGTGTCCTTCTTTCTTACATATTTGGCATATGACTCCTTCTTGCATGGAGTTGGAGTGCACCCACGTCCACGTCCACGGCCACCTCCTCTCGAGTTCGGACTGCGCTAATCAGTGCGTCATCTTGGTGTTCATCACGCCAATCATGAGTACTCCTATCATCACGCCTATCATCACTAGTGGAGAATGTGGCTTTTGCTCGGTGGTGAACAGCCCTTTCGCCCCGGCTCGGTTACGACCCGGTGTAAAAGGGTGCAGAGCTGGGGCTGGGGCAAACAGGGCGCCTCGTGGGGGGGGGGCTTTTGCCCCAGTTGGTGGCTCCAACCGGGGTAAAAGGCCTGCAACACCTTTTACTCCGGTTGGTGGCTCCAACCGGGGCAAAAGACCCCCCTCCCCACACTATATAAAGCCTGTCAGCCCTCTCCTTTCCTCATGCCACTCACTTTGGAGGACATATTCTAGTTGTGGAATGTGTGCTCATTTTTTTCCCTCCTATGCACAAGAGGTGTTCGATGAAATGCCCGAGAGCATAACGCCATCTCAGCTCACAGAAAACAAACAGGATTTAATTTGTCCGAGCCACACTTAATTAAATAATCTTTCTCCTCCTTCTTTCCTTCTCGATTGAGGTACCAACTTTATCCATTCATCTGTCGATGTAACATTGGTCATTTCTCTATTCACAGTGTTCTGTAACAGTTCTTAATTAATAATCATATAATGCAGATGAACCGGCAATGGATGTACGCTGACCGAAGCTCTTCCGCGTTCATGAAAGGCATGGGTTATTTTCTCGAGGTGGCCCGGGCAAACAAGCGGAATAATTTTATGTGTTGTCCATGTGTTGTATGTCGCAATCGAAAGGAACACTCTTCGTACAGAGTCATTCACTTCCAGTTGTTTCAGTCTGGTTTCATGCACGGCTATAATTGTTGGACCAAGCATGGAGAAAGAGGGGTTATGATGAAAGACAACGAAGAAGAAGAGAATGATGACAACTATCATGATATGTTCCCTGAATTCGGTGCCGGTACTGGAATGGAAGAGAACGATGAAGTAGAAGCAGAAGACTGGGCACCAGATGAGCCCATCGTTGATCTTGGCCAAGCCATTACGGATGCAAAGAAATGCGAGATTGAAAAGGTGAGGGTGAAGTTCGAGCAGATGTTAAAGGATCACAAAAAATTGTTGTATCCAAATTGCGAGGATGGGCAGAAAAAGCTGGGCAGCACACTGGAATTGCTGCAATGGAAGGCCAAGAACGGTGTGAGTGACATCGGATTTACAAAGTTGCTGCAAATAGTGAAGAAGAAGCTTCCTAGAAACAATAAATTGCCCGACAGTACATACCAAGCAAAGAAGCTTGTCTGCCCCTAAGATTAGACGTGGAGAAGGTACATGCCTGCATTAATGACTGCATCCTCTACCGCGGTGAGAAGTACGATAATTTGGAACAAGGCCCGGTATGCACTGCATTGCGGTATAAGATCAGACCAGACGACCCTGGAGATGTTGAGGGTGAGCGCCCCAGGAAGAGGGTTCCTGCAAAGGTGATGTGATATACTCCTATAATACCACGGTTGAAATGTTTGTTCAGAAACAAAGAGCATGCCAAACTTTTGCGATGGCACATGGAAGACCGTAAGAAAGACGAGATGTTGAGACACTCCACTAATGGGTCGCAGTGGAGAAAAATCGAGAGAAAGTTCCCGCGCTTTGCGGGTGACGCAAGGAACTTATGGTTTGGTCTAAGTACAGATGGCATGAATCCATTTTGTGAGCAGAGCTGCAGCCGTATCACCTGGCAGTGACTCTATGTATCTATAACATTCCTCCTTGGTTGTGCATGAAGAGGAAGTTCATTATGATGCCAGTGCTGATCTAAGGCTCGAGGTAACCGGGCAACGACATTGATGTGTACGTAAGACCGTTAGTCGATGAAATTTTACAGTTGTGGCGTGAAGAAGGTGTACGTGCGTGGGACGAGCATGAAAAAAAAGAATTTAACCTACGAGCGCTGTTGTGCGTAACCATTAACGATTGGCCTGCTCTTAGTAACATTTCTGGACATACAAACAAGGGATACAATGCATGCACACACTGTTTAGATGACACCGAAAGTATATATCTGGATAAATGTAAGAAGGTTGTGTACTTCGGGTATCGTCGTTTTCTTCCGCGTAATGGTGAGGCAAATACCTGGGAGACGCCTATCCTCCGACCTGGTGATGATCACTGGTAGAAAATAGGCCTTCCATACGCCCCCATTAGTCCCCAAAATTATCGACCCGCGACCATAGGGGTCTTTAGTCGCGGTTCGGGTGGAGACCCGCGACCAACAGTCTGGGCCAAGCGCGCTCGGTCCACAGCTGGCGGACAGGAGGGGCTTTAGTCCCGGTTGGCCAGGCCAACCGGGACTAATAGGTCCTCAGGCTGGCCCCAAGGCCTTCAGTCGCGGTTGTCCAGGTGAACCGGGACTAAAGGCCCATCCCTATATATAGGGCTCAGCTGGCTGCACTTAGCCACATTTGGTGTCACTTCTACTCACAATATTCACAAAGGGTGGTGGGTTTGCTTTTTGTTCCTCCTATGCACACAAGGTGTTTGATGAAATGCCCGAGAGCATGAAACACACATGATATGAAGTGTCCGAGCCGCACTTGAGCGTTTTCATTTATTTTACCTCCGCGATCGCGGTTAGCAACTTGAACCTTTCATGATTTGTATTATTTCCAGCTAGTTAGTTTAACAAATGCATGATGGTTAATTATATACTTTATATAATAATAATGCAGATGAATCGGCAATGGATGTACGGTAACCGACTCTCCGGCGAGTTCACTACGGGTTTGAAAGATTTCCTCGTAGTGGCAAATGCGAACAAGCAGCGAGGTTTTATTATCTGTCCATGTGCTGAATGTAAGAATGAGAAGGGTCACTCCTCCTCAAAATTCGTTCACATGCACCTGCTTCGGCATGGTTTCATGCCAAGATATAATTGTTGGACCAAGCATGGAGAAAAAGGGGTTAGAATGGAAGAACATGAAGAAGAGGATGATATCGATTTCAACTATCATGACGCTTTCGGTGATACTTTCATGGAGGATGATGCTGAAGGTGGGGAAGGGTTTGGTGAAGGTGAAGAAGAGGCACATGATGAGCCCGCTGATGATCTTGGTCGGACCATTGCTGATACACGGAGACGCTGCGAAACTGACAAGGAGAGGGAGAATTTGGATCGCATGTTAGAGGATCACACGAAGTCGCTGTACACAGGATGCGACAATAGTCTGAAAAAGCTGGGCTGCACACTGGATTTGCTGAAATGGATGGCACGGGAAGGTGTAGCTGACTCATCATTTGAAAATTTGCAGAAAATGTTGAAGAATATGTTTCCGAAGAATAACGAGTTGCCCGCCAGTACGTACGAAGCAAAGAAGGTTGTCTGCCCTCTAGGTTTAGAGGTTCTGAAGATACATGCATGCATTAACGAATGCATCCTCTACCGCGGTGCA
This sequence comes from Alopecurus myosuroides, assembly GCA_028641055.1. Taxonomy (NCBI): domain Eukaryota; kingdom Viridiplantae; phylum Streptophyta; class Magnoliopsida; order Poales; family Poaceae; genus Alopecurus; species Alopecurus myosuroides. The sequence goes on along the minus strand of CM054057.1, from coordinate 579,949,705 downwards.
TACGAGAATTTGAATGAATGCCATGTATACACTGCATTGCGTTATAAGATCAGAGGCGATGACCCTGGTGACGATGTTGAGGGCGAGAAACCCAGGAATAGGGTTCCCGCCAAGGTGATGTGGTATGCTCCTATAATACCTCGGTTGAAACGCCTGTTCAGGAACAAAGAGCATGCCAAGTTGTTGCGATGGCACAAAGAGGACCGTAAGTCCGACGGGGAGTTGAGACACCCCGCTGATGGAACGCAATGGAGAAAGATCGACAGAGAGTTCAAAGATTTTGCAGCTGACGCAAGGAACATAAGATTTGGTCTAAGTACTGATGGCATGAATCCTTTTGGCGAGCAGAGCTCCAGCCATAGCACCTGGCCCGTGACTCTATGCATCTACAACCTTCCTCCTTGGTTGTGCATGAAGCGGAAGTTCATTATGATGCCAGTGCTCATCCAAGGTCCGAAGCAACCCGGCAACGACATCTATGTGTACCTAAGGCCATTAGTTGATGAACTTTTACAGTTGTGGGGCAGACCTGGTGTACCTGTGTGGGATGAGCACAAAGAAGAGGAATTTGACCTACGAGCGTTGCTTTTTGTAACCATCAACGACTGGCCTGCTCTCAGTAACCTTTCGGGACAGTCAAATAAGGGATCCAAAGCATGCACGCACTGCTTACATGAGACGGAAAGTGTATTTTTGGATAATTGTAGGAAGAACGTGTACCTGGGTCATCGTCGATTTCTTCCCCGAAATCATAATGTAAGAAAGAAAGGCAAGCATTTCAACGGCAAGGCAGATCACCGGCCGAAGCCTGCGGGACGTACTGGAGCTGAGATATTTGATATGGTCAAGGATTTGAAAGTCATCTTTGGAAAGGGTCCTGGCAGGCAATCAGTTCCGCTGGGAGTTGACGGGCACGTACCCATGTGGAAAAACAAATCGATATTTTGGGAGCTACAGTATTGGAAAGTCCTAGATGTCTGCTCTGCAATCGACGTGATGCATGTTACGAAGAATATTTGCGTGAACCTGCTAAGCTTCTTGGGCGTGTATGGGAAGACAAATGATACAAAGGAAGCACGGCAGGACCAGCAACTTTTGAAAGACCCAGATGACCGACATCCGGAATGGTTTCAAGGTCGTGCCAGCTACGCTCTTACCAAAGAAGAGAAGGTCATTTTTTTTGAATGCCTGAGCAGTATGAAGGTCCCGTCTGGCTTCTCGTCGAATATAAAGGGAATAATAAACATGGCGGACAAAAAGTTCCAAAACCTGAAGTCTCACGACTGCCATGTGATTATGACGCAATTGCTTCCGATTGCTTTGAGGGGGCTCCTACCGGAAAATGTTCGAGTAGCCATTTTGAAGCTATGTGCATTCCTCAATGCAATCTCTCAGAAGGTAATCAGTCCAGAAGATCTACCACGGTTACAGAACGATGTGGTCCAATGTCTTGTCAGTTTCAAGTTGGTGTTTCCACCATCCTTCTTCAATATCATGACGCACCTCCTGGTTCACCTAGTCGAAGAGATTTCCATTCTCGGTCCTGTATTTCTACACAATATGTTCCCCTTCGAGAGGTTTATGGGAGTATTAAAGAAATATGTTCGTAACCGTGCTAGGCCAGAAGGAAGCATCGTAAAGGGATATGGAAATGAGGAGGTAATTGAGTTCTGCATTGACTATGTTCCTGACCTTAAGCCGATTGGTATTCCTCAATCGCGGCACGAGGGGAGACTAAGTGGAAAAGGCACGATCGGAAGGAAATCAACGATATGTATGGACGGTCATTCTATGACTGAAGCACACCACACAGTTCTGCAAAATTCGAGCTTGGTGGCTCTGTACTTCGAGCAACACAAGAATATTTTACGCTCGGACAACCGGAAGCCTGAATCATGGATTAGAAAGGCCCACATGGAGACTTTCGGCAGTTGGTTGCGAAAACATTTAATGAATGACAATGATGTTGGAGATCAGCTGTACATGTTGGCCAAGACACCATCTTCGACTATAACGACTTTCCAAGGGTACGAGATTAATGGGAATAGATTTTACACGATCTCCCAAGATAAAAAGAGCCCCAACCAAAACAGTGGTGTCTGCTTTGATGCAGCAACCGAGATTGGGCAAAAGGTCACATATTATGGTTACATAGAGGAGATATGGGAACTTGACTATGGACCCTCCTTTAAGGTCCCTTTGTTCCGGTGCAAATGGTTCAAGCTAACAGGAGGTGGGGTAAAGGTGGACGAGCAATACGGAATGACAATGGTGGATTTCGACAATCTTGGTTACCTTGACGAACCATTCGTCCTAGCCAAAGATGTCACTCAGGTTTTCTATTTGAAGGACATGAGTAGCAAACCGAGGAAACGGAAAGACTGGTGGAGAACAGGCTAGTAGCACCGGTTTGTAAGGGCCTTTGGACTCGGATACAAAACCGGTGCTACGTATCCGGGACTAAAGGCCCCCCCTTTAGAACCAGTCAGTCACCAACCGGTTCTAAAGGCCTCCACGTGGGCGCCGAAGAGCGCGCGCAGGCGGAGGACCTTTAGAACCGGTTGGTAACACCAACCGGTCCTAAAGCTTTTTTTTCTTTTTTTTTTCCTTTTCTTTTCAGGGTTTCCAATTCCGTATTTAGGGTTTAGGGTTTAGGGTTTAGGGCGTGTTCCGTATTTTCAGGGTTTCCGTTTACGTGTTTCCGTTTACGTGTTTCCGTTTACATAATCAGAAAACACGTAATCGGAAATACGTATCCGGAAACACCGATTCCGTGTTTGCGGTTAAGTGTTTCCGATTCCGTGTTTGCGGTTAAATGTTGATGCACCAAATAAAAGTACATATATATATACATGTAACACGAAGTAATCGACCGAGAATTACATAATCTGAAGTTCGTTTTCAATAGCTGTATACTTGCATAGAGAAGGGAGCTGGCTATAATTGGTTCATAGGATGGAAAAATTCTCCGTCTTCTGCTATGACTTGCGTGAGAAGAAATCCTGCAAATTCCTCTGCAATAGCCTTGCAACGGTCGATTGGTTTGAGCTGCGCCCGCTTTCGTGCCATCTTGAAAAGAAGTAGATGAAAACAATTAAGTTATGAACAAAACTAAACATAATTAATGGCAACATAAATAAAGTTGTGAAGATCCGGTTACGTACCTCTAGATTTCTCCTAGTACGGGATTTCTCATTGATCGTCCTGTGAATGAACTCGCAAACGTAGTATCCACAATAATCAGTTCCCTGTGGTTGTTGCGGGACTTTCTATATACGAGAAACATAATTCAGTCAAATTAATAATAATCAAGAGAATGGTAATGGTATTTAAATCAGGGTACGTAGTACTACTTACTTTGTTAATCTGAAAGTGGAGAATGTCTGCCCATGTACCGGGTTCTTCCTTGATGAACATTTGCCAAACCCTGGGCGACAAAAGAAAAATTAATAGAAGAGTTAATTATTACTTACTTGATATCAGGAATGAACGAAAAAGAGGCCGATGAACGAAAGAGGCCGATATATATATACTTTTGAAGCATCTGACGCGCGGTCTTCCATGTGTCAGCGCCCCAGGTTAACGAGTCCCAGACTTCAACTTGTCCTTTATCGATTCTAATGATGAACAATATGAAGTGGCCGCTGCGCACGTGTACACACGCAGTCATGCATACTCATCAATTACACTTAACATCAGGTAAGCAAAATGGAATGTCTACAAGACAGTAACACTCACTTGAATCCGTATGGCCAAAGTATTTCTTTTTTGGTACTTTGTCGCTTCAAAAACCTTAGCAAACCATCCGGTGTATCCTTGTTGAACCTTTCTACTGTGTTTTGATGATACGAATACGGGTCAATGAACCCAAAGTCCCAGATTCCTGCCAGTCTGCATTCACGAATCTTCATTCTGCATAGTAGCGTACAAAAAGAATGTCGTGAGTGATAATTATACGGGCAACGAACGCGAGCTTAACTAAATAATTAAATTACACAAATAAATCACTTACAAACAGTAGCATCTGAGGATAGACTTGTCGAGGGCACGTTGATTGTACATCTGGAAGAAATCATCGAACCCAAGCTCGACACCGTAATCTCTGAAGTAGTGTTGATCCTGAACTTGAGCCATGATACAGTCTCTCTCCTGCCTTGCGGCCTCCAAGTACCAATCATGTAAACTCCGTAGTTGGGTTGTTAGATCAGTAGGATTTTCGACCAGAGGGTGCCCGGCCTTGTATGTATATACCACATCAGCAATAGCGTAACCCACGTCGCCCATGCGTGGACCGGACACTGAAGCCTGGTCAGATAAGACCTTGAGCGGGGCAATTGACCGTGCTTATTGTTGTCCGAGCTGGGGAACTTGTTTTCCGCATTTCGTCTGCTCCGCCTGCTTCATCTCCTCCGTCTGCTTCATCTGTGCGGTGTGCGTCTTCTCAATGTACCGTTCATAGTCTGAAAGGGGCGGCGGTGGTGGCGGTGCAGGATAATATAAGTTGTCGATGGTCCGCTCAATTTTCCACTTTGGGATGTCCTTCAGAGTTTCCTTCCAGGTGTCTGGAGGGGGCTTCAGGGGAAACTGTGCGAACCATGCGCTGGTTTTGGCTTTCACGACATCGGTTAGTTCCTCCGGAGTCATCAGGCCTGGTAACTTCGGCGGAGTCTCGACTTTCTTGGATTTCCTTGGTCTCTTCTTGGGAGGAGTCCCGTTTCTTCTGAACTTCAGCTTCCGCTTTGCCGTACCCGTAGTGGGCGCATCCGTCGGCTCACGGGAGTGCACGGGCGATGGACCCTCGGCCTCGGGCTCCCAATCTTCGTTGTGGGGTGGACTTGGAGGTTCGTTGGGGGGGACTTGGAGGTCGTGCATTCTCTGTACGAAGTGAAAAAACTATTAAAAATAAGCTTACATGTGGTGCAACATTCAGTAATTGATGGAGGTATATATGGTGCATTTGTACCTGGAGGAGTCGATGGCCTTGGCGCCGAGTTAGGAAACACGATGTGTTTCTTATTCCACAATATGATACCAAGCTCCATTTCTCCCAGTGTCTTCTCGCCTTCACCTCGAGGAATATGGAGCTCAATTGAATGGCATCCCGGCGTAATTGTTGACAACCCGACACGAGCATGGGATGCTGGAATCTGACCACCATGGTAGGTTGCTCCAGGTTGATTCGGTAAAGCATAGCCTGACGCCACCCTGAAGGATATGTTCCCCATTGGCATATGTATCTCACAGTTTGTCTTCTCCGTGATATCATCCACGGGGTAGTGAGGCGCCGACGGTTCGACTGCACGACCGTCTTCTAGTTGCATGTGCGTGGAACCAACGCTGCTTCTATGCTGAGATGGGACGGCATCTGCTACATGATCGTCTTGTATTTGCAGCTGATCAGGTGCAGGACGATGTTCTACCTCCTCTTCAGTGTCAGGTAGAGGGTGTCCCCCTTTCTTCAAGAGAAAATCCACCTTTTGTTCTAATGTCGATAGCCGTTCCATCGCCTTTTTCTTGCTTCTATCACGGCTTCTGTAAGTGCCAATGTCCGCTGCAAACCCTTGGCTCCACGGGGTAGAGGCTCCAAAGCCTCGTGTTCGTCCCCACTTTTCGGGGTTCCCGAGTGCCCTCGTCAGCTCGTCGTTCTCTCTATCGGGAACAAAAGTTCCTTTTCGAACAGCTTCTATTGCCTTCTCTAGTTCTGCTACGACTTCTGTTATTTTTTCCGACCATGGTCCCTGAGCAACAATCATCCCAGTCTCAGCGTCCAACGTTGCCCCATGCGCGAACAACCAGAACTTGGACCTATCGGGCCAGTCATGTGTCTGTGGAATGATACCTCTTTTCACAAGCGCAGCTTCATAGCTTCGCCACCTAGACATAGCAGTCATGTAGCCACCTGACCCCAAAATATGGTGATATTTCTTCTTCTTCGCGTTCTCCGAATTTGTGGCCGATCGGGATGTAAAGACACCCGATTTCTTGTACGCCTTAAAATCATCCCAAGCGTCTCTTATCTTCACTAGGATCCCAGTGAAAACTGGATCTTCGTCCTTATATTTCTTCCACAGTTCTTTCTTCCACCTCTGGAATTGTGTGGCCATCTTCTTCAAAGCCCACTGCTCGACTTTCTTCTTCTTATCGCTCGCTACGCTGAAATTTAGCCATAGCGTTTCGCAAAGAATTTTTTTCAATCTTTCATCGACATAACTAGCTCCAACGTTGGCCCCGGTCTTCGGCTTATTCCATTCTATTAAGTTGATCGGGACCAGGTCTCTTACAACAACTCCGCACTGATTTACGAATTTGCGATAAGTTTCTGGGGGCTGCAGTGGTTTGCCATCAGCAGCACCTGTATCGATCGGGAAGCTTGCGGTATCTTTCAACCTTGCGGCCGGGCCTCGTTTCGACTTTGTCTCAGTACTTGCGCTAGCTGTTCCGGAGGGCGCCTAAACGGGAAAATAATGATTCGTTAGTAAGTGCAATACAAATTAATTGTTGCGTGAACAGTGACTTGAGATATACATTGGCAGAGTTTGTTCTGGAGGGAACTTCTTCATCCTCGACGTTGTCGTCGTCATCATCCACTACATCTTCTATATTCTGATCTCCGTCACCGGAGTCGTTCAAAAATTGATTGCTAAACGCCTGTCGACCGTCGTCATCATGATATATGGCCGTTGCATTATTAAAAATCATCTCGCACATTAATCTTTCCTTCTCCGCCTCACCCATTCCCGCGAGTTTATCGGCGTGCGGATCATGTGCAGGTTCTTGGGGATCCATAGCTCAACACCTGCTAGTAAAATTTATAAAATGAAGAACACTTAGCGAAATTTTCATCGGGCACTTGGCGAAATTATTTCATCGGACAGTAATAAAATAATAGTTCTGGACATATTAATGAAATAATAGTTCTGGACACACCAAGAGTTACATAGCTCGGGTTAATTTTTTTAACCCTAATACATCACGATCGAATAATATCACTTATACATAGTCTCGTGACATCTCTCAAAATAATTAACTCCGACCAGGTCCTAAGCCGCGGGGTGCTGAGCCACGGGTGCTACGCATCCATAGATAAGGAACCCTCAGAGGGTCATAGCTCACGTGGTAAGGAACCCTCCGAATAATCGACCAACTGCTGCTATACTGCCTATACTGCCTATCGAGCAAGTACATGTAGCGACGGACGTGCTCGTCCTCCTCCCTGATACGCTGTTGTACCACCTCCTCATGGGCCGGCTCTCTCTGCACCAAGCGTGGCCCACGCGATGGCCACCAAAGAATATCCGGGTCGACCACGTCACCCGGATTTCTCACCAAGCCGCGTGCCCCGGTACTAAGGAGCTCCCAGTGCCAGCCTGGCGGGGCCCAGTCCCGGACATCACCCGGCGGGTCCAACAGAGACATGAACTAAAAACATGCCCGGACTAAGTAAATATTCAATAATTAAGTAAAATACCTTAGTGTTTCTAACTTAGTAAAAAATAGTAAATTGAGAAATATAACAGAAATAAGATGAAAGTTAAACAGGAACAAAATGGTAACTTAGTAAAATTTCTTAACTTAGTGCAATTATTCTAACTTTCTGAAATTTTCTAACACTAACGACTTAGTGAAATTTTCTAACACACTAACTTCTAACACAACATTCTAACACAAAAATTCTAACACTAAACAAAATTGTAAAAACAAATTAAAGCACTAAAAAATTCTAACACTAACTCTAAAAATTTCTAACACTAAATTCTAACACTAACACTAACTCTAAAAAAATCTAACACTAACTCTAAAAATTTCTAACACTAACAGTCACTCTAAAAAAAATCTAACACTAACTCTAAAAATTTCTAACACTAACACTAACACTAACTCTAAAAATTCTAACACTAACTCTAAAAATTCTAACACTAAACAAAATTGTAAAAACAGAAATAAAACTTACCTACGCGCGTACAGAGGGCGACGGGGCGACGGCGAGGGGCGAGAGGCGATCGACGGGGCGGAGGCGGGGCGGCGGAGGCGGAGGCGGGACGGAGGCGGGGAGGCGGAGGCGGAGGCGGGGCGACGGAGGCGGACGGCGACGGCGCGACGGAGGCGGGGCCGCGGGGGATCGACGGCGACTGAGGCAGAGGGCAGCGCCGGCGACGGCGACGGAGGCAGAGGCGGACGGAGGCGCGACGGACGGAGGCGAGACGGACGGAGAGGCGCGGCCGGAGCAGGGCTTCGCCGCCGTACGTGCTAGGAGAGAAGACGCGCGAATGAAAATGAGCAAAATTTTCACAACTTCCCGAGATATCGCCCCACTACTGGCCTTTAGCACCGGTTTGTGTTAACAACCGGTGCGAAAGGGGCTTTAGCACCGGTTGTTAACACAAACCGGTGCTAAAGGCCTGTACTTGGGGCCACATTCAGACTGCGCGCCCTGTACAGACCTTTAGCACCGGTTTGTGTTAACAACCGGTGCTAAAGGGTCCCTGTACAAACTGCTCGCCTCCCGCGCGCGGCGGTTTTATTGCTACAGTTCCCGATCGCGAGTCTTTCTGTTTCTCTGTATTCTCTCTTCTGCCTCTGTCTTCTCTTCTTCCTCTCTTGATCTTCCTCCACCAAGCACACCATGGCTGAAGTTTGGGAGATATACCGTGGTCCCCACACCATGCGGCAAGCAACTCGAGGTGTGATACACCAACAGTTGCGAGAGGCTCCCCGGTCCTCTTGCGCATTTGACCAATCTCTATTTGTCCTCTCCCGATGAACACCGGTTCTTCGGGCTTGATCTGGAGTATACGGCGGATAAACGGGATGTTTGCCGTCATCCAGATTGCGTTCAAGGAGGCCGTTTTGGTCTTCCAATGGTCAAGGTAACGCACACGTACAATCTTGCATCTTCTATTTGTTTGTTGCATGTGAAGAATACATGTGTTGCAACATATCTAACACGTATCAAATTTTTGTTGTTGCAGTAGTTCAAAGCATTCTCCGGCACTTGTTGATTTTCTAGTCAACAAGGGATATGACTTTTGCAGCGTTGACATCACTCAAGACCGTCCGAAGTTGATGCGCTTGGGTATTGTGATACCTGAAGATCACTACATTGATCTTCATGATCTTATCCATTTGAACGGGGCAAAGACCGGGATGGCTCGCATGGCAACTGCCTTCATCCACGAGGGCTACGAAACCATGAAGTCTGATTTCCCCTCGAGTAATCACTGGTATTGGGAGAAGAACCCACTGGACTTGACGAACGTCAAGTATGCAGCCATAGATGCATACGTCTCCTACGAGTTGTTCCGCATCTACTCGACGGAGCCATAGATGTATGCGTTCGATATATATGCATGTAATGGATATCTTAGTATGTAATTAATGGATATCTTAGTATTGTGAGACTTATGTTTGTGTTATGTGTGATCGTAAGACTCTATGTTATGAATGTGATATGATTGTGTTCTAAAATCAGAAACAAAGATATAAAATGTGGTGTAGAATGGGAAAAATTTGATCACTTACCCCAGGCGCATTTTTACACTGTGCGCCTGCGGTAGTACTCTTATCCCAGGCGCATTTGTGCACTGTGCGCCTGCGGTAGTACTCTTATCCCAGGCGCATTCGTCCACGGTGCGCCTGCGGTAATGTTACCCCAGGCGCATACTGAAGTTTATGCGCCTGTGGTAAGTTAGGGTGTAATGAGTAAGGCAACGAGAAGTGATAGCGCAAGTGATACATCGAGCATATATATCGTGGATACATATATATAGATTGATTTAGCGAGATACCATACATGTAGATTTTTCTTCTTTTATTTTCTTTTTTGTTTCACTTCCCTGTTTTCTTTTACATTGATTTATAAAACATGGAAAACATGGAAAACAGAAGGTTACTTTTATTAAAAACAGAAAACAGACGCGCTAGCACGCCGCAGTGTCGCCGGAATACAAATTCTTTTATTAAAAAAGAGAAAACAGACGAACACTACTACTCGTCGTCGTCGTCGGGGAACTCGTCGCTGAACTCCTCCGGGTCATCGTCGTTGTCGAACTCGTCGGTGACCTCCTCGTCGTCGTCGGAGGTGCATGGTGGTATGTCCGAGATAGGCCCCCACCTCGGTCGTCGGAGGCCCAGACTTCGCCGGCGTGGGTCGGCCCGACGAATCTCTTGCAGCGCATTCGTCCTCGCCTCCCGAGCGGCATCTAACGCGAGGTGGCGTTCGAGGCGGCGCTCCGCCCTCAGCCGCGCGGTCTGCCAGAGCTCCTCGTCGGCGCTCTCCTCCCCCGGGTTGTTCCGGTAATACTCGCGGACGACGCGGTCTTCCATGGCGTCGACTAGGCCCTGAAACGCGCGGTGGCGGAGGTGGAGGTGGTCGGCGGCAGTGACGATATGCGGCTTTGGAGCCCTGGCCTCCGCTTCCCAGACGGTGTGGCACTCGTTGAAGTTCATCAGCGACCGCGGGCGGTTGAGGCGCCAGGCCGCCGCGTCCCAGGCGCGGGCGGCCTCCGCCGCCGTCGCAAAGGAGCCGAGGGGGATGCGGTCGTCCCCCAGCGGATATCTGCGCTGAACATTCCGTTCTGCCGTGCTCGGACGCCGCGGAAGCCGGTGGTGCTGTTTCTCCTCGAGGCATTGTGGAAGCGCGACGGTGCGTGGAGAGGAGTAGGCGCGTGGAGAGGAGAAGACGCGCTCGAGGCGCGACAGTTTATACCGCGCCCTCCTGGCCACGCGTCACAACTCCCGCGCCACGCGTGAACTCCCGCGCCACACGTCAACTCCGCGGTTGTTAACGTCAACCGGTACTAAGGCTTGTACAGGGGGGCGCACATTTCTTTTCTTCTTATTTCTGTTTCCAAAGGGGTGTAGAACAAAACAAACGGTATCGCCGTCATACAGCCCAACCGTGGCTAGCTACTGGGTGCATATATGCATACCAAATGCACGGCTGGACGTATGACGGCGAATCCGGATGTTTTGTATTTGCTCGATGAACTGAATATATGATGTATCAAACCTTAAAGGGGGTGTAGAACAAAACAGACGGTATCGCCGTCATATAGCCCAACCGTGGCTACTGGGTGCATATATGCATACCAAATGCACGGCTGGACGTATGACGGCGAATCCGGATGTTTTGTATTGCTCGATGAACTGAATATATGATGTATCAAACCTTAAAGGGGGTGTAGAACAAAACAGACGGTATCGCCGTCATATAGCCCAACCGCTACTGGGTGCATATATGCATACCAAATGCACGGCTGGACGTATGACGGCGAATCCGGATGTTTTGTATTTGCTCGATGAACTGAATATATGATGTATCAAACCTTAAAGGGGGGTGTAGAACAAAACAATCGGTATCGCCAGTATACAACCCTGCAGTGGCTACTGCGTGCATATATGCATACCAAATGCACAGCAAGGCGTATGCTGGCGAATCCGGATGTTTTGTATTTGGGAGATGAACTGAACGGTGTATGAAGCTGGGCTATATATAGGGTCCTCTGGCTCACAAAGTGTTGAGCTAGGGTTTTGATCCAACGGTTAAGAAACATCTCATCCAACGGCTCACAACAGCTCGAAAGAAACACACCGTAGCCCTGATCGTACGGCTCACAAGCGGTTGAAAGAAACACACGATCCGTGTGATTCTATCTGATTGGTCCAAACGAAACCCTAACCCATTAAGTCCGGTTGGTGTCCCCAACCGGGACTAAAGGGTGATCCTTTTCTATTTTTCTTCTTGCCTTTCTTCTGATTGCGTCGTAATAACCATGGAACATCTTCATCATTTAACTGAATGCTTGGATCATCTTTGACTTTGAAGGAAGGAATTTCATCAAATTCATTGTAATCTTCTGACATGTATGTCTTGTCCTCGACTCCCACGATGTTTCTTTTCCCTGAAAGAACTATGTGGCGTCTTGGCTCATCGTCTGATGTATTCACTTCCTTATCTTTTCTTTCTCTCGGTCTGCTAGACATGTCCTTCACATAGAAAACCTGAGCCACATCATTGGCTAGGACGAATTGATCATTGTCGTACCCAAGATTCTTCTGATCCACTGTTGTCATTCCGTACTTCGGGTCTACATTCACGCCTGACAGGTCGAACCATTTGCACCAGAACAAAGGGACCTTAAAGGAAGGTCCGTAGTCAAGTTCCCATATCTGCTCTATGTAACCATAGTATGTGACCCTTTGCCCGTTGTCGTCTTTTGCATCAAACCGGACGCCACTGTTTTGGTTGGTGCTCTTTTTATCTTGGTCTGCCGTGTAAAATATGTTACCATTTATCTCGTACCCTTTAAAGGTCAATATAGTCGAAGATGGTTGCTTGGCCAACAAGTATAGCTCATCTTCAACAATGTTGTCATTAATGAGACGTCTTTGCAACCAACCGCCAAAAGTCTTCGCGTGTTCTTTAGCAATGAAATCTTCAGGTTGCTCCGGGTATTCCGAGCGTAAATATCCGTGTGTTCCTGGATATATGGAGCCACCAAGCTGGAATTAACTAGAACTGTAGTGTGCTTGAGTGAAAGATTGCTCGTCCATACATGTTGTTGATTTCTTTCCTAGCGTGCCTTTTCCACGCAGTCTCCCCTCATGGCGCGACTGAGGAACACCGATCGGGTTCAGGTCAGGAATAAAGTCAACACAAACTCAATGACCTCCTCTGTTCCATAGCCCTTGACCATGCTTTCTTCCGGCCTAGCACGGTTTTTAACATAATTCTTCAAGACTCCCATGAACCTCTCAAAGGGGAACATATTGTGTAAGAATACAGGACCGAGAACGGAAATCTCTTGGACTAGGTGAACTATGAGGTGCGTCATAATATTGAAGAAGGTTGGTGGGAACACCAACTCGAAGCTGACAAGACATTGGACCACGTCCTTCTGTAAACTTGGTAGAGTTGCTGGATCGATTGCCTTCTGAGAAATTGCGTTGAGGAATGCACATAGCTTCACAATGGGTACTCGCACGTTTTCTGGCAGAAGCCCCCTCAATGCAATCGGAAGTAACTGGGTCATGATCACGTGGCAGTCATGAGACTTTAGGTTTTGGAACTTTTCTCTTCCAGGTTTAGTATTCCTTTTATGTTCGACGAGTAGCCAGACGGGACCTTGATACTGCTCAGGACTTGGAAAAAGATCTCCTTCTCTTCCTTGGTAAGAGCGTAGCTGGCAGGACCTTTGAAATTCTCTGGATTCATCAGGTCGTCTCGTTCGTGCATACGTTGGTGGTGCAGCCGTGCTTTTGGTGTATCTCTCGACTTCTTCCCATGCACGCCCAATAAGTTTAGCAGGTTCACACAAATATTTTTCGTCACGTGCATCACGTCGATCGTAGAGCGAACCTCTAGGAATTTCCAATAGGGTAGTTCCCAGAATATAGATTTTCTTCTTCCACATGGTACGTGGTTGTCGGCGTCATTCAGAACAGATTGTGCGCCAGGACCCTTACCAAAGATTACTTTTATATCTTTGACCATGTATATATATCAGTACCTTTAGGGAGGGTTGGCTTCCTCCGTGTATCTGCCTCGCCTTTGAAATGCTTTCCTTTCTTTCTTACGGGATGCCTGTCTGGAAGAAATCGACGATGCCCCGGGTACACATTCTTGCCTATGTATACTTTCAGTTCGCATAAACAGTGTGTGCATGCGCTGTATCCCTTGTTGACTGTCCTGAGATGTTACTAAGAGCGGGCCAATCATTGATGGTTACAAACAGCAACCCTCGTATGTCAAATTCCTCTTGTTTGTACTCGTTCCACACACGTACACCTTCGTCAGCCCACAACTCTAAAAGTTCATCACCAGTGGTCTCAGGTACACATCAATGTTGTTGCCAGGTTGCGACGGGCCTGGGATAAGCACTGGCATTAATAATGAACTTACGCTTCATGCATAACCAGGAGGAAGGTTATAGATACAAAGAGTCACGGGCCAGGTGCTATGACTGCTACTCTGCTCCCCAAACGGAATTCAGGCCATCTGTACTCAGACCAAACCTTAAGTTTCTTGCGTCACGTGCAAAGTCCTCGTACTTATCGTCGATGTTTCTCCACTGCGACCCATCAGCGGGGTGTCTCAGCATATCGTCTTCCTTACGGTCTTCTTTGTGCCATCGCAGCAACTTGGCATGCTCTTTGTTTCGGAACAAACGCTTCAACCGTGGTATTATAGGAGCATGCCATCACCTTGGCAGGAACCCTCTTCCTGGGGCGATCGTCGCCCTCAACATCACCAGGGTCATCTCGCCTGATCTTGTACCGAAATGCACCGCATACCGGGCAGACAGTTAAATTCTCGTGCTGACGCGGTAGAGGATGCAGTCATTGATGCATGCATGTATCTTATGCACTTCCAATCCTAGAGGGCAGACAACCTTCTTTGCTTCGTATGTACTGCAGGGCAGCACGTTATCTCTTGGAAGCATCTTCTTCATTATTTTCAGCAGATTTTCAAATCCCTTGTCAGATAATCCATTCTCTGCCTTCTATTGCAGCAATTCCAGGGTGGTGCCCAGCTTTTTCTGGCCATCTTCGCAATTTGGGTACAACAATTTTTTGTGGTCTTCTAACATGCGCTCCAACTTCAACCTCTCGTTTTCACTTGCGCAGTTTATCTGTTCTTCACGAATGACCTGACGAAGATCATCATCAGACTCATCAACAATGTCCTCAAGTTCAGGCTCGTCTTCCCCCATTTCAGTATCACCGTGTTCACCGAACATAGGATAATTATCATCATCCTCTTCTTCTTCATTGTCTTCCATTACAACCCCTCTTTCTCCGTGCTTGGTCCAACAAAAATAACTGGGCATGAAGCCTTCTTGCAACAGGTGGGTGTGTATGGTTCTTGAGTTATGGAAATTCCTCTTATTCTGGCATTTTTTACATGGACAAAAAATAAATCCATTCTGCCTGTTTTTCTCAGCCACATTGAGAAAACTATGCATGCCATTAAGGAATTCGGGACGACGTCGATCACTGTACATCCATTGCCGGTTCATCTGTATAATAAAATTTATCAACAACCATTATGCTAAATCATCATGACTAAATTAATTAATTAATACAAAAAGTTCATCACACGTTAATACCAAACTAGCGTATAGTGACCATACATATATAGTTCTCATAAAAATACACACTGAAACCATCCATAAAAACTCTCTCTAATTAATGCATTTAAAAACAACAACAAATGCGATCAAAATCGCAACAAAGGTAACAATTGACCGGACGGCATAATGATACCAAGCCTCTTTACTAATTGCATATTTCCTAATCTTTCTAATCTTCAGGCGCATTGCGTTCATCTCGCTCTTGTGACCATCGACGACACCGGCAAGAACCTTTTCCAAGGTCATCTTCTCTCTTTCAGTTTTTTCCAACCTTTCTTCAGTTTTTTTCAATCTTTCTTTCAAGCCAACATTTTCTTGTTCAACTAAGTATAACTTCTCAACAATAGGGTCGATTGGCATTTCCGGTTCCACTACCTCCTAGATAAAAATATCTATGTCAAGTTGGTCGGCGTAAGTAATTGTCGTATAATCAGGAAATGAAAATATGTAGTGAAAAAAGATAATATACCACATCCGAATCATAGACTGGACGAGGGCCAACGGGGACGGATATCAAAACCATGGCGCTATGTATATAAAAAAAATCTTACACAATAAGAAAATTATATACAAGTAAATATATACGTAAATCATACAAATCAAAATTTGTTTTGGTAAATAAAAACAATAGGCTCACCAAGGTTGTGTCGGTGATGGGGCGATCGACGGCAGTGAGGAAGGGGACAAGGCGCGCGACACTAAAAAAACCACAAATCATAATTAATTTTGAGCTCAAATTGCATTAATTTGTATACATAACAAAATGAATAACAAATTCTAGCTTAGGCATTTCATCAAACACCTAGCTAGCACAACAAAAATGAAATGAGCAAGAAAACGAGCAAAACTTGCAATGCCGGAAGAGGGAATGTTGATGCTAACCGTAGGACCGATGGGTACCAACAATCTTGACAAATGGTGGAGAAAAATGGGGATGGATTAGACCTCACAAGAGAAAGGAGAGAGCAAAAATGGAGTTGAGCTAGAGCTGGAAAAAATGGAGCTGAGCTCGGGGTGGTATGTAGGGTTTAGGGGAGGGCTTTAGGACCGGTTTGTGTTACAAACCGGTTCTAAAGGATATGACAGCGGGACCCGCAGTAGCTGCAAAAAATGAGAAAACCTGTAGAACCGGTTTGTGATACAAACTGGTTCAAAAGGGTCTGTCCCCTAGGCCCCACCCATGCAGCAAATGGCCGCAAGGCCTTTAGGACCGGTTTGTTACAAACCGGTCCTAAAGGCCTTGCGGCCATTTGCTGCATGGGTGGGGCCTAGGGGACAGACCCTTTTGAACCGGTTTGTATCACATCCGGTTCCATTGTGCTTGGCTCAATGCCCTGTTTTCTACTAGTGAAAGATAAGAAAACGATCAGTACATCATGCGATGATCCAAAGCGCCACATTGTTCTTTCAGGGAAAAGAAACATCGTGGGAGTGGAGGACAAGACAGACATGTCAGAAGATTATAATATGTTTGGTGAAATTCCGCCCTTCAAAGTCAACACTGACCCAAGCATTAAGTTAAATGACGAGGATGCTCCATGGATACGGCCAAATCGTAAGAAAGCGGGGACACAAGGGAAGAATTGATGTGTAATAATTTATTGTACCAAACTTTGTTGAATGGATCATGTGAATTATATTATCTCTGATGTGTTTAAGACTAACTCCTTTGCAAAATATTTGAGAAAACGAGTGGAAAATATGGAAAACAGAAGGTTACTTAAATGTCTCAAAACCTTGTGAGATAAAATATCTGATTTCATAACTTTTATTGAAAACAGAAAACAGACGCGCTAGCGCGCCGCAGTGTCGCCGGAATACAAATTCTTTTATTAAAAAGAGAGAACAGACGAACAGTACTACTACTCCTCGTCGTCGTCGGGGAACTCGTCAGTGACCTCCTCCGGGTCATCGTTGTCGGCGAACTCGTCGGTGACCTCCTCGTCGTCGTCGGAGGTGCATGATGATATGTCGGAGATAGGCCCCCACCTCGGATCGTCGGAGGCCCAGACTTCGCCGGCGCGGTCGGCCCGACGAAGCCCTTGTAGCGCTTTCGTCCTCGCCTCCCGAGCGGCATCTAACGCGAGGTGGCGTTCGAGGCGGCGCTCCGCCCGCTCAGCCGCGCGGGTCTGCCAGAGCTCCTCGTCGGCACTCTCCTCCCCCGGGTTGTTCCGGTAATACCCGCGGACGAGGCGATCTTCCCTGGCGTCGACTAGGCCCTGAAACGCGCGGTGGCGGAGGTGGAGGTGGTCGGCGGCAGTGATGATCTGCGGCTTTGGCGCCCTGGCCTCCGCTTCCCAGACGGTGTGGCAGTCGTTGAAGTTCATCATCGACCGCGAGCGGTTGAGGCGCCAGGCCGACGCGTCCCAGGCGCGGGCGGCCTCCGCCGCCGTCGCAAAGGAGCCGAGGGGGATGCGGTCGTCCCCCCAGCGGATATCTGCGCTGAACATTCCGTTCTGCCGTGCTCGGACGCCGCGGAAGCCGGTGGCGCTGTTCCTCCTCGGAGGCATGGTGGAAGCGCGACGGTGAAGAGGGATGGAGAAGACGCGCTCGAGGCGCGACAGTTTATACCGCGCCCTCCAGGCCACGCGTCACAACTCCCGCGCCACGCGTCACAACTCCCGTGCCACGCGCCACCATAACACAACCCAAGCATGGATGGATGTGTTAAAGGGGGGGGGGTGTAGAACAAAACAATCGGTATCGCCATCATACAGCCCCACCGTGGCTACTGGGTGCAATATGCATACCAAATGCACGGCAGGACGTATGATGGCGAATCCGGATGTTTTGTATTTGCTCGATGAACTGACCGGTGTATGAAGGTGGGCTATATATAGGGTCCTCTGGCTCACAAAGTGTTGTGCTAGGGTTTTGATCCAACGGTTAAGAAACCACCTCATCCAACGGCTCACAACAGCTCGAAAGAAACACACCGTAGCCCTGATCGAACGGCTCACAACAGCTCGAAAGAAACACACCCGGATCCAACGACTCACAAGCGCTTTAAAGAAACACACGATCCGTGTGATTCTATCTGATTGGTCCAAACGAAACCCTAACCCATTTAGTCCCGGTTGGTGTCCCCAACCAGGACTAAAGGGATGATCCGTTTCCCAATGGAACCCTAACCCATTTAGTCCCGGTTGGTGTCCCCAACCGGGACTAAAGGGATGTTTTCTTCTCGCTATATATATGTATGCATTGCCACACCATTGGCATAAACACATACAAACTCACCACTCTCTCATGGCTTCTACCGTATCCACTCTAACATTCATCCAGGCGGAGGCACTTTCCGCCTCGAACTACCCCTGCCCGTGCGGCTACAACGTTCCCGCCGGTTGGATGCTGAGCGCCGGAGGAGTGCCGGTCCCTCCTCTTCCTCAAGGTGTGACGCATCGGGCGGCCATCACAAACCACTACTATCACGAGCTCACGCCGGAGCAGCGGAGGAATCCCAGTTGGCATCCCGATAACCAGCATACTTGGGATGCCTTCTTCATCAATCGGCGTGAGAGGGCGCTCGCCAGGTATGAGGAGGACGGCCTGCCTCCTGGGAACTTTCACGAGGCCGGTCGTCGGCTATGGTGGTCCGGCCGGACTCTACAGAGCGTCATGGACTACATCAGGGCCGGCGATATCCCCCGTCTGCGCTACCCTCAGGCCCAGTCGTGGAGTCGTGATCCTCTGAGGGAGTGCAGAGCACCGTCAGACGATAGTGACGACGACGGCGGCGACTACGACGACTACGAGTACATGTACTATAGGCCTAGGCAGGAGTATGACTAGCAGATATCAGATCTTGCATCTATGCTCTCCGTTTAGGTTTAGATCCACTCTAGCCATTATGTACTGCCTTTTTTATCTATATATATATATTCAAGATGTGTGTGAATCTTTATGATTGGATGGAACAAAACCATAACCATTTCGTCTCGGTTGGTAAAACATGCCGGGACTAAAGGGGTTTTATTTTTCTGAATTTTCTGATATATTATTTGTATTTTTAAGATTTTAAAAAGAATTAGTTTTATTTTTCTGAATTTTCTGATATATTATTTGTATTTTTAAGATTTTAAAAAGAATTAGTTTTATTTTTCTGAATTTTCTGATATATTATTTATATTTTTAAGATTTTAAAAAGAATTAGTTGTATTTTTCTGAATTTTCTGATATATTATTTGTATTTCTAAGATTGGAAAAATAATTAGTTTTATTTTTCTGAATTTTCTGATATATTATTTGTACTTTTAAGTTTGGGAAAACGAAAAAGTATTTGAGTAACTACCTTTAGTCGCGGTTCGTGTCACGAACCGGGACTAAAGGCTCGTTCTGCGCGGGAACGAAAACGCCGCGAAAAATTGCACCTTTAGTCCCGGTTCGTGACACCAACCGGGACTAAAGGCCCGCGGAGGGTACCCCGGGGGAACTTTAGTCCCGGTTGGTGCCACCAACCGGGACTAAAGGCTGGACCTATATATGCGCGATGTCTTTCTGCCCCCAAAATTTTCTAAGTCCCAAACCCTCGTCTTCCTCGCGCCGGTTCCGTCGCCGTCGCCCCGATTCCGCCGCCGTCGCCCGCGCAGAGACTCTACGAGAGGACCGCGCCATCGCCGCGCCCTTCTCTCCACCGCCTCCACCCTGCTCCGCCCCCTCCCCGTCGCCGTCTCTCCCGTAGGTTCCCCGCGGGCCTCGCGCCGCCCTCGAACCAACGCCATCGAACGGCGACCACGAACTGCGAACGCGCCGCCCTCTCGCTCGCTCCCGCGGCCAGATTCGCCGCCGGCGAGACGTGGCCGTGGCCTCGTCCCCATCTCCGTCCCCTTCCCCGTGGCGAGCACCACAGTGGCCGTGGCCTCCTCCCCATCTCCGTTCCCTCCCCCGTGGCCGGAATCGCCGGAGACCCGAGAGCCTAAACTGCAACTGCCGGCCACCGTGTGACGCCAGGGGTGACGTCATGATGACGTCACATGGCCACGTGTTGGCGAGATTTTTTTGATGACGTCATCGTGACACGTGGGGCCCACTTTTTATGGAATTACAGAACATAATTAATCTTCTAAATTAAATAACTTTTAATTTATAATTCCAAAAATTATGGAAAAATATGCAAAATGTTCACAAAAATGTAAGCTATTTGTTTATATCATTTTCAATCATGGTTGACAAAGTTCTAAATGAGACCATATTTGAATTTTTATTACATTCATTAAAATAATGAAAATAAGTTTTCATTCAGTAAATTCAGAATATTAAGTGTAATATACCAAAATGACCAGGAAACCAAATGCAACCTAGCTATGGGGTTCTCCAAGTAATTTGAGAAACTAATCTTGGACACACCTCTAAAGTATGGTTTTCCCCCTCCGGTGGTCATCGTTCTTCCACCCAAAACCGTAGCAATCTGTTTTCCCTCCTTCTACGATAATATTTGCTAAGTCTCCTATATACTTAATTAATTTTTACTACATGCATGTCTGCAGGAGTGACATATGGCGGACAATAGAGACTTGCCGCTTACGGATCAGGAGGCTGAAGGTTTTATATTCGGCATGATAGCCGAAGAACATGATATAGTCTCTTCTTATCTGAATCTTGATGATCAAGAACGTCAAGGAACGGACATTGTCGATGATCAAGGAGGTAAACAAACGGACATTGTGGATGATCAAGGAGGTGAAGGAATGGACATTGATGACGGAGGTCAACCGTCGACAAACAACGATCTCCAATTGCAAAGAACAACCACCTCCGGCGAGGTATATATATATATATATACATTGAGCCTCTCGTGATACAAACTTACTGAAATGTGAATACATATGCACTAACGCGCGCGACTCTCTTTCTTATTTTAGCCCTCGGCCGGATCGAGTACGACAACGCGTGGCAAATCCAAGGCGATGAAAGATGGAGAAACATATACCATCGAATCAGTCGGTGAAACCGGCAAGCCCCTACAGCACACCACAAAGTTTATCAACGAATGCGGAGTCATTGTTAGAGACACCGTCCCGATCACCGTCCAGGAATGGAAGGAGCCAAAGAAAGCACGTCTTGGTTTCAGTTATGTCCACAAGAGAACGAAAAAGGAGATGTTCCGAAAGCTTATGGTACATTTCATTCTACCTCCGGAATACAACAAAAAAGATGAATTCGGTGACGAGGTTCCGGGTGGACGTCAGAGGAGGAGGCTAGTCAAAGAGTTCGCTCTTCAGAAGATGGCCGAAGCATTCCGGAACTTCGAGAAAAAAATGTTCCGTGAATTTGTCAACAAGGGCAAGACTCCGATTTTCACTGGACAATATGAGAAACTGAGAGCTGATTGGCCAGAATTTGTGACGCAGAAGAAATCGGAGCATTTCAAGGAAATATCGAAAAAATATAAGGTTAATGCGGATAAGAAACAGTACCATCATATTATGGGGCCAGGAGGATACCGCGTTTCGGCGCCTAAGTGGCAGGCGATGGAGGACGGCCTGAGGGCAAGAGGAATCCCTCTAGGTACAGAGGGATGGGACGAAAGAGCCAAAATGTGGTGGTACGGGCATGGGGGATCGCTAGACCCGGAGACAGGGGCGTGTGTTCATCGGCAGAAAACGTTTGCTCCCACAAAAAACCTTGTTGACGCAATGACCAAAGCTCAATAGGGCTGGATCACGTTCAACAGAGAGAAAGACCAACTGACCCATGCCCTCGGGAATCCTGAACACGGAGGACATATACGAGGCAAAGGAAGATTGCCGTGGAAAGTAGGGTTTTCCCAGGAGGGTGACCCGTACTGTTACAGAAGCCGTAAGAGAAATACGGACCGGGCTGCAGATCTTCTATCGAAGCTTGCAACGGAAGTTAGTGAGTTGAAGCAGACCGTGGCGGGAATACTTGAGAAAGAAACAGCGGCGGCTTCAGGGCCGCATGAAGAACATGCAGCGGATCTCGGAAGCCAGCATCAGCGGAGAAGCAGCGTGGCTTCCACGGAGGCCCCGCCTGCAGGTGCTAATGCACCGATGATCGAGAGTCGTGCACCAGAGCCTCACTACCCCGTGGATGATGTAAAGGAGATGAAAGAATGTGATCTGCATTATCCCATGGGGAACATTTCCACGAAGGTAGCTACCGGCAGTGCTTTACCCTGTACACCTGGAGCACTCCATCACAACAACCCCATTCCATATGGCTATGCTCGTGTCACGGTGGAAGACATAGTCCAAGTGTTTGAGGACCTGGAGATTGACATAGCTACACCCGAAGGGGAGAGAAGACTTGGAGATGTCAAGCGTCAGATCATTCTATGGAAAAAGAAGTACATAGTGTTTCCAGGCGAGACGCCAAGGCTAACAAGTCCACCCCCCCTCCGATGGTGCAGGTGGTGGTGGTGGTGGTGCTGGTGCTGGTTCACCTACGCCTCCTTCAGGCCATTCGACGCCGTCCCCCGATCCACAATCTCCGGCGGGTAAGCAGGCGTCGCCCACCAATCCTCCTCCGACGGGTAAGCAGCCGTCGCCTCCCATTCCTCCTCCGACGGATAAGCAGCAGCCGTCGCCCCCCATTCCTCCTCCGGCAGATAAGCAGCAGCCGTCGCCCCCCATTCCTCCTCCGGCGGATAAGCTGCCGTCGCCCCCTATTGCTCCTCCGCCGGATAAGCTGCCGTCGCCCCCCATTGCTCCTCCGGCGAAGAAACAGAAGCAGGCGGACAACAAGGAAACCTGCTCTTGGACTATTAACCCGGAGCCTTATGTACCTAAGACCACACCGGTACCGGAGCCATCACGGAAGCCTATCCCCCCAAGGCCTTGGGACCTTAATGATGCTGAAACCAAATTGGCCGCGAAGGCTGAATATGAGAAATGGAAAGCCCGTAAGAACGCGCTAAAGGAGCCTAAGCCCAAGGAAGTATACCCTCCGGAGGTAGACAAGTGGGCTACGGGTTTTTTGTCGACACCGTCCCAAGCTGAGAAGAATTTGCCTAAAGACTATGATAATGAACTTCGTATGCAAGCAAACGCATTGGCGGAGGAGAAAGAAAAAATGAAAAAAAGCGGGAAACAAGTTGACCAGCTCGGGATGCAGAGTAAACAATCGATCCCCCCGCTCATAGTGAAAGCCGGTCCGGAACAGGACCCCGAGGTCAGAGAAGCTGTGGCAGCAATGGGATTGACTGTAGCTACTGCCATGAAAAATGCGTCCGAGGCCATTATGTCTCTTCGTGCCTTCTTAGGCCTGGACGATGCGCCAATGGCTGAGGTAGCATTCCAATATGTGAAGAAAGGGCCTCTCGTCGAGGCTACGCAGGAAAAGGATCTACCACCACTAATGCAAAGTCTGCTAAGTTGGTACAAAAAATTGATATCATGGTCCGACAGAGACTTTGTGTATGTGGATGTTACAGAGTAGCATCACACCAAAAAGTACACTGTAGCAGTTGAGATGAGTGAACTGTTCCAGCTGTTCAATCTGCGCGAGCTCGACAAATCTATCCTGAGTTGCCACGTTCGGTAAGTGATTTATTTCTACCTCATCTCGTTCTTCATTGCCTACACTATATATATATATATATATATATATATATATAAATATATATAACTATATTGTTGCGTACGCTATTATGCAGATTGAAGATTTGGGAATGCAAAATAAGAAACATCCATGATATTGGGTTCATTGACCCACATATCGTTAATGGATATGTGTTACAACGTCACCCCGAAGACGTGAAGAAAGACTTGTACAAGTTTCTTAGAAAACATCAACTCAAAAGTCATATTCTATTTCCTTACCATTTTGGTGAGTGTTTCTCTCTTGTGCCAATTCTCTTTTGTTTACTCCATGCATGGTATGTCTAATCGATGAGTTATGCATGACTGTGCATGTAACGTGTCCGCGGGTTCCACTGGATTCTGCTAATGATTGAACTTTACACCTCCAGAGTTCTAATCATGAACTCTATGGATTTGGATTCAAAGCTTTGGGCCGACATGAGAAAAATGCTGCAAAAGTAATTATTTTCAATCATTTGCGCTCTATATCGATCGGTCTCTTTCGTTCATTTCCTAATATCAAGTAACTAATAACTCCCTTGTTCATTTAATTTCTTTGCCCTGTAGGGTTTGGAGACGGTTCTCAGAAGAAATTGTCGGTGAATTCAAACATGAGCTAGATTTTAGAAGGTTACTTAATGTGGATAAGTAGCCACCGGGGACCAATCTATGTGGATACTATGTTTGTGAGAACATCCGGAAACACACCTCTGAGCGGAAGGGGTCGGATAGCGTGCGGAAGGCGACGGATAACTTGCGGAGGAAACTTAGTCCAGAAGCTCGCTTCCGATTCAAGAGAAATTAGCAGGATTTTTCATGAGGCAAGTCCTCGATCCTAAAGGAGAACACTATACCGAGGACGAATCAAATTATATGCATCTCCGAGATTGAAACTTGTTCGAAGTTGTGTATGGTCATCCGTCTTAATTGTGTATGTAAACTTGTTCAAAGTTGTATATGGTCACCCGAGATTGAATATATATTATATATTCCTATTGAATTCTTCTTGTTTGAAATTTCATATGCATGTATATAGTAGCGTAGAATATATATGTGTACTGAAACTTCATCAAAATTAAAATAAAACATAAAAAAAAATATAAAAAAAATAAAACAGTACAAATTAAAAAGAAACCTGGTTTAGGGGGGCTAAAACCCTAAACCTGCGGAGGAGGCCTTTAGTCCCGGTTAGCCACGAGAACCGGGACTAAAGGTCCTCCGCCCCGACGGACTCCTGTCGCCCACGTGGACGGGCCTTTAGTCACGATTCGTAAGAGCCGCGACTAAAGGGGGGGGGGGGAGGGGGCTTTAGTCGCGCATATTTTGTCCCGGTTGCACAGCCGGGAATAATGGCCTTTGCGAACCGGGACTAAAGGCCTATTTTCTACCAGTGTCATATTTCACGCAGTCTTTAGGGCACTGTATTTTCCTCATGTGCATAGGGATTTTCCATTTAATTTAGAGTGCTATATATATATTCTGTTCATGGGAGTCCCCTTTTGTACATCTGTTTATGGGAGTCCCCTTTTGTCGTCATGATCATGAAAACATGGGATTTTTTTTTCTTTGTTTGTTGTGTCAAAAATTCTTCGGGCTCCTTTGATTCATAGAATAGGAAATGTGTAGGAATAGGAATACTATAGGATTGGCATGGCATGTCGAATTGAATCCTATGGGAAGAGAGATTCTTTTGATCGTGGTAAAGGAATTTTTCCATGAGGTTGGACCTCATGTTATTTTCCTATAGGATTTACACTACAAGATTCCTATAGGAATTATTCCTATAGGATACAATCCTATGAATCAAACAAGTTATATAGGAAAATTTCCTATAGGAACTAATCCTACAAAATTCCTATGTTATTCCTTTGAATCAAAGGAGCCCTTCTAGGAATCTTAGTTGCATATGTACTGTACCACGACATACAAAAGACTGATGTAGTAAAGCGTATAAAATGACCTCTCGCCTTTTGATTGGCGCCAGGGACGGAGATAAAAAATGTCATCAGGGTCATCACTATAATCTCCCAATTATACTGGGGTCATTCTCTATAAATCAACACTTGCTAATACTAATTATTGAAGGATTTTGCATTTTCTATTGGGGTCAGCTGACCCCACTTGTCTCAAGGCAGATGTGTCCCTGATTGACATCATTAACTAAGCATATAGCGCGTATGGGTGTGGACAGAATGACACATGTTAGTGCATCTGCTAGTACAGTAACCATTTTCCATGTTCAATATACATGTCTTGGTTAACGCATTTTCCATGTGCATATGTTTGAATTTGATTGTGGTGTTGGACAGATTACTTATGAAGCTGTGCACTGATTTGTACTAGATGTTTTTGTGTCTTATATCACACATATGTGTATTTGTGGCTAGAGGATGTTATATAGCGACACTCCCTGGCCCTGGGACACCGCACAAATCGCGGCAACGCCGTTTTGCAGCTCCCTAATCTGTTCTTGAAATGAATCGTTAACAACATGTGACAGCCCAGAAAAAGATGGCTGTGGATTCTTTATAGCAGCAGCGCCATATGAGCATTCTTTATAGCAGCAGCGCCATATGAGCACCCAAGGCACGCGGCGCGGCGGAGCGCGCATTTCTGTCTAGTATCCCCTCTGGAGCAACCTTGGTGCTGAATCTTGGCGCACTCACAAAGCTGCCGACGCGACATGCATGGGGCGCCTCGACGACTTAATAGAGCACGGAGCAAAGACTGTTAGGCCGAAAAATGGGACTTAGTTGGTAGACAGGGCTGGCCGGGACAAGATCGCCATCGGAAGGTGTACAACTGAGTCGAAAAAGACAGCAGAGACATGGGCGGTGCACGGAGCTAGCAGAGGCAATGGAATGGTACGGGAGTCCGGCGGCTGTGGATAAGAAATGGATGCGGTACACGCGCGAGTCGCGGTCGTGGGCCGTGCGAGCGTGCCATACCGCCGGCCGAGCTGCATGCGCCGGAGCCGTGCACCCAACGGATGCGCGCGGCCGGCCGGGACCAGCCAAGAGAGTGATCGGTGCGGAAGCGCGTGGCGTGACCAGTACGTACGTGTATCACTGTCGCTGAACGTGATAAGTTTTGCCATGCTATGCGCAATGCCGCTGTGTTCCAGTTCACGGCTATCACTCATGCATGGGTCGCCATTTGCGACGTGCATAGTACTTGTACTGCTGTCCAACGCAAACGAGACAGCCGTATCTACGCCGGAATAAACATCTTACAGACATCACACACACATGCATGGCATGTGTCCCGAACATGTTCTTCGTTTTGAGTCGGCAGAGTGAACTTTTTTCTTCCTGTGCGTAGGTTGAAACTTGAAAGGAGAAAACCGGCACCTGTATTTTTAATCTTGTTAATTCCACGTCGGCGCCCGCGCATGCATGCATGCACAGTCTAGCCTAGCTTTCGTGGGCCGGCGCGAACCGGAAGTCGACGGAAGCCTTCGTGTCGAGGCGTCGAGCTCTTCATGGCGGACTAGCCTAGCTCGTGCATATCGGGACGGGAGAAGTCGGTGCATGCGACGACGGTGCTCCGCACCTGGGCAAACGATCGAGGGACCGTGCAGTTCATGGTTCGGTCTCCTGCCCGTTTTAGCACGCAATCTAATCTAGCACGGACACCAAACTGTACGCACCGCGACCGTGGACACCGGTGTGGTTTTCACTTGAGCTATTCGGCTACCTATCGACGTACGATGCGTGACCTAAAAATATTCGGCCACTGCCGGTCTTCATCCTGCCTCGGCTGGACCACCGCGACGCAAGCCCGGCCGTCGCTGTCGAGATTTACGGGTTCTATTGAAGCTGTCTCCCATCAACACCGTGTGCATTGCCGGTTGGATACTAGCTAGCTAGCCAGGACTGTGATTAGTAAGTTGCACGGCATCATCTCTCACTACGGGAGATCAAACATCACTTTGCCGTGTGCCTGCACTCTTTTGGCCATTTTTTCAAAAACCTTAAACAAAGTGAAAATATACTAAAAAACAAATCGTCAGGTATGGATTGACTTTGTTTAAGGTTATCCTAGAAATCTTTTGGCCAAGTTTCTAGGATAATATATACTAGCTAGTTTCTAGGATAACCGATAAACTTATGTTTTGACCATTTTTTCAAAAAGTTCCTTAAAAAAAACCGTGTCATGTATGAACATATATAGGTTTCAAGCCAAATGAGAAAGATATGTCCATCCCCGGCCGCGACATAGTTTGTGATACATTGCCCATATTGGGCTCGAAGGTGTATCCTGGCATGGAAAACAATGGTGCCAAATTGGCTTTTCACATTATTTTTATAAGTCCTATTTTCTAATTTTCGAGTTTGTGATACTTTTTTATGAAGCGGGTACAAAAGATAAGGTGGAAAATGGGACACATCTAATGTTCACACAAAGTAGTCCATATTTTAAGGATAATGTCCAATTATTATGAATTTTCTCCCTTTCTATCGGAGGTATTTTAAATTCGAACTATAAGTGTCATAACTTGCTATAATTTTTTGCAAAAAAATATTTTAAGGTACAAAAGTAGTGGTTATATCACAAAACCATCGATAATTTCAAAAAAATTGACCACTTTTTCTAAAAACTCAAAGAAAGTTAAAATATACTCAAAAAAAATCCTTTGGCATGGCAACCTATTATATGTACTAGTTGCTATGATAAATGATAAACTTGAGTTTTTACCAGTTCTTCAAAAAAAAAAAATTATTTGCAAAAAGCATATCATTTATGAACAAGTATATGTTTCAAGCCCAATGCCAAAGATATGGCCATCCTCACGACATAGTTTGTGATAAAGTGCCCATAATGGGTACAAAGGTGCATATTAGTGTGGCAAACAATAGTGCCAAATTAGGTTTCCAAGTACTTCTAGAAATAACATTTTCTATTTTGTAAGTGTCCAAAATGACTTTTTTTTAACCAAGTACAAAAACTATTGTGCAAAATGGTACCCATCAAATATTCACACAAAGTGTTCCATATTTTATGGATAATCTCCAAGTATTATGAAAATTTCCCTTTATGTCTAATTTTGGGACTTTATGCCGATTTATGAAAGTAATTCAAATATGAACTACAAGTTTTATAGTTTGCTATGATTTTTTGAAAAAAAAATTAAGGTACACAACTAGTGGTTATATCATAGAACCGCTGATAGTTTCAAGAAAAAATTACCAGTTTCAATAAATAGTCATGCCGGCCAATTTGGCCATTTTTTTTCAAAAACCTCAAATAAAGTAAAAATATACTCAAAAAGGAAATCCTTAGCTATGCCTTGTTCATCCTTCCTTAACTATGGTTATGAATAAGTTTAGATTGAGGCTCAAGAAGTTTTCGTAATGTGTTTCAATCACCCCGCAATATCAATCTAGAAACGTGAACAATCATGCCTGATTTTGTTCTTAGTTAGTAATGGTTTACTCCATAGAACCCTACAACCACGTAAAAGGTGCTAAAACAAGATTTAGATCCGTCTAAATTGTTTTTGTAGAAAATGAGGTGTGATGTGGAATAGTCCATTCTCTTTCAATAGTTGTATGAAATGCTATCCATTATATCTATTTTGACACTGAGTTAATTTATAGCATGATTGTTGAAAACCATTAGATTACTATCTTTGGCCTGCGGGGCCCATGCTATCTTTCAGTATCTTAAAAATAGGAGAAGGCAATGGAGATTGAGATAAAACTCCGTACACCTCGACAACGATCCATGGAGCAAAGAAAGAGATCTGAGCCTAGAAGAAGAGGAGGACAATACTACATCACTATTAAACTACATGTGATGGTTAATCCTTTTTATGCAATTTTTTGATTGCGTGGTAGTTATAACTATTAGAGTGATTCCTCACTTGAAAAATATCAAGGTGATCATTCTCTTCGAAACTGCGCACCATCAAACTGGTCCGGGTTCGATTCCATCACCTAGATACAGGGATCAACGTGTTCTTCGAACCTTATAGGTGGGTATTGATTGATCACTTGGCTACGAGGGTCAGTATCATACAAATAGATAAAATAGTTGGATGGTTCTGGCATGAAAGGCATGAGCTCAGAGCACATACATTGAATGATGAACGAGTCACATGAGTTGTGATTTGCCCGTTGACCTACCCTTTGGGATTATGATTAGATGCATAGACAGATATGTCCTTCTGATCATAACTCTGATGTGGATCTCGAGTAACTCAATATTCATTATGAGTAATGTCAATTTCGGTCGGAGTGCACATATTGGTTAAATGTTTGGTTTAACCAAGTGCAATTAATTATGATAACAACTAGTGTAATTTTCATAGATTGTTATAGAGTTGGCATCTATTCCCCACCTATACATTTTAGTTAGTTGATTGAATTAGATATTTTGTTAAGAAAAACTTTACGGACTTGTTTCGTAATTTGAGCATTGCTCTCAAAATGTCAAGTAAAGTCACATTGCAATATTTCGGTAGACTTGCTCAATGTATGTCACGGATGGTATTCATGACATGCATGGGTGTAATCCAAAGAGCATTTATTCCTAATAAGCTTGTCTACGTAAGGATATCCAATTGGAACACTATAAATTTTTCAGTGTTTTTAAGAGTGTAATGAACTTGTTGACATAAGGATGGGTGTGGATAGTATTATGCACACATGCGGGCAATTGAGATATATTTGCATTGGATAGACAATGAGCTGAAGAGATTATTTCAGATCCAAATTAGATATGATATACCTCAAGAACTAGTTTATATATAAGAAAAATAAGGATACAGCTCGGTGAATTAATTTATGTGTACTAAGCTTGGTACATACGAGGATTGGAGATATTGGATGTCCGAGGCTCCTAAGAAATTGGACACCAGTCTTAATCTTGTTTTCTATTCGGGTAAAGGCTCTCGGAGCTTTTTCACTATGAATGACTAAGGGAGAAGAAGTATTATGAATGAATCACACTTTGGAATATGGGAGAAAACTTCTCATAAGTTGATGATAAGTAAATTGTTCAACTTAAGAAGACAAGAGTGTAATGATTGACACACTAATAAAGTATCCGAGTAGAACTAGTCTCATTCTTAAATGTTGAATGTTTCTTCTCTTGGAGAGGACACACCGAAATAGGGACTATTGAAAGCTTATAGCATGAAAGTAGAGTCTGGTAAAACCAGCCCGGGAATAAATGTTATTGATGTTCGAAATTGGTAGGTAGTTAGTGTAGTTATTGTGTACAATTATTTAATCACAGGAACATCGGATGAATTTCTATTACGTGCAACATGATACAAGAATTACTATGACCTAAAAAGAACTAGCAAAGGAAAGGGGAATAATAGGTGATGGAGTAAGATTACTACATTCACCATATTTTTCTTAGCGATTTATTGTGACCATTGCCACTTTTTGCCTCGGTGGGGACATAAGATTGACTTATGAACATGTTGTTAGGATACAACGAATCCTTCAAGTAAAGATCAATAATATTAAATCTCTAAAAGATAAATGATTGGTAACAATCATTTTTCTAACAATATCTATTCTTGGCTTTGTCGTGGAATTGAGTTACAAGGTTTCAAGCATCCAGAAAGTTGCAAAATTATTCTAGAACTTTGGTCACAAGGAACATCATGAGTTTATGGAGCGTCCAAGTGACATAATCCAATCGTCTTCGATACAATGGATTAGGGATGTTAAAATTCCATTACGTCTTTCACAAGTCATGCTTTAGAGACTAATGCTTTACACTGAAAATAGAGCCATATAAATTTCATTTGTGATGTAAAGTGTTTATAAGATATCGCAAAATGAATGTTTGATTATGTTCTTATCCCAAGAATAGGGAATTCTTACCATTACAAAGGACACAGATTTTTGTCAGGGGTATTATGGAGAAATTAATTCTTCAGAAAGTGAGTGGGAGGAAAATACCATTCGACGAAATTAGATCTTCGTAATCATGTCAGAGTGGCACAACACCAAAAATAATTTTGGTGATTGCCATCACGAATGATACGGAACTTCTTACATGTGATGTAAAACTTCAATCGGAAATCTGGTCTAGGGGAAGCAGTTATGGAACCTAACTCCAAAGATATGGATATACGCCTTGAAATCCAGATGGACTCCATAAACGAAAGTCAAGGTTGGAACTTGGTATTGGGATTTTATGTTCTCTCTAACAGGGGTATAGATCCTACATTTAATTAATGGATCTGTAAACAAAAATGGATGGAAATATCCATGAGCTTGACTTGTTTACAATCTAAAGAAAATGATTACTATGAGATTCAAATCTCATATAGGCTGGGTTTTATGTTTACATGGATTATTCTAGCAAGTGTTGCATAACTTGTCCTCAAGATATTACAACTGAGAATATTCAATCAGGAATATACTAGATGGAAATGTGAGCTTTAGTTCATGGAAATAAACAAAGAATTAAGGACTTGGTATCTTCACCTAGTTGAAATGAGCAAAGTGTTTGACATCATGAAGGACACTGAAGAGGGTTGAGGACTCAAGAAAGTCAGTAGGAGCGCTAACAAATATTTCTGATACTTTATGTGTTAATTGAAAATATTGTTGATATAGATAAAGGGTTCAATGAAATAATATTTTATCAAAAATATTATAGGAAATTCAATATATGTATTTCAACTTTGGAAGTGGGTAAGTGATAATGTTTGAGCAGAAAGTTCGTGATAGAACTTGCCTGCATGGGAGAAAGTATGGTTCTCGTTTTACATTTATTATCTACATTGCATCATATGTGTTAAAACCATCGAGCTAAATTGTTGGAAAATAAAATTATCATCTTGGTGCAAACCATGGGAAGTATTTCTTTTGAAATCTAATACTTACACAAAGCATGTCTATTCATAGTGAATATAAAAAGAGAGATATGATAGGCGATACATATGAATCATTAGATCAGTCATGTACGCCATAATATGTACACAAACCAGATATAAATCATGTTCTAAGTGTTATGAACATAAAAATGATCATGTTGATGATCAAGGAGAACATAACCTTATGAGGAATATAAGGTACACTTCACAATTGTGATAAATGCAGAAACAATTTAGTGTACATTGTTGTAGTAATAAAGGGTTTGTTGCATAGTAACAAAGTCAATCAACTTAGTGTTAATAAGGTGGCATAGTGGGATAGAAGAACTTCCATGATTGAAATTGGAGAGTAAATACGAAGTTTAAACACTATGATAGATTCCACAACGATAGTGGTAAGTTGTGATATAGTTTGGAAGTGTAAAGATTAAATGTTTTAATCTAAATTCTTCACATAATTGGATAGGGTAATTTACAAAATAAACAAAATGTTGTGATCAATAGACTGTTTTCTTATTTAAAGCACCAAACATTTAAACCCGAAAGGATCATTACAGATCAAGGGGAGAAGTAATTCTCTAAGATATAAAAACTACACATGGAACTAAAGTTTCAGATCCAAGGATAGAGTCTACACCACAACCAACACCCCAATGCCATTGGGTGCATATTTAAGAAACTAGATTATTGTTTCTTGTGCAAATGGAAGACTGTTGGGTGTATGCCCAAGAGACAATAAGATACATCGGTTTTCATGATTAACATATTATGTTTTTATGCTATAACTAGTATGGTCATTTAATATGATATTGAGAGGGAAACCCATACACACGTGTAGAAACATAAAAACACTATTATAACCCTTTGTAATGTCTCATAGACAAACTCGTTAATATTAGATGAACATGTTTTCTAGTCATGGATATTTTTTATGTAAACATTAATGGGAGCACATTTTTGTTTCAACATTGTCGCTGGGTATACCAAAGTAGTTGAGATAGTATGATATTATTTTTTCTAAATAGTTTTGTCACAAGATGGTTATTTTGTTTGGTTCCTTGGACCATGAGAATATACGATGATGTTCACCGTAAAGATCATTTTGGTATAGTCAAATATCACACCGTAAGCTGGATGATCGAAAAGGCTAAAACTTGGTGGTCTCGAAAGTGTTTTTTAACATCGTGGTATTTCAATTTTGGAATTACACCTCTAGATAATAGAGAGATACATCCAGGATCCACTCGGTGAAATAGTACCGGTAAATAAGTCATGGGATGTATGACATGGTAACGAGTAAAAGGAATGATACCAGACATCGAGAATAATATGATATGGTGATTAAAGAAATTAATCACGGTCCTATCATTCATCTCCTCTCGAGGTATTGATTGGTATCACGAAGTAATAGAAACTTACTTAATAACCCTCAGTTTCAACAGATTTCTTCGCATAACCTTTAGTAATCAATATGGACGTCTGTGGTCCCCATGTTGATTATTGATTGGAAAATATGTTTTCCAATCATGTCTGCTAGTTATCGAACCTATAGGGGTCACACACTTAAGGCGTCAAAGTATGTTGTTTGAATTGGTTGGTTCGGAGGAGAGTAGGGTACCATTTGGGTAATTCTAACACGATAAAATTAATATTCTAGAGAGATTACGGAGGACAAGGGATGTCCGAGGATGTTGGAAATATGTTTATAAACATCAATAAGCAATTGTCGATGTCGATACGATGTCACTGAAACAAGTATGGTGTCAATAAAATCCGTTTTGGAGAAGTTACTATGAGAACCAAATAATTGCACGCTTTATGGAGCAAATGCAGATGGGCATGAGATGTCCAGGAGATGTCATAATATATTTATAACATTGTTGGATAGAGTCGTTGATTTTATCTATAGGGGTTATATGGTTCCGGAAGAGTTTCAAAGGATTTTCCAAAGGTTTCCTCCTATGGGAAAATGATGATGACGTGATCATATGCTCGTTGGGAGACCCCAAATGGAAGGTATGATGTAGTCTAGTGTAACTTTCCCCCCGTTATGGAACCAGAGTTTATCAAACTAGTAGGACTCGTAGTCTTGAAGAAGGTTACTTGTACCAACGATGTTGTTTGCCGATGTTGATCAAGCGTGGAACCTACACACAAGCACAAAATTTCTCTTACCCCAACTTTTCGGAAGGTTGTCAATGTTCCGGTCTTGCTGAAAACAGGAGAATTAAACGTATAGAGTCTTGGAAAGTAATTAAAGTGAAAATGTTACAGCAAGGAAACAATGATGAAAATGCTTAAAATAAGGTTGTACTTATGAGGAAAATAGGACCGGGGGCCAAAGGTTCACTAATGGTGTCTCTCCAAAGAAAACAAACATGTTGGGTGAACGAATTGCAGCTAGGCAATTGACAAATCATGAACGTATATTAATACTATTATGATGAGATTAATTTCATGGGTTCTCACATTTTAGGCATTACGTCAAGTCATATGGACCGCTCTCCAGGATGCATCCATATCTAAAAGCTACCTAAAGAAAACTGTCCAGCAAATCCATTTGTATTAAGTTGCAGCAATGAAGTGATTGCTATATGTGCAACAGGCAAATGCATTAAGATCAATACGTAATGTAAGCATTGGCTCCCATCCATATACAAGAGCACTGTGATACGTCTCAAAAGTATCTATGATTTTTTATGATCCATGATGTTATTATATCAATTTCCACATGTTTTGTTTACACTTCATACCATTTTTATGCATTTTCTGGGACTAACCTACAACAAGATGTCGCAGTCACAGTTCCTGTTTTCTGTTGTTTTTCTCTTTCAGAAAAGCTAGTTGCGAAATATTCTCGGAATTGGGAAAAAAATGGTGTACACAGATTATATACCAGAAGACTCTAGAAGCCCGAAGAGGAGGAGCAGCCGACCCAGGAGGCGGCCACGCCACACCAGGGTGTGGCCCACCCCTAGTCGGCACCATCCTATGGCGTGGGCCCCTCGGATGGCCACCGACACCGCCTTTGTAGAGGCCCCAAACCGGATGGTCCAGAACCCCTCATATGCATACATTCACGATCCGAGGAATTCAGTCGTGAACAGCATACGAAGCTGGTACACTGATACATTATCTATTACACGAATAATAGAGTCTTAGAACACATGGTCACATGACCACGTCTTAACAACTTCCATGCAGGGCAGCAAATGTCTCACAAGGAGAGGAAACTTAGCAAAACACATAACGTAGAGAGCCCGTGTCACGCCTTCACCTACACGCTGCTGACCGGGAGCCGGGCCTAATTTGCAAATTCGTCGGTAAAGTAATCCTCTTCATACTCCTCCTCTTGCGGCATGTCCTCTAAGTCTGGCCAAGTAAATAGCTAGGGACGAAACCAATATGAGTACATTTGAATGTACTCTGCAAGACATCCTTTATAAACTTACAAAATGCAAGTATGCTTATATGGTGGATAGGTAGGGTATAAATAGGGTTCACTACCCATGGTGTATGTAAGATAACATCATGGTTGCTTTGAAAAACATCTCTATATCTTTGTTGAAGAAAATACTTCAAAAGAAAAAAAATATAGTTTTGCTTCTCTTGTAGATATTGCATATCCAAGAGGTTTTATAAAACTTGCTTTATAAAAAGAGTTTTTCTTTGCAAAACGTCATGTAAGAAACTCCAGCTTTTCTTCATCGGTACCTCCACGGTACAATTTCTTCTTTTCAAAACATCCTTTTTGAAAAACTGACACAATGCTAGCTACATGGCCATTCGACTCCCCATATCCGAGGGCTCGGCTATTCAGAATAGTTTTACTCTGCAGAGGTGTACACAATCCACAGGATCCAATCATCTGCCATGAAGCACACATGGATTGACACAACGATATGCAAGGATCAGATAAATGATCCTAACTGTCCACTCTGGTCAAGCTAGTATATGGCTATCCCTTTAGTTGGGTGTAATCTCCCCGGCACCAGGTCCCACCCCACCACGGCAGGAGACCCAATTGTCGCTTCCGGGGGGTAACTTAATCCCTCACTTTGCATGTCCGGTAACTCCCTCCTGGCGACACTTCAGTTGAGAGAATCTCGTCTCTATAGCATATTGGGATACAACACACACTAATAAGAACTAGTATTTATAGTATTTATTGGGAGAGAATCTCGTCTCTATAGTATTTATATACCATATGGTGGCTAAAGGCTTGGTAACACCAAGTTGACTAATGGCAATGTGATATATATATAGGACTCCTATTATATACTCCTGGATGTACGTACTCCCATATGCACCGGAGGTTGTCGAATCATCCCTTCCGGAAGAACCGGAGGGTGCCAAGAATGGGGTAGATGGTGATCCACATAAAAATGCTTCCACCGAACAATCCGCTAAGAAAGGTGCGGGTGGAGAGGAAGGATATCACGCCGTTGAAGGCCGATATTCTCCCGATCCCCCCGTCCCTCATCCTCATATAATCCCTAGAGGAGATCCACCTAAAATTGATGCTTTTTCTTTTCGTGAATGGCAATACTACATGGAGACTCACTTGAACTCTTCTTGTATAGATCTTTGGAGGATCACTCGTGACGGATACAAGCCATTTGATCCCAAGAATCTCACAAGAAGAGAAGCCGTAGTTTGCCAACTCAACTACACCGCCTTGTCCATCCTTCAACAAGCCGTGGGCCCCAACCACATGCCGCATCTTCAACACTTCTCCACCGCCAAAGGAACATGGGATGCACTTGTCATCATGTTCGTTGGGAATGAGAGCATGCAAAGAAATCGGTATGATGCCTTGACCAATGAGGTCGAAGGATTCTTCATGCGTGATGGAGAAGATCATGTTGACATGTATCGAAGACTCAAAACTCTCGCCACCGCCTTCTCTAGTGCGGGTGCCAAGTATATTGACGATGCTTGGATCAAGAGAAAGTACATGATTGCCGTGATGCCATTTGAGGGCACGGACTTGAAGAGCATTCAAGGAAGACATGATTTCTCCTCCATGACCTCAACTCAAGTGATGCAAGAATTGTGCTCCTACAAAGTGCAAACCAAGAATGCGCTTGACAACCGTGCTAGGGCCATTGGAATGCATCAAGGAGCATCTGTTGCTTTGAAGGCCAAGGCTTTGTCAAGAGAGGTTGAGAATGAGGAAGATGGAGATGAGGTATTGCCTCCTTTGAAGGAACAAGACTATGATCCCGTTCTAAAGGATCTCATTGCTCTCACCGTGCAAAAGTTTTGGAGCAATCCTCCCAAGGGCAAGAAATTTGTTGAGGAAAAGACAAGGTCTCGCTATGGAAATGATGGAGCTCAAAAAGTGAGGTCTTACTTCAATTGTCAAGATAAGCATCACTTCATTGCGGAGTGCCCGTATGAAAATAGAGAGCTCCATAGTGGCAAGCTCATTCGCAAGGACAAGTCCAAGGTTGAGTATAAGAAACCTCACTTCAAGAAGAAGCCCTTCAACAAGAAATCTCCAACCAAGTTTGTGCTCTTGACTCAAGAGGAGTATGACTCCGGGAGTGATGAAGAAGAAGAAACCACAAGTGAAGTGGCCGCTCTAGCTATTGCTTCTACTCCATCATCTTCATCCCTCTTCGAATCCCCCAATGACGATCTCCCTCAACGTAACGCCAAGTGCTTCATGGCTAAGGCCACGGAGGTATCACTTTCCCCCAACTCTAAGACCCCTAGTGAACTAGAACATCTTGCTAGTCTTAGAGAAGAAGAAAGGGTCTCCTTGGACCACTTTATGTCTAACATGCAAGGGGAGACCAAGAAGTACGCTGAGTATCTCATGAGGCAATTGGGTGAGGCTCAAGATGCTCTTGAGAAGAAAGGTGAGGTTGAGAGAAGGGATGCGGATGAAATTGCATCTCTCTCTATGACTCTTGAGGAAGAGCATGATGGTAGAGTTTCTATAGAGGATGAACTTGAATCTCTTGAATTAACTCATAATGAACTTGTCTCAAAAATCACTAAGGAACGTGATCTTGATATTGCTAAATATAAAAGGCTAAGAAGGATAAGGTCGAGTTTGGGGTTGGTCATGGTAAACTAACCGAGGAGTTTGAAAAGCTAACCGAGGCTCACAAAGTTTTGGAAAGCCAACACTCATCCCTCAAAGAGTTGCATGAACAACCTCAAACTCAACTTAATCAAACTATGCTAGCACCTCTACTTCTTCTTGTGATCATGCAAACATTATTGAGGAAAATGCTAGGTTGAAGAATGAGCTATCAAGGCTCAAGGGTAAAGACCCACAAGTTGTGAAGTTTGTGACCCCTTCCCCACAAGTGGTTGCCCCTAGCTCTAATGCGGTCATTGCTAGACCACAATTGAGTGCACCAAGGCAACAAGTGGGCAAGCAAGGTCTTGGCTATGTAGCCAAGAAGAAGAACAAGAAGAATAAGAGAAAGAAGAAGACCAACAATGGTGCTTCGAGTGGTGTTGTCATTAGGGATAACACTACTCCTAGCACACCCGCTCAAGCTAACAACATTGCCTCGAGTAGTAGTGTCATGAGGGACAACACTACTCGTAGCACATCCGCGGGAACTAACAATCCACATTTCTTATGTTGATTATTATGGTGTTGTGCAAGCTAAATATGTTGGTCCTATTGAGGGTTTCATTGACTATACTATTTGGGTTCCAAAGACCCTTGTTGCTAATGTGAAGGGACCCATCTCGGGTCCTAACTCTAGTCAATGATCTCTTGCAGGGCTATGCTTCCGGTGGGACTAAATGGATTCTCGATAGTGGATGCACTAATCATATGACCGGAAGCAAAGAGCTTGTGACGGAGTTGCGACCAAATGACATCCAAGCAACCGTCACCTATGGATACTCGTCCAAGTCTAACGTATCCGGGTTTGGCAAGGTTGTGGTGGCTCCCGATATAACTATCGTGAACGTCATGCTTATCGAATCCCTTGGTTACAATTTACTTTCCGTCCGCTCTCTTGGAAAGATGGGTTTTTCGTCTTTTTATGGTGATATTGTGGTCCTTTTTAGGAGAAAGACTCTTGACGTCGCTCACGTGGGACATGTTGAAAATGAGTTGTTCGTGGTGGAGTTTTCGAAGTCAACCAACTCTCAAGCAATGTGTCTTTTCGGGAAGGTGGACTTGGGATGGTTGTGGCATCGCCGCCTATCCCCTGTCAACATGAGAACTTTGCAAAGTCTTCACAAAAGTGGCCTTATTGTCGGACTAAAAGAAAATGTTTCCTTTGCAAAGGATCGCGTTTGTAGGTCGTGTGTTGAAGGGAGGATGCATGACATCGTGCACAAGGCCAAGACTATTATCTCATCAAAGAGGATCTTGGAGCTTCTCCATGTTGTTCTCTTTGGTGCCGTGCCCGAGGCAAGTCTTCGTGGCAAGAAGTATTGCTTGGTGATTGTCGATGATTATTCAAGATACACTTGGGTTTATTTCTTCAAGTGCAAGAGTGAAACTCAACAAACCATCATCGACTTCTCCAACGAAGTGCAACGTCAACAAAATGTGCAAATCATGGCTATTATGAGTGATAATGGCTCGGAGTTCAAGAACTATACATTGAATGAATTTCTTAGTGAAGAAGGCATTCATCATCAATACTCCGCCACTTACACTCCTCAACAAAATGGTGTTGCCGAAAGGAAGAATCGCACTCTGTTGGATATGGCAAGGACCATGTTGGCGGAGTACTCTTCTCCCCAATATTCATGGGCCGAGGCCATATCCACTGCATGCCACTCCTCCAACCACCTCTACATCCGCAAAGGCTTGGTCAAGACCCCATATGAGATCCTCACCGGCAACAAGCCCAACGTCTCCTACTTCCGTGTATTCGGTTGTAAGTGCTTCTATTTGATCAAGGGTATTAGGTTGTCTAAATTTCAATCCAAAACTATTGAGGGTATTTTTGTTGGTTACGGTGCCGAATCCCACCCTTATAGAGTCTATGACAAAGTCTCACGGATTGTCATAGAATCTTGTAGTGTGGTTTTCGAGGAAAATGATGTCTCCCAAGTGGCACAATTCCATGTTTCTAATGTAGATGTTGAAATGCCTCAAGAAGCCATAGGAAGGATGGGTGTGGGATTTTTCCGCCCCATCGAGGGACACCTTATGGCGACTCAAGAAGGACTATGATCTACTCTTGTGGATCCCTCCTCTACAATAGAAGTTCAAGCCAAGGAGCCAACTATTACACCTAACCAAGAACATGTTCAAGACCCTGCTCTCATTGATCAAGTGACTCCGCAAGTCGTACCCACTCCTCTCACTAATGCGAGTCAAGATCAAGGCCAAGATCAACCATCTTCTTCATCCTCTCCTCAAGTTGAAGTTAGTGTTGAAGATGTTGTTGATGATGATGGTGATGACGATGATGATCAAGGCCAAGTTGGTCAAGATGGGGACCCAAATGATCAAGATGATCAAGTGATCCCTCCTCGCAATAATGAGGAGATCGAAGCCCGTCGCATCAAAAGGATAAGAAGAGCTTTGAAGAAAATTGATGCCCAAGACAACCAGGTCTTGGAGGATGTTCAAACTAGAAGATCCACAAGGAGGCAATTGGCTCATTTTTGTGAACATCAAGCTCATATCTCTATGGTGGAGCCTAAGAAAGTGTATGAAGCTCTTGAGGACTCCGATTGGGTTGAAGCTATGCATGATGAGCTCAATAACTTTGAGCGCAACAAAGTTTGGAGATTGGTTGAGAAGCCCAAATATTGCCACAATGTTATTGGCACTAAGTGGATTTTCAAGAACAAGCAAGATGAGCATGGCATTGTCATTAGGAACTAGGCAAGATTGGTTGCTCAAGGTTACACCCAAGTTGAAGGCATTGACTTTGATGAAACCTACACACCCGTGGCTTGCCTTGAGTCCATCCGTATCCTCCTTGCTTATGAATCCTCTCATAATTTCAAATTGCAACAAATGGATGTGAAAAGTGCTTTCTTGAATGGTCCACTAAAAGAGAAGGTATATGTTAAGCAACCTCCGGGGTTCGAGAATCTCAACTTTCCTAACCACGTTTACAAACTTGACAAGGCTCTCTATGGTATCAAACAAGCACCTCGTGCTTTGTATGAGCACCTTAGGGAGTTGTCAGATGATCGTGGTTTCGAAGTTGGGAAGATTGACCCCACTCTCTTCACCAAGAGAGTAAAGGGAGAGCTTTTCATATGCCAACTATATGTGGACGATATCATCTTTGGCTCAACTAACCAAGCTTTCAATAATGAGTTTGTAAGCTTATGACGGACAGGTTCGAGATGTCTATGATGGGTGAGCTTAAATTCTTCCTTGGCTTTGAGATCAAGCAATTGGCCCGTGGGACTTTCATTTCTCAAGCCAAGTATACCCAAGATATGATCAAGAGATTTAATTTCCAAGATGCTAAGATCAAGACATCTCCTATGCAAGTCAAGTGCCACCTATCTCGTAATCCAAAAGGGAGTAAGGATGTGGATCCAAATCTTTATCGTTCTATGATTGGTTCTTTGCGCTATCTTTGTGCATCTAGGCCCGATATCGTTTTGAGTGTAGGTGTGTGTGCAAGGTATCAAGCGGCTCCTAAGGATAGCCATCTGATGGAGGTCCATAGGATCTTTCGTTATTTGGTTCATACCCCAAGATTTGGTTTGTGGTACCCAAAGGGGGCACAATTTTCTCTCAATGGATATACGGATTCCGATTGGGCGGGTGATCAAGATGATAGGAAGTCCACTTCCGGGGCTTGCCAATTCCTTGGTAGGTCCCTAGTGAGTTGGTCCTCCAAGAAGAAAAATTGCATATCTCTCTCCACCGCCGAAGCCGAGTATGTTGCCGCCGCAAGTGCATGCACTCAATTGTTATGGATGAGGCAAACTCTCAAGGAATATGTAGTTCATTTGGATAAGGTGCCTCTTTTGTGTGACAATGAAAGTGCCATCAAAATTGCATACAATCCAGTGCAACATACAAGGACCAAACACATTGAGATCCGCCACCACTTCGTCCGTGACCATGTGGCACGAGGAGACATTGCACTATCCTATGTGCCCACCAAGGACAATCTTGTGGATATTTTCACGAAGCCACTTGATGATGCAAGATTCTTGTTCTTGAGGAATGAACTAAATGTGATTGATTCAAGGAGTTTGACTTGAAGATCTTGCACACACCCCTATAGATGAAACGTGTTTGAGCTTAGGTGTAGGCATGGACATAGGGGGAGTGTTATCCTAACAC
Source organism: Alopecurus myosuroides (assembly GCA_028641055.1). Lineage (NCBI taxonomy): Eukaryota > Viridiplantae > Streptophyta > Magnoliopsida > Poales > Poaceae > Alopecurus > Alopecurus myosuroides. Next base: position 579,906,931 of record CM054057.1, on the reverse strand, counting down.
ATTGGATTCTCCCTCCCCCCATTATGCCCAAAGCAAAAATTTCATTGTTATCTCTCTATTTCTAATGTTGAATTGCGAGCTTCAATGTTGAGTATTGGCAATGCCCCCAAGATATATCTTCGCGGTTGCATACCATGAACTCTTACATGGTGGCTTAGGCCACCAACCTCTTCTCGGTTGAAGAGTTGGTTCTTAGTTGGATATCTTATGGTTTATTGTGTTTTCCTTCCGAATACTACTTCTCGTTGCTATTTCGATCTTAATTGTTTTTCCCCGAGAAGTAAGACTAGGAAACCTAACCCCTTCTGTTTTTGCTCTATTTGTCCTCTCTCATGTTCATCTATGCATATGCCGTACTCCACACATCAGCACTTCGTTCCTAGCCTTTCAAAACTTCCTCTCCGGAAAATTTGGAGATGTTTGCTGCTCCTGCCGGAATTTTCCGGCCAGCCGGATTTTCCGAACCATTCTGGACTCCGGAATTCTCCGGAATATTCCGGCCGCCGGAAATTTCTGGACCATTCCGGATGGGCAGTTTTTCCTTATAAATACCCCCCGCACGCACGGGTGGACGGTTTTCCTCCACTTCTTTCTCTCCTCCCGTGCCCTAGCCACCATAGTTCGCCGATTTCGTCCCCGTTGCCCCTAGGGAGGATTGTTGAATCCCTCCTTTGGACAAGGACTCCCCCATGGATGGTATGTTGTTTGGAATCTCTTATTTCTCGTCTTGATTGGTTGATTTTGGTTCTAGATGAAATCTCAACTAGGGTTTGATCTAGTTCCAAGTTCTATCAATGTGTTCTTCTTGCCAATCACTACCTAGATGCCATGTTATCATTGATCTAGTCTAACCACTCAACAATCTAGACTTAGATCCAAATCTTAGATCGTGTCCATCCCACAACTTCCAGCACGTAGATCTACTTTAGGTTCATCTATTTGGTATCACTTAATGTTTGGTTTAGTTTTTGAGTCAAAAATTCGTAGTTTTGAGCTTTTTCTCGAGTTAAATCGAGGAGGCCGGAATTTTCCGGACCATTCCGGCCTAGCCGGAATTTTCCGGACCATTCCGGGAGCCGGAATATTCCGGTCTCAACCGGAATTTTCCGGAAGCTGCCAGAATTTCGAGTTTTTGCACTAAACCAAACATTTCGGCGTTCCTTTGACCCGTATGGCATATGCACTTACCTTTGCTACTCCTTTGTCCTCTATTCACAGGCCCTGGAGCTCGTACTGGTCAGAAAAGAAAGCAAGCTGCAGGGAGGGGTCCTCGCTCTCAAAGGGGTCGCACTTCTGGTGCTCGTGGGAGATCTCGTGAGGATGATCATACTGAGAATGTTCCTGATATTGATCTGAAGGAGTTCTCTATTCCTCAGTGGAAGTACATCAAGCGGAAGAACCCACACCGCTTTCCTGAGTCCACCTGTGAGGATCCTCGGTTCTGGACAAATCTGCAGCTCAAGTGTTGGAACGAGTTCTATTCTACCCAGCAGCCTCTTGTTTGTGTGCAGTCTCAGGTTGACATGGCCGTCTATAATAGGTACAAGAACTCAGAGCTCCGCCATGTGCATGCCTGTCTGGAGAAGCTTGGCATGATTCCTCTGTTTGACAACACTGAGAGTGAGTATTGCCCTCAGTTGATTGCCCAGTTCTACTGCACTCTCCACGCCACGGGTGATGCCCGGCGCTCCATGACTTGGATGTGTGGGGAGGAGAAGACCACTAGTAACTTGACTGAGTTTGCTGAGGCCTTGGGTTACACTTGGACTGCCACCTATGCTGATCATGGCTACAAAATTCATGAAGCCCCAGAGTATGACATCTCTAGCCTGACTTTTGCTATCCTCCCAATGTCAAAGGCAAGACTAAGCCGTTCAACTCCAACATGTACCCCTACTACAACTTGCTCTCCAAGATCTTTCGTGCCTCCATTGTGATCAAGGCCGGTGATTTCTCTGCTATGAGGGCCTTCATGGTGAACCTCATGTTCCTCACTAGGCCTAAGAACCAAAGGAGGATTGACGTGATGGACTTCATCTACCGTGAGATCTGCATCGGGATCATGGAGAAGAGGAAGCCCGCCTTTGGCCCGCTTATTCAGAAGTTCATAAATGCCAAAGTGGGGATTGAGGTCATGGACAACTATGAGGTGGTCAAGTGCAAGAAGATGGCTCCTCAATTGATCAATGGTGATGAGATTCCGGAGTTTGCTAAGGGAAAGTTCAAGTCCCCCACGGCCACTCCTTCTCCTTCCACCAGTGGCACTTCTGAGCGTCCCTCTAGTGGCATTCAAAAATTCTTCAAGTCTATGTTCAACAAGTGCAAGGACACTAGGGCTATTGCCCATGAGGCTAGGGAGTTGGCCAAGGAGACTAGGCGTATTCAGAATGCCGATCGCAGAGCTGCTGGTTTTGACGTGCCTGCCGATCCTTCCTATCTTGTTGCTGTTAATCTTTTCCCCGTTGAGATGCCCGAGATCCATGATGGTTCCTCCAGCGGATGTTGATGATGAGGAGTATTCTGATGATGAAGACGACTTCGATGCTGCTGGGCTTGGAGGTCGTGATCCTGAAGCTGAGGAAGAGGAGAATGATGAGGAAGGCAATGGAGAAGATGACGACATGGAGTGATATCTTGGGGCGTTAGTGGGCTCTTTGTCCCTTTTTGGTGTCTTGATGCCAAAGGGGGAGAAGGAGTCCCCATATTAGGATTCCACGGGCTTTGCAAGGGTTGGGGCACAAGTCTTTTGCCTTTTGATTTCGATCTTATAGGCTTGTGCTCCGGTATCTTTGTTTTGTTTCTTTCGTTTGAAACTTCGTACTTTGTGTGTGGAACCTCGTGACGTATTCGTGTCTCCCTTCCCCGTGGTTATGCTACTATTATCATGCGTGCTATTATGTCTATCATTATCTATGCATGTTGTGTGAACTTGTTTAGACGGCTTGGTGTTTAAAACATAGGGGGAGCAAAGCCTATGAAGTGTGTGTCTCACGACACACATCGAGGAAGAACTCCGTCTATTTTTTGGACACCATTTCTTTAGTTCATATTGTTTCATCCCCGTGAAATCTTTATGTTGTCATCAAACACCAAAATGGGGAGATTCAAAGTGCATTCTCGATATCTCGCTGTTTTGTGTGTTTGTTAACAACATAAAGAAGCTACTAACCGTATGTGCTACTTTGTCAAAGGATTTGGTCTTAAATCAGCACATATATGGTGTCGAAGAAATGGTGAAGAAATCGAAGATCAAATGGATTTTTCATGGCCAAAAACAGAGCTTCAAAGGGAAGCCCGGAATATTCCGGGCCAATCCGGGCTCCAGAATATGTCCGGAATAATCCGGCCACTATGGGGAAATGTTTTGTTGCCATCCGGATTATTCCGGATGATTCCGGCATCCGGAATATTCCGGGGCCATTCCGGCCTCAACGGGATTTTGCTCTGTTGGCTTCCAGAATATTCCGGGGCCATTCCGGCCATAAGGGGATTTTGCTCTGTTGTCATCCGGATTGCTCCGGATTATTCCGGGGTCCGGAATATTCCGGACCATTCCGGGCTGGTCGCATTCTGGCTGAAAAACGGCTAGTTTTGATGGAGGCTATAAATAGAGCCTCCCTTCTCTCCCCAAGGGTTAGCTCTCCCCTGCATTAAAGACACCATTAATGGAGCTCACCCACTAGCAATATCTCCCTCCTCCACCCAAACTCGTTGATTCTTTGAGGATTGAAGGAGGACCATTGGATCTACATCTTCACCAACCGGATTTCCATTTCCCTCTCATTTGCTTGAGATATCTTTGCTTAGGGTTTCCTCTTGTGGAGAACCTAAGCTTCTTGTTACTTGTGGTGATTCAAGAAGAGTTGGGAGCCCCCAATTAAGTTGTGGGTGTGTGCCCCAAGTGTTTATAAAGGATTCGATCCCCGCCTCAAAGGGGTTCAATAGTGAGAGGTGAACTAGGCCTTTATGGCGCAAGTTCATCGGAGAATAGGGTGAGGCCTTTGTGGCGTTGAGTAGGCCTTCGTGGTGAGCTCACACTCCTCCAACGAGACGTACTCCCCTAAAAAGGAGGAACTCGGGAATACATCGTGTCTCCGTGTGCTTCCATCGGTTACCTCGTTCCTCCCTCATTACTTACTCGTACTTGTAGCTTTTATTGTAGTACTTGTTGTATTAATTGTTGTCCTAGTTGCATTAATTGCTTGCCTTGTCATATAGGTGAATTCACCATTAGTTGCACAATCTAGAGAATTTACCTTCTTGTCAAGCCTAAACTTTAAGAAAAATTAAAATTGGTCGTAGCACCTATTCACCCCCCTCTAGGTGCCCATACTTTACTTTCACGGGTACTAACTCAATGATGAACTCGATATCCTGATCAGGGGGCATATCGGGTAATTCCTCAGGAAACACATCCGGGTACTCACATACTACCGGAACTTCCTCAAGTGTGGGTTGGGCTATACCAGTGTGGCAGTGGGTCTCTGATGTAGACTTGGTTGCAGTGTAAGCAATGTTCTCTCCATTACTAGTGGTCAATGATATGGACTTCTTGGTGCAATCAATAACACCATTATACTTGGTCATCCAATTCATACCCAGTAGTACTTCTATCCCTTGGGATCCCAGTACTATCAGGTCGGCATGAAAAGTTTTCCCTTGTATATCCACGGGTACTTCATTGCAAACAAAGTGGGCTTGGGTTTTGTTTCCGGGTATTTGCACTAACATAGGGTCACGCATACGTGTAGACTTCATACCACTCTTTTCAGCAAAAGTCATAGTGACAAAAGAATGCGATGCACCACAATCAAACAATACTTCAGCAGGTACGGAGTTGATAGGAAACGTACCCATCACCATGTCTGGTGCCTCTTGTACTTCTTCAGCAGTGACATGATTCAGATACCCCTTGGTCACATTCTGCATCCTGGTCACTGGTCCTTGTGTCATCTTGGTTGCATTGTTCTGGGCTGGGGCAGGATTCTTGGTCGGGCAGTCACGAGCGAAACCTCCATTGGGATTTTAGTTCTGGTTTGTCTTGGAATCATGGTTGGCATTGTTTCCATTTCCATTACCATTTCCTCCTGCCTTGGGTGCATAAGGTGCACGATTGTTGTTGTTGTGGTGGTTGTTGTAGTTGTTGCGGCTATGGTGGTGGTTGTGGTTGTGGTTGGGTCTTGGCGCATAAGCAGACGCCCTGTGTGGTGGTGGTGGCCTTGCAAAAGGAGTAGGGCGGTTTCTTGGTGCACTAGGTACTCCTTGGTACTGCATCTTCCTCTTTCTGTTATCAAAGGCATTCTGCCTCTTGTGCTCCATCATCATCGCGACATCCGCAAGTGATTCCAAATCCAGGAATGGTATGACAACAAGTGTGCACTTCAACTCATCGTGCAACCCATTCAGAAATCTCTTCTTCTCCTGCTTAGCTTCTGTGTTAACTTCATCAGGTGCATACCGAGACAACATTGTGAACTCCTCCCAGTACATTGACCCCAGACATTCCTCCTTGCCGTAGTTTCAGAAACTTATCCCTCATGATGTTCATCAGAACCCGAGGGATGTGATAGTTGCGGAACATTGCCGAGAAGTCTTCCCAAGTGAAAATATGGCCAGCGGCGACAATGGCGCGGGTAGTTTCCCACCAAGTCCTTGCTAGTCCAGCAAGAAAATGGTTGGCGAACATCACCTTGTCATTTTCTTCCACGGATGCCACTTCCAAGTTATTGGCGATTGTGCGAAGCCAGTCATCTGCATCTAGTGGCTCCACAATCTTCGAGAAGACTAGAGGATTGGTCTGCTGAAACACCTTCAACTTTGAGCGCCCACCATTTCCGTTGCCATCGCCATTATTATTGTTGTTGGCGCTGGCAGCGGCTAACTTCTGCAAGGCAGCGATAGTGGCAGCACTCTCGGCTCGTGTGGCTTGGCGATCGTCCATCATTAAGGCCAGCAGTGCCTCCATCGACGGTAGGGGTGGTGGTGGTGGTTCCCGACGAGGCGGCATGCTGTTTAGTGACACAAGTGTAAGACTATGCAGCAAGACTTCTTTGTTTTTGGAAAACAAAACTAGGAAACTAAAAGTGTTTCTAAGAACAACGAAAGACAAGTGATAAATCACCAGTATAGATACGAGTCGATTTTTTTCCAAACATGGATATCACTCAATTAAGCATCACATGCATAGCATCAAGTCATACATAACACAAACCCTTACAAAAGGTACTCAACACAACTAGGCTCCTCAGAGCTACAAGGGGGATTCGTCTCATAGGGTCATCGTAAAAACACTGGCACAAACTCCAAAAGCTAAGAGATGCTACGACTAGAGGTGCTACGACCAGTCCTGCTGGCTATCTCCATCGAAAAGGATCTCATCCGGATCCTCCTCCTCCTCAACTAAGTCGTCGTTGTCCTGATCGCTCATATCCATCCCATCAACATCTGATGGAATGTCATCGTCGACTAGGAGATCCTCATTCTCCCTGCGGAGCTCATTGACCTCCTCCTCTAGCTCCTCGAGTGTGGAGTCCCGAGTAGCTAAGTCCTCTCTAGCGGTCTTCAGTCGCCCACGCAGAATCGCGTTGGCCTCCTTAAGCGCCTCCACCTTCTTGGTGATACGGGTACGGCCCAAGCGAGTGGTCCGTAGCTGTTCCGCCAAGGCTCTGTTCCTTGCGGTCTCGGTCTTGAGGTCGACTGTCAGCTTACCCAGATGGGTAACTAGAAGACGGCACTCTGCAACTGTGGTGTGCTGCAAAATACTCAGGTCATCCAGTCGGTGTTGGGTGCGGTGCAGTAGTATCTCCATGTCCTCAAGGTGAGGACCCATGCAATCAAGATCTTGTGGCACAACAACTGGTGTACCAGACTCATCTCGCCTCCCAAGCAAATCAAAACGAGTGCCCATGTACTGGAATTCCCTCAGATGAGCCAGGTGTGCAATTGCCTCCTGGATCACCCGAACTGCGCCCTCCTGCCAAAAGCGCTCAATGACTGTGAAGAAAAAAGTCTCCGCTGAAGGTGTGGTCAGTGGGGGACGAATTGTACACTCCACGAACCAGTCATCCTCAATCGGAGAAACGAAGATCAGTCCTCCATGCAACTCAGGAACGGGGCGATCGATAAGCTCGGTCATCTACATGAACCTCGGCTCGAAGAGAAACGGCACGTCTCTAGCCAGTCCCAACTGGCAAGCCTCGGTGAACATAACTTCCATCTACACAAAATTTTAAGTAAGCTTAAGTTAGACCATAGTGTGCAAAGTTTTAGATTGAACAAGACCTAACTTAATGTAAGTAGGGTTTTGTAAAACATCAAAGATAGGGATAAGAATATTTTGAAACTTAGTGACATAAAATACTTAGTTTTATAAGATAGTTTTTCCGAGTACTAGTTAACGTCTATGGTAACTAAGGGCTCCTAAGGTCAGGGTAGCTCTGATACCAACTTTGTAGAGGCCCCAAACCGGATGGTCCAGAACCCCTCATATGCATACATTCACGATCAAAGGAATTCAGTCGTGAACAGTGATGGCTAGGTTGAGACTCCAAGTGCAGAGTGTGTAGCTAGTGGCAAGCCTTCTCCCCCACGAGGGTGACTCGAGGGTTTATATCGAACTCTTGGGGAGCCAGTATTTCAGCAGTTGTCTTCCAAGCTTCCTCCAGGATCCTGCAAACAAGTAGAGAATTTTGTGCCCTCAACCTCACCAAGTGGTTGTCAAGCACAAGGTGTGAGACTTATAAATTGCAATGGAAAACTGAAAGTAAATGTGCAATAATTAAATCTACTACTAAATGCAAATGAGAAAATAAATATGCAATGGGTTGTTTTTGTATTTTTGTGATGCAAGTGGTGATGGAGATAATGTAAATTCGAATTGGAGATACAAGTAAAGTAAAGTGCAAGTAAAGTAAATTGCAGCAAAGTAACTAGAGTGTTTTCTTATAATTAAAATAGGACCGGGGTTCATGGTTTCACACTTGCATTCTCTCAAATAAAGTGGTAGACGGTGGACATAAATAATTACATGTGAGATTACAGTAACATGTTTAACATAGTACTTTCATATGGGCATCACGTCCTAGCATAGAGATCTCTACGGTCATATTGATCCCACTTATACTCCACCAAGATGCGAAATAAATCATAACACCTCGATAATTAAGGAAAAACCAGAGTATAGCTTTAAGCAATGTGACATGAAGTTGAAGTAAGAACTTGCTAGATCTAGTCATGGAGATTGATTAGTGTCACTTCAAATCCCCGGTAGCAAGGTACTCCTTTTTATCCCTAGTGAGGTAACTAAGAAAGGTTTAACAAAACCTAAGTGGATCGTTGAACTTCTGTCACTTTCACAGCACTAGCCACCCCCCGTTACTCCAACTAATGCACCCATCACCCCACACACGCTCTCAAGAACTAGATTGATCAAAGATAGCAAATAAGAACGGGGTACATAAGATACATCTACTCAAATAACTCAAGAGAAACAATTGCAATCTCAGATTCAATAACTCATAGAAAAGATCCACCACATAGGAATTACAACGGTGCCCGTAATCATCTGAGGCAGCTCATACGAATCTAATTAGTGAAGCACATAGAGAGAGAGATACAAGTTCTACTTCCACAAACCCATAGCCCTGGGGTGGACTACTCCCTCTTCATGGAGATGTCGATGGAGATGACGTTTGAGGGGTAGGAGATCACACCGGCGGTGCCCCGCCGGAGTTTTCCCCCTCCAATCTGGAACTTCTGGTCTCTGTTTTGGTGTTTCAGCGGTGCTCTCTTCCGTAAGGGTACGGGGGACCCTTTTTATAGTCGGTTTTAGGTCAAGACAGAGTCGGTAAGTCGAAGATGGAAGGAATTGGGGCCACATGGGCCAAAAGGGGGCCTCTCACGCGACCAAGGAATCTGTCCGCGTGGAGGGTCCTATTTTGGGCCTCCTTGCCCAATTCTCATGGATCCTTCGCCCGCAAGTCTTCTCCTTCGAAGAAAATGACCCCCGCAGATTTTCAGGTGATTTCGCGGAAGTTTGCCCCCTGAAACGTCAAAAATATAGAAAACGGGGTTTCTGACACGTAGGGTTAATTCCATAAAAGTTGGGGGACTTTGTAATTTAACCCCAAAATACTATAAAACATTGAATTATACCCTTATATGATGCAATATGTAATAGAAAACCATGTGAAAATACGCAAAATTCATCTATGCATTTTACATGCATCAACATCCCCAAGCTTAACCCATGCTCGTCCTCTAGTATGAAGGTGATAAAACTAAGATGGGTTTTGCATATTGAAACAATCATGGGATATCAAGGAGGATTATTCATGGTACATATAATCAAATGATTAATACTAGAAATGAGTAGCAATATACAATTCATGTTGTAAGACATATCAAATATGCAAGCAAAGATGCTTCATGAAAGTTCACAAAGTGTATAATGAAATAAAAGCACTATGGACCAAATGCATACACAAAATGAAAAATAAAATCCTATATTGGTCAAAGAATAGCATAATGGAGAATAGAAAATATGGTGGACACTTTGGAGAAAACTGAGTAGAGGTAAAACATGATCAAGTATTATTTAGCCTCTAAATTATTCAACTAAAATTACTAATTGAAATGTGGTATCCATTGATCTAGGACTCTCATTGCCCCTTTATCACTAGCATCTTAAAATTGTGAGTATTGAAGTAATGATAATGACAAGGTGGTTGAAAGCCTCATGCCCCGTGAGTGTGAAAACCTACTCCATGATTACTCAACTTAAGATTCCTAATAAGCTTTGTACAATCATAATAAGTATTAATGACATCATAGAGAACCGCAAAGAGCTACCTCTTGCCCCATGACATGGAAACAAGCCCATGTTACAATGACAAGATGAACAAACGGAGTAGACTCATCATCCTTTTTATATTCATTCCCTATTATGCATAGCTTTTTATTTTATTATAGGATGTGTTGTAGAGTCACTCAAGATGTAAGTAAATTTCCACCATGATAAAGCATGGCTTGGGTTAGCGGCCCAATGCGTTTCTCTAGTCATAGATACTTACTCATCAAAACTTACTATTTCTCTATTTCATTTCGGCATGGCAGGAGTCCAAAAACAAAAGTACATGATATCAAACAAATGTAAATTTTTTTGTGCAATGTTGAAAGTTTTCCGGTGATACACGTTTATAGCTAGCTCCCAACCACACACTTGTCAAACGCAAAACTTGTGGCTCCCATTATTGGGTCATGTTTATTAGATGCATAAAAAGTAAAGTGTGCCTTCAAAAGTTCGTGAGAGTCCTATCCCAAGTTCAACCCATGACAATTAATAAAGTGAATATCTTAATTTAGAACATAAATAACACAATAACATGGTGAACATACTCGGAATAGCAATGAAGCTAATGGGAAGATATGGTGGACTCACTGGAAATACTTGGCTAAGGAGTGTTGGAAACAAGTTTTACTTGTTGGAATTTTTAAATTTTTGGGCTAGCAAGAGGGAGATAGTTGACCAGCTACTATGCATGCATATGTCCATAGAACTACTCATTTCATGACAAACTAAATAAACCAGCAATTAACATCAAGGACATGAATAAGAGATAGCTCAAGACAACATTATTGCAAATTTCTACACATAAAAAGCCTATAAATCATGCAAACATATGTAGCTCTTCAAATCAACCATGGCATCCCTATTCCAAGTCGTAATACTAGCATCCAATACATTCCAACCCCAAAATCCAATAGCTCAATCTCATATAAAATGATGGTGGTGGTCTTATCAAAACAAAAATAAAAACAAAAACTAGACGCTTCAAGTCTCTACGATAAATGCTTTGCTTAGAAAAACAGAAAGTAGACGTGTGCTAACCAAAAGAGTGTAGCTCCAGTGGGGTGTTCATCACATCCCCAAGCTTATGGCTTTCACCATTCTTGGATGTATTGAGGCGCAGCTCCTCTATTCCCTGTGAAAAAACTTCACAAAACATGTTTCTCCCATTCTTTTTCTGTGGGGTGAGATTAGCAAGGACAAACAAATCACATGCTTGCTGTGCAAAATTCCAAATCAAATGCTCCTGTAGATAGACAATAAGGTTCATTATGTTGTATGTTCACTCTCTTGCTTGAAAGAATCATGGAAATTCGATTCCCAAGCCCAAAGAGTGCATAAAACAAAAGAAGGCAGAATCTGTCCAGAAAAGCAGCAGCAGAAAAACGAACGTTTTTCCCTAAGCTAGACTCGTCAAAAAATTAAGCCAATTTTTTGGCTTACAGAGGACAAAAAGTTTCAGAACATACTAAAAAATTAGCTCAATCCGACATAACAATAAAAAAATTAAAATCATACGGTGAGCAGACTCGTGCTGAAACAGAAATTTCATGCACTAGGATAGGAACTTATAAGTCCAAATGGGTTTGACTTGAATCTTTATTGAAAACTCCATAATTAAAACAAAAAAACTAATCTCTTGAGACAGCAAGAGGACACTAGGAAAATCCAAACAAAAACAACCGGGTTGCCTCCCTTAAAGCGCTTTCTTTATAGCCATATAGCTAGGCTTTACTTACTTGATAATCAAGAGGGATAAAGCTCATGAGAGAGCTTGTTCTTCAGCGTGCCCCTCTTTCTTGGGAAGTGCTCCATGCTTTTCTTGTGAGGGAACTGAAACTTGACATTCCCTTCCTTGGAGTCTATGATTGCACCTGTAGTACGAAGAAAAGGTCTACCCAAAATAATAGGACTAGGGGATTTATCCCCCATATCCATAATAATGAAATCAACGGGTACGAAAGTCATGTGCAATTCAATCATAACATCTTTTACTTGTCCTACAGCATGTTTAGTAGAGTTATCAGTAAGGACAAATTCACTTGAGCACTTTTCTAAATTTTCTAGTTCTAGCAATTCATATAATTCTTTAGAGAGTACCGATACACTAGAACCTAGATCTAACATAGCATGGTGAATTTCTTTTCCAATTGAAACTAGCACCTTGGGGATCCATGCATCCCCAAGCTTAGGAGGTATCATGGCCTCATTCTTGTACCTAGCAATTTTTTCTTTCAAGACATGATTAGCAATATAAGATCCAAAGCCAGGTTGATTAACATTTATAGTGGGATCACTAGCAAATTTTTGTAGAGTAGCAATAAGTTCTTGCAAGCTACTTTTTTGTAAATCAAGCAATGGATCCTTAATAGAGTTCTTGCAATAGTAATAGAATTCATTCCTACACTAGGTTGTGCTTGTGGCTTTCCTGCTGACATGCTTAATAGAGTTGCTTGATTATCAGCTAATTTTGACAATGCTTTATCTAAATTCGAAGATTGAAGTTGCAATCCTTTAATATCACTACTGATGGATGCAATAGACTTATTTAACTCATGTATCATAGCATTGTGACTAGCAACTTGTTCCATAAGCAATTTATTAAATTCAGAAATTTCACTAGAAGGCTTCCACTTATTTTCATTAGCATTAGGATATGGAACAAAAGGTTTATTTGGCACATAAGGAGGTTTACTATAAGAATTGTAAGCATTACCTAAACCATTTCTACCATAATTCCTAACAAAATTAACATCCACGCTTTCAGAATTACTACCAACTAGCTCCTGCAAAGGCACATTCTCCATATTTTGTTTATTAATAAAGGCAAGAATAGTGTCCATTTTAGAAGACAAATCATTGGTTTCTTCAATTGAGTTTATTTTCTTAGTGGGATTGGGTGCTCTTTCAGTATTCCATTGACTATAATTTTGCAATATGCTTTCTAATATGCTCTTAGCCTCTCCTACAGTTTTACTCATAAAGGCACCTCCAGCAGCAGAATCAAGTATATTTCTAGACATGTAGTTTAGATCATTATAAAAAGAGTGTAGTATGGTCCATTCATTTACTCCATGTGATGGGCATGTTCTAAGCATTAATTTAATTCTATCCCATGCCATGGCTACATGTTCATTATCATTTTGCCTAAATGAGAGGATATTATTCCTATTTTGCAAAATTTTAACGGGAGGATAATATTTCTTAATGAAAGCTTCTTTTAAATCATCCCAAGACTTTATACTAGCTGTAGGTAGTGAAAGTAACCATTCTTTAGCCTTTCCTCTAAAACACGACTTTCCACATTTTTAAATTTTTGCATATCACATATTTCCATGAAATCATGAAGATGCATAGAGGCATCCTCCATAGTACTACCACCAAATTGCGCTCTAGTAATTAAATTCAATAAACTAGGACTTACTTCATAGCTTTCAGCTTGTATTTCATGTGTAGTAATTGGCCTAGCAATGAATTTGTCATTGGGTGTATTTGTGTAGTCACTTAATTTAGTTCTATCACCCATTTTAACAGTTTTTATGTAGTTTTTAATTTTTTATGCAAAACTGAAAAGTAAAGTAACTAGGAAAATTCGAAATGCAAAAATAAACTAGATAACTAAATGCAAAGCTAAAATGCAAACTAAAATAAAATATGCAGGACAAAACAAAAACAAGAACAAAAACAAAAACAAGACAAGAAACAAAACAATCTACTTGAAAGAAGGTGGAGATAGAAAGGACGGTACTCACGTAGGTGCAACCTCCCCAAGCTTAGGTGTTTGCACACCTTGTTGGTGATGAAGACTCCTTGTGAGCTCCCTTGGACAACTCCTTCACCTATGGCTCCCCGGCAACGGCGCCAGAAAAACGCTTGATGGCTAGGTTCAGACTCCAACTGCAGAGTGTGTAGCTAGTGGCAAGCCTTCTTCCCCACGAGGGTGACTCGAGGGTTTATATCGAACTCTTGGGGAGCCAGTATTTCAGCAGTTGTCTTCCAAGCTTCCTCCAGGATCCTGCAAACAAGTAGAGAATTTTGTGCCCTCAACCTCACCAAGTGGTTGTCAAGCACAAGGTGTGAGACTTCTAAATTGCAATGCAAAACTGAAAGTAAATGTATAATAATTAAATCTACTACTAAATGCAAATGAGAAAATAAATATGCAATGGATTGGTTTTGTATTTTTGTGATGCAAGTGGTGATGGAGATAATGTAAATTCGAATTGGAGATGCAAGTAAAGTAAATTGCAGCAAAGTAACTAGAGTGTTTTCTTATAAAAAAAATAGGACCGGGTTCATGGTTTCACACTTGCATTCTCTCAAATAAAGTGGTAGACGGTGGACATAAAGAATTACATGTGAGATTACAATAACATGTTTAACATTGAGTACTTTCATATGGGCATCACGTCCTAGCATAGAGATCTCTACGGTCATATTGATCCCTCTTATACTCCACCAAGATGCGAAATAAATCATAACACCTCGATAATTAAGGAAAACCCAGAGTATAGCTTTAAGCAATGTGACATGAAGTTGAAGTAAGAACTTGCTAGATCTAGTCATGGAGATTGATTAGTGTCACTTCAAATCCCCGGTAGCAAGGTACTCCTTTTTATCCCTAGTGAGGTAACTAAGAAAGGTTTAACAAAACCTAAGTGGATCGCTGTAACACCTGGGGTGTTACCCTAGATAGAAAGTTGGTTCTTGCATTGCATCACATGCATCATATGCATTGCATCATGTTTTCAAAACAAATCTCAAATTTTCAAACCAAATTAAACTTTCCAACATTGTCCAAATTACCAATTTAATAAATGCAATCAAACAACTCCAATTGTTTTCAATAGTTTGAAGTTGTTTGCTTGTGAATAAAATTTCTTTTTATCCACACCCTAATGGCAAATTAAGTTTCAAATCATTTTCCTTCTTATTTGACATGATCAAATTGTGGTTTAAGAAAATTAAACTTGCACTCTTTTTAGCCCACTAAGTTTTTGGGTTTATTAAATAAAATTTGTCAATTTTAAAAATCAAAATCCTAATTAAAAATAGTAAAAAACAATTTGTCATTTTCCAAATTGTTGGAAATAAGTAACAAAATTTGTTATGTTTTGCTAATCAATAAAAAAAATAGTTCATAAAAGATTAAAACCCCAAAACCCTTTTCCTTTCTTCTCTCCTTCCTATTCTTTTCTTACAAGCAAAAAAAAAAGAGAGAAGGAAAAAAAAATAGAAAGAGAGGAGTGGGGAGGCAGGCCAGCCCACAAGGGGCAGCCCACCTACAACCCGAAGTAGGCCCAAGATGTCTCACCCCCAACCTCCGTACGATCCCCCCTCCCTGTCGCTTTCCCCTGCAGACAGCAGCAGCACCACGCACCACACCGAGGTCCCTTTTCCCCTCCTCCTTAAAAACCGCCCCTTGGTGGCTGCGTGAACCCTATCCACCTACCCTTCTCCCTCTCCTCTTCCTTCCGCCGCCACCTCCCTCCCTTCCCACGATCCCCTCCTCTGAATTTTCTTCCTTCTTCTGAACGCTACCACCCGCCTCCGTGGCCGCAAGTTGACGGTGAAACGGCGGTGGCCGTGGTCATCTTCGGGGGCTGGTCGCAGCGGGAATGGAATCCTCGTGTCAACCTCCCCCTCCCCGTCTCCTCGACCTGTGCGGGTAGCGACCGAGGAGGCCGCGCCGTCGCCGGAAAAGCTCACCACTGCGGCGTCGATCTCCCTCTCCCCACCATCTGCTTCCTCGACACAAACCGAGGTGAGGTCCCTCTCGCCCTAGGGCTTCCTCTTCCTCCCCCCTCTTGCTCTGAACGTTTGCCTTCGAGAAACGTCGTCGACGGTCGTGCACCGTCCGCCGAGATCGTCACCGGTCCCGTCTGTTCCGTCACTGTCGTTTGCAGTCGATGGAAATTTCAGCTTCGTCAGTCTGTACCGCACCCTAGAGCCTCAAAAGGGGCCAAAGCCTAGGCCTAACACCAACGTGACAGCAGCCCAGCTGGTTAAACCCCTTGCGCGCACCCCCTGGAGAGCTTGGTTCGAGTCCCCCAAACCCCACCTTTTATTTCCTGTCTTTTTTTTCTTTTCTGCCCGAAATTTCAGAAACAGAGATCTGATCAAATAACTCTAAAATCCATATAAAATTAAATACTGCTCCAATTTGGATGATTCAAAATCCTGTGGCTTAATAATTCTGTGCTCTTTCTATTAATGCCAAGTTTGCAATATATTTCTGTAACAATTTTGGCACTAAATAATTAATTACTAAAAATTCAATAAAAATTGGAAACTTTGGAATTTCATAACTTTAGTTCTACTCATCCAATTTAAGCAAACTTGGGCTCTAAAAATTTGTGTTAACAAAATCTACACATTGGTATTTTATTTGGGCACAATTGAATTAATTTTGAACATGTTTTCTTCTGTTTACTAAAAAGGGCAGAATAAAACTATTTATGGAAAATGGCATAATAAATTCAATAATAACCCAAAAATTGTGTTTGATAGCTCTAAATGTTCAATGAAACATTTGCTACATGTTTTCAACCTTTTGAATGCAAATTGTTTATTGTTTTCCCTAATTAAAAGTGGTGCAATAATTCAATGCTTTAATTAAACCCTTTTAAATTGCAAAATTCATAACTTGGGCAATTCAAATCCAATTCCAACATGTAAAATATGTTTTCCATCCCATTTTTCATGAACTTTGCAAATATCAATTTTGTTTGCTGTTTTGAATAATTTTAATTGCTGAAAACAACTGTTTCTTATTTAATGCATTGAAAATTGTCAATTTAATAACTTGCTCATTTTAAATCCAAATTCAACAAATGAAATATGTTTTCCATCTAAAATTTTGTGTTCTTTCCAAATATGAATTTGGTTACCTGTTTTGAACAATTAAAATGGGTGAAAACAACAAATGCTTGTGTAACACCTTTAAGGAACCAAAATTCCATAACTTAATAAATAAATTTCCAAACTTGGTAAACCTTATTTCAAATTGCTTCGATTGTTGTTTTCTTTTCGTTTTCCTCATCCATGCATCATGCTAATCCACCTTCACCTGTTGGTTAGTTGTAAAACAATTATTTCAACCTTAATTCATGGGCTTTCCATATGTAATCCAAATTGCATATGGGTCCATTTAATTATGTTATGTTATCATGTCCACTAGTTTATTTCTGTGCATCCATTAAAATGTCATGCATCCATATCTTGATCATGCTGGATCTTTTGCCGTAGTAGTAATTGTTGCATCCGGTGTTTGTTCGAGGTTCGTTGCTTCTTCCCGGATAGGACGTTGAGATGATGTGAGCAACGACAAGTTCTGCTACCTTGCGGGATCTCAGGCAAGTATACTCACTTGCTGCCAAATGGCTGCCTTTCATCACTTGTTACTGATTCTTTCCGTTGTTCTTATTCTAGCCTGTCGTTCGATGCTTGTGTCTCGATCCTATTATATGTTACCTTGCAGCCATGATATAGCCTTTCCTTCCACTGCCTATTACCTGTTGCTTGTTTACCCTGTTGGCCCTCGTGTCGTAGTTGCATGCTTAGATTTGTTTGTGCTCGAGTCTTGTTATCCTTTGTCTTATCACCTGTTTAGTTTGATAGTTGGGTTTCAATTCAATCAACAACTTGTTATTGTTTTGGGTAATAATAATTTGATGTTAAGGCACCGGCAGGAGGCCCGGGTTAGGGTTTTGGAGCCTGCTAGTGTCGAACTTAATTAGGAAAAGAGTCTTGTCTACTGATCCATGATGAGCGTGCTCACCGCACCCGGGTGGTAGTATGGGACCCCCCTCGACTTAGACCTGATCTGGAGCTTGTCCGAAGATCCACACTTAGTTCGGGTGTTCCATTTGCTCCTTTGCATAATGGGTTGGCCCCCCTTGGTTACTGATGATGATGATGATGCATATAGGGCGAGGCCTGTAGTGCCGGGGTGTTGTGTCCTGCGGGAGTTTTGCACACCTGCGCTGAGTATTCGGCTGCGTGGCTGGGACCTTATAGCTACGTGGCTCCTAGGATGGGTTGTAGAGATGGTTTGGGTCGTGTCGAGCCAACCTGAGTTTTAGTTGGTGGCTTGAGTGTGTACGGGTACTGGAGCACACCCTGCAGGGACAAATCTTCTCGAGAAGCCGTGTTTTCCGCGGTTATGGATTACTTGGTGAAAGTACTGGCTAACAAGTACTCAGACAACTTACACCTAATCAATAATGATTTGACTAGTAATAGGCATATTGTCACAATAACCTGAACTTCACCCTAATCAACAGTGTGAGTTATCCTTGGGTTGCTTCCTTAGTAGGGGGTGACATTGGATGGGTATTGTTTGGTGAGTAGTTGTAGTTGGTTCCGATACGCTATCTTATCCCCCTCTTTTAGCCGGATGTTGTAGTGAGTCTCTGTAGTTGGTTAGTGCAGCTCGCTGCCGCTTCTTGCAATAACCCCTTCCTTTCCGTTGATCCCAAAGTATTTGTATCTTGTGATGACTGGCTACGCCGGTATCTTGTGAGTATGGGTTTATCCACTTGCCAGTACTTAACCGTACTGACCCACGAATCCCTTTTTCGTGGCTGCATATTCAACATTGCAGTCAACAGGTTTGAAGTCTGACGACGTTAGCTTGGGAACCCCTCCGGCTTGGCCTGGGCAGGGATTGGACGCTCTCGGTTATCTTCAGGACTCTTAGTCCAATTTGTATCTTGTCCGTAGCCGGACGTTATGTGTTTTCTTCCGCTGTTATTTGGATCTTTGTATTGTATCAGTTGTATCCCTGACTCGTTGAGTCATCTTGTATATATCTATGCTGTTGTTGTTGTGGATTATTCGTGAACTGTTGTAATGTTATCACAAGTGGCAACCTGGAATCGGTTATTATGTGGATTTTGGCGGGAATGCTAAAATCTGCATAGTGCCCGATCTCGGGGCGTCACAAATGGTATCAGAGCCTTGGTTCCGATTCCCGATATTGTTTCGATACGAATGGTTATCGAAGCAACGGGTCCGCAAAGCCTGTAGGTTAACCTCGCTAACGGTCGTTGTTTCTAGAGTGTCAAAAACTAGTTCTGCTAAACTATTTTGGAAAAACATCTCAATAGGATTCCTGTTTTCTCCTTATCCCTATTCTATTTCCCCTCCCATCTTATTTGTTTTGGAGTCCCCCCCTTGTCTATCCTTCAAAGTGTTAGGATCCTACGTGGGTTGGACGTTTTCTGAGCCTTTAACCTAATAGGTTCAATCATCGGAAGATTTCCTGGTGGAAGAACATCGTCATCAGCCCGAGCAAGAATCTCTTGTTAGTGGTGTCGAGAAGCCCTTTTTAGTGGCGTCGAGGAGTTCAACTGGAAGTACGAAGAATCGATAGTCGAACTTCTTTCCCCTCCCGGGTTAACAGGTGGATTGCGAGGGCGCAATCCCTTGTTAGTGGTGTCGTCTGTAACACCTGGGGTGTTACCCTAGATAGAAAGTTGGTTGTTGCATTGCATCACATGCATCATATGCATTGCATCATGTTTTCAAAACAAATCTCAAATTTTCAAACCAAATTAAACTTTCCAACATTGTCCAAATTTCCAATTTAATAAATGCAATCAAACAACTCCAATTGTTTTCAATAGTTTGAAGTTGTTTGCTTGTGAATAAAATTCCTTTTTATCCACACCCTAATGGCAAATTAAGTTTCAAATCATTTTCCTTCTTATTTGACATGATCAAATTGTGGTTTAAGAAAATTAAACTTGCACTCTTTTTAGCCCACTAAGTTTTTGGGTTTATTAAATAAAATTTGTCAATTTTAAAAATCAACTGAAATCCTATATGAATTTCAAATAGTAAAGTTCAAACAATTTGTCATTTTCCAAATTGTTGGAAATAAGTAACAAACCTTGTTATTTTCTGTTTTGCTAATCAATAAAAAAAAATAGTTCATAAAAGATTAAAACCCCAAAACCCTTTTTCCTTTCTTCTCTCCTTCCTATTCTTTTCTTACAAGCAAAAAAAAAAGAGAGAAGAAAAAAAAATAGAAAGAGAGGAGTGGGGAGGCAGGCCAGCCCACAAGGGGCAGCCCACCTACAACCCGAAGTAGGCCCAAGCTGTCTCACCCCCAACCTCCGTACGATCCCCCCTCCCTGTCGCTTTCCCCTGCAGACAGCAGCAGCACCACGCACCACACCGAGGTCCCTTTTCCCCTCCTCCTTAAAAACCGCCCCTTGGTGGCTGCGTGAACCCTAGCCACCTACCCTTCTCCCTCTCCTCTTCCTTCCGCCGCCACCTCCCTCCCTTCCCACGATCCCCTCCTCTGAATTTTCTTCCTTCTTCTGAACGCTACCACCCGCCTCCGTGGCCGCAAGTTGACGGTGAAACGGCGGTGGCCGTGGTCATCTTCGGGGGCTGGTCGCAGCGGGAATGGAATCCTCGTGTCAACCTCCCCCTCCCCGTCTCCTCGACCTGTGCGGGTAGCGACCGAGGAGGCCGCGCCGTCGCCGGAAAAGCTCACCACCGCGGCGTCGATCTCCCTCTCCCCACCATCTGCTTCCTCGACACAAACCGAGGTGAGGTCCCTCTCGCCCTAGGGCTTCCTCTTCCTCCCCCCTCTTGCTCTGAACGTTTGCCTTCGAGCAACGTCGTCGACGCGCACCGTCCGCCGAGATCGTCACCGGTCCCGTCTGTTCCGTCACTGTCGTTTGCAGTCGATGGAAATTTCAGCTTCGTCAGTCTGTACCGCGCCCTAGAGCCTCAAAACGGGCCAAAGCCTAGGCCTAACACCAACGTGACAGCAGCCCAGCTGGTTAAACCCCTTGCGCGCACCCCCTGGAGAGCTGGGTTCGAGTCCCCCAAACCCCACCTTTTATTTCCTGTCTTTTTTTCTTTTCTGCCCGAAATTTCAGAAACAGAGATCTGATCAAATAACTCTAAAATCCATATAAAATTAAATACTGCTCCAATTTGGATGATTCAAAATCCTGTGGCTTAATAATTCTGTGCTCTTTCTATTAATGCCAAGTTTGCAATATATTTCTGTAACAATTTTGGCACTAAATAATTAATTACTAAAAATTCAATAAAAATTGGAAACTTTGGAATTTCATAACTTTAGTTCTACTCATCCAATTTAAGCAAACTTGGGCTCTAAAAATTTGTCTTAACAAACTCTACACATTGGTATTTTATTTGGGCACAATTGAATTAATTTTGAACATGTTTTCCTCTGTTTACTAAAAAGGGAAGAATAAAACTATTTATGGAAAATGGCATAATTAATTCAATAATAACCCAAAAATTGTGTTTGATAGCTCTAAATGTTCAATGAAACATTTGCTACATGTTTTCAACCTTTTCAATGCAAATTGTTTATTGTTTTCCCTAATTAAAAGTGGTGCAATAATTCAATGCTTTAATTAAACCCTTTTAAATTGCAAAATTCATAACTTGGGCAATTCAAATCCAATTCCAACATGTAAAATATGTTTTCCATCCCATTTTTCATGAACTTTGCAAATATCAATTTTGTTTGCTGTTTGAATAATTTAAATTGCTGAAAACAACTGTTTCTTATTTAATGCATTGAAAATTGTCAATTTAATAACTTGCTCATTTTAAATCCAAATTCAACAAATGAAATATGTTTTCCATCTAAAATTTTGTGTTCTTTCCAAATATGAATTTAATTACCTGTTTTGAACAATTAAAATGGGTGAAAACAACAAATGCTTGTGTAACACCTTTAAGGAACCAAAATTCCATAACTTAATAAATAAATTTCCAAACTTGGTAAACCTTATTTCAAATTGCTTCGATTGTTGTTTTCTTTTCGTTTTCCTCATCCATGCATCATGATAATCCACCTTCACCTGTTGGTTAGTTGTAAAACAATTATTTCAACCTTAATTCATGGGCTTTCCATATGTAATCCAAATTGCATATGAGTCCATTTAATTATGTTATGTTATCATGTCCACTAGTTTATTTCTGTGCATCCATTAAAATGTCATGCATCCATATCTTGATCATGCTGGATCTTTTGCCGTAGTAGTAATTGTTGCATCCGGTGTTTGTTCGAGGTTCGTTGCTTCTTCCCGGATAGGACGTTGAGATGATGTGAGCAACGACAAGTTCTGCTACCTTGCGGGATCTCAGGCAAGTATACTCACTTGCTGCCAAATGGCTGCCTTTCATCACTTGTTACTGATTCTTTCCGTTGTTCTTATTCTAGCCTGTCGTTCGATGCTTGTGTCTCGATCCTATTATATGTTACCTTGCAGCCATGATATAGCCTTTCCTTCCACTGCCTATTACCTGTTGCTTGTTTACCCTGTTGGCCCTCGTGTCGTAGTTGCATGCTTAGATTTGTTTGTGCTCGAGTCTTGTTATCCTTTGTCTTATCACCTGTTTAGTTTGATAGTTGGGTTTCAATTCAATCAACAACTTGTTATTGTTTTGGGTAATAATAATTTGATGTTAAGGCACCGGCAGGAGGCCCGGGTTAGGGTTTTGGAGCCTGCTAGTGTCGAACTTAATTAGGAAAAGAGTCTTGTCTACTGATCCATGATGAGCGTGCTCACCGCATCCGGGTGGTAGTATGGGACCCCCCTCGACTTAGACCTGATCTGCAGCTTGTCCGAAGAGCCACACTTAGTTCGGGTGTTCCATTTGCTCCTTTGCATAATGGGTTGGCACCCCTTGGTTACTGATGATGATGATGATGCATATAGGGCGAGGCCTGTAGTGCCGGGGTTGTGTCCTGCGGGAGTTTTGCACACCTGCGCTGAGTATTCGGCTGCGTGGCTGGGACCTTATAGCTCCGTGGCTCCTAGGATGGGTTGTAGAGATGGTTTGGGTCGTGTCGAGCCAACCTGAGTTTTAGTTGGTGGCTTGAGTGTGTACGGGTACTGGAGCACACCCTGCAGGGACAAATCTTCTCGAGAAGCCGTGTTTTCCGCGGTTATGGATTACTTGGTGAAAGTACTGGCTAACAAGTACTCAGACAACTTACACCTAATCAATAATGATTTGACTAGTAATAGGCATATTGTCACAATAACCTGAACTTCACCCTAATCAACAGTGTGAGTTATCCTTGGGTTGCTTCCTTAGTAGGGGGTGACATTGGATGGGTATTGTTTGGTGAGTAGTTGTAGTTGGTTCCGATACGCTATCTTATCCCCCTCTTTTAGCCGGATGTTGTAGTGAGTCTCTGTAGTTGGTTAGTGCAGCTCGCTGCCGCTTCTTGCAATAACCCCTTCCTTTCCGTTGATCCCAAAGTATTTGTATCTTGTGATGACTGGCTACGCCGGTATCTTGTGAGTATGGGTTTATCCACTTGCCAGTACTTAACCGTACTGACCCACGAATCCCTTTTTCGTGGCTGCATATTCAACATTGCAGTCAACAGGTTTGAAGTCTGACGACGTTAGCTTGGGAACCCCTCCGGCTTGGCCTGGGCAGGGATTGGACGCTCTCGGTTATCTTCAGGACTCTTAGTCCAATTTGTATCTTGTCCGTAGCCGGACGTTATGTGTTTTCTTCCGCTGTTATTTGGATCTTTGTATTGTATCAGTTGTATCCCTGACTCGTTGAGTCATCTTGTATATATCTATGCTGTTGTTGTTGTGGATTATTCGTGAACTGTTGTAATGTTATCACAAGTGGCAACCTGGAATCGGTTATTATGTGGATTTTGGCGGGAATGCTGAAATCTGCATAGTGCCCGATCTCGGGGCGTCACAATCGCTGAACTTCTGTCACTTTCACAGCACTAGCCACCCCCCGTTACTCCAACTAATGCACCCATCACCCCACACACGCTCTCAAGAACTAGTTTGATCAAAGCTAGCAAATAAGAACGGGGTACATAAGATACATATACTCAAATAACTCAAGAGAAACAATTGCAATCTTAGATTCAATAACTCATAGAAAAGATCCACCACATAGGAATTACAACGGTGCCTGTAATCATGTGAGGCAGCTCATACGGATCTAATTAGTGAAGCACATAGAGAGAGAGATACAAGTGCTACTTCCACAAACCCATAGCCCTGGGGTGGACTACTCCCTATTCATGGAGATGTCGATGGAGATGACGTTGGAGGGGTAGGAGATCACACCGGCGGTGCCCCGCCGGAGTTTTCCCCCTCCAATCTGGAACTTCTGGTCTCTGTTTTGGTGTTTCGGCGGCGCTCTCCTCCGTAAAGGTACGGGGGACCCTTTTTATAGTCGGTTTTAGGTCAAGACGGAGTCGGTAAGTCGAAGATTGGAGGAATTGGGGCCACAGGGGCCAAAAGGGGGCCTCTCACGCGGCCAAGGAATCTGGCCGCGTGGAGGGTCCTCTTTTGGGCCTCCTTGCCCAATTCTCGTGGATCCTTCGCCCGCAAGTCTTCTCCTTCTAAGAAAATGACCCCCGCAGATTTTCAGGTGATTTCGCGGAAGTTTGCCCCCTGAAACGTCAAAAATATAGAAAATGGGGTTTCTGACAGGCAGGGTTAATTCCATAAAAGTTGGGGGACTTTGTAATTTAACCCCAAAATACTATAAAACATTGAATTATACCCTTATATGATGCAATATGTAATAGAAAACCATGTGAAAATATGCAAAATTCATCTATGCATTTTACATGCATCAAACAACATATGAAGTTGTTACACAGATACATTATGTATTACACGAATAATAGAGTCTTACAACACATGGTAACATGACCAAGTCTTAACAACTGACACGCAGGGTAGGCAAATGTCTCACAAGCAGCGGAAACTTAGAAAAACACATAACGTAGAGAGCCCATGTCACGCCTTCACCTACAGGCTGCTGACCGGGAGCCGGGCCTAATTCACATAGTCGTCGGTAAAGTACTCCTATTCATACTCCTCCTCTTGTGGCATCTCCTCATAGTCTGGCCAAGTAAATAGCCAGGGACGAAACCAATATGAGTACAATTGAATGTACTCTGCAAGACATTCTTTTATAAACTTACAAAATGCAAGTATGCTTATATGGTGGATAGGTAGGCTATAAATAGGGTTCACTATCCATGGTGTATGTAAGATAACATCATGGTTGCTTTGAAAAACATCTCTATATCTTTGTTGAGTACTTTCATATGGGCATCACGTCCTAGCATAGAGATCTCTACGGTCATATTGATCCCTCTTATACTCCACCAAGATGCGAAATAAATCATAACACCTCGATAATTAAGGAAAAACCAGAGTATAGCTTTAAGCAATGTGACATGAAGTTGAAGTAAGAACTTGCTAGATCTAGTCATGGAGATTGATTAGTGTCACTTCAAATCCCCGGTAACAAGCTACTCCTTTTTATCCCTAGTGAGGAAACTAAGAAAGGTTTAACAAAACCTAAGTGGATCGCTGAACTTCTGTCACTTTCACAGCACTAGCCACCCCCCGTTACTCCAACTAATCCACCCATCACCCCACACACGCTCTCAAGAACTAGATTGATCAAAGCTAGCAAATAAGAATGGGGTACATAAGATACATCTACTCAAATAACTCAAGAGAAACAATTGCAATCTCAAATTCATTAACTCATAGAAAAGATCCACCACATAGCAATTACAACGGTGCCCGTAATCATGTGAGGCAGCTCATACGGATCTAATTAGTGAAGCACATAGAGAGAGAGAGATACAAGTGCTACTTCCAAAAACCCATAGCCCTGGGGTGGACTACTCCCTCTTCATGGAGATGTCGATGGAGATGACGTTGGAGGGGTAGGAGATCACACAGGCGGTGCCCCGCCGGAGTTTTCCCCCTCCAATCTGGAACTTCTTGTAAGCAACTCCAGCTTTTCTTCATCGGTACCTCCACGGTACAATTTCTTCTTTTCAAAACATACTTTTTGAAAAACTGACACAATGCTAGCTACATGGCCATTCAACTGCCCATATCCGAGGGATCGGCTATTCACAATAGTTTTACTCTACAGAGGTGTACACAATCCACAAGATCCAATCATTTTCCATGAACCACCGATGGATCAACACGACGATATACAAGCATCAGATGAATGATCCTAACTGTCCACTCTGGTCAAGCTAGTATATGGCTATCGCTTCAGTTGGGTGTATCTCCCCGACACCAGATCCCACCCCGCCACGGTAGGAGACCCAACTGTTGCTTCCGAGGGGTAACTTAATACCTCACTTTGCATGTCCCGGTACTCCGTCCTAGCGACACTTCGGTTCAGAGAATCTCGTCTCTATAGCATATTGGGATAGAACACACACTAACAAGAACAAGTACCTAGGTAGTCCTTGTACCCATGTTGAGGTAGATTGGCAGTATGTATTGGTTGTCCAGCGAAGACTAGGTTATGTGTCTTTTGTAAACCATTTTGAATACAATTCTCTTTACCTCCCCCGGTGAACAAGGTCCCGCCTTTCCACCGTGAAATTTTCATAAGAACATTTTTTTGCAAAGCACATTTTTAAAGTGTCCACTTAGGGACTCAAGATTATTATCTTTGGTGGTATTTATATACCATATGCTGGATAAAGGCTTGGTAACACCAAGTTGACTAATGGCAATGTGATAGATATATATATATAAATATTAATAGTAATAATAGCCACTCAAAAATAGTTTTGGTAATCATATTTTTGAAAACTTCAGAAGTAAAACATGCATGATAGATAATGCTAAGTAGTATAACGGCAATCTTTAGGATGGCTTGCCTTGGTTGAGGTTAGGGTCTTGCTCTTGGTAGCAACAGGAATGATAATAATAACTTCCGGCACCAATTACTTCCTCCTCGTTTTCTATCGTTGCAAAAATAAAATAAGGACACACAATCATAACCAATCTAAGAAAACAATGGTACTAAGTCAAACATACAGCAAGCAATGCATAAAACAAAGCAACACTCCACAAGCACACACAAAAACAATAATAATTATCACTACTACTACTACTATGGTGGAGAAATTTTATTTCCCACCAAAATGAAATGGGCCCGGTGGGTGTGCCACTAGTTTTCCAAGACATTCAAGAGGTCAAAAATTCCTCTGGTTATACTTGTGGAAAATACTTTATACCAAACAAAAATACAACCTAATCATACTAGTGAAATAACCACACTATAAGAAAGAAACACACAAGCCTACTCATGCTTCTCTATGAACTTAAGTACAAACTAACAGAGGTGAAAACATATCATAACCAGTACCAAAATGGTACTGGACTCAACAAAACAACCCTAAAAATCTAGGTAAGAAACATATTACTATTTTTCTCACAAAACCTATTAAATAAAAGACTAGAAAAACTATACTAGACAAATCCTATTTCTATTTCTTTTCCAAACATGAACAAAATTTCTAGCATACTAGTACTGTAATTAAAAAACATTCTAACAAAGAGAAAATCATCTAAGCATGCTAGAAAAAAAACAACTAGCAAGCAATTATTCTAAACTAAAAACACAAGTTTTATTTCTAACAGAAAAGTACCAAATCTAGATATGCTTGCCAAAAATAATCTATAGCTCAAAAAATTACAAAAAGCTAGGATAAAATATATCTATACATAAACAAACATATCCAATTGGATTCACATCAAAAAGCATTATTAAACTCTCCCTAAAGATCCTAGAATAGGCTACTGGAAAAAAACCAAAATGGATGACCTTTCCAAATGGTAGCTCTCCTTTATGTGAGGTCAAGTGCTACTGATAGATCTACTCATTAGAAACTCAAATAAATTTAGTTTGCTCAATTTGAATACACATAAAAAAGTTATTCACAATTTACACTAACAGAAAGTGTGTGGCAAAAACATTTACTACGGTCAAACTATAGCACCAAATCAAGATCTACAAGTTGCCTCTGCTTAAGAAAAAGTATATCCACCTCTAGGAATTTTGGTGGATTTTATTTCTCAAGTTTGCTATTTTTCATAGTATTAAAGTAAACTAGATGTTTCTGTTATTTTCTAAAAAGGAAAACAAAACTAGTGCGCGGGCTGGATCTACTCGCAGCGAGCGGCCCGCTAAGCCAAATCTGCCCAGCACGCTTGCGCTGCATGCGCGAAGGCGCATACTGCTTCACGGTTTAATCGTGGCTGTTGATCTCGCGATCAACGGCGTGCGGCCATCTGCCTCCCCCCCTCTCTCTCTCTCTCTCTCTCATGACGGGACGGAGACGCAGGCCGGCGGCGAGGTTGTCAATTTCTCACTTAGGGGGCTCGATGGACAACGGCGAGGGGTCGAGGACGTCGCGTGAGGTTGATGCAATGTAGGGGTGCGGTCGCAGAAGGTCGCGGGAGCTCCAATCGACGGTGCGCAACTGCGAGTTCGCGGCGGCTCCAGCGAGGTCCTCGGCTCTCCTACAAACTAATGGTCACGGGGACGGGTCAGGGACGGCCTACGGCGAGAGGCGAACACAGTGGAGGTGAAAACGAGGGACGGGAGTGCACGGGTCGTGCCCTACCTGTGCTTCCTCTCCGCGGTGGCCGACGGAGATTTCGAGCTCGCTGGGCTCACAGAGAGCTCGTGGCATGCGCGGTGCATGTCAGG
The DNA here is from genome assembly GCA_028641055.1 of Alopecurus myosuroides. NCBI lineage: Eukaryota > Viridiplantae > Streptophyta > Magnoliopsida > Poales > Poaceae > Alopecurus > Alopecurus myosuroides. The sequence goes on along the minus strand of CM054057.1, from coordinate 579,878,538 downwards.
GAGGTGGAGTGGAGTGAGGCGAGTGGTGTGGGAAAGTCGAGGGCGTGGCCGTGGCTTTATATCCACATCGCCGTGGTCGGTGCAAGTGGGCGCCCACGGGCATGGCTGTGGTGAGCTCAGGGCGTGCTACCGAGCGCCCTCGCTGTTCTAGTGGCCTTTGGGGTTGTCTATGAGGCGTGTGCGTGTGTGCTCGTGTGTTGGGTGTCGAGGATGAGGTGAAAACGGGGCAGTCGTGGCAACAGTGCGCGTGCACAATGGCACACTGACAGACTCGCCCATGTCGTTCCCCTCTTTTCTTCCTCTGTTCCCACGTCTCTCCCTTCTTCTCTGGTCAATCTCGAAAGTATCCAAAGCTAGGTAAACGTTGAGGAATGCTAGGATTTCTAGAAGAAACAAGTGGCACTGTCTAATTCGCTCTTAATAAAAATATACAAGAAATCAAAATAGTGTCAAACACACTGATTCAGTGTTTTTAGAAAATTCAGAAAAAATGACAGTCATTTTGGCTAAGTGTCAAAACAGATAAAACCAACCAAATGTCATCTCTGTTTTCAAGGCTCAAAACTTTTCCAAAATTTGTTTTCAAAGTACGAGGTTGTTAAACATTATTTGTAATTTCATAATCATCAATTGAAAACAAATTTGGATATTTGGAAGGCACTGAAAACAAGGTGAGAAAACACCTACTTTCTGTTTTTCTCTCTTTTCTAAAATTCCCTTTTTATGTCTTGTTTTTCTTCCACAAAAATCATCATGCAATTGATTGTTTTTAATTGCACATTCCAAACCAAGCTTATACATTTTTAGTCCATATATTAGAGAACACATTCATGCAGAGAAAACATGAAATGTGATTCCCTAGCATATTGAAAACAAGTGCTAAATATAGCTACTTGGCTAGTTTTTCAGAAACAAGTTTATATAGAAAACTCAAAGGAAAACATCCAAATAATATTTTGCCATTTTGTATTCTTGATTCAAACAAATCCAAATAATATTATTGGGTTTAAAGCAACATTGATTCAATACTTGGGATAAAATTTATCGAAATCCTCATATAGAAAATATCACAGAAACAAGAAGAAACAACAGAAAAAATTGATATTTGATTTTAATCAAAAGATTTCTTGCATTGTATAGATACTCATGGTCTCTTACATAATGTTGGATTACACAAGTGCATTACTAAAAGTTTTTGTTGGCTCAAGAAAATGGTTTCCTTAACTAGATTAATGTTGTCCAAAATCTCCTATATATTCCTTCTACCCCAAAAAACCTAAAGACTAAATCGATATTTCACGAAACATCCAAACGGCATCGTCGTTATCAATCCTAGTTCAGGAGGGTTCTGAAGCTCTTCTCGGCATCCTGCCTCCGAAGTGATGCATGAGTAGTTCATCCTTGTACTACAGGTCCATAGAAGTAGCTAGATGGTAGTCTCTCCACTTTGTGCTATCATGTTTAGGTCTTGTGAGCTTCCCTACATGATCGAGATCATGTTATGCAATGCTACATGTTGTGTTTGTTGGGATCCGATGAATATTGATAATATGAGAAAATTGTTTATTTATCCATATGTCTATGTTATTTATATCTTGCATGCTCTCCGTTGCTAGTATATAATTTGGCCAAGTAGATGCTTGTGACTCCAAGAGGGAGTATTTATGCTTGATAGTGGGTTCATGCCTCCAAAAATCAGGGTTCGAGTGACTGAAACATGCACGGTTGTGGATGTGTTGTTGCCACTAGGGATAAAATAACGATGCTTAGTCTACGTGTCTTTTGCATTGTTTACATTACACACAATACTTCAGGCAATAATTTGTTGTTTGCAACTTAATACTGGAAGTGATGCGGATGCTGAACCGAAGGTGGATTATTTAGGCATAGATGCGCTGGATAGCAAGTCTATGTACTTTGTTGTAGTGCCTTGTTAAATCTCATAATGAATATTTTGTCATATATTGCATCAGCATGCCCTCATTATTTGTCGATTGGCCATATGTAATTTGTTAACGCAACATGCTAGACATATTTATGCAGAGACACCACTAGTGAATTCTGGACCCCTGTCCATTTTCCTTATACTGTTAAACCACCTACTCCAATCATGTTGTTCTCTACTGTTTCCTGCAATCATCACTGTTTTCTGCACCATACGTTTAAACTCTTTGTTTTCAGCAAGACCGGAGAGATTGAGAACCTCTCTGTTTCGTTGGGGCAAAGTAGTGCGTTTGTTTGTGTGCAGGTTCCACGTCAGTTGCACCGCTGACAACCTTCTGAAGAGCCTCAGTGTCCTCCTGAATTTGATAACCTTGGTTGATTTCAAGGGAAAGCTTGCTGCTGTTCTACATCAAACTCTGCGCTTGGAGTAACCTAATGAACAAGAAACCCCCAAGGTATCACACCAATGTTTTCTCCCTAGTGGCAATAACACATCCCCCCCCCGCACATTTCTGTCGCTCAAGAGAAGGCAACAAGGAGGCATGAACCCACTATCTAGCATATAAACCCTCTCTTGGAGGTTAAAACAACTATGTGGCCAAGGTAATCATAAACACCGCACAAGACAAGATAAAAACTTTCTACAAATATAAGTGAAGCATCTCAGATTGACATGAACAAAATAATCATAATCTCATGGTTCATCGGATCCCAGCAAACACAATATACACAATTACATAATGGTGGTCTCGATCATATGAGGCAGCTCACGAGACTCTATACATGGAGGTAGGAGAGAGAACAACCATCTAGCTAGTTCTATGGACCCGTAGTCCTGAAATGACATACTCACGTGTTTGTCCATAGGCGATCCTGGCGATGTAGAGGCCCCCGGTGATGATTCCCCCCCCCGACAGGATGCCGGAGCATGACTCAAGAAGCCCTAGACTGGACTTTCGAGGTTACGACGCCTCTCTGTATGTTTCGTGGAAAATATTTGCATCCCCGATGGTTTTAGGGTTAAAGACAATTTATAGGCGAAGAGGGGACTTGACACGGTGGCCAGGGTCCCTAGGAGCCCACCAGGCGCGACCGAGGGGGCGTGCTTGGCACCCTCCTGGAGGCCCCCTGGCGCGGACTAGGGGGGCGTGCCTGGCGCTGATTAGAGACGCTCTAATTGATTTAGGACTTCTTTTAATTGGGAGATGATGATCATCTCTCTATTAGACTTATATCTAATCTCTCTCCCTCTCTTTCCCATGTGTCGGGATCTGTACGGCGAATCGCAGTAAAATTTTGACCAACTTATGTGTGCAAACTCTCAGAGGGGTAACACGTGATACCCTCACTCAGCTGGATTCAGAAGGTGAGATACGGGGAATCAACAACAGTGAAAACACTAGGCTTAGACGCATGACTCTTAATTAGGCATCCCCGACATCGTCAGCGACACTTGTTCCGCGCTTCATGTCGGTAACGATTCAGATCTAACTTGGCTTGTAACTCGATAGTAATTCATGTGTGCTACATAGGTCGAATTTTTTAAAATTCTACTACGTACACCAATAAATATATCTCCCTGTCACAAGAAGGACAAATCCCAATATTGATACATGAAATTGAACAAGAACTTTCTGAGATACATGTAAGACACATGTACCATCACCCAGTTACGAAGTTACGCTTGGTTCCCCCAAAGTATTGTTCCGGTACCCAGGAATAACATAATCTCGTGGTATAAGAATCATAATATTTAAAAATAAAATACATGGAAATTTAAACTAAGTGACATGCTCAAATTGCTATTTCAAGTTGGGTCATGTCCACCACCGTTATTCTCCAATGACATGATCCCGTTATTAACTCACAACTCATGTCCATGGTTAGAAAAACATAAACATCTAGTAATCAACTAGTTAGTCTAGTAGAGGCTTACTCGAGACATGATGTTGTTTATGAAACCACACATTTATTATGTTTCTGGTTAATATAATTCTAGCATGGAGTATGAACATGGAAATAGGATAATAACATTATTTTATTATTGCATCTAGGCCATATTTCCAACAAATTGACCACATACAATTTGATCTTCCTCAGATTACTGAGAAAGATGTTGCATACTTTACTCACTTTTGGCTTGTAATATTAAGAAGTATCTCATAATAGTGGACCCATAATGTTTTTTTGTACTACTCTGAAAGATGTGATATTTATGGATAAGGAATTTTATGAGTGTTATGTCAACGACTTGTTCACTAAAACATGCAGTGGTGCACGAGGTCACCGTAGAAACTCTAGTCACCCTCTGGAGAAAGATTTGAGGCCGGAGATGCAATATTCTTTGAACCAACCCAACCTAAACTTTACTTAGGTTCACAGCGATGCCTGTCTAATGGTTGCTTAATCGAAACTTTGTGTCGGTTTTGTAAACTTCCAAATCTATTTGAACTTCCTATTTTGGATTGAGATAAAAATATTGTATTACATCCAAAAAATTATTCATACAATTTTGCTGAATTTATAAAATCATCATCTTCACACTTATATTCATGTCAAGTTTTCTGGATATATGTTAGATATTCCTTTTCATTTTCCCATAAGATAGATTGGCTCGGTGAAAAAAAGAATACTTGTATCCATGAGGAAAACGAA